>OX421961.1:4284504-5504308 GCA_949128115.1 Anaspis maculata
ACATAACAATCTTCAATTTTAATATCGACATTTCTATTTCAAGCACGTTTTGACTTCAAACACGAATGACTTCGATTTTGATCTTGACATTCCGACTTCAACCACGGAATTCCGACTCTACACCAAAAACCTTGTACTCTACATCTTGGAATTTCAATTTTGATCACGTACAACTTCCGACTCCAAGCAAAAAATTTGACTTGGAACACGAAGAGCTTGACTCTCGAAAATTTGGCCTCAACAAACAATTTTGATTTCGAACATGAAAAATTCGACTTTATCTCGAAACGTCGACTTCAAATGCAAAAATCTCCATTCTTATCGTGAATACTTCACTTCGAATACAAAAAAACCTTGCAAAAAACCTTGACTCCAACATGACAGTTTTTACTTCAAACATGAAAATTCCGATTTTGATGATATCGAAATAGTGGCTTTGAATACAAAATTTCGACTTCAAACACGGAAATTTTAAATTTTTGACTTGAAATTTTGACTTGAAATACAGAACACTTTGACTTTGAACACAAAAAATCCAACACGGAAAACTTTGACTTCTCTATCTCGGAATTTCGACCTCCGATGCAAAAACCTTTTAGGTGCATCATGAAATTTCGACTTCAATATCTAATGGTGGAGTACGAATACAAAATTTTGACTTCAAACACGGAAGATTTTGGCTTGGATCTCGACTTCGAAAACGAAAAGCTCCTGATTGAATCTGGAAACTTCGACTTCAAACACAAAAAGTTTCGACTTGGAACACGAAAATCTCTAATTCAAACCCTAGAAACTTAAACCCGAGAAACTTGACCTTGATCTCGACATCAACACCCCAAACACAAAGCTTTGAGTTTGAAGATGAAAAACTTCGACTTCAATCTGGAAACTTCAACTTAATACACGAAATTTTGATTTGAACATGGACATTCACCCTTCAAACAAAAGAAGTTGACTTGTCCGACCCCGCGACCTCAACTTTGACTCTCGAGAGTCCGTAAACCTCCACCGAAACCACGAAATTTCGTCTCAAAACACAACAGATTATTCAACTTTCAACACAAAAAGCTTGGTCTCTCACTTCAAATTTCTCACATGGCAATTTCTATTGTGATTCCAAAATGTCGACTTTGAACAGGAAATTTCGATTTCAGACACGGAAGATTCCAACTTTGGTCTCGAAATTTCGACTTGAAATAAGGAAACATGGACTTGAGACATTATTTCAACAGCAACTTGAAATTTCGACTTGGAAAAAATCGAACAACTTCGACTTTTATCACGAAAAGTTGACCATAAATACGAAATACATCGACTTCAGATGAAAAAACTCAACTTAAAAACAACACTATGACTTCAGACGCAGAAACCTTCAATTTTATCTTGAAATTCTGATTTTGAACTTGGAAAACTCTCGACTCTGGATTCAGTGGTAAGTTCGACTCGAAGAAAAGACACACAACTTTGTCTTTTGTAGCAAAAATTTGACTCTTGAACCGAAAGACTTCGCCTCCAAACATGAAAATTCTCCTTGGACAAAAGAGAACTTCAGTTTCATTTGAAATTTTGACTTCAGGCTTGAAAGTCTTCGACTTTGACTTCGAAATTCTGACTCGAAGAACTTGACCTTGATATGGAAATTTTGACTTCAAACACGAAAACTTCGACCAAAGATATTTTGTGAATTTTTTCGGACATTTTTCAGAACCATTTCAACATTTCTTCAAATCATTTTGACATCATAATTCTCAATATATGAATAATTTGACATTTCCGAATATGTTTGAAATCATTCTGATAGTTTTGGCGTTATTTTAACATTTTTAATACTATGTATTTTGGATTTTCCTTGCGCTTCTTGAGCTCAGAATTATTTAGATATTTTTTGGGACTAATCCGACGTTTTGAGGAACAATTTCGACACTTTTTATCATTCTTGGAATTATTGTGGCATTTTTTGGGATAATTTCGACATTTTTTGGGATTATTGTGACAATTTTTTGAAATCATTGTTGCATTTTTTCATAATTTTGACATTTTTATAGTCTTTTAGACAGTTTTTTTTTAATTATTTCAACATTTTTTGAATTATATATTATGGAATTATCTTGACCTATTTCAATCATTGTAAAACTGGAATTCGAGAGCATATATATATATATATACAGACATTTATTAAAAAATGACACCTTCCCACAATTTGGGCTGCTAATATACAAAGGATACTATAACACAATAATAGGTAAACTTAAATAGTAATCTGAATTTCGAAAAAGTAGGTATATATTTGAGCTTGAGAACTTAGTAAATATAGATGCATAAAGGTAAGAAAGAACTAAGTAATTTTATATAAATGGTTTCGCAAAATGTAAATGGACTTTTTCAAGGCTACTGACGCTACTGATTCACATAATTTAGAAGGAATGCCAAATTTAAAACAAAACTCTTTAAAGAGGGTGGTGATGGTCCCACGAGCGCCGACAAGCAACCCGACAACATCGATTTGTCGAAGGTCAGTCACTTGAATATTATTTTCACATAGAATTGAGGTTGATAATGCTACCAACACATCACATTTTTTCATATTTTGCTCAAATGAAAAAAGCTGTGAAATTGGTTATGGGTACTGCCCAGTTGCTCGAGCGGAAGATTTTGTTACTTTTCGTTGTGTTTCGAGGTATACAGCCAGGATAGGGCGATTAACGAGTTGCAAAGCATGACATTGTGAATGAATACAATCGAGGTGCGAAGCACCGAGGTATACAGTATTATGAGGCATTTTTTGGAAATATCTTGACATTATGAGATCATCTCAACTTTTTAATATTTGGACATATTTTGATCATTGACACTTTTTCTTAATGATTTCGACATATTTTTGGAATCATCTTGACATTTGTTTCAAATCATTCCGATATTCGAATATAAAAGATTGAAGAATAGGTTATTTTTCTTCACATTTTTATAATTATTTTGACACGTTTATAATCATTTTAATTTTCAACTATTTTGACATTGAACACGAAAAATCTCGACCTAATCTCAAACTTCAAATCCACAAAGCTTCACTTTGATCTTGATTTTCTGAAAATTTCGACTAGGGATGTTGACTTTGAGGACGAAATTTCGAGTTCAAACATAAATTCTACCTCGAGCAATAAAACTTCGACTTTTACCTCGAGATTTCGACTTCATCAACACGAAAAACTGCGACTTCAAACAAGTGAAACTTCCAGCTGGAAGACTGAATTTGAACCACGAAATCACGACTTACACGCTTGAAACTACGACTTTCAATGAAAAAATCCGACTTCAAGCATAAAAAAGTCCGACCTCCACCACAAAGAGCTCTTTTTACTTCATCAAAATAGTGACTCCACACCTGACAGTCTTCAATTTAATTAGTGCTGGCTAAAACCGGGAAAAATAAAAATCGGTATTCTGTTCGTTAAAACTGATATTGAAAGCCGACTCCGAAAACCGGTATTGAAAACTGCTGCGAAGACCCAGTATTGAAAGCCGGCTTCGAAGACCGACACTGGAAAACGCTTGGAAATTTTGGAAGCCGGCTCCGAATACCGGACTCCGAAAGCCGGCTGTGTGAGCCGGTTTTCAGCTATCATCGAAATTCGGTTTTCGGAGCCGGTTTTCAAAGCCGGCTTTCAGAACCGATTCGGTTGCCAGCACTAGTAGGTATAGCTTGGGCTGGGTATACTGTATGTAGGAAAATTTAATTTCATTAGGTTGAAAACACATCACTCCAGATTCGTAGCTCAGAAAATGAATAGATTTGAGTTCAGAAAGAGCAGCAAAAGGTGGAGGTTCACATATGAAGACCAAGTCGAGGTGAGTTTGAGACAAAATCGGGAGATAAAGTCGAGTAAAATCGAGATGAAGTCGAGTAAAGTAGAGTTACGTCGTGTAAAGTCGAGTAAAGTCAAGTAAAGTCAAGTAAAGTCGAGTAAAATGGAGTGAAGTTAAATAAAGTCGAGTAAAGTCGAGTACCTACAGTCTAGAAAAATTGGAGTGAAGTAGAGTGGAGTTGAGGTAAATTTGGAACAACTTGAAGTCTGAGTGTGCTAATTATGGTTCCATACTAAACTTGAAAGACAAGGGGCCTGATAGGGCTCCGAATACCACATGAAAACACAAGGTGCTTCTGCTCTGAAAGTCAGAAAAACATGAGAGGGGGCTCGGCAGAGCCTTAAAAGATGTTGAATTAGATAAGAGGGCCCAATGGAGTTCAGGACACACACAAGAAGGCATCAGGGGGCTTGCTGGATTTCAGATAGCCAGAAAAAAAAACGGAATGGGGCTCACGAGGGCTCCAAACTACACTACTTACGGATCCGAGAGGGTCCGGCAAGGCTCCGAATGCCACAGAAAAATGTAAGGGGGCTCAGTAGGGCGTCAAAGAATTTTGAAGACAAAAGTAGGCCCAGTGGAACTTTATGTAACAAATAAAGGTGGAAGAAGGCTTACTGGTGCTCTGAAAGCCAATAAAAACATTAATGGGCTGGTTAAATAGAACTCCATACAACACTTGAAGACACAAGGGGGCCTGATAGGGCCCCGAATATCACATGAAAGCACAAGGTGCTTACTACTGGCCCAAAAACGGATGTAAGGGGGCTCAGCAGAGCTTAAAAAGACGTTGAAAAAATAAAGGGGCCCAATGGGGAGCTCTGGATAGCACAAGAAGACAAAAGATACCTACTGGAATTTTGATAGCTAAAAAAAAAACAACATGAGGGGGCTCACTAGGGCTCAAAAATATACACGCGGACACAAGGGGGTCCGATGGGGTCTGTGTATCACATAAAGGCACAATAGACTCACACTAGGGCTTCCAGCAATGCAAGAACGCACAAGATGGCCTAATGGAATTCTGAAAGCCACGAAAACAACACAATACGGGGGCCAATCACAATTTTGGAAGCCAATAAGCACATAAGGGAACTTATTAGGGGAGCGGGGGCCGTCAATTCGAATTTTCAAATTCATTCCTCGCAGAGCTCCAGTTCGCTTATTGGTCGCCTTCTTTTTCCCTTGTTGCTTCCTTTCTCTACCTGTTACCTTTCCCTGAATTACTACTTTTCATATTTCGTTCAAATCCCGGCGGTAGCTCGGTGGGCTCCGTCTCTGGCTTCAATAACCCAGAGGTCCGGAGTGCAAATCCATCCGGGGCAGGTGACTTTTCTCTGTGCACTCTCTAGTACTTTGGCGTGTACTAACCGAGCGGTCAGGTCAAGAAAAAAAGGGCGACACGGAGGGAGTCACCGGAAGCGCGCTAATGAGCTTATACTTGATGCGCCCCTGAAGCACCTGATAGAAAAAAATATGTTTTGTTCAAGTTTTTTACCCACCTAGCACCACAATTCGCTCTGCAGTATCGTATATTTATTCATTTTCTGGGAATTCGCACCACTCTTGTGTCTTTTTCATGTCCATTTCCAGTTCAGTTCTTCAAATTTTTACCCACCCAGCACTCCTATTCGCTCTCTGGTCTCGTAGCGTAGTTCTGTTTATTTTCTCACTGTTTATAGCCTTTCTATTGATTCTTACCCGCCCAGCACCCCAATTTGCGCCGTGGCCAAGCAACTTGGATTTTTTTCTTGAAAACTACTGGATAATCTGGAAATTTTTCTTTTGATCCTCATTCCTAAGTTCAACAGCGTCGTGAGTTTATGGCCTTGTTTACGCGAGGTTTAAAACTGGTGTTAAGGTCCGTAACATCAATGTTGTCGTCCGCATAAACACCTCTAAACGCAGTTTCGCAACAGCTGTTAAGCTTAGCTAAATGTGATTTTAAATTGCATTTAGTAAGCAAACAAGTGTTGGCAATTGCACGTAAACGCCCATGCCCATCCGCAGTACACTGATGTAGCGAATGTTGCCTAAAATCGTGGTTTTTAGGCAACTTTCACTACAGAAGTGTACTGCGGAATGTATTTTACTGCCAGGGACTTTTCTCACACGATTCAAGAATAGCGGCCTAGGTTAAGGGGCTGTCGGCTGTCATTTTGGTCGGCGCGCGTAAACACTCCTAACTAACCACTGTTGAAATCTCTGCTAAGCCTCGCGTAAACAAGCTCTATGTCTTCTTCTGGAATTTGTCAATTTAACTTCACCTACATACAGAGGGGTGCATAAAAAACGGCCACCACTGTAGCATCGTTATTCCCTATCCGATCTTCAAAATTCAAAAACCAGTTCAAATGGTTTCATGTCTTCTATGATTCGACAGTGAAAAATATTTTTTTTTGTCATGATGCTTTTGAGCACTAATAGTCAACTTTTGTTTTTCCAATGGCAACATAATTTTTTTAATTTCTTTTTCGATTTCTTATGCTTCTCTGAATATAATGATGCATCAATATCACACATTTTATTATTAGACATAGGATTAGACACGAAGAAAAAAAATTGAAACTGCAAAATAGAGTATTATACTTTTGAAAAAAAGTTTTTTTTCGATGGAATCGGAAGCTATATTGAAAAATAACTGACCCATATTTTTTTATTCAGCCAAAAATCGTATCACTTGGCCGCAATGAATAAACGAAATTCCTATATTCTCCCTATTTCTGACGTCATTTACACAGGCAGTATAGGCGGTGACTCGCTGTGACGTCAGAACTAGTTGATGTTATTTATTTATTGCGCCCAAACGATACAGTTTTTGACTGAATAAAAAAACACGGGTCAATTATTTTTCAATGTAGTTTCCATTTCAAACAAATTTTTTTTTAGTACATATAATACTCCATTTTTACACACCACAGTAGCATCACAACACCCACGATATGCACGCGATCTGGTAGGCTGGGTGCAAAATGATCTTCAAAAGCACATAGTAGGTTAGGCGTTTGATTTTTCAAAATGTAAATGTCAAAATGATTTGAAAATCCAAAAGAAGCTGTCCGTCTCTGAGACGTCTTTATTCTCTATTTTCAGCTTACTATTTTACACATTTTCAAGTAGGTATTGTGACCTGTCAGGACAAAAACGTCTTATTGATTTTCCATTTCCACATTACACACTTGAAAAGATATAAAATAGTAAGCTAAAAATAGAGAATAAACAAGTCTTAGAGACGGACAGCCTCTTTCGGATTTTGGAAGCATTTTGACATTTACATTTTGAAAAATCAATCGCCTGACCTACTATGTGCTTTTGAACATCACTTTACACCCAGCCTCCCAGATCGCGTGCATATCGTGGGTGTTCTGACGCTACTGTTGTGTGTGAAAATTTCGCAGTTTAATTTTTTTTCTTCGTGTTCAATAACAAAAAGTGTGATATTGATGCATCAGTATATTCAGATAATTGTACGGAATCCGGAGAAAAAAATTGAAAAATATAGTTGTCATTTAAAAAACAAAAATTGACTGTCAGTGCTCAGAAGCATCATGATAAAAAAAAGTATTCACTACTGTCGAATTATAGAAGGCATTATACCATTCAAACTAGGATTCAAACTGATTTTTGAATTTTAAAGATCGGATAAGGAATAACGATGCTACAGCGGTGGCCGTTTTTTATATACTCCTCTGTATATGCCACCAGATGTTGAAATCCTCCACTGAGGTTCTACATTTCATTTAGACTCCTTTCTCTACCACTATAGTAGACATCTTAGGCGGCTGTTAAAATCTGACATTTACGAGCGATAGAAATAAAGCGTCTTCTAAGTTGAATCGACTTCATAATGACAGCTGATCATCAATTTGTGAAAGTTTAATGATAATCTACCACATAAAACTTACCCTGATTTCGAAAACACCTTTCTTCCAACGCAAGGGTCATTCACCCCGAGACAACCCGAGATGTCATTCCATTTGAATAGTCCTGCTGGTTTGATGTTTGAAGTCTGAAGAAGTCCCATTTTTCAGGCCCCTTTCCCCTACATGGTGTAAGTTGGATCCAAGTTGTGTCAAGCTGGTGCATAAGGCGAACTTATTGAAAATATTGAATGATAAGGAATTGGTTTTTGTTTTTTGTGCTGAACATTTTACTGGATCTCAATCTGCTCGACGAACCCGCTTTTACGGCCTTTCCCGGGGGGGTTTTCCAACTTTTTTGACGTTTCGCCCACAACCGAGTGACACTGCGCGAATGGTTACTGACAAGCAATGCTGCCAACGTGAATGAGGTTCGCAAAAGTTACTAGAAATCACTAGAAATCTGTGTAGGAAGCACTTCAGAACGCAGGAGAAACTTTTTGCAACGTTAGACACTAGGCGCGGGAAGCTGCAAAATGACCGAATAAATGGTTGACGGTCTGGTTGACAGCAGCGAGAAGTGACAGTTTTCATCGACACAAGGGCCACCAATTGAGGAGTGCGCGAACTAAACCGTGTCTCAAAGGCGCACAACACGTCCACATATAATAATTATTCCACGTCTTGTTATGGGGAAATCCTCAATAGTTTTTCAGGTGTATACAGATAAAAGCATAGATAAGCGTCTGCAAGCATACGTTTCCAGCTTGTGACGTCATGTGACGATACCCTATTGTCACATTGACAGAAGTGAAACTAGTGAAAGTGATTTATTAAGTTATTAACGGTTTCGGTTGTGAACGGTTTGAGGTTGAGTGAATAACGCCCCCGTATGCTCGTCGGTCGGTGGTCAAAGCAAAGGTGAGGTGGACAACAAGTCAGCAAAGGTGATCGAAAACTCAAGACCATAATCAGCTGTAAGCTGTAATTGGGAAGGTAAATTCTACCAGTAAGCTCACTAAATCAGCAACAATAACTTGCCATCTTCACAATAACTACGAGAATATCTACCGAAGTTCTCCATGGTAGTTACCTACTGAGTACCAAGATCTGTACTGAGGTACCTACCGTACTATCTTATTTAATTTCTGTCTTCGTTCAGGAAACATCAAGGACGTTGAACACAAAGGAGCCTTGAGAAAGGCTTCTAAAAACGGAAACGACCAGTTAAAACACGAAAAAGCTAACCGAAGCTGATGGAAGAACCAGCCAGGAGTTTCAAGAAAAACTACCTTGGTCCTTGGGGAATGCTTCGGGAATGCTCAAGGTGAGTAAGCAACAGTTTCCTACTCCCCCTACACTGGCTCTTCTTGTCTTGCATCAATCAAGTAAGCTGTGAGAGGGACTCCGTAAAATGCAAAATCCGTAACATGCGGATCTTAGTGGCGTTAGAGAATCACAGGTCACTTGCAAGCTTTGTTAGAAACGTTGGAACTTCGGTAGGTTTTATTGGGTGCTTTCCACTTAGACGGTACAAATACCACCAAACGGCACATGTTCCATAGTTTGGCACAAAATTTTAGGTCATCCAATGAAGGGCACATAACCGAGTAGGAACACGTAGATGGAAAGCACCGTTTGGCACCCGCACATACGTAAATGGCAGGTGTACCAAATTTGGGGCTAGGTGGAAAGCACCCATTGCGTCTTCTAGGGGCACTCGCCGTGAGCTTCTTACTTCCACGCCATTTAAAGCTGTGTTCACACATGCTTACTGATAAGGAAGTGCCTCCCTAGCCGGCCCCGGTTACGTGCATTGTATCTGTCTGGATGTGGGTGGGTTTGTGTGTCTGTAATCTCCCACGATAACTGCCGAACCGTTGCTATGATCGACTGAAGTTCAGAATGATTTTAGATTTAGACATTAGATTTAGAAGGCGCGAAGCTGCATTTGGCTAGGGCACAGCCTGCCTAAATTGGGAATTCAATTGATCGCACGATATATCTCATGGAACTTGACTTGCACTATGTCATTTGAAAGCCCTTAAAAAACTGTATTCAGAACAGTTGAAAGTATTGCCCTATCTGTCATCTGTCAAGTGATGAAAAAATGTCAAAGTTTAAAACCTAATCATTCAATCATTCAAAATCTATCTGACGGATTGGAACCAAAATTGGCAGGAAACAACACAACAAAAGAATCAAATTAGATCTGCAGTTGCAGTTTCCCACCATTTTCTAGTCGGGCGTAATGAATTTTTAAAATTTCCCCTGGCCGTTGCCACCCGAGAGGGCGTCTCGCCCGGGTTTTGACCAGGACGACTCGCTTTTGATGCAGGACTAAACTCAAAAATTCATTCCTGCTCGGGGATCGACTGTTTTTGAAAAATTCAAACTAATATCGAGAGTAAATCAGATTGGACGTCGTGTAGACCTATTTTCAAAGTCATCACGGTTTTAGTTTTCAAACGGTAATTTTTTCAAAATTTTCACATTCCATGAATTTGAAAATACTGCAGTGCAAACTTCCACACATGGTGAGTCCCACAAAATGTTCATTTTAGGTGCAGACATGCTGGGAATGAAAGTTGGAGGAAAGTTGGGATTGATTTTTTGAGGAATAGTTTTCTACCGAGTTTTTCTCTCTGGATAAACTGCAAATTTTCCAGCTTTCTATCCCGTGAACAGATTTTCACCATTTTTTTAAACAAGGGATAACTGGTTCTTGGACATTTCACAACAATTGTTTTTTACAATTTCCCGGGAATTCCTCTGTTGAAAATGTGAAATCGCCCTGGGTTATATAGACCGGACTCAAATAATGGAGCTTAAAATGAAGTCTTGATTGACAATTTTCACAAAAAGTTGATTTGTAAAAAGATTTTAGATCTTCCTGAAAAATTCAAATTTTCCTGACAAAACTTTGAATTTCCAGCAAGATGTTCTCAATCTTTCCCTCTAATTTCAATTTCCCACCGAAGGGACGTTTGGAACAAAAATTTCCATAGGTTCCTGGGTACTAGTCGGGAAATTTTTGGGATGACACAATCGATTTTTGGTTCGTTATAGATCTACTCAAAGCAAATTTGCTAACAGAGCTTGCCTATAACACACGAAACGATACTGTCAATTTGAAACTGAATTCAAATTCTTCAGGCAAGACTTCTGAAGGCGTGTTATCGCGAGAAAACCTAGCCGGATTCTAATATCTTCCTGGTTCCCCGGCAAAAGTAATTGCAGAACACAGCACTAATCCTCTTCGGTCCGCTAGCTCAAATTACCGAACATCACGCAAGGTTCTGGTGCTAAAATCTTCCTGATGGTACTCGTGATTAGGTACTTATACCCACCAAGATATTGTGTACCGTATAGAAACTCGAGAACTAAAGCATCGGCAGAGAAAAGGAACAAAGAAAGAAGAAGACGGCACCAGCACCACCACAAGCTTCAATTAGTCGTCGTTATTATAAATTTTTTTGGTGTATTTGTTTCTTTGCCCCGTCTACTTCTTCTTCTCTTCTCGCTCCTCTTGCGATCGGACTCCTTCCTTTATAATGTTGCCCAGCCTGCGGCGGCCCGCGAGCCTCTTTTCTTAACAACTTAATTTCGAACGAGTCTTCGGGATTTTGCTCTTATGCGATGATGGTCGTTTGTAACTCTTGTTTTTCTCTATCTCTTTTTGTCGGTGCATCGGAAGCCTGAGGATGGAAAGAGACGGGGGGACCAATCGCATATACGGCCGTTATTACGTGACGACCTAATGGTCCATTTGGACACGTCTCTGGTAGAGAAATCGCAGGACCAAAGACTGTAACGACGACGACGGTAGGAGAGGCTAAATGCTCAAGAGTCCGTTGGCTTTTGACAAGAGAAAATCTAAAATAAAGGGTACCAACCTAATTATTTACTACTTAGGTACACTGTTGCCAAATTCAAGTTGATTTGTCGTTTCGATCTACATGCTATATAACAAAACGTATACGTTTGAGACTTGTATGTGTTCTTCATATAAAAGCACATAAAGCGTGGAGATCAAATGACAAATTAACATGAAGTTGGCAGCAATGCTCAAAAAAATATGTCCCTATTTTTTGAGGTACGTGGTATGTGTACGCATTCCTGGTTTTTGTGTATATTGCTGTTTATAGGTGTTAGCAAGCTATAAAATATATCACCTGTCAATAAATAAAATATACCTACCACATAAATAAATTTGAATATGAATCAAAAGGCGGCCAAAAAAAAGTGCGAGTAGTCGGCGTGGACGTTTGCACGGCTTGCTGGGTTTTGTTTTCTCTATTATATACCGCTGCGTGATGTATTGGCGGGCGGTTTCGGATCAAAAGGTGTTTGAATCCTCACCTGGTTACAGACGAAAAGCAGTATCGAGTATCTTGAGGTACCCCACCTGAATGGTACATCAGAGATATCAGAAGTGCCTTGAAAATATTTTGACGCGAATAAATTTGAAGATATGGCCCTTTGGCATGGCAACTCCTTCCACTAAGGTTCCGCCAAGGACACGTCAACATTTCCCTTCCAGAAAAACGATGGCGACGTTTTGACTTCTTTACTTTGATCATTTGTTTCTAGTTCATCAAAATTTTTGCCCTATTTCTTTAAACTGTCCGAAGGTTATCTCGACTTTTTACGACTTGATTCCCACTTCACCCTCGACTTGACTCCAAATTTATGTGCTCTGCTTGATTTCGCATCGAATTCGGTTAAAATCCATTCTCTTGACTTGCGCGACTTAACCTTGCTCCAAACCGAGCTCCAAATTTTGCATAAAACTTGCCTGAATTTGATTCGATTCTTACCGATTTTGGTTCAAATTTCCTTGACTTGGTTTTGGTTCTTGAATTCCCAAACTTCTCCGCAAGTCCGCAACTTGACAGGTGCTACTTTGGCAGGCCTTACTTGGATATTCGTCTCACTTTACCCCAACTTAGCTCAGCTCAAACTTTGCTTCGAGTTCACCAAAGTTTTCCTCGGAACTTGCTTCGAGCTTTGCCCGGTTTCATCCGCTCTGTCTCCAATTCACTTCAACTTGATTACCTGCCAGTTTGCTGGCTTTTCCCCGACATGGCTTTCAATTTGCCCCGACTCAACCCCATAAAATTCAACCGAGGTCTATTGCGAATTCACCTTGAGTTTGCCCCGATTTTACTTCGACTTCAAGCCGCGAAGGGGCTAATTTTTTTCCGAATAAATCCGATCAATTTTCACCTCAACTTTTTTGCAACTTCCTCCTCTCTTCATCGCAGTTCTGATCAAAAAAATGTCACTCGACTTTGCGCCAAACCGAGCTCAAAACTTCACTTCGAATTTGCTTGAATTGTCTTGATTTTCACTTTGTTTTTTCAAATTTGAGTAGACTTATTTGCTTTGACTCTAAAAGCTTTAAAATTGTCAGCCGCCACCTCAATCTAACTGTGATAGTCACTTCGCAGATTTTATCCCAGCTTGTCCTTCATTTTACCCAACTTATTTTCATATTTGCTTCAAGTCGAGTTTCAAGCTCATCAAATTTTCGCCTGTTCTTTTGAAATTACCAAATGGTATTTCGAATTTATTGTCAATAATTGTTCAACACTCTACCCGAGATTCATTCCGAATTTTCTTTCGACTCTGCCAGGTTTTGCCCCGGCCTTACCCTTACCCGAATTTGTCCCAGATTTGCCTTGAATTCGCCCTCAGAATGTTGAACTTCACATTTATCTGCCCAGTCACCATTCGAGGCTTTGCCCCGACATTGTCTTTACTGTGCTTCAACTTTACCCCATGTTTCCTTCTAGTTCACCAGATTTTTCTGTATTTATCCAGCTTGGCAAAGATTATTTTGACTTTAGTAGTACCTACTTCACTATCACTTACATGAGGTTTATTGTGAAATCACTTTGACTTTGCCCCGACTTTACTCTAGCTTAGAGTCTTGAGCTTGTTCAATTTCTCCAGGGAGGTTTGACCGAGCTCCACTTTGACTTTCCGGTGATATTACCCTTTATTTTGTTTAAGCTGTACCAACGAACTTACCCGACCTGGTTCCAAAACAGGCTCCAAACTAACTTTTTTTTGAATTAGACTAAATCTGCCTTGATTGCCACTCGATTTTGTACCATATAATTCACATTGTTTCATTTTATATCATGTCTAAAATAAAGAAACTTCACATTCTGATAATATGTGAGTTCAGTTTTCACTGGAACATTTTTTCTCTTAGCCCAAGCGTTCCTCCCACGTTGCCCTCACATTAATTTCACGTTGCCTCCACATATTTATTTCACGTGGCCTCAATATTCCCTCCACTCCGCCGCAACAGTTCATTTACTTTGCTCCAACATTCCTGTCGTTACTCCCACATTCGTTCCACATTGCCCCGATATATTTTCACTTCACCCCATGATTTCCTAAATTTTGCTCCAATTTTTTCCCGTATTTAGTCTAAATCATCAAATGTGTTCATTTGTTGGAACCGCCGAAGGACATTCTGATTGCTTTTTACACCTTACCCGAGATTTATTCTGGAACTTATCTCGGCATCGCCCTGGATCTATTCTGACTCCGCCTCAAGGTCACCTTATCTTTCCAGGCAGACTTCATCAACAGGCCTGATCACATTTGACCTCGACTACCCAAATTTTTCATCAAGTTCATTTTATTTTCTTCACCAATATCCAATATTCACCTGCAATGCTTCGACCAGCGTTATACTGGCGACTTCAGAGAAAATTACTCGAGTTCGCTACAAATCACCTTCTGCTCGAATTTGCTCTAGAATTTAACTTCACTCAACTCAACTTTCCCCACAAAAGTTTATCTCGACTGTAGCCCGACTTTGTACGAAATTCACCTTGACCTGACCGTAAGTCATTTTTGTTTTAGGTTTTACCCCAGCTTTGCATCGAATTTGCCTTAATTTTCCATCAAATTTATCTCAATTTTTCATCAAATTCACACCAATTTTGCATCGAATCTACCCCAGTTTTGCATCGACTCCATTTTATTATATTTTTCATAATTCACTATTCACTTACCTCGCTTTGCCTAGCGTTATCCTGTCGACAAAAAAAAAAAAAACTCGAGCTTGCTACAAATCCACTTCGGCTCAAATTTGCCGTAGAGTTTAGCTCTATTTTTACCCAACTTCGTACCACTTTCACATTAAAATCATTTTTTTCTTTAGATTTCACCCCAATTTTGCATTGACCCCACTCCAATTTTGCATCGAAAGTATCTATAACAATTTTTCATCAAATTTATCTCAAGTTTGCATCGAATCTACATCAATTTTGCCTTCAAACTAGCTTTGCTTAGAGTTTGTCCAAACTTGTCTCGACTTTGCTCGACTTTTTTGCCCCACTTTATCTCAATTTTACCCGACTTTGTCTCAAATCCACCTCGACTTTATCCAACATAATCTTGAATTTGCCTCGATTTGACACTGAGTTCAAGCTGGAATTCAACCTGACTATAGAGAGTTTGCTGGAATTTACCCCGACATTCCCCCCACTCTCCTCCACTGTCTCTTGTAATTTACCAAATTTTTTCTTGATGCCTCCAAATTGCCAACACTATCTTGATGTTGACCGGACTTGACGTTTACTTCACCCTTGACTTCACCCCAGAGCTGTTTCGAGTTCATATTGACTTTTCCCTGGCTCCATTCTAAATAGCTGAGTCCCCAAAGACATTATTTTCCTGGTCAGACTTGATTAGAGGCAACGGATATAGGAAAAAACGCCCCCGGCAAGACACTCCCGGAAAAAACGTCCCGGAATAAACACCCCCGGTAAAAAAACACCCCCGGGAAAAAACGCCCCCGGAAGAAACACCCCCTGTTTAGCTCCCTTGTGTTTTTTTTCATGACTTTCGGAGCAGGTACCAGTGAGCCTCATTTTGCGTTATTTTGTTGCACAGGCCTCCATTGGGCCCCCTTGTGTCTTCAATAAAGTTTGAATTTCTGTTAAGCCCCCTTGCACTTTTCGAAGGCTTTCGAAGCACTAGTAAGACCCTTGTGCATTTATGTTATATTTGGTCCCAAATTAGGCCCCGTGGTGTCTTCAAGTAAGTATAACTTGGAGCCCTACCGCTAGAACGTAACTTATTTGATGCCTTAGATCCGCCAAAGGTAACGTTAGGTGTTTGCCAGAAACGTTCATACGCGCAACATCCGGCCGTTTATTCGGCGTTATTCTTTGAACGTTTGCGACATTTGATTTTCTACCTTTTGAAACGTTTTATTAACGATGTTGTACTCACTGGGGTGTGCCTAAACTGCCCTTCAACTCACACAAGGCTATGCTACAGTTACTCGCCTTGAAACGCTTAGCTCTCTGACCTAGACGCTTTTATAGTCGTGTATCTCTTTCGACGAGCGCCACTGCCTCGTGTGTCAAGTGTACCTACGCACCTACGCTTCTCTTCAACTAACAGATGACTAGTTACTCGTCTTGGAACGGCTAGCTGTAGTATACAGAACCTTTTGTAGTAGGCGTGTTTTTCATCAACATTCTTTCAGCCTTCACACATAGCTACACTACGCATCAGATTTATCCGTTATTATACCCAAAAAAAAAAAATCCCATCGACCAGAAGGTGCGTGAAATCGCCGGCTTTACAACACCAGTCCCAACGCCCATATTTCAGGAATTATCCACGGCCATCTTTGACGCGACGCGACGACCGTCTCTCGGTGCAATCAAAGAGGAATCCAGCAGAGTTTTACAGCATCCAATTTAGTTGTAAAGCCACCAGGCGCTCGTCTCGCTGTCAGGTCGTAAACTTTCTTGGCAATAGGTCCGGGAGAGCTTACATAAAGAAACCACCATCACCATAGAGTAGTTATAGGTATATACGTATATACTACTAAAAACAGAGAGAAAAGTTATGTTTCACGTTATATTCTGTTCTTCAGGAACTTTATTATCACCACACTGGTGTATCTGGTAGGTATGTTAAGTGGACGCTTTTTTCAAAGCATCCTGAAATAGAAGACTTCTACAACGAAAACTAATCGAAGGCACTGAAGAAAAGTGTTGGATAAGCGTTTCGCATTCCTTAGTTTGAAGCATCGGAAAATCCAGCTCGCTTCTAGAGGTTGAAATTGTTTTTACTCAACTGTCAAATGTCATGCAGGCTGGCAGGCTGCTTTGATCTACTTGTTCATTGGCGAAAGTTGAAAACCAGGTCGCAATTCACGCAATTTCCCAATAAAATGGAGAAAAGCGTCAATTACGTCCCGCAAAAGCTTTCCGTTCATCTGTAGAGAAAATGAGCAAAAAATGTGTTTTAAAAGTGGCCCGTATGTATCGTATGTCGTTGTGAATTATTGTGCCGTATATATCGCCAGTGCAGCCAACCGTAAAGCTTTGGTATTTTTTTTATATTCCACATTTTGAAACTTGGAAACAAAATCTTTCAGGTAACTAGAGTCAAACTTGAAGGTACAACTACTGGGGCCAACTTAAGGCGTAAATTTTGAATACAACATTTTCTAGGCTCAGACTTCTGAACAGGAAATAATAGGGTGAAGATCAAAGATGGCAATGAAGTTGCATGTGAAGTTGGCACCGCCGCTACTTCGCTTCCCTAATGTCATTACTTCGCCGCCTGTGATTGATTGGTCGCGCATGTGTCCGCAATGACTCTTGCGGTTTATTGTTTCATTACCTTCAACAGCCGGTGTGCATAACGTTTCGTAATATATCGTCGCTTGATTGACGTGCCGTAAACTCGTATATAATGTTTGTATGTACATATCGATGGCCAATAAAAGGCGCGCACACATGCAGCCGGCGGCAGGACTGATGCGGTTTTGTCTTTTGATGGCTGCCTACTGGTGCGGAGGAGAGTAAATACTTGAGAGTAGCCAAAGGATGTGTGTAGGACCTTGCGGTCACGTACGGTATTAAGATGCAGTCCGACGCGGCGAGTCGGTAATTTATGGCCAGGATGGCTGATATGAACACTCGCCGGGATTAACATATACGAAACGGATGTCGTAATGTCCGTCTCCGTAAGTTATTTATTCGTTCTTATAAATCTTATACTTTTTATCGCACTTTCCCCCCAGGGAAAACGGGTGATGGCGCTTTTGGTTGCATTCCGTCCGTCAATTATTGTGCCAAATATTGCCAGTGCAGCCAACTGCATTTTAGGGGTTTTCTGTACAGCGTGTTTGCAAACTTGGGGTAGGGAATTGAACCGCACTGAGGACAAATTTTTCTTACTGCTAGCCGACATGAAGTATACTGAGAGCTGGTGCCTCAAAACTCACGTCATAGGGTACATTATTTCAACCCTGTAGGTCTAATGTGCGTTGATAAGGTTGTTCAAAATTTCTTTGTCTTACATGTCAGACCGGGGGCTTTAGGCTGGAATAGGCTTGTCAATTTTCGAAAAATGTCAAAAATTTATGTCATAAGGTACATGAATGAAACCAACGAGCTTTTGTGTGGGAACATCCCCTTAATCAAAAATCGGGTCATAAGATAAAACCTTTGGGGGCTGTCGGTCCATAAGACAAGTTTGAAATTTTCAAAAAAGGCCAAAATTCACCTCCTCCTGGGGACTTCTTCTTTGGCATAACTTTAGGAATGAAAAACGATTCCCACATGATTTTTCACGCAGGTTTCGAATCTTTCCACAAATTTTTTAAATGGTACATCGCTTACAGGGTGCAACATCGAACATTTTTTCTCAAATTGTACACCCTGTATTTCAACATGGCAATCGATTCCGTTTTTCATCCTGATTACAAATATATATCACACTTGGTGGGTTAGTCAACAAAACGCCTGTGAAAAAATTGATAAATTTTGGTCCTTTTTTGAAAATTTCAAACTTGTCTTATGGACCGAGAGCCTCCAAAAATTTTGTCTCACGACCAGATTTTCGATCGAGGGGATGTTCCCACACAAAATTCAGTTGGTTTCATTCATGTACCTTATGACGTAAATTTTTGGCCATTTTTTCAAAAATTGACAGGCTCATACTAGCCTAAAGCCCCCGGTCTGACATGTAAGACAAAGTAATTTTTAACAACCTTATCAACGCACATTAGATCTACAGGGTTAAAATCATGTACCTTGAGACGTAAGTTTTGAGGCACCAGCTCCCTGTCCATACGTCTACATTATACATACAGGGTTATTCAAAAGTCCGGAATAAAATTAATAATTTTTGACCATATTTTTCCCGGAAATAGCGCTCGAACAGGTCGATTTCTGAAAAAGACAAGCCGTTTTTTCATGATACGTGTCTTGATCTACCGTCAACCTCATGACTCCTAGCCACCCTTAGAAGGCTCGTTGGAAAGCTTGTCCAAAATTGTATTCAGATCTATCATTGAAAGTTAGATCGAACGCTTCACCATGAAGTTTTGAGAAACCCCTCAAAACTTTCAAAACGGTGAGTCGTTTCTCCATGATACGTGTCATGATCTACCGTCAACCCCCTAGCCCCCAGCCACCCTTAGTATTTTTTTGAATTGCATCCTATGGTTTGTGGAGGTTCGTTGGAAAGCTTGTCAAAAACTGTGTTCAGATCTAGCTTTAAAAATGGTTGGACGCTTGAGGGGTTGAGGGTCAAAGGCTTGAGGGTTGAAGGGTTGACGGTAGACCATGACACGTATAATAAAAAAATGACTTGCCGTTTTTAAAAATCGACCTGTTTGAGCGTTTTTTTCGAAAAAAAAAAGGTAAGAAATTATGAATTTTGTTCCGGACTTTTGAGTAACCCTAGGGTTATTCAAAACTTCATGATGAAGCGTTCGATATAATTTTCAATGGTAGATCTGAATACAGTTTTTGACAAGCTTTCCAACGAGCCCCCTAAGCCATGGAATGCCATTTAAAAAAAACCACTAAGGGTGGCTAGGGATCAAGGGGTTGACGGTAGATCATGACACGTGTCATGGAAAAACGGCTTGCCCTTTTTAGAGATCGACCTGTTTGAGCGTTTTTCCGGAAAAAAATATGGTCAAAAATTATTAAATTTATTCCGGACTTTTGAATAACCCTGTATTAACCTGTACCTACCTGAATCGCGATGTCGATTTTCCAATAGAAAAATCCTCTACAGGGCGGTTTAGGTTGGGGTAGAAAAAACTTCCGGGATCCATAATAGAGAATCAAAAAAGATGAGGGCGAAGTTACCAGAAAGTCAAAGCCAATAATGTGTTATGGAGGACAGACCTTTCTTATCAATTCAAGACCACAACCAATAAAATCGGGTCATTTGCTGAGGAGCTAGATTCCATCCATTCATTCCTAGGATATGATTTTTCCAAATTTTCGACAAAATCTCCCTGTACTCTTAAATTAAGGACCTTAGAATTTTTCCAAGACCAGATTCCGATTCACCTTTTGGACCCATTGTACCGTCTTCCCAATGTTGCCCCCTCCCCTCCCGGTCAGTCGTCGAGCCAGCCGAGCCGTTCGACGAACTCTAAGACACGGCCAGGTAGGGTGCCAAGGCTGGCCATACTAGGCCAGAGGTCCCCTAGTATGGATCCTCTCAGTGATGAAAAAGCTGGGCAGCGGCAGAGCACATGCTCAGCTGTCCCATCCTCCTCTCCACAGCCTCGACATGTGAGGTCATTTATGATCCCTATCTTGTGCATGTGGTAGTTTAGCCTACAATGCCCAGTCAAGATCCCCAGACAGTTGCAAGCAGTGATTGGCTACATTTCTGGAGGGTTGGGCCATCGCGGCTCTCTCCTGCCTGCAGTCTTCCGCGTTCATCCATCTGTCTGTACGACATCTGAGGGTATCTCCTTTTATCAGGTTTTTGACGGCCGTCATGGTTAGCGGTAAGATCGGCTCAGGCCCGCAGGGTATAATTCCCGCAGCCTGCCGCGCCAGCCTATCAGCCTCTTCATTTCCCTGATCTCCGCTGTGCTGTCCTTTAACGGCCATATAAGTTCGACGATATTTTTCCGTGCTATTCGTTCCAGGGTCTGGTGGCACTCCCAGACTATCCCGGAGGTTACCCTGCAACCTTCTAGTGCCAAAAGCGCCGCCCTGCTTTCTGTCAGAATATGCACCGTTTGGTCTCTGATCTTTTTTTTTACAAACTAGGTTTGCTCCATGAATCACGCCCATCAATTCCCCCTGGAATACTGTGGCGTGGCTTCCCAGAGGTAGACTCTCGGATTTCCAGCTGTTCAAAACATATTCCTGCGCCAGATCCTCGGTTGGTTTTGGAGCCGTCCGTGTAAATGAAGATGTCCGGCTTTTTCCTATCTTCATTGTTGAGTTTTCTGTTCTAGATGTTGACTCCAATCCAGTTTGTTGTCAAGTATTATTCTCAGATACCTAACACTGTCTGACAGAGTACTATCTTCACCTCTCTTCATCTCACCGGGACGTGTGCAAGAGCTATGCAAGCCCGGTAAAGCCTCACCAAGTTTACAAGTATGACATCCAGGCTCCATTGAAGTAGCGCCGGATACACACCCTCCAACCCTGACGACTTGGATGGCGAGAAGGTATTTACTGTCCAGGTTGTTTTCGTCTCATCAATCAGGTGGTTATAGCCCAGCCATTTTAGGTTTTGACCTGGAAAAAACTAACTTAAGTCTACAAATTGGTGGAACGCTTTCACTTCAACCCCTTAACTACATACTGGAAGTTCTAAAAAATCCCATGTCCGCTTCATCGGTTTTTGGCGGCAAAAAGGTGTAAGTGACATTATTTTAGAAACTATTTATTAAAATACGCGTTGAAGTTTCAATACAGCTGAAAACTTCCGAAAATGATCTTATTGGTCAGTTGAACAACATATCAAAAATCCTAAAAAATCCTCTCTCCGCTTCATTGGTTTTTGACGGCAAAAAAGTTGAAATGACATTATTTTGGAAACTATTCATTAAAATACGAGTTGGAGTTTCAGTACAGCTGAAAATTGCCAAAACTGGTTTCCTTTGTCAGTTGAACAACATACTAGAAGTCCTCAAAAATCCTATGTCCGTTTCATTGTTTTTTGGCGGCAGAAAGGTATAAGTGACTTTTTTTTACTATTTAATAAAATACGGGTTGAAGTTTTGATACAGGTGGAAACATCAAGTCTCTTTGGTCAGTTGAATAGCATACTAAAAGTCCTAAGAAATCTTATGTCTGCTTCATTGTTTTTTGGCGGCAAAAAGGTGCAAGTGACATTGTTTTGGATACTGTTCAATCAAACAGGCGGTCATGTTTCGATACAGCTGAAAATTGCTGAAAATGGTTTCCTTGATTAGTTTAGCAACATATTGAAAGTCCTATGAAAATCTTCTCTCCGCTTCATTAGTTTCTGGCGGCAGAAAGATATAAGTGAAATTTTCTTTTGTTACTATGTATTTAATAAAATACGGGTTGAAGTTTCGATACAGCTAAAAATTGCTGAAAACGGTCTGCTTGGTCAGTTGAACAACACACCAAAAATACTAGGAAAATTCCTGTTCGCTCCATTGTTTTCTGGCGGAAAAAAGGTGTAAGTGACATTGTTTTGGAAACTATTATTTATTGAAATAGGCGTTGAACTTCCAATTCATCTGTAAATTGCTGGAACTGGTTTCCTCGATCATGTGAACAACATACTGAAAGTCCCAAGAAATCCTATGTCCGCTTTATCGTCTTTTGGCGCCAAAAAGGTATTAGATCATTTCTTGGAACTATTGTTCGAAAATATGTGTTGAAGCTGCAATACAGTTGAAAATTGCTGAAAATAGTCTACTCGAACTAGTACAGTCAACTAACAGAGGGGACCATTTTCAGCAATTTTCAGCTGTACTGAAACTTTAACCCGTATTTCAAAAAAATAGTTTACAATATAATGTCACTTATACATTTTTGCCGCCAAAAAACATGAAGGGGGCATGGGATTTCTCAGGACTTTTAGTATGTTATTCAACCAACAAAGGATACTATTTCTCAACAACTTTCAGCTTTGCTGAAACTTCAACTCATGTTTCAATAAACAGTTTCTAAAATAATCTCACTTGAACCTTTTTGCTGCCAAAAACCGATGAAGTGGACATAGTATTTTTTAGGACTTTCAGTATGTGGTTGAGGGGTTAAAGTGGAAGCGTTGTACCAATTTCCAGACTTACGTTATTTTTTTCCAGGTTTTGGTCAATTTTGATCTAAAATGCCTGGGCTATCAGCAAAATCATCTCTCCTTGAAAAGTCAAATCGAATGTTTTTCTTACTTCTTTGTGGTGAACCAGCTACGTTCAAGAACCAATCCGCTATCTCTTCCGGAGCCATATTCGAACTGCTTTTGTCAGCCTGTATCAACAACCTCGACTCGTTGGTGAACTTTTTCTTATCTAAATGATATGCGCAAGACCTGTTATAAATAAATAAATAAATAAATAAATAAATAGATAATTTTATTGATCTTTTGTTACTATATAACATATAGATTGATAGATTGCTTATAGATTGATTGATGGAATTAGATTTCTGCCTTTGCTGTTTTTGCATATGGAGCAGTGACTTTGACTTGCATAAACAGATTTAATGTTGTGATGCAAAGGTCTCTTGAAAGGTGTATTTGATCTGGGCTCTTCTTCCATCTCCTCTTCCTGATGCTCCCCCTCCTCCTCATCCTCATCCATGTCCTTGTCGTCATCCTTATTTTCTTTCTTGTCTATTGTTCCATCTCTTTTTTGCGCCTCGTCTTCGTCCAGATTAAACTCGTATTCAGTCTACAGAGAATAATTGAAAATGGGAAATGAAACAAGAAATGTTTTCCTTTTTATAAAAAGGTACGTTAGCGTCTTCTGCCGATGATTCCTGCTCCTTATAAAAACTTTGGCTATTCTGTTCTACCTCAAACATTCCTTCGTTAAGATCACATCGCTCAGAATTTCGAGAAGTGGAAGGAGGATTTTCATCTCTACTTGCGTTTCTTTCAAAAATCCACTCATCATCATCATTCTTCTCCCTCGAGAAGTTTTTGACCTAGTATAGAAAAAAGAATTAAGTATTATAATAACTGATAATCCTTCATTGGTAGTCAAGCAGGAAGTAATTTAAATAAAGAATAAAGGTAGGTGGCTCTATCCGGTATGTTTTCCAAAGTTAAGCGTACGTCATAAGGCACAACAATCTCGATCATAATGCCCCTATGCTTATAGGAAAATCACCCAAAACATACCTTGATGTTGCATTTTGGACAGATTGAATCCGAATTTTTGTACCTTTCCATGTCGGCGTTACCAACAAATAATTTGAAGAGATCATAAAATCTTTGCTGAGAAATGCTCATCAACTTTTTTCGGTGACTTTTACCTTTCCTTTCGCAAAGGCAACAAATCTCTTTCACCATATTAACAAACTGAAAGAAAGTACTGACGACAATCTACTCGATTGATATATGAGAAAACTTGAAAACAATAACTGACACGAGAAATAATTGATCTGTCAGTGATATTTTTAGATGAACATTATAACGACACTTACCGCACTTGGCTATGCAGGTGAATTTCGCCTATACTGTGTTTGTTCAAGAAATGCTGCTAGAGATGCTGCTTTTCGAAACTACCATTGAGAAAAGCGAAGTCGGGAGGATTTCAACAGGACAGACAATCTCAGATGAGGTCACAATCTCCAGCATAAAAAGACAAGTGAATATGCCCTCACGGGCATGAGGCTTAGTAGCGCACTCAGCTGGCTCCAATTCCAGGCATGATCAGAGAGACTTGAAGAATTGGTCTGCCAAGTTTTATAACTTTACTGCCAAGGACAACAAGATAAGAGCTATATCCCCTGGTGGCCCGACTGATGTGATGTGAGTCCAGGCCCAGTCATGAGCTATCTTTCTTCTTGAAATTAATCACTTCGAAAACAACCGGAGGGTAAAAAATCATGCAAGAGTGTTCAAAATCACTACCTTAGGAACATTTGAACTTGATATAAGCTAATACGGCAGCTAATCGACCACAATTTGAGAAAAACCTATTGCGCCGGGACCAAAACTCGCCCAAACCAGATAGTGTCCAATTGAGGTATTCTGCCCGCCATTTCGTCATTATATGCTCATTTCTCAACCAATTTAACGAATTTGGCATCAGTGGCTAGCCGGTGTAGCAGGGGTAGTAGAGCTAGCTTGATTGATTGATTGATTGGACAGGCTACCTTTTTCATATGAGAAAATGACCGACATGTCCGATAAGACGCTGCGTGCTGGGACTTCATACTGAAATCTGTATATTGAATTTTATGCGACTCCATTCATCCATTCTTGAGATATGATTTTCCCAAATTTTCGATGAAATAGGTACATCTCCCTGTACTCTTAAATGAAGGACCTCAGAATTTTTCCAAGACCAGATTCCGATTCACCTGTATAAACTACACCTGCTTTTTAAATATATCAGTTCCTTCTTATAGCACCGTACCGTATATATTCGGCCACGTCAACCATTTTCGATTCTAATACTTTGGTCAAATTGGTTCGAATTGGTCATTTGAAAAAAGAAAAAACTCTTGTGCTTTTTATTGCCCATTCCGTGAAAACTTCCACACCACAGCTAACCGTTTGAAGACGGGTGACTATAAGCCTAATTAAATAGTCTGTTCTTACACGCACCTATTCCTTGTGTCATCCTGATCCTCCCAAACATGGCCGTCTCCGTGATTTATATGCACCAGCACCCCGCGTATGCATTATTTATGTATTCCATTGGCACCTATCTAATTTAATATGTATGCGATAGATTGAAAATGTAAAATGTAAATCGTGACGTTGCCTCAACCGCATACATCAGCGCACACAATGGAATTAATATGTGATATGCCATGCGGCACGTCGTATTATACCCATACCATCCTCATCATAACCACCAAAACTCTCTATTCAGCTATTCTCTTCTATCTATAAGGTAGGTACGGGTGCTCCGGACATTTCAATTAATATTTATGCGATTTCTGGGAACGTCATCAGTTCCTAAGATCCTCAGGTGCAACTGCACTGATGGCTTTAGATATACCTATAGTCCCTCCACCTACAGCATGATTCTTATCAATTCTCTAGTTTAGCATTGCAGGTTTGCCGCCTTTTTACCTTGTGTGAATTTGGCTTGTTCAAAAGTAAGGTTATGTTGCTTATCAAACTGACATTAAAGTATTGAAATCTTCGAAAATTGACCTTGTCACAAGTGGAAATTCAAATAGGGGAGCGCAGAGACGTGTTACTCTGTTACCTCGTTTGGACACCGAAACGCATGACGGGTTTTTCGGACCCTTGGAAACTTCTGGAAACTTGATAACGAAATCTGTTGGGTAACTAGAATCACTATTGAAATCTTCGAAAATTGACCTTGTCACAAGTTGAAATGCGAATAGGGGAGCGCAGAGACGTGTTACCCTGTTACCTCGTTTGGACACCGTAACGCATGACGGGTTTTTCGGACCCTTGGAAACTTCTGGAAACTTAGTGGAAATGCGAATAGGGGAGCGCAGAGACGTGTTACCCTGTTACCTCGTTTAGACACCGAAACGCATGACGGGTTTTTCGGACCCTTGGAAACTTCTGGAAACTTGATAACGGAATTTGTTGGGTAACTAGAATCACTATTGAAATCTTCGAAAATTGATCTTGTCACAAGTGGAAATGCGAATAGGGAAGCGCAGAGACGTGTTACCCTGTTACCTCGTTTAGACACCGAAACGCTAGACGGGTTTCTCGGACCCTTGGAAACTTCTGGAAACTTGATAACGAAATCTGTTGAGTAACTAGAATCACTATTGAAATCTTCGAAAATTGACCTTGTCACAAGTGGAAATGCGAATAGGGGAGCACAGAGACGTGTTACCCTGTTACCTCGTTTAGACACCGAAACGCATGACGGGTTCTTGGACCCTTGGAAACTTCTGGAAACTTGATAACGAAATCTGTTGGGTAACTAGAATCACTATTGAAATCTTCGAAAATTGACCTTGTCACAAGTGGAAATGCGAATAGGGGAGCACAGAGACGTGTTACCCTGTTACCTCGTTTAGACACCGAAACGTATGACGGGTTTTTTGGACCCTTGGAAACTTCTGGAAACTTAATAACAAAATCTGTTGGGTAACTAGAATCACTATTAAAATCTTTGAAAATTGACCTTGTCACAAGTGAAAATGCGAATAGGGGAGCGCAGAGACGTGTTACCCTGTTACCTCGTTCAGACACCGAAACGCATGACGGGT
Source organism: Anaspis maculata (assembly GCA_949128115.1). NCBI lineage: Eukaryota > Metazoa > Arthropoda > Insecta > Coleoptera > Scraptiidae > Anaspis > Anaspis maculata. The sequence continues at coordinate 4,311,413 of OX421961.1, forward strand.
TTTTGGGACCCTTGGAAACTTCTGGAAACCTAATAACGAAATCTGTTGGGTAACTAGAATCACTATTAAAATCTTCGAAAATTGACCTTGTCACAAGTGGAAATACGCATAGGAGAGCGCAGAGACGTGTTACCCTGTTACCTCGTTTAGACACCGAAACGCATGACGGGTTTTTCGGACCCTTGGAAACTTCTGAAAACTTCATAACGAAATCTGTTGGGTAACTAGAATCACTATTGATATCTTCGAAAATTGACCTTGTCACAAGTGGAAATGCGAATAGGAGAGCGCAGAGACGTGTCACCCTGTTACCTTGTTTAGACACCGAAACGCATGACGGGTTTTTTGGACCCTTGGAAACTTCTGGAAACTTGATAACGAAATCTGTTGGGTAACTAGAATCACTATTAAAATCTTCAAAAATTGACCTTGTCACAAGTGGAAATGCGAATAGGGGAGTGCAGAGACGTGTTACCCTGTTACCTCGTTTAGACACCGAAACGCATGGCGGGTTTTTCGGACCCTTGGAAACTTCTGGAAACTTAGTAACGAAATCTGCTGGGTAACTAGAATCACTATTGAAATCTTCGAAAATTGACCTTGTCACAAGTGGAAATGCGAATAGGGGAGCGCAGAGACGTGTTACCCTGTCACCTCGTTTAGACACCGAAACGCATGACGGGTTTTCCGGACCCTTGGAAACTTCTGGAAACTCAATAACGAAGTCTGTTGGGTAACTAGAATCACTATTGAAATCTTCGAAAATTGACCTTGTCACAAGTGGAAATGCGAATAGGGGAGCGCAGAGACGTGTTACCCTGTTACCTCGCTTAGACACCGAAACGCATGACGGGTTGTTCGGACCCTTGGAAACTTCTGGAGACTGAATAACGAAATCTGTTAGGTAACTAGAATCACTATTGAAATCTCCGAAAATTGACCTTGTTACAAGTGGAAATGCGAATAGGGAAGCGCAGAGACGTGTTACCCTGTTACCTCGTTTAGACACCGAAACGCATGACGGGTTTTTCGGACCCTTGGAAACTTCCACAAACTCAATAACGAAATTTGTTAGGTAACTAGAATCACTGTTGAAATCTTCGAAAATTGACCTTGTCACAAGTGGAAATGCGAATAGGGAAGCGCAGAGACGTGTTACCCTGTTATCTCGTTTAGACACCGCAACGCATGACGGGTTTTTCGGACCCTTGGAAACTTCTGGAAACTTAATGAAGAAATCTGCTGGGTAACTAGAATCACTATTGAAATCTTCGAAAATTAACCTTGTCACAAGTGAAAATGCGAATAGGGGAGCGCAGAGACGTGTTACCCTGTTACCTCGTTTAGACACCGAAACGCATGACGGGTTTTTCGGACCCTTGGAAACTTCTGGAAACTTGATAACGAAATCTGTTGGGTGACAAGAATCACTGTTGAAATCTTCGAAAATTGACCTTTTCACAAGTGAAAATGCGAATAGGGGAGCGCAGAGACGTGTTACCCTGTTATCTCGTTTAGACACCGAAACGCATGACGGGTTTTTCGGACCCTTGGAAACTTCTGGAAACTTAATAACGAAATCTGTTGGGTAACTAGAATCACTATTGAAATCTTTGAAAATTGACCTTGTCACAAGTGGAAATGCGAATAGGGAAGCGCATAGACGTGTTACCCTGTTACCTCGTTTAGACACCGAAACGCATGACGGGTTTTTTGGACCCTTGGAAACTTCTGGGAACTTGATAACGAAATCTGTTGGGTAACTAGAATCTCTATTGAAATCTTCGAAAATTGACCTTGTCACAAGTGGAAATGCGAATAGGGAAGCGCATAGACGTGTTACCCTGTTACCTCGTCTAGACACCGAAACGCATGACGGGTTTCTGGACCCTTGGAAACTTTTGGAAACTTAATAACGAAATCTGTTGGGTAACTAGAATCACTATTGAAATCTTCGAAAATTGACCTTGTCACAAGTGGAAATGCGAATAGGGGAGCGCAGAGACGTGTTTCCCTGTTACCTTGTTCAGACACCGAAACGCATGACGGGTTGTTCGGACCCTTGGGAACTTCTGGAAACTTAATAACGAAATCTGTTGGGTAACTAGAATCACTATTGAAATCTTCGAAAATTGACCTTGTCACAAGTGGAAATGCGAATAGGGGAGCGCAGAGACGTGTTTCCCTGTTACCTTGTTCAGACACCGAAACGCATGACGGGTTGTTCGGACCCTTGGAAACTTCTGGAAACTTAATAACGAAATCTGTTGGGTAACTAGAATCACTATTGAAATCTTCGAAAATTGACCTTGTCACAAGTGGAAATGCGAATAAGGGTGCGCAGAGACGTGTTTCCTTGTTACCTCGTTTAGACACCGAAACGCATGACGGGTTTCTGGACCCTTGGAAACTTTTGGAAACTTAATAACGAAATCTGTTGGGTAACTAGAATCACTATTGAAATCTTCGAGAATTGACCTTGTCACAAGTGGAAATGCGAATAGGGGAGCGCAGAGACGTGTTCCCTGTTACCTTGTTCAGACACCGAAACGCATGACGGGTTGTTCGGACCCTTGGAAACTTCTTGAAACTTAATAACAAAATCTGTTGGGTAACTAGAATCACTATTGAAATCTTCGAAAATTGACCTTGTCACAAGTGAAAATGCGAATAGGAGAGCACAGAGACGTGTTACCCTGTTACCTCGTTTAGACACCGAAACGCATGACGTGTTTTTGGGACCCTTGGAAACTGCTGGAAACTTAATAACGAAATCTGTTGGGTAACTAGAATCACTATTAAAATCTTCGAAAATTGACCTTGTCACAAGTGGAATTGCAAATAGGGGAGCGCAGAGACGTGTTACTCTGTTACCTCGTTTAGACACCGAAACGCATGACGGGTTTTTCGGACCCTTGGAAACTTCTGGAAACTTAATAACGAAATCTGTTGGGTAACTAGAATCACTATTGAAATCTTCAAAAATTGACCTTGTCACAAGTGGAAATGCGAATAGGGGTGCGCAGAGACGTGTTTCCCTGTTACTTTGTTTAGACACCGAAACGCATGACGGGTTTTTCGGACCCTTGAAAACTTCTGGAAACCTAATAACAAAATCTGTTGGGTAACTGGAATCACTATTGAAATCTTCGGAAATTGACCTTGTCACAAGTGGAAATGCGAATAGGGAAGCGCAGAGACGTGTTACCCTGTTACCTTGTTTAGACACCGAAACGCATGACGGGTTTTTCGGACGCTTGGAAACTTCTGGGAACTTAATAACGAAATCTGTTGGGTAACTAGAATCACTATTGAAATCTTCGGAAATAGACCTTGTCACAAGTGGAAATTCGAATAGGGGAGCGCAGAGACGTGTTACCCTGTTACCTTGTTTAGACACCGGAACGCATGACGGGTTTTTCGGACCCTTGAAAACTTCTGGAAACCTAGTAACAAAATCTGTTGGGTAACTGGAATCACTATTGAAATCTTCGAAAATTGACCTTGTCACAAGTGGAAATGCGAATAGGGGAGCGCAGAGACGTGTTACCCTGTTACCTCGTTCAGACACCGAAACGCATGACGGGTTTTTGGGACCCTTGGAAACTTCTGGAAACCTAATAACGAAATCTGTTGGGTAACTAGAATCACTATTAAAATCTTCGAAAATTGACCTTGTCACAAGTGGAAATGCGAATTGGGGAGCGCAGAGACGTGTTACTCTGTTACCTCGTTTAGACACCGAAACGCATGACGGGTTTTTCGGACCCTTGGAAACTTCTGGAAACTTAATAACGAAATCTGTTGGGTAACTAGAATCACTATTGAAATCTTCGAAAATTGACCTTGTCACAAGTGGAAATGCGAATAGGGGTGCGCAGAGACGTGTTTCCCTGTTACCTCGTTTAGACACCGAAACGCATGACGGGTTTCTGGACCCTTGGAAACTTCTGGAAACTCAATAACGAAATCTGTTGGGTAACTAGAATCACTATTGAAATCTTCGAAAATTGACCTTGTCACAAGTGGAATTGCAAATAGGGGAGCGCAGAGACGTGTTACTCTGTTACCTCGTTTAGACACCGAAACGCATGACGGGTTTTTCGGACCCTTGGAAACTTCTAGAAACTCAATAACGAAATTTGCTGGGTAACTAGAATCACTATTGAAATCTTCGAAAATTTACCTTGTCACAACTGGAAATGCAAATAGGGGTGCGCAGAGACGTGTTACCCTGTTACCTCGTTTAGACACTGAAACGCATGACGGGTGTTTCGGATTCTTGGAAACTTCTGGAAACTTAATAATAACGAAATCTGTTGAGTTATTAGAATCACTGTTGAAATCTTCGAAAATTGACCGTGTCACAAGTGGAAATGCGAATAGGGGAGCGCAGAGACGTGTTACCCTGTTACCTCGTTTAGACACCGAAACGCATGACGGGTTTTTTGGACCCTTGGATACTTCTGGAAACTTGATAACGGAATCTGTTGGGTAACTAGAATCACAACTACGGTGAACGTACTATATGTATAGCTACACAAGCGCAAAAAGACAGCGATGATAAAAGATGGCGGCTATAAAGTAGACTCTGCGTAAGTACGTGCTTACCAGAGTTTGCTTAATTAAACTTGTGTATAGGTATGAGTATCGTAATCCTGCTTTGCAAACCGGCCATCGCAGGTGATAAATCCGGTTTAATTGCCGCCATATACCTATACGCGCTAACCACTTTGTAATGAGCGAGCACATCAAACGGATTATATGACACACGAAAGATTGAACGAAGACAAAAAGGCGCGCGGGGTGAGATTTGCCTAATATCGAAAACCGTTTTGGTGAAGACTGTACTTTGGTCCGCGCTGCTGCTAAAGGTATATTTAAATGAGGTGGAATAAAAAACGCAAACACCTCACGTCTCGCTGTAAACAACACTTAAAGGCCGAGATAATGTCTTATTTATAAGGCGGCCCTCTCGCCGAGGAAATAAAGAACTTGCTCTCGCAAGAATGCCTCTCTATTTCGCTGCGGCGTGCAAGCCGGCGTTGCACATCGCTCTTGTGATGCCCGACGGTGCTCTGCATGGTGCTAAAGTACTAACGGTGCGGCACATAAGGCCTCTGCTCCGTGAAAAGCTCTTCACTCGGTCTAAAAACCGAAGCGTTTCAAGCAAAAACGCAAATAATCAAAAGAGACTTCGATGGTAGACCAGGCGACGAACCCTGGGATGCCCTTAATAATCATCATCAATTTGATGCGTTTCTTTGTCACCATGAGCCATTGTTTGTTGGTAGCACCGACTACTGGCATGGTGGAAGTGAATAGATGCAGCATTATAAATATATGCCGAAATCCATCATTATGTGTGGGAAACTTGACACCTGACCAGCAGGGCTGTAAGGCGGGCAGGTCGGTATACTACCTCCTATGCAGGCCCGTATTTAGTTCTCTCCATTATTCGCATTGTTCTCCATTCGGTGCGCACAATACCCTTTTAAGGACGTCGTCGTACGGTGCAGAACAAGAACGGAGAGAGTGTATGGAAGCTTCGAGCGTACCTATACCTATATACCATACAGAATGCCGCGTGTGAGAATGTTTATTGTCCTTAGGACTTACATTGTTTTGGTCTCGTGTTGCTCCTTTACAACATCGGAGAAGGCGCGTCTGGATGGTGCAGCAGGTGGTGGATTTTTATTGGGTACGAGTTGATGGTTCGTCGCCTTCGACGTGTACACGTCCTCGGAAGACGTGTTATAACAAAGCTTTATTCGACAGAATTAGGTCCGCGGGGCTTTTTTTGTTCCCCTCAATTTATGTCAGGGCAGCCAAATGGACCGAGTCCGAATTCGGGGTAATCAGATCTCGGAAATGGTCAAGTATAGACATTATTAGGCGATTTCATGTATCATTATTGAGATTTTCTTTCAACAGGTAGATAGCCATTCACAGAGTGAGGCACCTATCGAGCTCAAAAAGAACAAAGACAACAAGAGAAATGCCACGATCACTCAATACTGCCAGAAGTAGAACTGTCAAAGCAAGATCTGATACGATTAACAGAACAAGAGAACGAATCAATTCAAAGTTATTTTTCATTTCCTTGCCTCTGGTTGAACTCTAGTGGAATTATTTCACTAATGAGTAGATGATCATTCAAAGCAAGCCTCTGGCAAATTTCAGGCGAATTTCCCGGTGCCCCAGGACTTGACAAACGATTCTAGAGTGGCATCCACGTCGGGGGCAGTGTCGCTGAAACCAGGGTGACCGGACAATTCTTCGCGCGAACAATTCTTCGCAGACAATTCTCCGCGCGAACAATTCTTCGCCGGACACATCTTTGCAGGGAACTTTGAGAGCTCCAATGAGGCCCAGTGTGATTGTGACATTCAGAGCCCCATCCCCCACTAAATTTTTACGTAGAGTTTCAAGCCTTGCTGAGCCCCCTTGTCTCTACAAGTGTCATTTGGTATCTTGATGAACCCCTTTGGGTATCTCCAAATTTTTTGTAGACTTGCTTCGCCCTTATGCCTTGGACGGCTTCTCAGAGCCCTATTAAGCCCCCTTGTCTTCATGTTGCATTTGTAGCCCTGCCGAGCCCCTTTTTTATTGTTTTAGTTTTCAAAGCTTTAATTAGCTCCTGTGAGTCTTGATGTGTTGGTTGAAGTGCTATGAGGCCTCTTTTGTGTCTCTCAGTGTCTTTGTGGAGCCCTAGTGAGCCCCGCCAGGCTTTCTTGCAATTTTCAGAGCCCAATCCTCACTAGTGTTCTACATCAAAGCATTTCAAGCCTTGCTGATCCCCTTGTGTCTTCAATATCGTTTGGAGCCCTATTGCGCTCCCTTGTGTCATAATCCTAAATTATCGTTTGCAGCCCAGGTGACCCCCTTCTGATTTCTAGAAGATTCTGGAACCTTAGAAAGCACTCTTGTGCTCCTTTGTGTCTTCAATTATCGTTTGCAGTCCAGGTGACCCCCTTCTGTTTTCTCGAGTTTCTGGAATTTTTAAAAGCTCCCAAATTATGAACAAACAACATAAACAATTATGATTTCGAGCACAAAAAGCTTGACTTATTGTATAATCTCGAAAATTGCACTTTAAACGTGGAATTTCGACTTCAAACATGAAAATTAGGACTTTCAACGCGGAAGATCTAACTTCTAGACTTCTGTTGCGAAATTTTGACTTCAAACACAGAAAACTTCGAAGTATTGGAAACTCCGAGTTTTATCTCAGAGTTTACACTTGAAAACCAACAAATTTTGGCTTTTAATGCAAAACTTGGATTTCAAACACGGAAAACTTAAATTAAGTACTTCTCGCATATTGACTCCAAACACCAAATTTCGACTTTCAAAATGAAAAACTTCCGACTTCGAATACGAAAGATCTAACATGGAAAGTTTCGACTTGAAAAGCGATAATCTTTGACTTTTGTTGCAAAATTTTGATTTAGACACGGAAAAATTCAATTTAAGCTGCGATATTCGACTTCAATAACAACATTCCGACGTTAAACGTGAAAAACTTCGACTGTCAATTCTCAAAATTTTGACTCCAACCACAAAATTTTGCTTCAGTTAAACGAATAGCTACGACTTTTAACAAAAAAACTTTGACTTCAAAAACGAAAATTTTTGACTTTTATCACAAAACTTGAATTTTCACTTCGCAACAATGAATTTGAACATAACAATCTCCAATTTTGATATCGAAATTTCTATTTGAGGCACGAAATTTCGACTTTAAACACGAACGACTTCGATTTTGATCTTAACATTCCGACTTCATTGCAAGATTTTGGACTTGGAACACGAAAAACTTGACTTAAATCTCGAAAATTTGGCTCAAACACGAAATTTTGACTTCGAACATGGAAACTTTGACTTTAATCTAGAGACTCTGACCTCAAACAAAAAAATTTATACTCGAATTAGTAATTTGACAGTTATTCTTCTTTATATTTTTGGCATTGAACACGAAAGATGTAACACGAAAGACTACGACTTTATTCCGAAACTTCGACTTCAAATGCAAGTATCATTCACTTTCATCTTGAATTCTTGACTTGGAACAAAAAACTTTGATTTCAACTTGAGAATTTCCACTTCAAACATGGGAATTCCAGTTTCAATTTCGGAATGTTGGCTTTGAACACAAAATTTTGACTTCAAACACGAAAGATTTCAACTTTGATCTCAAACTTTTGACTTTCAACTTGAAATTTTGATTCAAAATACAGAACACTTTGACCTTGAACGCAAACAAAAACTAACACGGAAAACTTGGACTTCTATCTCGGAATTCCGGCTTCAAACGCAAAAACCTTTTACGTGCATCATCACATTTCGACTTAGGTATCGAATATTTCGACTTCAAATATGGAAGATTTTGGCTTGGATTTCGACTTGAGGAACGAGAAGCCCTTACTTCAGTCTGCAAACTTCGACTTCTAAGACAAAAAAGTTCGACTCGAAACACGAAAAACCTCTACTCGAACCCGAAAAACTTCGACTTCCATCTGGAAATTCCGAATTGGAAATTGGAACACGAAAAACTCCGACTTTTGACTTGAAACTTCGATTTGGAAAACGACAAACAACGTCGACCTTTTTTTTTTTCGACCCAAGTTCTTCGCACATTTTCTCCCTATGTATGGACGAGAAAGTATTGTTACGAGTGGCAATCCCGTGTATTCGGGTGAACACGCGATCTCTTTGGATTCTTCCATCCATCATGTAGCGGTGTAGATACAAGAGCGGTGCTCTGGACGTTTCCAGAAGTATACGCGATGGCTTGGCATTGGGAACCTTCAACGCTCGATCAAGACACATCTGTCCATTTTGGCGGCGGTGCAGATTACAGAACACACGGAAAGCACGCGAAAGGTGTGTGTGATTGTTCAGGAGTCGTCTAGAAACCGCATATGCCGGGCCACTATGGAAATTGCTGGAAGATGATAGAAAGTTCGGGAACGCTATTCGGAGGCCTGTATAAGGCATCAACCGTCAGCTCACGGACAGTATTGAATTGGAATGCGAAGTGGTAGCGAGCGGATTGAAAGCGAGTTGTATTCACAGCGATAATTCCTGAGTAAATAATTGTTGCCGTGTATTTATTGTAGTACGCAGTGATAAAGAGTGAGTGTTTTGAAACGATTGTCTCAAATATATTCAAAGCCGTACGCGAAATACGTAACATTTGGTGTCAGAAAGCGGTGTAATTGAGAGTAATTCGGCCTGCGACTACAGGACGTTCGGAGCATTCGTGAGTTGTAAATTCCGGAGACGAGAAGCATGTCGAAGACAGGAGTTGAAGACACTTTGGCGAGCGAGATGGCGATGATGCAGCAGCAGAAAAGTCTCCAAGAAGAACAAAAGAAAAGGTGTTAGGAAGACGAAGAAGAAGAATTGAAAACTCTTTTTCTGGAACAAGAAAGTGAACGCATCGGAGAGAAACAAGAATTGAAGAATTCTAGAAGGGCAGGAAAAAGGATTGAAAAATCTGCTTCATTAACAACAAGATCTTCTACAAGAACAGCGTCTAGAAGACAAAGAAGAAGTGAAGAATCTAGAGCTACAGCTCTAGTCTTGGCTCTCAGAGGCCCAGCATTGGAGCTACTCCAGACGATTGCTGAGAGTGAGCAGAAGGACTTTGCCAAGCTGACGAGGGTCCTGGAGCTCCGGTATGTAGACAATCATGTGCGGCAGATCCATCAAACCCAGCTGAAGGCCAGGACACAAAGGAGCGGGGAAAGCCTTCAGGAATTCGAATCCGAAGTCCTGAGGCTGGTTCACCTGGCCTATCCAGCTCATCCAGCGGATGTTTTGGCCGACATCGCCAAAGAGACCTTCGTGGGCGGACTAAGAGATCCAGATCTGCGTCAGATGGTCATGATCAGCAATCCAGCCAACATCAGCGATGCGCTCATTCAAGCCGGAGCATCACATACTTCCGAGAAATCTGTGAAGGAGATGTTTGAGGAACTCAAACAGGAACTCTTCAGCGCTATGTCTCGGAACAGACCCCAAGGCGAGCCAGGAGCTGGAGGAAGACCGCGTTGCTCCGGCTGTAGAAGACCGGGACATCTGCTTCGGGACTACAGGCAAAGGTCGAGCTCAAGTGACCGTTCCACACCTTGACGGAGAACTTTGAGCCCTGATAGACGCTAACAGGAAAACTAATTCCAGCTAGCGCTAAGGGGCGCACGCTGGCTGGCAGTCCTCAATGCCTCAGGAGTTACTCCGTCTCACTGCTGCAGAAGTCACCCAATAGCCTTTTTCTTAGTGGAGAACTTGACGAGAACAATTGCGTGTTCATAATTGACACGGGAGCCACGAAGACAATCGTTCGACGAGGGATACTTCGAAAGCAACGCATTGTGTCACTAAGGGACGGCACCCGTTTGACTTCAGGTACTGGAGTGTCTGCTACATTGTACGGAGAAGCTGAAGTAAGCATTCGCTTCGGACGATTTCTTCTGCGAGACAAGTTCTTGGTCGCTGGCATTGTTGACGACTTCATACTTGGCCTGGACTTGATGGATGGATACAGATTCATCCTGAAGTTGGACAGCGGACGCTAAAGATCGAAAACGTAGAAATGGCGCTTAGAACATCCATGAAGACCGCCGAGGATATCCGCCTACGTTCGGCTGAAACCGTTCGTGTAGCTGCTAACTCCGAGAAAATCGTGTGGGCAACACTAAGCGGACAACCTGGAGGACATATCGCCGGCATTGCTGAACCCGACACAGCTGCCAGCTGCATCATGGCCAAGACATTGATTAACATGGACAAGACGAAAATCTCGCTCAGAGTCATTAATCCGAACAAGACATGTAAAACAATCAAGCAAGGAGAGACCCTGGGCAAGTGTGAACTTGTAGAATGGATCTCACGCTGTGAAGACATATCGACAAAGGCTGCGACTCCCAAGCTTTTGGAGAAAAAGCTAGTGGAGATGTTATCGCCTGACTGGAAACATCTGAGTGGAAAGGCAAAGGAGCTTGCGACGCAATTCATCCAGGAAGAAGCTGCAGCCTTTGCGATGGAAGGTAACCCTACCGGAAGGACCAGCGTGATCCAACATCGGATCAACATTGAGAACGCTGGACCGATCCGACAGGCTCCCAGACGCCTACTATTGACGAAGCAAGAAGAGGTGTCGAAAAACATGTTGAATGAAGGCTTGATAGAAGAATCGACGAGCCCATGTTCTTCACCGGTTGTTTTGGTCACGAAGAAAGACGGGAGTACGCGATTTTGCGTGGACTACCGCAAACTCAATGATGTGACAAAGAAGGACAGCTATCCATTGCCTAGGACTGACGACACTTCAAGCACGCTGTCTGGATCGAAACGGTTTTCGACGCTTGACCTTAAGAGTGGTTACTGGCAAGTGGGACTCCACAACGATGACAAAGAGAAGACGGCGTTTTCCGCTGGGAGCGGCCTTTATCAGTTTACTGTGATGCCGCTTAGACTTTGCGACGCACCGGCCATGTTTGAACGTCTAATGGAGTGCGTCTTGCGAGGTCTTACATGAGAAACTTGCCCAGTCTACCTCGACAACGTAATGGTTATCGGTCGAACATTCGAGGAGCACCTGAAGAACCTCCGGGAGGTATTTCGATGTTTTCGCGGTGCACATCTCAAGGTCAACTCAAAGAAATGCGTGCTCTTCCAGAAGCAAGTCCAATTTTTGGGGCACGTTTTGTCGTCTGAAGGAATCGAAACCTATCCAGCGAAATTGGATGCTGTCCGAGAGTGACCACGAGCAAAAAATCAGCATGAAGTCAGAAGTTTCTTGGGCTTATGCACATACCACAGACGATTTGTGGAGAAGTTCGCTGACATTGCTAGGCCCTTACACAAACTGACTGAAGACCGTGCGCCATTCCTGTGGACCAAGGAATGTGAAAACTCATCCAAGACTCTGAAGGTTGCATTGTGCTCGATTCCTATTCTGGCATACTTTCTTCCTCAAGGACAGTACATCTTGGACACTGATGCTAGCAACAGCGGAATTCGAGCAGTGCTGTCACAACACCAGCAGGGACAAGAGCGAGTAGTGGAGTACTACAGCAAGGTGTTATCCAAGCCTGAGAGAAACTACTGCGTGACGTGTAGGGAGCTACTGGCCATAGTGAAAGCTGTCGATCACTTCCAACAGTACCTCTATAGTCGGAAATTTTTGGTGAGGACTGACCACGCTGCCCCAAAATGGCTACTGCAGTTGAAGAATCTTGAGGGACAGTTGGTACGGTGGATCGAGAAACTGCAACAGTATGACTTCAAGGTCCAACATCGCTTTGAAAGAAGTCATGGTAACGCGGATGCTCTTCCTCGAAGACCATGCAACGAGGACTGTAAGTACTGCAAAAGGGGGGGGGGGCAGTAGAATGGGAACGTCGAATTCAAAGCAATTGTCGTCGAAACTCCAAGGAATTGGACTACAGCTAAGCTCAATAAGGAGCAGCGTGAGGACCCAGCCATCGGTTCTTTTGCTGAAAAAAGGAATTTGGCCAGGACAGACCAGATTATGCCGAGATCTCTGGTGAAGGGCCCGAATTCAAGGCTCTTTGGGCACAGTGGAATTCTCTTAGGATAGAGAATGGGCTGCTAAGTCTGGGAGAGTCCTGATGGGAAGAAGGAGATGGTTCAATTGGTGCTTCCCAAGAATAGAGTGAAAGAGGTCCTGAAGAAGATGCACGATGGCGTCACTGGAGGGCACCTTGGGGTGAACAAGACGTTGGTCAAGGTGCGCGAGCGGTTCTACTGGGTGAACTGCTGGAACGACGTGGAAACATGGTGTCGCCAATGCGAGGTTTGTGCGGCCGACAAAAGGCCAAGAACTCGCAGCCGAGGGGAGCTGAAAACTTACAATGTTGGAGCGCCTTTTGAACGCATCGCGTTTGATGTGGCTGGTCCGTTTCCTACGACAAAGAATGGCAACAAACACATCCTGGTTGCCATGGACGACTCCAGCAAGTAGTCGGAAGCGTACGCTCTACCCAACCAAGGGACTTCTACAGTGGCAAGGGTGCTAGTAGACAATCTGATAAGCCGCTTCCGAGTACCTCTGGAGCTACACTCAGACCAGGGACGAAACTTCGAGTCCAACGTGTTCCAAGGTATCTGTACTCTACTCGGAATACAGAAGACCAGGACGACGCCCCTTCACCCACGGTCCGACGGAATGGTTGAACGGTTCAACCGGACGATGGAGCAGCACCTGTCAAAGGTAGTCGACGAGCATCAGCGAGACTGGGATCGTCATCTGCCGATTTTTCTGATGGCGTATCGCGCTGCCATTCACGACACCACAGGGGAAACACCAGCACGTGTTTTTTTTTGGCCGAGAGCTTCGCCTCCCCTGCGATTTGCAATTTGGCACGCCGGAGAATGATCCAAAAGACATCCCCGGATACGTCGACGACCTGAGGCAAAGAATGTGTGACATCCACGAGTTGGTTCGGAACCGGATTCGAATCGCGACCGACCGAATGAAGACCCGTTACGACTTGAAGGCGAACTCCACGGGATTTTAGATGGGTGACCTGGCTGGTTGTGCAATCCTCAGCGCAAGAAGGAAGGTCTCCGAAGTTGCATCCGTCGTGGGAAGGACCGTACACGATAGTCAAGAGGATTAATGACGTCGTGTACAAAATCCAGCGATCCCCGAGAGCCAAGAAGAAGAAATTGTTCACCTTGATCGCTTTACACATCACTTCTGGAGTAACGACGAGGCTATTCGGGACGAACAGGCTTAAGAGGGGGGCAGTGTCACGAGCGGCGATTCCGCACATTTGGGTAAACACGCGATCTTTCTGAGATATGGAGATATGGAGATTGTTGACCGTTTGAGAAATCACATGCCGTCAAAATGGCACCATGAGTGACAAATAAATTTCAAGTACCGTATGCATGTAAAGAATGCGCATATGCTTCCAGGATTCCACTAAAAACTCTGGTTATTAATCACGGAGGTTTTCAGCAAAGCTGATCATGTATTTTAGAGAAATACCGTTTTTGTACTTTATTGTGCTCAATAAGAAGATACTTTAACTACTTCAAGTACTGCCAACTAATAAAAAGAAATGACTTTTCACAATTTTCTCGGGGAACTAGCAACTAGAAATACTAGAATCACATTTAAAATGAACAACGTACTATACTCATACGACTCTGAACTCAACACTAATAACGAGACGCGAGATTTCAACGCCGGATCAAGAGAGTAACCGGACCGTACGTCCGAAAAGCTTACATGACCGGCAACGTGCCGCTTTAAATGTCTGCCCGAGCGATATTTCAGTTCTTAGAAGGTGTCGGTATGGAAACAAGACCCATAACATTGGAAACGTTTTAGTACCACTCGGTTTTCGACCAGCCAGCGGCCGTATACGAGAGAGCCAGATTGTCGGACGGATAGGGCAACGACGGGGCGCCTGGTGCACCGCCCATAAAAACTGACAGATACGTCTTTATTGTGAAGACTGGTTCAGAATTCCCTCTGCTCTTCACGCAGAGCCTAGCCTCCATCATCTGCTTATTTCCAATCTGATTCCTGGTCCTGCGGGCCGAAGGCCCTTCTTCGTCATTAAATTCCGAGGAAAGTTTATTCCTATTCCATTCCTACACACACACTCGGTTATTATACCACGCCATAACCATCGTAACCACTTTATGGTTAGATTATGATTTATGCGTGTAATATGCATAACTATGAGGTTTCTGGTTTCTCATTAAAGCTTCCATGGGAGATGTCCGACAAAAAATCGATTATAACTATGAGAATAAACGCCTTGCATTTTTCAGGATTTCGAGAACACTGACATGACGGCTCTATGATGGATTATGATGGATAAACTGTCGTTTCATTATACAAACATGTTGAGAGGGACTGTTTTTGTTGGGACGCGCACTAATTTGAAAATTTGAAGCGAAACAAGTTCCGAGAAGCTTCTAACCACTCGAAACTGATGAAAAAAAAACCTGTACGTTTTCCAGGTGCGATAACAAATCTCGGAATTATTACTCTGGCCGTCGGAGACCGGACGGGCGTTCCTTTAATTGACAACAACCAACGAAAACGTCGAGATGTTATCGCATCAGAAGAGACCGGAATTTATTATTGACAACTTAATTTAAGATCCGTGAAGGACAAATCCAGTTTATACTCGCGCTCCGCCATCACACCGTACCATTCCGTCCAGATTCGGACAAATTACAAGAACTTTTTCTTCACCTTGCACCTGTACTTGTTTTGTTCAGTTTTGTTTCCAGCTTTAAGCTTTTATACCTTGTCTTGTTTTAATTTTGTTGCATCGCGTTTTCTCATACGCGTGATCTCTTCGGCGCCGATGGTTGATATTTATCTGGAAGCGAGCAGGTGTGGACTTCTCGGGTTATGAATGTTTTCCGGTGATTACGTTGAAAAGAGCAGCTACCTGCTTTATGGCAGTTTTTTTTTTGCAATATTTTGTGCTCGTTCCAAATGGAATTGAAGGAAAGGGTGAATTGTTATCATTTGATTGGTTCGTTAGAGGAAAGAGAAATGAGTCTTGAAACCTTGAACCTTCAATTAAGATTAAGATATCTGAATGATGGAAACGGTATGATAACTTTCAGAGGGTTAATTGCGTAGGGTTGAGGTATATCTAGCTACAGATCAAGCTGGTGACAATTTTCATTTTTAATTAGTTGGCAGCACATTTGAAGGACCTACTTGCAGGACCTGATCAGCTACTTGCAGAAAAGTGTCCTGAGTCCTGATCAATTTACAGAGTCTTTAATGAAATCCCGGAAGCATATGCGCATTCTTTACATGAATACGGTACGTGACATTTGTAACCCATGATGCATGGCGATAATTTGGCGGCGTGTAATTTTTTAAGTGGTCAGAAATCTCCATATTCCTATTTATTAACCAATAGCGCAATTCAAAACTGCACAAGTGGCTTAAGCTTTGTTCATATGTGAAGCAAGAGTTCTAAGTTATTTTGTTTTTAGCTCGCAATACTGGATTGTGAGTACTAAGTGCGGAAACTTTTTTTTCTGTAGTACACGATCAACCACTCAAATCACACTCTCGACACGCTCACACGGTCAACACGCTTAAATACTTTAATGAAAATTTTAGTAAAATCCCGGGGGCATATGCGCATTCTTCACATCCATACGGCACTTGCTATTTGTCTCCATGGTGCAGGAGTAAACCCTAGTTCACTAATGCTTTTTTTGAAATCAAACTGTAGACCTGTGCTCAAATATGAAAAAATGTTCAAACCAATTCAAGTCTACAAACTCCGTTTTGAAATCATCCTGTAGAAATAAACCTACCGACTTGACGTAATACTTTCTCAACATCATCCCGTAGAAACAAATCCAAGTGTTTGAATAATTTTACTTCACTAAACGTGTTTTCAAGATGAGCATATAGAAATAAATCCAAATGTACAGTGTGGATTTTTGAGTAGAAACACTGTAGACCTGTAAACCCTTTGACCCTGTAGAAAAATACCTGGTCCACAATGTTCCAGAATATTCCACAACATTTGAGAGTGTTTTGGAATGGTCCACAATGATCTGGAATGTTCCTGGATGTTTCCGAACGTTCCAGATTATTCCTGAATATCCCAGAATATACCGGAACATTCTGGAATAGTGCGGAATGATCTCGAATACTCTCAAATATTTTGTACTGTACCTCTACCAATAGGTGGCCACACACCAAAAAGGCTTCGAATAGTCCACAATGTTCCAGAACCTTCTACAACTTTCAAGAGTGTTCTGGAATGTTCCACAATGATCTGAAATGTTCCGGAATGTTTTTGATCGGTTCACATTATTCCAAAACATTCCCAAACTTACCAGAACATACTGGAATGTGGTGGAATGATCTCGAATGATCTCGAGCTACCCGAACATTTCAGAATATATCGAAACATTCTGGAATGTCGTGGAATGATCTCGAATGTTCTACAATGATCTGAAATGTTCCGGATCGTTCCACACTATTCCCGAACATTCCAGAACATACCGGAACATTCTGGAATGTTGTAGAGTGATCGCTGATACTCTCGATTTTCCCGAACATTTTAGAACATACTGGAACATTTTGGAATGTTATAGAATGATCCCGAAGGTTTCATAATGATCTGGAATGTTTCGGGATCTTTCAAACATTACGGAACATTCTAGAATGTTGTGCAATGATCTCGAATGTTTCACAGTGATTTGGAATGTTCCGGGATGTTTCCGAACGTTCCAGACTATTCCCGAACATTCTAGAACATACCGGAACATTCTGGAATGTTGCGGAACGATCTAGGATATTCCACGATGAATTGGAATGTTCCGGAATGTTTCCGAACGTTCCAGATTCTCGAACATACCGGAACATTCTTGAATGTTGTGGAATGATAACGGATGCGCCAAATGATCTAGAATGTTCCGGGATGTTTCTGAACGTTCCAGATCATTCACGACTATTCCAGAACATACCGAAACATTCTGCAATGGTGTGGAATGATCTCGAATGTTTCACAATGAGTTGTAATGTTACGGAATGTTGCCGAACCTTTCAGACTATTCCCGACAATATTGGAACATTCTGAAGAGTTGTGGAATTATCACGAATGTTTCACAGTGACCTGCGATATTCTTGGATGTTTTCGAACGTTCCAGGCTATTTTCGAACATACCGGAACATTCTGGGATGTTGTAGAATGATCAGCGATTTTCCGGGATTTTCTGAACATTTCAGAACCTACCGGAACATTATGGAATGTTGAGGAACGATCTCGAATGTTCCACATTGAATTGGAATGTTCCGGAATGTTTCCGAACGTTCCGGACTATCCCCGAACATTCTAGAACATACCGAAACATTTTGGAATGTTGTGGAGCGATCTAGAATGATCCACAATGGATTGAAATTTACAGGAATGTTTCCGAACGTTCTAGACTATTCCCGAACATACCGAAACATTCGGAAATGTTGTGGAATGATAACGAATCCTCCACAATGAATTGGAATGTTCCGGGATGTTTCTGAACGTTCCAGATCATTCCCGTCCATTTCAGATCATACCGGAACATACTGGAATGTTGCGAAATGATCCCGAATACCCTCGAATGTTCTGGACTGTTCTAGACACTTCTAGAAGGCAAGAAACTTCCAGCCTTTATATCTTCAAAAGGACGCCCTTGAGGTAAAAACGGAAACCTTCTTCATCGATGGGGGATAAAGGGCTACCACACCATATAACTCCATTGATTGTAGCGGGACTCGTTTCTGAGTTTTAGCGGCACAAGGATTTGGCACTTTCTTTTATATATATATATTTTGATTGATTATTACAAAAGAGGTTTCTGAGATCATTCTGTGAAATTCAAAATAACTGTACAGAATGAATGCCTGGGATCACGCTGTCGAAATAAGCCTGAGGTTACAAATGTGGTTTTGAGATCGCTTTGTAGAAATCAGCACGACTTCACAGAGCGTGCTTCTTTATATCACCCTGTAGAACTAAACTTAAGTTTATAGAATGTGTTTTTGAGACCATACTGTAGTAGAGTAACTTATTTTACTAAGTAGGATTTGATATCATCCTGTGGAAATGAATGCAAATTCTTAAAATTCGTCTTTGAGATTAAACGAAGATTACGAAAGGTATTTTTGTTCTTGAGATTACCCTGTGGAAATAAATCTAGGTTCATAAAATTGGTTTCCGACATTGTGGGGGAAGATACCCAATTTCAATAAATACGTTTTTGAGATCAGCCTGTGAAAATATGTTAAAATCACAGAATAAGTATTTTAGATCACACCGTGGAAATAGACTCACGGTTGCGAAATGTGTTCTTGAGATCGCTGGGTTTGGAAATCAACCAAAAATTCACTGAACGTGCTCTTGAGGTGACCCGGAAGAAATGAATTTGGATCACTCTGAACAAATGAACTTCAAGTCTACAAAATGCGTTTTTCAGTAAACTCTAAAAATTACAAATCCAAGTCTATAGAATGAAACCACCTGGTAGAAACAGAAACAAACGCTGTCTAGTTTACAAAATGCGGTTTTGTGTTTTTGAGATGACCGACTGAAAGAAATTCCGGTCACAGACTAGCTCGTGATTTACTGAATACGTATTTGAGATCACCCTGTAAGAATAAATTCAAATTTAGGAAGTGCATCATTGAGATCACTCTCTAGAAGTGGACAAGAGGTTGCGAAATGGGTTTTTGAGATCGCCCTCTAGAAATCAGCCCTAATTCATTGACCGTGCTTGATATCATCCTGTAGAGATAAATTCAAGTTCATGTATAGTGTTTTTGAGACCATTCTCTGATAAGGTACCCAATGCCACTAGATACGTTTCTTGAGATCACCCTGTGAGAAATGATTAGAATTTAGAGAATGCGGCTTTGAGATCAAATCGCAGAAATAGAGCCAATGTTGCAGAACGTGTTTTTGAGATCACCCTTTAGAGATCAGCTCAAAATCTTCCGAGTTTCGGAATTCCAAGTTTTTTCTCGAAATTATAAAAAAAACTCTGATGTCCGCTCTGCGCCTTCGTAGAGAAAGAAGCATAGTGTACTAAACGCAGTTAACTCTGAAAAACAAATCCAAGTTTACAGAACGAGACCACCCTGTAGAAAGATACATATCCTGATTATATTATAATTGAACTTGATCCTCACTACAAAATTTATGAATTCAGCACAATTCTAGCTATGCAATTGATCAATTTAGAAATTAGAATTTCGAGGAAATTCTCAGTACAAATTTGAGCAAATTGGTGGAAGTTTACCACAAAGTTGATATATTTCGCCCAGTCCTAGGGATGAATTGATGAATTTCAAAAAAGTTTCGCTATAAAGTTGATAACTTGAGTGGAATTTTTACTATCAAATCAATGAATTTAGTACATATCCAGTGAATTTGATGAATTTTAGAACATTCTCAGTACAAAGTTGATCAATTTGGACAGACTACCACTACAAAGTTGATGAATTTGCACAGTTCACAAATTTCATCATTTAAAAATTACTTTTGCATGAAAGTTTATTACTAGCGAAATTCTCAATACAAAATTGAAGAATTGAAGTGAATTATAACGGAAAAGATTATGAATTTGAAGGAATTTCCACCACAAAAATGATTAGGTTGACAGAATCATTACTAGAATTTAGGATCATTTCAGCTATAGAGTTTATGAATTTAGAAAAAGTTGCGCTATAAACTTGATGAGTCTAGTGAAAGTTTTACTACAGAGTTCATGAATTCAGCAGAAGTTTCGCCATAAGGTGATGAGTCCAAAAATATCATCACTATGCAATTGATGAATTTCGAAAAACCCTTGATACGAAGTTGATGGCTCAACTTAAGCGAGATTGTCACTATAAAATTGATAACTTTGGTAAAATCATCACTAAAACGATGATGAATTCAGCACAATTTTTGCTATGAAGTGATGAATCTGAAAAAAGTCTCACTACAAAAATGAGGATTTTAGCGGTGTTCTTACTATGAATATGATGTATTTAGTCATTTAGTGTATTTTCTCACTACACAGTCGATGTATTCAGACAAGGTAATCCTGACTACAAAATTGATGAATTTAGCGAAACTTGCACCATAAAGTTAATGCATTAAGATATTATCTTATCACTATTGAGTGTAGTCGAGGATGTAGTTGATGAATTTGAAAATATTGACTCTGGAGATTGCGGAATTCTTACTATACAAAGTTGATAAATTCAGTTCATTGAATAAGAATTTAGAAAATTCAAAAATTGATCGAACTGAAAATCGTAAATCAATTTGGCGAAACCACCACTACAAATTTGAAGAATTCAGCACCATTTCCGCAATAAAATTCATGAATTCAGATAAAAATGCGCTAAAAAGTTGATGGGCTCAGTGAAATCCCACTACAAAATCCATGAATTCAGTTGAAGTCTCGATATGGAATTGGTCAATTCAGCAAAATTCTTGCCATAAAGTTCATGAATTGAGATGCTACCACCACGCCAACGTGATAAATTGAGAAATTTTTGCTACAAAGTTGATGACTTCAACAGAATTCTCACTACAAAGTCGATGAATTGAGCGCAATTATGGCTATGAAGTGATGAATTTGTGAGAAGTTCCGCTGCAAAGTTGATGGCTTCAGCGAAGTTCTTACTATGAGATTGATGAATTCAATGAGATCATCACTAGTAAGAACAAATTGATGAATTTGGCACAGTTCGCAAAGTTCATTAATTTGAAGAAATTGCCGCTGGAGTTGGTAACTAGCAAAGTTCCCACTGTAGAATTCAAAAATTAAGCTAAATTTCAGCTATAAATTGACGAATTCGAAGAATTCATGCTCAAAAAATGAACAATCTGGTGAAATTATCACTACAGGGTTGATGAATTCAGCACCATTTCCATAGTAAATGTAGTACAGCTGATGAGTTTACTGAGAGTTTCAGTACAAAGTTACAAAGTTCATGAGTTCAGCTAAATTCTCGCGTTGAATTTGCCGAGTTTGGTTGAATTTTTGTTATGAAATTCATGAACTCAGCAAAAAAAAAACGCCAATGAGTTTATGAATTGGGATATGGAGTCTATGAATTTTGATGAAATCACTACAAAGTTGACGAAATTAGCGATTGCTATATTCTCACTACAAATTCGATGAATTCATCACAATTATCGTTCAAAATGCTGAATATAAAATTAAAAAAACTGAGCTGAACTCTTGCTATGAAGTGGAAGAATGAGGAGCTTGTGGTGTGGTTAGTTAGCGCGTTCGACTACCACTCCAGAGGTCGCGGGCTCGATCTCCGCCGGGGACGGATTTTCGGCCTCGAAAACAAGTTTCTTGGTTTAGTTGGAATGCTTGCTAAATGCAAGACGCGCCGTGTGTCGCATAGCACGTAAAATACGAACGATGGTGCCGACCCCATGCGATGTTGGTGGTCGTTAAAAATCCTTACCCTGTGTTGGAACACACAGGGGTTCGGCAAAATTTCCGGTATAGTGGAGGAAAGCATTCACCGGCGTCGGTGTTAGGCCTCGTTGCGGAAATGGGCCGACGTTAAATAAACGAATAAATAAAAAAAAATAGAAAAAAATAAAAAAAAGTGAAAGAATTTGACCACATTCCTCGTGAAGTTTTCACCACAAAAATGATCACTTTGACAAAACTCGCACTACAAAGTTGATGACTTTAGAACATTTTCCGCTATAGAGTTCATGAATTTAGAAATAGTTTCGCTATAAAGATAATAGGCCTAGTGAAAGTCTCACTATAAAGTTCATGAATTCAGCGAAATTTTCGCCACAAAGTTGATGAATTGAGGTTATCACAATGGAGTTGATGAATTTATAAAAATCTCTAGTACGAAGTTGATGACCCAACTCAAGCGAAATTCTCACTGAAAAGTTGATGAATTCAGTACAATTCTTGCTATAAAGTGATGCATTTGGAAAAAATTTACCACAGAGTTTCAAACTTCAGCGGTGTTCTTACTATAGATATAATATATTGAGTGCATTTTTTCACTCCACAGTCGATGAATTTAGCGCAATCCTAACTACAAAATTAAGGAATTCAGCGAAATTCTTACTTCAAGGTTAACGACTTTTGTGAAACTCCCACTACCTTAGTGATGAGTTTTGAGCAAAATTCTCGTAATATACTTGATGAGTTTAGCATGATTGTAGTTGTAGCTATAAAGTTGATCAATTTGGAAAAAATTTCCGTACAAATTTGAATGAATTGGCGAAACTTTCACTACAAAGTTGATAAATTCAGCCGAATCATAGATATGAATTGATGAATTTATTCAAGTCCCTCTATGAAGTTGATTGATTTGAGGTGGTCGTTTGGTCTCGGAGGATCCTTTCTGCACTGCGACCTATAAGAACTTTTGTGCGTGAAAGTTGATGGTCTCATCCGAATTTTTAACATCAAACTGATGAGTTCAGCACATATCTGGTAAAGTAGATGAATTTGAAGGAATTCTCTACTTTAAATCTCTAAATTTGATCAATTTGGCCAGAGTGTACTGCTACAAAGTTAATAAATTAGGTCTCCACTACAAAGTTATTGAACTATTGAATTATCATTATTCAGTGTAGTTGATGAATTATAGGAATCTTTGTCACGAAAATGATGACTTTAGAGATTGCGGAATTCTTATTAAAAAGTTGATGGATTTGGTTCATTGATTGTAAATTTAAAAAACTAAAAAAGAGCTAAATTCCAGCTATAAAGTTGGTCAAATTGGGAAAATTCTCACTACAAAACTATTAACTTGGCAAAAGTACCATTACAAAGTTGATGAATTTAGCACCGTTTCTACAATAAAATTTATTAAATTGAAGCTGAATGCGCTCCAAATTTGATCAATTTGGCCTTGACTACTACAACAAATAAGTAATTGAACAAACCTCCACTATCCCGGCGGTAGCTCGATAGGCTCCGTCTCTGACTTCAAACCCAGAGGTCCCGAGTTCAAATCCCGCTGGGGCAGGCGGACAGGTGGCTTTTCTCTATACACTCTCAAGTACTTGAGGAAGGAAGTCACCGCAAGGGCGCTAATGAGCTAGTACTCGATGCGCCCGTAAACACCCAATAAAAAAAGCCTCTGCTACAAAGTTGATGAACTCAGCTGAATTATTGCTATAAAATTGATGAATTCGGCGAAATTCGAGCCATAAAGTTGATGCATTGAACTATTATCACTATTCAGTGTAGTGATTGAATTTATAGGAATCTTCGCCACAAAAATGATGACTTTGGAGATTGCGGAGTTCTTGATAAAAAATTAACGAATTGGGTTGGTTGAATATAAATTGAAAAAATAAAAAATTTGAGCCAAACTTCAGCTATGAAGTTGGTCAAATTGGGTAAATTCTCATAACAAAGCTATTAACTTGGCGAAACTACCACTACAAAGTTGATGAATTGAGCACCGTTTCTACAATCCAATTTATAAATTTGAAGCTGAATGCGCTACAAAGTTGATGGATTCAGTGAAGACCCACTAAAAAATCCATGAATTCAGTAAAAGTCTCGATATGAAATTGATCAATTTAGCAAAATTCTCGCCAATTTATTACCACCACGTGATGAATTTAGAGAAATCCTCGCAACGAAGTTGATGACCACCCCAACAACTACGAAATTCTCACTACAAAGTCAATGAATTTAGCACGGTTATCGTTCTAAAGTGATGAATTTGGGAGAAGTTTCGCTGCAAAGTTGATAGCATCAGCAAATTGTCACTATAAGATTGATGCATTCAATGGGATTCCCACTACAAAGTTGATGAATTAGGCGCAGTTCACAAAGTTCATTAATTCAAAGAAATTTCCGCTGGGAAGTTGATTACTAGCAAAATTCTCACCATGGAACTCAAAAACTGAGTTTAATTCTAGCTATAAATTGATGAGTTCGAGAAACTTCTTACAACAAACATGATTTAATGTGGTGAAACTTCCATTACAAAGTTGATGAATTGACCATCATTCACATTATAAAGGTTATGCATTCGGAAAAAGTTCCGCTATACAGTTGATGAGTTTGGTGAAAGTTCCACCACAAAGTTCATGAGTTCAGTTGATCTTCGCTATGAAATTCATGAGCTCAGCAAGAATTCTCGCCTTTGAGCTATTGAGTTGATGAATTTAGATAAATCTTCGCTACCAATGCTATATTCTCACTACAAAGTTGAAGTTGATGAATTTTTTGCATTCAGTTTGCTGACTTAAATCGTTGCTACAATCGCGTCGCAAATGTCCGATCCTTCTACAATGCAAGCAGCGCGGCCATTCACCAGTTCTTGCTCCGCCGTCCTCTGGTTCAATCCGGGACATAGTTTCCCTAATATTCTTTCTTCGACTCCTTGGTTTTCCATTCACAAAATCACTGATGAATAAAAATGACATGAAAAGCATTGAGAATGAGGACTTATCTGGATTTTGAAGACAGTCGCTTGAAAAGCCGAGATTGGTCCAGGAAGGCCAGACAATAGAGACAAAAAGATAACAATTTCGAAATTCGGCATGCACCTACTCATCGAGTATCTCACGTGCCGAATCGATAGCATCTGCTCGAACCGCAAAGAGGATGCTGCTGTTACCACTCGTTCTTCGGTGATATTTCCACAAAATCTGCCATCTCATCGATGATATACATTTTACAATGGCAGCGCCCTCCTTGCGCTTTTATTCTTCTTCCTCTCCATCCGCCACCTCCTCCTCCTCTCGATAAAAGAATAGCCACATCACGGCTTATCTCCCGTCCATCTCGCTCCTTCTTTTGTATCTTCCGATCTAACCGTCCTCCGCTTCAGGATATACCCATCTAGGTACCTCTGCCATCATGATGATGCTGGGCCCCGAGATAATTATCGGAATTGTATACGGTGCGTGATGCTGATGCATGCCCGAAAAGCTTTTACCATAAAAAGATGATGGCTTTATCTGCATCACTGCCTGTAATTGCTGACAACAGACCGAGGGCCTTCGGGGGGAATCCGAGGGGAAAGAAGGTGGCCGGTTTTTTCTTTCGTTTTGGTTCACCATCATCATCATCATCAGGAGTAATTTCGGGGTTCTACTAGAGCCAAATTGGGTAGGCGTGAAGGTTGTTGTTAGAATGTAGTTTTCGTCTTGAGTCTAGAGATGCAACTAGCAACTATTGAGTCAGCATAGCATAGTGGCCACCTACAACGGTCATTAGTCGTCAATTTTCGGATAATTTGCTAGAAGTTGGATGAAGACCATACCGGATGTCAGTGTTGAAGTTGTTTTTTTTGGCAAAACATCTGCAGGAAACCGAAACAAAGTTCCTGAACATGCAAAAACAGAGTTATTAGTTGAAAATTACTTAGCTTGACAGTTACAGTAGCAGCAAGAGCACGAATCCGTTTGCTACTAATTGCCAACTTCACACATGTTATTTGTCATCCATTCTTCAAGCTATTTGCTTTTATCCACATACCTATAAGAAAGTAGCTCTTAGGCTAAAAAATTCCTGAGCTGCTTTGCAGACTAGATTTTCTTGTCACAAACTTGCGTTCTTCATGTTGATAGCAAACACAACCTGAAGATTGAAGGATTGAAGGACAAATTCAATTGTGTGAAGTCGGCAACGTACAGCACCGTATAATACAAAAATTTAGCGTGACATTGATCTTCAAAACATAAATAATTTCTTCTATAGATACACAAATCTATGTTACTGCTGATACGTGCTGGTCTACAAAGTGATCTATTTATTTACAATGCTACAAGAAATCCGAGAAGAAATCTTTATTTGATTTCGCAAGCCCTTTGTATCGAGTTATATCCCAATAAAGCTCCGGTCCCCACGACTCCATCTATAGGCTACCATAAATCGTCGTTTTTCAAAGCTTTGAGAAAAAATCACGGAAACTGGAGGACCGCAGTGGTAATAAAGACTTCACCATCATGTCCTTTCATATCCCCCTGCGATTCCCTTCTTGCACAGGTAGGTATTATATCGAACACTATTATTTACCTGATGTCCGTGATTTTATTTTTCTGATGGACATAATACGGCATAGCGAAGGTACACAATGCTTTGAAAGGTGCATGCTGACAGATGTTGGGAATTCGGGGTGCGTGGTGCCAGGTATTTAGCGTCAAAGATGAAGGTAAAAATCGTATCCTGCATCTACCTATATTTTATGTGCCGACTGCCAGTATGCGTTTCAAAACATGCGGCTCATCCGTCATTAGCAAGCAGATTTTCGGATTATATCGCGCCGCATTTCGGTACGTTTCCAGTGGAGTGGAAATTGCTACACAAAAGCGAACAAAAACCTGGTTTTTATGAGAAAGTTTGAGATGCCGACCATTCCAGATCACTAGAGAAAAACGATAGAAAAATATGAAATTTTGTATCGTGAGAGCCCTATTACGTTTTTCAGATCACCCTGTATAAAAATTTACAAATTGCTAACATAAAAATCAAACCAAGTTCACAGAATGCACTTTTGGACTCGCCCAAGAAAAGAGCTCGAGGTAAAAAAAAAATTTTTGAGATCGCCCTGTATAAATCACTCTACATTTACTAAACGTGCGCTCTCTTTATTAAATGGAGTCTCTCTTAACCTTTATAATTAAATTGATGCTGAATTCATCAGCTTTGTAGTGATAGTTTCACCAAATCGATCATCTTTGTACTGAGAACATTCTCAAATTCATCAATTCATAGCTAGAATGAGACTCATTTTTCGAATTTCATGGTGAGAATTTCGCTTGTAATCAACTTCCCAGCTGAAATTTCTTTAAATTACGAAAATATGTGAACTGGGACAAATTCATCAACTTTGTAGTATGAATCCCTCGGGGAATCCCAATAGATGTATCCAATATTAAAGTAAGAATTTCGGATAAACTATCAACTTTGCAACTAAATATCTCCAAAATTCAACACTTTAGAGCGAAAATTGTGATAAATTTCTCAACTTTGTAGTGAGAATTCTAAGGAGAATTTCGTAGTTGTTGGGGTCATCAACTCCGTAAAAGGGATTCCTTTAAATTAATCACGTAGTGTGATATCTCAACTCATGAACTTTATGGCGAGAATTTCGCTGAATTGAATTTCATAATGAAGCCACCCGCATTTGGCGGGCCGAAAATAATCCGGAGGAAAATAATTCAAAGCCGTGAAATCGAGGTATGAGAATGTGAATATTCAGAGTCAAGGCATCATTAAAAGATGTCGCTAGTTATTTAATTCACTTGTGTAAATCCCGCAAAGCTCTACAACATAATTTATTTGCTCCTCATCGACAATTCAAAAACCGTCCCTGCTCGACGCCCGAAGAAATGGTGAATTGGTGCATATGAAGTAAAGTACCCGCACTTTGAACCAGTTAGTTGCTGCCGTACTCCCGCTGTGTTGACGCGCCAAGCTACCGCCCGCCGCCCGCCACCATCCGATTCACACGCGCTAGCATCGCCGGTCACATTCCAGAGCACTTCTCAGATTACCTGAGCTGTCTATACACCGTTCGCGGTCGTTTTGGATGCGAAAAATTATTCCGAATTGCTGGGAATGGAGGATATCGCCGGAGATTGACCGTGGTACCTGGACCAATCCTCCTGGGCTGCCGTCCGCTCCCGACTTGTCACGTCCGTCGCCGAGTGCTTCTGCGGGCCTGTTAGCGAAGAGTTTCAGTCCCCTTCGAGGAAGCTGAGTTAGAACCCGTTTATGTTGCGTCGCGACCCTCCTAGAGGCCGAAGCGTCGAAGTCCCAATGATGAGCCCCAGCCCACTTGGAAAATGACGAGTCGATTCCCCCCGGCTGATGTGTCTCAAAGGCCCCCTGGAGAAAGTCGAGTTGGAACCCTTCGGAGTCGTGTTTTGGTCCCCTTGGGGGCACGTTGAGTCGAGAACCCTCCAGGTTGAGTTTTGACCCTCCGAGAGACTGATGAGTTGCTTCCCCCGTTGAGTTGCAACCCGTCTCTAGGATGTCGTGTCAGAGCCCTTGGACGTTGAGTCTTGATCCGCCTCCAGGTGTCGAGTCAGAGCCCTCCGACGACGAGCTCCAGCCCTTTTTCTAGGTCGATGTGCCAAGGCCCTTCCGGGGTTGAGTTTCCACCCTTCTCCAAGTCGTAGAGTTGGGACCCGTTGACGAAGTGTTTCGAACCCCCTCCAGGATGCTGAGTCGCGTTCCCTCGACGGTGAGTTCTAGCCCACCTCGAGGATGTCGAGTTAAAACCCCTAAATGATCCAGGCCCGATAGAAATGAGGTCTCTCGTTTCGGTATCTCGTGTGGCGGAGTGATGACCTCGACGGGCGGAAGGTTAGTCTTGGTGAGTTGGGATAGTTGCTTACGGTTAGGCTTTGTCGGAAAAATGTATGATGGAGCTCACGCGTGCGTTCTGAATCTGCCTGCACGTGCCGGTATCTGCGCTACTGTCTGCCGTCAGGTACAGTCACTTTCAAGCCTCGTCCTTTGTTGGATACCTTCATAGAAAGGTATTCGCGCTCTTGGGCCCTCTGGACTGGGCTTTGTGACTGCGGTACTCAGAGCACCGGACCTAGTGGGTTAGATCTGGAAACTCGCGGGTGAGCTTCCTCTGCGTTTCTGAAGCTCCTAGTTATTCGGAAAATGTAAATTTTGAGAACTACGTGAAAAATCAAGTAATTGAAATAAAATAGCATCGCGTTGAGATCGGGGTTCGGACCCTGCCGTAGAGTCGTAATTGTTGATCGAATTGATGGACACCCCCCCCCCCCCCCCTCCTTGAAACTAATGATTTTGTTTCAGCGCCACGACAGTCCGGATATTTCCATGTAGAGCTTGTTACGGGAATGAAGACGTTCTTATTCGAAACTGATGAATTTAATCCGGTACCCAACGACGCCATCGTTTAGATAGGGACTTTGTAAAAATGAATTGTTATTAGGGCTCAATCAGGAATAGTGTAGACGGCGATTATTTCGCGTCAGGGCAAAGATTATTTCGACGCCTCTCCGCATCGGCTTTTCGGCGAACACCCTGTATAGTCTATTCTCTGCGTTTTGTTTCTCCTGGCTGCGGCCTTCTCTCACAAACTGCTAAACAACAACGAACTAGCGCGTATACGGGGCGTGCTCAAAACGTTCTCCAAATTAAATAAGTACCTTGACTTGAGTAATTGTTTCGCGCTCACCATCGGTTTGAAAGTTTTTGGAAGGGCGAAATTTGGTTCAACATTTCCGGTTATAGACACGCGCGACCGCGGGAATCTTTCTAAGCGTTGGGGGCGACTCACGGTGAAAAAAGGGAATAGGCCCCCACAAAGGCAGCCATATTCGATCCATTCCAAACGGGCAAAAGAGACCATGGCCCAAAAAGAAGCAACAGCCTTTGAAAAGAATGCCACAATTAGGTGGGCTACCATACACACACCGGCCCACAAATCTTGGATAGCACTCGTGGTCGAAGTCACTCTTCTCTTTGCAGTGTCTAGAAGCCGGGCCTAACCCTAACATAACCTCTAACACTAACATAAGTGTTGGATCTGATTTAACCACAAAAAGAACTTTGAACCGCGAAAACCAGTCAGAATTAAATGTCGGTTAAGGTGTAGAGTCAGGTGTTCGTCGGAGGGTTGGGGTGTTGGGACGTCTGAAATAAGTAGGGGAAAGGTATCTCTTCGGGAATAGGTTAGATCTTTTAGATAATTTAGCCTGCGATGTGAAGGTAGGACTAGGTATAGGAGCGAGCCATTATTTAAACATTTTGAATTGTACATAGAGGTCAATAGATTGCTGTTGTGTTAAAATTTTAACTGTGTCTTATTGTGTTCAAACTCGTAGTCAGACCTATCTCAACAATCTCGAGAGCTCTATAATCGAACAACAAGAAGAGAGGCACAACGGGATGTCGTCCTGATACTAGATGATCATCGGCCAAGCGGTTCCAAAAGCGGGAAAAGTGATTTAATTCAAATAAGTTGAATTAAATGCCAGTATAATGGGTTGCCTACCCATTCAGGGGTACAAGACGATAGCTGGGGTCGTTTCAATAACAAGAATTCAACTGGAATTCATGAACTCTGTTACATGTTTTACATGTAGTGAGACTTCCACTAAGCCCATCAACGTTGTAGCGCATTTTTCTTCAATTTTCTCTATATTCATGAATTTTTTTCCTGAAATGGTGCTGAATTCATCAACTTTGTAGCGGCAGTTTCGCCAAATTGACAGCTTTGTAGTGAGAATTGCTCCAAATTAACCAACTTCATAGCTGTGGCTTAGATCAATTTTGAAATTTTTCAATTCACATTTGATGAACTAAATTCATCAACTTTGTAGTAAAAAGTCCGCAATCTCTACAGTCATCATTTTTCATTTTCGTTGCGAAGATTCTTATGAATTCATTAACCACACTAAATAGCTATAATATTTTGATGCATTAATTTTATAGCGTGAATTTCGCTGAATTCATCAATTTCATAGCGATAAATTGACTGAATTCATGAACTTTATAGTAGTCCGGATGCTAGTTGCATAAAATGGAATGAACCTTGCATTTTTTGATGAGAAGATGCCACTTGGTGAAAATGTTCTTTGCATCATACTCTTCCGATCCAGAAAGGTAGCCATCAGCGCCATCCATGCCGGCGGCGTATACAGGGTGATACAGAAAAAAAAGTTGGAAAATTATATTCCATCAACCGAAACACGTGAAGACGTGTAACTCACCACATACATGAACTGTTTTATGCTCATGAAGTCACAGTAAACCGTTCTTGATTACCTTGAACCATCTTTGAAATATAGGGGAAAAACAGAAAAAAAAACAAAAACACTCTTTTTTCCATAAATAAGTGATTCTTGGAGATATTGACACAATACTTGGTATTTCTACTAAAAGTAATGTGAGAAATGATATGAGTTGGGTAGCCAATTCCTAAGCCAACTATTTCCAGAAATACGATTGTCAACTTTTTTCTCCTCTTGAGCACCATCTTGAATCAGCCCTGTGAGGCATCGTTGAAAAAGTGATCGGCTATTATAATAATGGTAGCATGGAATCATTGCATCGCAAAAACAACCTCCTCATCATAATTTAGTGACCTCTTCGGCGGGAAAGAATTGCCATTCACGTATTTTCTGGCTCTTCAAAGCTTTAGTGCCCCATGATGGCATTTGCAACATCTGGAATGATGAAATATGTTACGCATTATGAACCGTGATGTACTTTGAGGTAGCCCACCAAGTTTTGCAATCATCAATTGAAAGGTTTGTTCTCAAAAGCTGTTTGAACAAAATTTGTTTAATTTTTTTATGGAAAATTCAAAATATTGTATCTTCCACCCTTATTTGATCCCTCGTTGAGGAAAGCCTGAAACCGAAAGTCTCCAAAATTTTCATGCTTATGGTTCACTGAGAACTGCTCTTCAATGTGTAGTTGTCAAAATCTGCATAGTTGCGTTCAGATTCTAGACAGAGAGCGACAAAGAAAATCATGCAGTGGAAAAAGACACAGCTTTCAATGCAACGGAAAAATCCTGGAAATGTCCCTTTTAGATAGGCTTCCCGCAATACACAGGTTCTGTAAGACTCTCAAGCGTGGGTAAAAGGCTTGAAACATTACTAACTTAAGGCTCTAACAGTGTACCAAATTGCACATTTATGTTATGAGAAGCAAGGTCTCCAGGCTGCTTTCAGTCTAGCTCTGGACTAGTTTTTTCTCGACTGTAATTTATGTCTTTTTTTACTGCATGAACTTCTTTGTCGCTCTTTGTCTGAAATCTGAACGCCACTATGCAATTTTTGACAACTAAACATTGAAGAGCACTTCCCACTGAACCATTATCACGAAAAATTCGGAGACTTTCGGTTCCAGGCTATCCTCAGTGAGGGATCAAGTGAGGGTGAGAGACCCAATATTTTGTATTTTTCATAAAAAAAACGACAAATTTTGTTCAAACAGCTTTTAAGAACAAACCTCTCAATTGATGACGGTGAAACTTGGTAGGCTACCTCAAAGTACATCAAGGTTCATAATGCGTGATATATTTTACCATTCCAGGTGTTGCAAATGCCATCATGAGCACTAAAGCTTTGAAGAGCCAAAAAATACGTGAATGACAATTCTTTTTCGCCGAAGAGGTCGCTAAATTATGATGAGGAGGTTGTTTTTGCGATGCAATGATTCCATGTTACCATTATTATAATAACCAATCACTTTTTCAACGATGCCTCACAGGGCAGATTCAAGATGGTGCTCAAGAGGAAAAAAAAGTTGACAATCGTATTTCTGGAAATAGTTGGCTTAGAAATTGGCTACCCAGCTCATATTATTTCTAACATTACTGTTTGTAGAAATACCAAGTATTGTGTCAATATCTCGAAGAATCACTTATTTATGGAAAAAAGAGTCGTTTGGTTTTTTTCTCTGGTTATCCCCTATATTTCAAAGACAGTTCAAGGTAATCAAGAACAGTTTGTTGCGACTTCATAAGCATAAAATAGTTAATGTATGTGGTGAGTGACACGTCTCCACATGTTTCGGTTAATTAAATATAATTTTTTAACTTTTTTTTTCTGTATCACCCTGTATACGCCGCCGGCATGGATGGCGCTGATGGCTACCTTTCTGGATCGGAAGAGTACGATGCAAAGAACATTTCCACCGAGTGGCAAATTCTCATCAAAAAATGCAAGGTACTTTCAACTAGCATCCGGACTATAGTGGGGACTTTCACATATAACCCATTGATTTTGTAGCGCAATTTTTCCTTAATTTATTTACACCGAAAATGAGGCTTTAATTTATCAACTTTGTAGTTGTAGTCAAATTATTAAACTTTGTAGAGAGAATTTCTCCAAACTCACCAACTTTAAATAAATAAATAAATAAATAAATAAATATACTTTATTCCCACTGACGGTACAAGGGACTGTGTGGGATTACTGGATAAGTACTAAATTTATCTATTTGATAGTAAAAATTCCACTCGAGTTATCAACTTTATAGCGAAACTTCCCTTAATTCATCAATTTATAGCTACGACTGGGCTGAATTTATCAACTTTGTAATGAACGTTCCATCAAATTGCTCAACCTTGTACTGAGAATTTCTCTTTATTGATCCACCTTATAGCTAGAATTGTGCTAAACTCATCAATAATTATGTTGCAAGAATTTTACTAAAGTCATCGTCTATACGTAGGGAGAATTTCGCTAAATTCATCCATTTTGTAGTGAGAATCAGGCCAAATTCATCGACCGTGTAGTGAAAAATCCACTAAATATATCATATTTATAGTAAAAACACCGCTGAAGTTTCAATTTTATAGAAGGACTTTTTCCAAATTCATTACTTTATAGCAAGGATTGGGTCGAATTCATCAACTTTTTAGTGAGAATTTCATCCAAGTGATCTATTTTATAATGAAAATCTCGCTTAAGTTGAGTGGTGTTTATGCAATTTTTAAATTTTATACTGAGAATTTTGCTAGTAATAAATGAACTTTCTCACAAAAATAATTAACTGTGGCAAATTCATTAACTTTGTAGTGGTAGTCTGTCCAAATTGATCAACTTTGTAGTGAGAATTCTTTCAAATTCATCAATTTCACTGGATATGTACTGAATTTATCAATTTGATAGTGAATATCTCACTCAAGTTATTAGTTTTATGATGAGACTTCCTTGGAATTCATTAATTCATGCCTAGGACTGGGCTGAATTTATCAACTTTGTGGTTGAGCTCCGCCAAATTGCTCCAATTTGTGCTGAGAATTTCTCTGAATCTAGCACAAGCACAAGCTAGAATAGTGCTAAACTTATAAGTTTGGTAGTGAGGATTGACCGTGGGTTCCACCAAAATATTTAACCATCTGATAGCTAACTCGAGATTTCTTTTGATGGATTTTGGCCAGATGATCAATGTAAATTCAAGTTTCATGCTAAGTAAATCACGAAATGGTGGTATACTTGCGCTTCAACGTATTTCCCATAATGAATCTACCAGCATTGACCAGAAAAAAATCCGTTTGAACTCGGTTTAGCTTAAACCGCTCTTGAATTTTTTGGTGGAACCCGTGGTAAGTTGGATAATTCGAATATGTAGGAAAATGCACTGAATATATCATATTACTAGTAAAAACACCGTAAAGTTCTCAATTTTGTAGTGAGACTTTTTCCAAATTCATCACTTTACAGCAAGAATTGTGCTGAATTCATCAACTTTTCAGTGAAAATTCACCAAAGTAATCAATTTTATAGTGACCATTTTGCTCAAGCTAGGTCATCAACTTTGTTCTAAAGATTTTTCTGAATTCATCAACTTTGTAGTGTATTTCTTCTAATTATTCATTTTTGTAGCGATAGTTTCTTCAAATTCATCAATTTTCAGCTAGAATCCACCTCAATTTGTGAAATTTGCAGTGAGAATATTGCAAGTAATCAGCATTCCAGCGAAAATTTCTTTAGAATAATGAATTTTGTGAACTGTGCCAAAATCATCAACTTTGTAGTGGGAATCTCAAGTGATAATTTTGCTGGAACTATCAACTTTGCAGCGAAACTCGCCAAAATTTATCATACTTACTTCAGAGCGATAATCGTGCTGATTGCATAAACTTCGTAGTCAGAATTCCGTAGTAGTTGAAATTATTAACTTCGTAGAGAAGATTACCTTGAATTCATTACGTAGTGGTAATATCCCAAGTCATGAACTTCATAGCGAGAACTCCGCTCAATCGATCGTTTTCATATCGAGAATTCAACTGGAACTCATGAACTTTGTAGTGAGACTTTTACTAAACCTATCAACTTTATAGCGCCTTTTTCTTCAAATGCATAAATTTTATTGCAGAAATAGTGCGATAGTCATCAACTTTGTAGTGGTGGTTTTGCCAAATTGATAGCTTTGTAGTGAGAAGTTCTCCAATTGACCCAACTTCGTGGCTGGAGTTCAGCTCGCTTTTTGAATTTTCTAAATGCACATTCAATGCAGTTCAATGAACTGAACTCATCAACTTTGAAGTAAGAACTCCGCAATCTTTGAAGTCATCATTTCCGTAGCGAAGATTTATATGCACCCATTGACCACATTGAATAGGTAGTTGAAATATTTCAATGCATCAACTTTATGGCGTGAATTTCGCTGAATTTATCAATTTTATAGCGATAATTCAGCTGGATTCATGAACTTTGTGTTGGAGACTTTCACTGAACCCATAAATTTCGTAGCGCAACTTTCTCTCAATTTAAAAACTTCATAACGAAAATTGGTCTTAATTCATCACCTTTGAAGTGGTAGTCTGGCCAAATTGATCAAATTCCTCGTGATAATTTATCCAAATTCATCAACTCTACTACTAGATTTCTACTAAATTTATCAATTTGATAGTGAAAATTCCACTTGAGTTATCAACATCAAGTTCTTCAGCGAGTCTTCTTGAAATTCATCAATTGACGATTTCGATATGACTACATCTCACCGCTATGACGGTGTCTAGGATCCGATCATTTGCGAATTGCCTAGTACAGGGTGATCACGCGAGATGGGACCCCCCCCCCCCCCCCAACTGAACGCTTCCCTTTTGAGATATTTTCCAAAATAAAAAACTAATCCTCAATAATTTTTCCTGTACTTTTTGAATGTATCTACCATAATTTTCTATATCTCATAATATACAGGGTGTTGAAGGAAAAAAGTTGAATTTTTGCGACACCCTGTATTTACTTATTGTAATCTAGACAGTTTGCTTTGCTGATTACAATACTGTATGGCAGTTGTCGATTTTTTTTCGAATCACTTGTCAAAAAAAAATTAATAAAATCTGAATTTCATGGATATTATTCTGATACGATGGCTGTGATTACAGCACCAAATACCCAAAAAACACTAACCGTCAGTTCCACAAGAAAGATGATCAGCGATCAAGGCTGATTGCAGATTAACTGAACTTTTTTCTGCTGAATGCTAGGCGATTACCAACAAAAACTGCCTGAAATCTGTACTAGACCCATCATCTTTCCATTATTGAGGGATAAACCAGCATTTCAAACAAAAATCGCGAATCAACTAATCTCGTATTATCTGTTTTGTGGAACCCACGGTAAAACTATGTTTTAGGCTACAGATTAACAAAACATTGGATTTGAATGGCAACAAGTCTCACTTCTGAAAAGTGTTGTAATCAATTTCAAATTATTTGAAAAAATTCACAAGTGTCATACATTTTTGTAATCAGCTAAGCAAACTGTCTAAATAACAATAAGTAAATACAGGGTGTCGCAAAAATTCAACCTTTTTCCTTCAACACCATGTATATCATGAGATATTGAAATATATGGTAAATATATTCGAAAACTACAGGAAAAATCATCAAGGATTAGTTTTTTATTCTGAAAAATAAGAAACCCCATCCCCCCATCTCCCATCTCGCGTGATCACCCTGTATATACTTCTGGTGCGAAGGGCATGGTTATGGCCTGCCCTATACAAAGTGCTATTAATCATTGAGATAGATCTGGATAGACATGAAGTATATACCCATTGGTTTCAAATTATTAAAAGCTAGGTGCAGTTTAATCGCTGTTGAATAATAATAACTTCTGTGATTGGTCACAAATCGTGTCATCTCAATGATTGATTGGTTGAACGATATACATAAAGAAAATGGTAAGGTTTCGTCACAATTTTGCATAAAGTGCTCGCCAATTGAAATGGTCCACCCAAAAAATACAGTCACATTCAAAGTGTCATAACTTTTGAATAAATAAACTTTTTTGAATCGTTTTATGTTCTCTGATTAGCTCACGTATTGGACTACAACATGTCATGGATTTTTTTTGGTACAGGTGTTTCGTATAATGTATACAGGGCCCTCAATCAGGCACCGCAAAAATGGAAAAGTTTGAACAGGTTCCATTTCACAAAAAATTGTTTTTGGTTTTCTCCAAGTGTTTCAGGGGAGTTGTTATAACCATAACTCGAATCGTGTTGAAAAAAAAAATTCCAATCTGCTTTAATTACAGGGTGATCTCAAAAATGTAACCTTTTAGTTTTGCAGTAAAAACTTTATCCGTTGTTAGCCGATTTTGGAAAATGAGGGCTCTTGTTGAAGCTAAAGGCTCAGGTCAGAAGGATCGGGGATCAGAATTGACTTCAGATGAAAATTCTGGAGAAGGAATTGAATCAAAAGTGACTCAAATGACAAACTTACTAGAGATCCGGTTCAAACAAACCATTCTTTCTGAACATTTTAAGGTGTTTCCCATTTGTATGGGGCAAAAATTGTGGCAATGAATCCAAATCAGAAATGGATGCTTCCAACGAAGAATACTGGACGTTTTTCACCTAAAAATAGACGTAACCTGGATTATGAAGATCAAAACTGGTGCCTATCTCTTTAAATGTGAAGGAAACATTCGACAATCGGAAGGTAACCTAGGTAACGTGCATTTTCAGTCGAGGAAGGTCCGGTATTATCTTCTGAAAAGTGAATTTGTAAAATAGGTCCCGCATCGACAATTTTCATCACTTAAAATCGGAAAATACCTCAAAATGTTCGGAAATAAAAGTCAGTTTGAAGGCAAGTTGATTTTTGTTCAGTTTTTTCCCTGAACCTGATTTCTAGGGTGCTTCATATTTAGGTCACTTTTGATTCCTTCGCTTTTTCAAAATTTTTGTCTCCAGTCAGTTCCGATCCTCGAGCCTTCTCATATGAGTCTCAAGCTTCAACAGGAGTCCTTATTTTCTAAAATCGACCAACAATTGAAATACAGATAAATGTATGATGTAGATATGAATGCCAGACCAGAAGGTTGCATTTTTGAGATCACTGTGTAATTGGAGGAGATAGACTAAAAATTTTGAAAACCACCCCAAGGTATAGGAACAACATCTTTTCTAAAACACTTGGAAAAAAACAAAAACCATTTTTTGTAAAATGGGACCAGTTCAAACTTTTCCATTTTTGCAGTACCTGATTGAGCGCCCTGTATAATTGATACGAAACACCTGTATCAAAAACGGCCCATTACATGTTGTAATCCAATCTGTGAGCTAATCAGAAAACAGAAAACGATTCACAATAGTTTATTCATTCAAGAGTTATGTCACTTTGAATGTGACTAAATTTTTTGGGTGGACCATTTCAATTGGCGAGCACTTGATATTTTCTGGGCTATGCCTACTATACCTACATAGAGTTGATAATGAGAAACTCTCGAATTTGACTCATTCCAATGTAGAAAATTTTCAACAAAAATATTTTTCGGGATATACGTCTTGTTTCATCCGGCATACCATACCAGCCAAGACGGAAGTATACCTGTTTAGTGAAAAATTGCGAAAAAGAACAAGCTTTTGTGCTAATTACCCTGTCGACAAGCTATTCTCTGAAAACATTTTGAAATTAACCAGGTGTTTGCATCGCGGTTTGTACCATCCCAGGTATCCATAAGAAATTCACCGGAGCTTAGCAAATCGCGTTTTTTTTGGCAAAACCACAATAGTTGATGGTTATTTCCTGCGGTCCTTCGGGAGGTTATCTGAAGAGCATATGGTTTTCAACACCATGTCGATCATGCGGATTCCTCTTTTGTGTTTCTCTGAAAGCGGTCATCAATTAACGTCACATGTCATTTCTTCCAGCACGGCTCTCAAACGTATACGAAGAACCAAATCGAATCCCTAGAGCCCCGCGATGAGCCAGGTTTATAGGTAGGTAGTAAAAGGCACTTGCAACATCAGAAGCGCCCAGTTTATTGATGCTTCTTCAGCCATCCGTCGTTTTATTATAATTAACTCATCACAACTCATCGTCTTCCTTCTGCATACAGGGTGAAGCGATTCTTTGAACAGCATTGCAAAAACTAAACGTATTTATTAAACTTTAAAAAAAGGACCAAATCCAAAAATGTGAAGAGTGAAGATATACAGGGGTGCCGTTTGAAAAAATTAAGTTTAAATAGATGCAGGTGGCGTAAGTGCAATAGAGCTTTCTCATTCCAGTTACTCACCCTGTATCTTCTTCTGTAACTTCGCCTATCACTTCTTTGAATTTTTTTTCCAGTTGATTAGGCATTCCGCCTTTTACCTACCTGATGATGGAATGCCATACCATCAACTTGTTGACTGCCTGTGCGCGAATCGATTTTATTACGTACAAAACAGTTTTGATGTCTCAATAATCTCCGGGCCGCTTGCGGAAAAGACCGCGGAGAGTACGGGTGGTCACATTTTTTTTCCTCCGGTATTTTCGACGGCTCCTCCGTCTTTTCGCGGTCGGCTAATTTATCACGAGCTGTCATGTTCGTTTTTGGAAAGGCTTCCAAAAAAAATATCCAATAATGAGCGTTTTATTGGGAATCCGATTCCGTGAAGGACACACGTCCTCTGTCCTCTTGGTTCTTGGTACCCACCCGTCTAGAGGAGGAGGAGTGCTCTTGAAGAGTTTTTATGCAGAGCAGACTACAGGGTACTTGTACCTGTGTAAGTATAAAGAAAGAGAACGCATTTTTTCGAGCACACCTTCGAGAGGTGAGCAAGAGTACGCGTATGCGAAATTTGCATGTAAACGACGTAAAGACCGCGAATGAAGTGCTAAATTAGCTTAATAACACACGCAAGGGGCTTCGCAGAGCTACAGGACACGATAATGTCGGTCGCGGTCTCCGGCGCGGACAATAAACCACTCAATATTTATTGTTTTCTCGATTACCTTAATTGCTCACCCACCAAATAAGTGCATCAAGAAAGAATTTGGTATTTTATATCGAGAGGTTGTTTTTGTAACTGAAAGTTTATGTACAATGTTCATGAATTCAGCGCAATCCTCACTACAAAATTAAGGGAAATTCTTACTTTAAGTTTGACGACTTTTGTGGAATTCTCACTACTTATAGGTGATAAGTAGAGACCGGATTTTAGGCCGTTAAATAGTAGAAATTAGGACACATGTTTAGGCAAATAAAAGTTCTATTTTAGGACGCTTTAGGCCGTAACGACTAAAATACACTGTAAGAAAAATCTGTGGTAATTTTTCCATACGTGTATTGGAAGTCGTTAACCCATACAAGCTTGAAATATTACCACATGTCGATATGGGGAAAACGTCATAATGTGTATTGGAATTTTCATTTACCGAGTTACTATTTTTCCATACTTTGACTGCGGGAAAACGCCTTACGTCAATCGTAATTTTCATCCAACAGGTTGATATTTTTCCCATGCCTAAGTATGGGAAAAATAAATTTTACCCAATGTGTTGATTGTAATTTTCGTGAACTGAAGTATGGGACACTTCCCATACATGAGAATAGGAAAAATGCAATTTCTCGTATTTAGTCCATACGTGGGTTTCTGATGCGACTAAAAAAGTTGTTGTCGGGAATCGGTTTTATTTTATTTTTTTCGTCAAAAAGAAACTCCTTCAAGAAGAGAATGTACTAGCATTGCTATCAAATTTCGAAAATTTACAAAAAAATTAGCAAATTTTCAATTTTGATTTTTGAAAATTCAAAAACTAAACAGCATCGACAATGCATCTTTCCTCAAGAAAGTCGTATGCCAAGTTTGAACTTTTTATGTTCGAAAAAAAGGTACCAAAAATTATTTCTACTTCTTAAGGCTAAAGGGGACGATAAAATAATGTGTTTCTGAGACGAGAGATGGCGCGGAAACTATTACCATTCTCAGAATTCACTCGATAGACCGATTTTAAAAATGCAAACGTTATTATTTTTAGAATATATTACTATTTGATGCTGTAGTCAAAAATTTCAATTTTTGTGTTTTTCGGAAAAAAATTTTTGATTTTCTCAAATTTTTTAAAAAGTTTTTCAAAATCTAAGGTAGTCATTTTATTCTGTGGTGAATATTGTATATTGACCTTTTTTTAAAATCCAAATATCATAAATAGTATCGACCGAAATCAATTTTGAATATTTCCCTTTGGAGTTCACCGCGTGCCGCCTCCTGCAAGCGAAAGCGGTTCCCGTCCAGTATCATCATAAAATATTTATAGTCCGCGAGAAATAAGACCTCTGTCGTAATTGCAGAGTTAATGCCTGGACTGTATCTCCAGTCCTGTCGAAAATCCCAACAGTGTAACAAGCAACTAGGCAATACCTAATCGGTTACTT
Source organism: Anaspis maculata (assembly GCA_949128115.1). Lineage (NCBI taxonomy): Eukaryota > Metazoa > Arthropoda > Insecta > Coleoptera > Scraptiidae > Anaspis > Anaspis maculata. The sequence goes on from OX421961.1 coordinate 4,353,058, forward strand.
TTTTAATTTCAATTATTTATAGCTTCGTCACTTGATATTAATGGAATATAAATATACTCCAGAAATGAATAAGTGAGATAAGTGAAAAATTACTCTAAAGAAGAAAAAGTACAGTAGGAGGCTTTAGTTTGTTTTTTGTTTTATGTACAAAATGTATACAGGTGTTCCGGAATAAGTGTTACAAAACTCACAGGGAGATAGAAAATTGAAAAATAAGAGGACTTTTCTTGATAAACGAAAACGCAAACGCATAATAACGGAAATACAGGCCTTCGAAGTTGTTTTTTACAAACAGTTTTTCTTGCATAACTTTTGAATCGTTCAACCGATTTTATTCAAATTTGAACTAAAGTTTACTGGAACAGGTCTATTGAACTAAAGTAATGCATTTTATCAAACATTTTCAGGGGCTAAGATAATAGAGGGTGCCCTCCCCCTTTTCCACCTATTTTTGACCTCCCCAAATATTTTTGGGAATCGTTCCAATTTCTTAATTCTACGTTCAATTTAAACAAAAAGTTACTCTTGCAAAATTTTGATTAGAGGCTTCGTTTTCGAGATATCTGGGATTGAAACATTGGAAATCATCTCGAAATCGCAACTTTCCTGGGCCTAGAAATTAAAATTCGAAAACACTCATCATTCGTCAACTGGAATGAGTTGAGTTGACGCTCATTGGAATTGAAGCCACATCTTTTGCTATTACAACGAAGTTTTCAGTTTTGTGATATCCCCGCCCGTTCGTGAGATTTCGCGTTTGGAACAAATGAAGCCCAACTTCCTTGCCGATAGACCTATCGAGCTCAAACTTTCACTAAATTGAAGCCACATCTTTTGTTACCAGAATGGATTTCTCAGTTTTGTGATATCCCCGCTCGTTTGTGAGACTTTGCGTTTGAAACGATTGAAGCCCAACTTCCTTCTCAGTAGGCCTATCGACCTAAAACTTTCACCAAATTGAAGCCACATCTTTTATTATCAAAATGAAGTTTTCAGTTTTGTGATATCCCCGACAGTTCGTGAGATTTTCCGTTTGAAACGAATGGAGCCCAACTTGCATTCCAGTAGGCCTATCGACCTGAAATTTTCACTAAACTGAAGCCACATCTTTTGTTATTACAATGAAGTTCCTAATTTTGTGATATCCCCGCCCGTTCGTGAGACTTTGCGTTTGGAACGAATGAAGCCCAACTGCTTTCTCAGTAAGCCTATCGACCTGAAATTTCCACTAAATTGGAGCAACGTTTTTCGTTATTACAATGAAGTTTTTAGTTTTGTGATATCCCCGCCCGTTCGTGAGATTTTGCGTTTGAACGAATGAAGCTCAACTTGGTTCCCAGTGAGCCTATCGACCTGAAATTTTCACTAAATTGAAGCCACATCTTTTGTTATTACAGTGAAGTTTTCAGTTTTGTGATATCTCCGCCTGTTCGTGAGATTTTGCGTTTGAAACAAATGAAGCTCAACTTTCTTCCCAACAGGCCTATCGACCTGAAACTTCCACTTAATTGAAGCCACATCTTTTGTTATTACAATGAAGTTTTCAGTTTTGTGATATCCCCGCCCGTTCGTGAGATTTTGCGTTTGGAACGAATGAAGCCCAACTTCCTTCTCAGTAAGTCTATCGACCTGAAACTTTCACTTAATTGAAGCCACATCTTTTGTTATTCATCAGGGTTCCAAACAATACATGGGGGCACTAGGTGACCCAAGAGAACTCCGTGAGCCACGGAAAAATGCTAGGGGGCTCAGCAGGACTTCAAAAGACGTTGAAGGAACAAGAAGGCCCTTAGAGGGCAGCAAGGGGGCTCATTGATATTCTCAAAGCTACGGAAGGAATAAGGGGGCTCATCAGGGCTCCAAATGATACATGAGGAAACAAGGGGGCGGGATGGAGCTCCGTAAGCCATGGAAAAATGCTACGGGGCTCAGCATAGCTTCAAAAGACGTCGAAAAGACAGGGGAGCTCCTGGAGGGCCACTAGAGATTCTAACAACGCGAGAAGGCACAAGGGGACTCGATGGAGCTCCGTAAGCCCCGGGAAAATGCTATGGGGCTCAGCAGGGCTTTAAAGGACGTTGAAGATCTGAGGGAACCCTTAGAGGGCAACTATAGGACGAAAGGGGGCTCACTGAAATCCTGAAAGCTACGAGAAACATAAGGAAGCTCATCAGGGTTCCAAACGATACATTAGGGCACAAGGGGAGCCCGATGGAGTTCATGACACACGGAGAAATGCTAGGGGACTCAGCAAGATTTTAAATGATATAGACGACACAATGGAGCCCGACGCAGTTCTGTTCAACAAATAAAGGCAAAAGGGGCTTACCTCTGGGGCTCACTGGTACCCTGAAAGCCATGGAAAAACATGACGGGGCTAATTAAAACTACACTTACAGACACAGGGGGGGGGGGGCAACAAGTGTTGGAATATTATATGAAGAAACAAGAGACTTACCAATGCTCCGACCGATAGGGCTCCGAATGACATGACGGCACAAGGGTGCTTAGTGCTCCGAAAGTAACGGAAAATACAAGGGGATACAGCAGGTCTTTAAATTGCACTGAAGACATAAGAAAGGGGCCCAATGAAGCTCTGGATAACAGAGGATGACGAAAGAGAGATAATTGGAATTCTGAAAGCTATGAAACACATAAAAGCACTTGAGGACGCAAGGGGGCCCGATAGGAGGCTGAATAAGGGGTTCACTAGTGTTCCGAAAGCCTCGGAAAAATAAAAGGGGGCTCAAGAGAGCTTCAATCGATGTTAAAGACACAAGGGGATCTACTGGAGATCTGTATAACAAAATAGGCTTATTGGTGCGTAATATTGGAACCCTATCAGCTCTGGGGCTTATCAGAGCTTTGATTACGTTTTAAGAAACAAAGGGGCCCGGTGGGGCTCCGAATATGACATGATGGCGCAACGCTGCTTGCTGCTTCGGAAGTCACAGGAAATGCTAGGGGGCATAGCAGGGCTTCAAATCACACTGGGGCCCAGTGGGGCTCTTGATAACACAAGTTTGCAAAATGAGGGTTTTTGGAACTCTGAAAGCTATGAAAAATATAAGAAAGGTCATTAGGGCTCAAAATTACACTTAAGAACGTGATAAGCAGGTTCCGAACACCACATGAAGGCACAAGGGGCTCACTAGTGCTCCGAAAGTCACGGAAAAATGCAAGGGGGCTCAGCAGAGCCCAGAAAAAATATAAGGAAACTCACCAGGATAGGGCTCCGAATATGACATGGAAACACAAAGGTGCTTACTGCTACGAAAGTCACGGAGAAGTGCTAGGGACTCACATTGAAAAATCAAGGGTGCCCACAAGAGTTTTAGATAATACAGTAAGGTATAAGGGGCTCATTAGAATTCTAGGAGCAAGAGAAAACACAAAACAGGTTAGTAAAACCAAGGCAAAGGGCAAAAAAAAATTTGCGAAGAATTGTCCGTGCGACGAACTGTCCATGCGACGAATTGTCCGTCCGACGGATTGTCCGCAACAAATTGTCCGCGACGAATTGTTCACGCGACGAATTGTCCGGTCACGGTTTTTGGGATTGTTGGAATAATCGTTGGAGACTTCGACTCGGGGATAAGGCAGAAACCCGGAGACTCCGATTCGAGAATAAGCCACAAACCCGCATAATTGGCGGAGGAGCCGTTTGAAACCCTGCCAGATTAGTAGCGGATCTGCTGGAGCTTTTTTGGCTTTCCCAGTTAGACGAAGCGTGGAACTCGTGCATATTTGTTGTTTGAAAAATACTTCATAGTTCACCGATCGTCCTCAAATGCTATAGGTGTCGACGCGAAGTTGATAATGATAAGATTCGATTATAGTAAAAAGAAGTTCCATGGGTTGAACTGTTTGGCAGATATGGAAAAGCCCAATTCCAAAGCTTTATAACAAATTCTCGAGGCCATGGTAAAATACTAATAACAGACAAGTTTACATGTGCGCTAAGTTGGCAGCAGTGGAACCGTGTTACGCCCAGGCATATACACCAGGAGCTGCCGCATTCCTTGTTCTTCAAATTGCATCACCGTCACCAGCACCATCCTCTTCAAGCAATCGTCTTAATTAAGTCATTATCACGCGCTTGCTTTGTGTGGCCAGCAAATCTGAAAGATCAATATTTGTCCAAGGGGTTTCGTACACTTCTACCTGTACCATACCCGTACCTCTATCTACCTGTGTCTACTGCACACACGTTCTCTCTGATGCCGTATCATGCTGCCGTTGGGCTGGTGCCTGAAGAAGTTGTTTTGTTTGCCTTTTAAAGTGTAGATGTTAAAACAAACCTACTACCAACTTCACTGTGCAAACAACAGGCGTATATTTTTTCATTATTTAACGAGTCCATCCGACGTCAAATACACCTTGCAGATCTATAACACTAGGGTTGAGGATAGATGTTACCTGTACCTGTACAATTTGCGTGTAGGCACCAACACTCAATGCAATCAACAATTTTTACAATGCTAGCTTTTTACGACATACTTACCTTTGTAGAATGTAGACAGTTAGGTATCTAATAACGAAATACCTAGGCGTAATAATGTACTGATTGAGAAAAATGCTACAGTTTGATTTGATAGAGGAAATTCTCAATGTGTGTGGCTATAAGATGTTGTTTTTTCATCAGCCGAAGAATATAAAGAGAGCCTTGTGCAATGCCGAGTGCTTGAGTACTCGAGTACTATTAAAGAGTACCGTTTTAATTGAAGCCTATCATTATATGCTATTTATATTTATGTACACTTAATATTTATGACTGGGTGATGGTATGGCCTGGCATAACCGCTTGTCTTTCGTCTCTAATTGCTTTTTATACGTACTTTTTATTAACTGCATTCGTTTCGTTAATTTATTTTTTTTACTAGACCAGTTGGTTGTCGTAGACTGTTCAAGCATCGAGCCCACCCTGGTACTCTGGAAATAGAAGACGTCGACTGTCAGAACACGAAACCGTAATTAACAATATGAAGTGGTCAGCAAAATTTAAGGGTCTATGTCGATATTTTCATTCATTTCTAAAACTGGACAACTTTGGATTCCTTCAGACGAATTTGGAACAGAGCCGAATGCCCCCATTCTTCAGCTATCGGATCCGAGTTTGGCCAAATCCGTTTTGAATAAGCCAATAAACTTGGGAGTTGCTGACTTGAATTTCAGAAAAACTGAAACAGGCCGAGATGAAAGTCTAGAAGTAGACTCCAAATTGTCCAAATTCTCCGGTAAAGCTCCGTAACAGATTTTTAAGTTCCAGTGGTTGCTAGTCTCCAAGAATGCGTCTTGAAGATCTCTTTTAATTGCAGCAAAAAAACTGAAATAAGCCAGAACGAAAGTCTAGAAAAAGTCTCAAACCGAGTCTCAAACCGAGTCTCAAACCATTCTGAATCGTGAACTTTCGCTGCAGATTTTCATTTCCAATTGGCCTTAAGGTCTTGGAAAAACCTCCAGATTTCGAAGAAAAGTCTCCAATATGTCTAAGTACAAGTAATTTCTGCAGCAGAGATTTTCAGTTCCAAGTCGCCGTCAGGTCTTAGGAGAGGCTTCAAGGAGGCGTCCGGAGAAAACTTTTGCCTTACGGAAAAAGCGAAAGTGAGTCGAAATAAAAGTCTAGGGAAAGTCCCGAACAGGTCTAAATGCTCCAGTGGATTTTCCAAACAAAGATTTGCATTTTCAAGTGGACGCTACGTTTTCAAGAAGGCTTCAAAGATGGGTCCTATGAGTTCTTTTCAATTGCAGAAAAAGCAAAAATAAGAGTCAATGAAAAGTCTTCGACTTGTCTACATTCTCCATGAATTTTCACAGAAATTTTTATTTTCAGGTGGCCACTAGGCTTTGGAAAAGGTTATAAAACTGCGTCTTGAAAATTCTTTTGGATTAAAGAAAAAGCCCAGGATAAACGTGAGGGAATTACAGAAAAAGTCCCTGACATGTCTAATTTTTCCAGCAATCTCGAATTTCAAGTCTGCACTTGATTTTCAAATAGAGGCTTCAAGAACGTGTCTTGAAAATTCTATTGAATTGCGGAAAAAGCCAGAATGAGCTCAGAAGAGAGTGAGGTGAAAGTCTCCAACATGTCTCTAAGCTCTGCGTCTAATTTCCGCACTGGAAATTTTATTTCTAGCTGGTCACTAGGTCTTGAAATAAACTGAAAGGATGTGTCTCGAAAATGTCTTCCTTTTCAAGAAATAGCCAGTAAAAATCATAAGAAAATTCGGGGAAAATTCTCAAACATGTTTCGATTTCTAAATTCCTGCAACAGAGATTCCCGTCTCCAAGCAGCCGTTGGGTTTTGGAACGGCTTCAAAATGCGTCTCGAAACTCCTTTAGAACTGCAGGAAAGCAAAAATTGACCGAAAAAAAAAGTATATAAAAAGTCCCCAACTTATCATAATTCTATGATAGATTTGAGAAGAGAAGAGAAAGGAAAATTCCCTTTCCAATAACGATAAATTTCCGCTGGGGTCTGGAGGGAGGCTCTAAGGATGCTTTCGGAAAATTTTCTAGATCTCAACAAATGAGAAAAGCTAAGACGAAAGTCTAGAACAAGTCTCCAACATGTCTCAATTCTCCGAATTTTCTTGCAAGAGATATTTCCATTTCCAATTGGCAGCTAGGTCTCGAGAGACGCTTCGAAGACGAGTCTTGAGAATAGGGTTAAACTGCAGCAAACGCGGAAATTGGCCTGAAAAGAAGTCGAGAAAATGTCTCTAACATGTCTAAATTCTCCGTTAAATTTCTTCAACAGCGATTTCCATGTTTAGGTAGCCACTATGTTTCAATCAAGGCGAAAAGGATACGTCTTGAAAGTTCCTTTGAATTCAAGAAAAGACCAGGATAAACCGTGAGAAAATTCGAGAAAAAGTCTCCAACATGTCCTAATTCCCCCATGAATTTCTGCAGCAGAGACTTCCATTCTCAAGCAGCCGCTAGGTCTTGCAGAAAATTGAAATTACTACTATACTGTACTGAGAAGAAAATATAGAAAAAGTCCCGAACTTTCCCAAATTCTGTGATAGATTTCCGCAGCAGAGATTTCCACTTTCAAGGTCTTGCAGCAGAGATTTCTATTTTCCAACACTAGTTCTTGACAGCCTTGGAAAATGCGTCTTGAGAATTCTTTTGAATTGCAGCCCAACCGAGAGTCTAGAGAAAATTCCCAACATGTCTAAATTGTTCGGAAATTTCCGCCGTAGATTTTCATTTCCAAATGGCCGCTGGGGCATGGAGGGAAGCTCCAAGATGCTTTTGAAACATTCTCTAGATTCCAACAAGAGAGAAAAAAGCTCAAATGAAAGTCTACAAGAAGTCTCAAACAGGTCGAAATTTCCATTGAATTTCCGCAGCAGAGACTTTCATTTTCAAGTGACTGCTAGGTCTTGGAGAGGTTTCGAGGATTAGTATCTAGAAAAAACTTTCAATTTGCAAAAATCACGATGATAAGCCATAGAAAATCAAGAAAAAGTCTCCAACATGTCTAGGTAGAAGTAATTCCATGCAGCAAAAGTTCAATAGTTTTCAGGTGGACACTGGATATTGACATAGGCTGAAAGATGCGTATTGACTATTTTTTTTAATTAAAGAAAAACCAGGATGAGCCTAAGAAATATCGAGAAAAGTCTCCAACGTGTCTCAAATCTCCAGCAAATTTCCGCAGCAGGGATTTTCATTTTCAAGAGGGCGCTAGGTCTTCAAAGAGATTTCAATGACGTGTTTGAATAATTTTTGTCGAAATGCAGAAAATCAAAGATAGATCAAGAAGAAAGTATAGAAAAATTCCCCGACTTGTCTAAGTTCTGTGAGAGATTTCCGCAGTAGAGATTTTTACTTTCAAGTCGCTACTATTTCTTGGAAAGGGTTTTAAGAATACGTCTTGGAAAAATTTTTGAATTGCGGACAAAGCGAAAATGGGCAGAAAGAGAAATCAACAAAGTCCCCAACATGTCTCATCACTTCGTTGAATTTCTGCAGCAGATATTTTCTATCTCCCATGTCAGTGTTGGAAAGTGGTTTAAAGAATACGTCCTCTGAATTCTTTTGAATTGCAGATATAACCTAAAATGAATCAAAAATTAGTCGATGAAAAGTCTCCAATATGTCTACGTTGGAGGAATTTTTGCAGCAGAGATTCACTCCTCAAGTGACTGCCAGGTCTTTGAAGGGGCTTTAAGTAGGCGTCTTGGGATTCTTTCGTATTACAAAAAAAACGACTGTAAGCTGGAACAAAAGTCTTGAGAAAGTCTCCAACATGTCTCAATCCTCCAGTAATTTTCAGCAGCAATTTGCATTTTCAAGTGACCGCCAAGTTTTGAAAGAGGCTCCAGGATGCATTTTGACAATTGCAGAAAAAGCAAGAAACAATTTCGCAGTGAAAGTCTAGAAAAAGTCTCCAATATGACCAATATGAGATTCTCCGGGGAATCTCAGCAGCAGATATTTTAGTCTTCAATTGGCCGCTTGGTCATGGGAGACGCTTCAAGGTTGCGTCTGATGATTTCAATTGAGATTGAAATTCAATCAATCTTTGAAATCTTTGATTCGTTTGGAGTTCCTAGGGATTTCTGTACATTTTCACGTAATTTCTGAGGATTTCTGAATATTTCTACGGATGTTGTAGGAGTTTTCAGAGATTTTAACAAGATTGTTTCAGATTCCAAAAGATTTTTCACAAGATTTCTGAAAATTCATGAGACTCCTGAAAGGCCCCTAGAGATTCCTAGAAAATCTTACAGGATTATGTCGACTTGATTTCTGCGGATTTCCAAGAATTTCTAGAAGTTTCTGAAAATCACTATGGGATTTCTAGGGATTTCCAAAGATCTGTATGGAATTTCTAAGGATTTCTACGACTATTATGGGATTTTTTAAAGACCTCCGAATTTTACTAATCATTTCCAAGTATTTTTTGATATTCCTACGGTCTCTAGGAATTTCTAGAAGGCTCAAGATTTCTGAGGGATTTACAGGGATTTACAAAGATTTGTATGAAGTTTTCAGGGATCCTTGAAGATTTTCACGTGATTTTTGAAAATTTATAAGGATCTTAGAAGATTTCCACAAGATTTCTGTTGATTTCTGGAGAATTTACAGGATTCCTCTGAAAATATCCATGAGACTTTTGTGGATTTCTGAAGATCTCTAGAGATTTCTCGGGATCACTACGAGATTTCTAGGGATTTTCGAAAATTTGTTCGGGATTTATAGGAGTTTCTACGACAATCCTAGGGATTTCTTAAGACTTCTGGAGGTTGCCAATAATTTCCAAGGATTTTTGGATACTTTACGGTTTCTATGGATTCCTGAAAGGTTCAAGATTTCTAAGGAATTCCCAGGAATTAATAAAAATTTGCGTGAAATTCCTAGGGAATCCTGGACATTCTCAGAGATTTTTCAAGGATTTCAAGGAATTTATGAAGATTTCTACGGGTCTTCTGAATATCCTTACAAGATTTTTGATGATCCCTGTGAGAATTTCTAGAGATCTTTCAAGATTTCCACGTGATCAATAGGGTTCCTGAGGATTCGGAAGGTTTGAGATTTCTAGGGATTTCTAAATATTCATACGGGATTTCCAGGGATTTCCAACGATTGTTGAGAATTTCTAGGGAGCTCTGAGCTTGAACATGATTGTGCGTATGTGATTTCTATGGTTTTAAGGATCTTTACGGGCTGAGATTGAAGATATATGGGGTTTCTACGGCTTTGAAGATTTTTACAAGATTTTCAAGATTTTCTGACAACTTCCAGGCTCTTGCGATTTATACAGGATTTCTAAGGATTCCCAGAGATTTGTATGGAATTTTTAGGCATTTCTGAAGGGTTTCATGGGAATTTGAAGGATTCCCCAACATTTCTACAAGATTGGTAGGAATTCCTAATAATTTCTCAAGATTTCTAAAAACTTCTAGGGAGTTTTTTAAGATCTTCACAGGGATCTTTGAAAATATCGATGGAATTTCTAAGGACTTATTATGGAATTTTTAGGGACTTCTAGAGATTTCTACGAGATTTCTTGGAATTTTAGAGGGTTTATAGGGCTTTCTAAAGATTTGAACGGGAATTTGAGAGATTTTCAAAGATTTCCTCGAGTATCAGAGAGACTTAGATTCCCACGGTGTTCTTAAGATTCATATTGGATTTCTGAAGTCTTCTTTGTAATGATTCCTGCGAGTTTCTATGGTCTTTCATAGATTTCCACGGGATTTCCAGGGATTTGCAAGAATTTTTACTGAATTTTGTAGAAATTTTTGAAGATTTTTGAGAACCCCCTCAATTTGCGGGATCTGTAGGAGTTTCTGAAGATTCGTCCGGAATTCCTAGGAATTTCTGGATATTTTCACGAAATTTTTGAGGATTTCTGAATATTCCTACGGATTTTGTAGAAATTCCTAGATATTTCGATAAGATTGTTTCAGATTTCTGAAGGTTTTTCATGAGATTTCTGAAGCTTCATAAGGCTCTTGAAAGGTCCCTGGAAAATCTTACTGGATTACGTCGACTTGATTCCTGTGGATTTCCAAGGATTTCTAGAAGTTTCTGAGAATCACCACGTCATTTTCAGGGATTTCCAAAGAACTGCATGAAATTTATAACGATTTCTACAACAATTATGGGATTTTTCCAAGACGTTTGAATTTTACTAATCATTTCCAAGTATTTTTTGATATTCCTACGGTCTCTAGGGATTCTAGAAGGTTAGATTTACAGGGATTGACAAAGATTTATATGACGTTTTCAAGGATTCCTGAAGATTTCCACGAGATTTTTGGAAATTTATAAGGATCAAGATTTCTACAAGATTTCTGTTGATTTCTGGAGAATTTACAGAATTCCTCTGAAAATTTCTATGAGACTTCTGTGGATTTCTGAAGATCTCTAGAGATTTATCGGGATCACTACGGGATTTTCAGGGATTCTTGAAAATTTGTTCGGGATTTATAGGAATTTCTACGACAATCCTAGGGATGATTTCTTAAGACTTCTGAAGGTTGCCAATGTTTCCCAAGGATTTTTGGATACTTTACGGTTTCTATAGATTCCTGAAAGGTTCAAGATCTTTAAGAAATTCCTAGGGATTCATAAACATTTGCGTAAAATTCCTAGGAAATCCTGGACATTCTTAGAGATCTTTCAAGGATTTCAAGGGATTTCTGAAGATTTCTTCGGGTCTTCTAAATATACTTACAAGATTTTTTATGATCCTTGTGAGAATTTCTAGAGATCTTCCAAGATTTCCACGTGATCAATAGGGTTCCTGATGATTCGGGAGGTTTGAGATTTCTAGGGATTTCTAAATATTTATACGGGGTTTCCAGGCATTTCCAACGATTTTTGAGAATTTCTAGGGAGTTCTGAGATTGAACATGATTGTGCGTATGTGATTTTTATGGTTTTAAGGATCTCTACGGGCCGAGATTGGAGATTTATGGGGTTTCTACGGCTTTGAAGATTTTTACAAGATTTTCAAGATTTCTGACAACTTCCAGGCTCTTGCGATTTATACAGGATTTCTAAGGATTCCCAGAGATTTGTATGGAATTTTTAGGTGTTTCTAAAGGGTTTCATGGGAATTTGAAGGATTCCCAAACATTTCTACAAGATTGGTAGGAATTCCTAATAATTTCTCAAGATTTCTGAAAACTTCTAGGGAGTTTTTCAAGATCTTTACAAGGATCCTTGAAAATATCGATGGAATTTCTAAGGACTTTCCATGGAATTTTTAGTGACTTCTAGAGATTTCTACGAGATTTCTTAGAATTTTCGACGGTTTCTAGGACTTTCTAAATATTAGTACGGGGATTTGAGAGATTTTTAAAGATTTCCTTCAGAAAGAATTAGATTCCCACGGAATTCTTAAGATTCATATGGGATCTCTGAAGTCTTCATTCTAATGATTTCTGCGAGTTTCTATAGTCTTTCAGAGATTTCCACGGGATTTCCAGGGATTTGCAAGAATTTTCACTAGATTTTGTAGAGATTTTTGAAGATTTTCGGGAACCCCCAAAAATTTCTATGGATTCATCATTATACCAACGGATTTCCTAGGAATTATCAAAGACTTGTAGGTATGAAGTTTCTAGGGATTAAGTACTCGCGATTTCTATAAGATTTTTGAAAAAGTTTCAGAGACTTCTGAACATTTCACGTGATTCCTAAAAATATGTACGAGATTTCCGAGGATTCTTGTGAGAATTTCTTTGGATTTTTGAAGAACTCTACGGGATCCCTAGGGGTTTCTGAAGATTCGTTTGAAATTCCTAGGGATTCCTGGATATTTTCACAAAAGTTTTGAGGGTTTCTGAATATTTCTACGGATTTTGTAGAAATTCCCAGATATTTCGACAAGATTGTTTCAGATTTCTGAAGATTTTTTACGAGATTTCTGGAACTTCATAAGGCTCCTGAAAGGTCTCTGGAGATTTCTGGAAAATCTCACTGCATTATGTCGACTTGATTTCTGCGTCTTTCCAAGGATTTCTAGAAGTTTCTGAGAATCACTACGGGATTTCCAGGGATTTCCAAAGATCTGTATGGAATTTCTGAGAATTTTTACGTTAATTATAGGATTTCCCAAAGACTTCTGAATTTAACTAATTCCAAGTATTTTTTGGTATTCTCACGGTCTCTAGGTATTCCTAGAAGTCTCAAAATTTCTGAAGGTTCCTGTGAGAATTTCTAGGGATTCCTAAAGATTCCTACGTAATTTACAAGTATTTCTGAGAAGTTTTAGACAGATTTGAAAATTTCTGCAGGATTTCTGAACATCTGTACCTATGATATTTTTAGGAATTTCCGAACGTTTTCATGGACATGTTCAAGACTTTAAAGATATCTACAGTTTTTCCAAATATTCTAAGATTACTAGGGATTTCTACAGAGTTCCCAAGTATTCATGTGAGAATTTATAGGTGTTTCTCAAGACTCTCTAGGGATCTGATCTCAAGGGATTCCCAACGATTAGTGTAAGATGTCTAAACATTTTTGAGAATTTGTGAGAATTTCCATGGACTTTTGGAGATTTTCACGGAATTCCAGGCACTTAATTCCAAAAATTTCCATAAGATCTATTTTGATTTCTATTTGCTTTTCAGAGGATTGAACAAAATTATTGAAAGTTCCCGTGAGATTGCTAACTATTTTTGAGAATTTTCTGGGGGCTTTCTAAAGATTTCTGTAGGATTTCTTGAAATTTGTTGATATTTCTACGAGATTTTCAGAAAGTTCTGGAGATTTCTTCGAGTTCCCCAACAATTTGCAAAAGTGTTTAGGGACCTCTAGAGAATTGTATGAGATTTGTGATTTGTAGGGATCTCTACGATAATTCTAAGGGACTTTTAATGATTTTTGCGAGAATTCGAGCGATTTTTGAAAATCTCTACGGGACTTTCACTCTTCAAGATTTCTACGGGATTTCCAAGGATTCCTGAAGATTTATATGGAATTTCTGGGAATTTTTGTAGGTTTACATGGGAATTTTCAGGATTTATAAGATTTCTACAAGATTGGTTGAGAGCTTTGAAGATTTATAAGGATTTCTGAGAACTTCTAGGGAGTTCCAAAGATTTCTACAAGATTTCTAAGAATTTGCATGGGACATTTTTTTTAAGTATAATGCTCTACTGATACTGAGAGGATTCGTATAGTTCATCATCTTGAATTGATTTGTGATTGATTGAATCATTGACTTTCAATTAACTCTCTTGGCAAATAGTTGTATTTCAAGTGGCAGCTAAGTTTTGGAAGCTGCTCCAAAGGTGTTTAAAAAACTATCTGAATTGCAGAAAAAAGCGGAAATATGCCGAAAACAAATCGAAAAAGTCTCCAACGTGTCTGAATTCCCCGTTAATCTTCCGTCATAGGTTTATATTTTCAAGTGGGCTCCAGGTCTTGAAGGAGGCTCCAAGGACGTGCCCTCAACATTCTTTTAAACCGTGTAAAAGGCGGAAATAAGCCTAAAAAATTCTATTGAAAGTCTCCAACATGTCTAAATTCTCCGGGTAATTATTTCCGCTGCCATGAATCTCAGTTCTCAAGAGGCCGCTAGGTCTTGGTAAATACTTCAAGGATGCGTTTCAAAACTGCTTTTGGATTGCAATAAAGCCACAATAAAGCCCACGGAAAGTCTAGAAAAAGTCTCCAACATGTCTAAATTTCCCAGGTAATCTCCGCAGAAGAGACTTTTTGTTTTCAATTTGCCGCTAGGTCTTGGGAGTTGGTTCAAAATGCATCTTGACAATTTTCTAAATTTGCAGAAAAAAGCCAAAATAAGGCGGGAGGGAAGTCTAGATAAATTCTTCAACATGTCTAGATTCACCGGTAAATTTTCTCTATAAATAGACATTGCTATTTTCTAGTGGCCGATAGACTTTGGAACAACCTCAAGGATACATCTTGAAAATTCTTTTGTATTGCAGAAAAAACGAAAATAGTCCGAAATTAAAAATCGAGAAAAAGTCTCCAACATGTCTAAATTCTCCGGTAAATTTCCCGCAGCAGAGATTTTCATTTTTACCGGCCGCCAGTGGCGTTCCTCTGGTCCACTGTCCACTGCATGCGACCATCACCTTCCTCCTAGACACCGGCAACAATAATGCATCCAATGCATCCATCCATCCCCCATCTGGCGACCAAAACCGTCCATCCCACCGGCCAACTGAGACACCCGACCCGGCTCAACACCCAACAGACGAAGACGCCATCAGCCGCCGTTCCGGCGAAAAAATTTCGAACGAGATCGCTCCAGCATACCCAAGAAGTCGTCCGTGCCGAACAGAGACGCCACCTCGCCATCCTTCGGGAGCGACAGAGAGGCCGGAGGTGGGTTTTCAGGTACCACTACCTCTTCGTCGTCGACTCTCCGGCTGGTGGGCTGTCAGCCTCTTTCTAACACAACTTAATTTCAAAATTCAATAGCGCGTCGGTCATCGCCGAGCTAAGACGACGTTCCGTTGTTGTTGCTGCTGCGTTCTCTGCCTGCGTGCATTTATAAATCGCGCTGCCAGCCATCAAAGTGTGTGTGGTGTGTTCAAACAGCAGTTGTCTATTTCAATTGTTTTTGAACCGAGTGTGTTCCGGTTAGAAAAGAAAAGGGATACCCGCCGAATTGTTGTTGTGCAAGTGCAAGAAGTGTTGTGTGTGGATCGTCGCCGAGGCTGTACGGTGTTTTCTGTCTGTGTGTGGCCTTTTTCCGCGCTTGTTTTTGTTTTTTGTGGATAACCAGGGGGTTGGAGTATACACTTGCGGGACTGAAAACCATGTGACATAGATTCACAACAGTCTACGGTAAGTTTTTTTTTTATACCCATTAAATTCTAGTAGTCGATCAATTCGTCACGCTAATCAATTGTTATTCGCTCACAAACGAATAGATTCAATTTACTGATGCGTTGCGAAACCAGGCCTAAGAGCAAGTTCAAGAAATTATGTCAAAAACTCGGTTTTCACAATAAAAGCTCTGGTCCAATCAGTGCTGTGCAGTTTCGCGCCTTTCACATTTTAACGAGCGTTTCAAACATTCCAGACCAGATGTCTAGTGTAAACAAGGCTTTATTAATTTATCAGAGCAAGCCGAGCAAGTGTAAAAGCACTCGCCATGAGCAACACATGGTTTCAAGTAACGTGAAATGAGCTTTAGTGCTTCGAATGAATCTTGCAAGATCACTCCCTCGGGCGTCTTCCTGGAATTATCCTGCATGTGTAGATATAAAGGTTAGTTTACAAGTGTTTCGAATGGAACAAACTGTCATCAAAAGTACCAACAATCTAGCTTTCAGAAGTCGCCCTGTAGTACTGAAGGTTGGCTTGCACATGTTTTTATTGGAAAAACTCGAGGGAAAACGATGACCAACTGCACTATCGAGCTTTTCAAAGTCACCCTATAAGACTAAAGCCCGATTTACAAAGCATTGCTTGTTGAAAACGCTCTATTGAGCTTTTTCGTCAAGTTATCCTATAAATTGAAGCTTAGTTTACAAGTGCTTGAAACGAAAAATTACTAGTACTACGACTACGTAACGAGCTTTTCGAAGCCGCCTTGTAGTTCTAAAGCCTAGTTTGCATGTATACTTTTGCAAGAAGATACCTATCACCAATTACACTATCGGACTCCCTGTAGTACTAAAGCCCAGTTCACAAAGCATTGCTTGTTTGACAGCTTTTCAACCAAGTCACCCTGTAGATGAAAAACTAAAACCTAACTTACAAGAGCTTAGAACTGAAGAAACGCTGTCATCGAAAGTACCACTTAACGAGCTTTTCGAAGTCACCCTGTAGTGCTAAAATCTAGTTTACACATGCTTTTGTAGGAAGAATACCATCACTAATTGTACTATCGAACATTTCCAAGTAAACCCTGTAGAACTAAAGCCTAGTTTACATAGAATTGCTTGCTTGAAAGCGTACTTTTCAGCTTTTTGATCAAGTCACCCTGTAGATAAAGAAATTAAGCCTAATTTACAAGAGCTTAGAACTGAAAAAACGCTGTCATCGAAAGTACCGTACCTATGTTCAAAAACTTTCCTCCTCTAGGCAGGCTGTGGCCCGGCCAAAATCAGCCTCGATTGCCTGCCAATGACCAGACCACAGCCTGCCTAGAGGAGGAAAATTTTTGATCACACTGTACTACTCAACGAGCTTTTTGAAGTCACCCTGTAGTGCTAAAGTCTAGTTTACACATGCTTTTGTATGAAAAACACTATCACTAATTGCACCATCGAACATTTCTAAGTGAACCTTATAGAACTAAAGCCTAATTCACACAGCATTGCTTGTTTGAAAGCAAACTTTTCAGCTTTTTGATCAAGTCACCCCGTAGATAAAGAATTAGAGCCTAATTTACCTGTAGGACTAAAGCCTAGTTTACAAAGAATTACTCGAAGAATTACTTATTCGAAAGCGCACAATTAAGCTTTTTGATTTAGTCACCCCGCAGATGAAGAACCAAAGCTTAGTTTACAAGTGTTTAGAACGAAAAAGCAATGTCATCGTAAGTACCAATAAATGAGCTTTTTGAAGTCGCACTGTAGCGCTAAAGTCTAGTTTACACATGTTTTTGTGAAAAGAACACTTATCATCACCAACGAAATCACCAATTGCGCCATCGAATATATCGAAGTAAACTCTGTAGGACTAAAGCCTGATTTACAGAGCATTGCTTGTTTGAAAGCGCACTTTTGAGCTTTTTGGTCAAGTCACCGTTTAGATACAGAATTAAAGCTCAGTTTACAAGTGCTTCGAACGAAAAAGGACTGCTAGTACTACGTAACGAGCTTTTCGAAGTCGCCCTGTAGTACTGAAGCCTAGTTTGCATATACTTTTGTAGGAAGAACGCTATCAGATTTGCATCATCGAACATTTCCAAGTAAACCTTGTAGGACTAAAGCCTATTTCACAAAGTATTACTTGTTTGAAACCTGAAAAACACTGTCATCGTGAGTACTACTTGACGAGCTTTTCAAAATCACTCTCCATTTCTAAGGTCTAGTTTACACATGCATTTGTGGGAAGAACAAAATCACCAATTGCTCTATCGAGCTTTTCGAAATAACCTTGTAGAACTAAGCTTGGAAGTCGCCGTGTAGTGCTAAGGTCTAACTCACACCTGTTTTTGTAGAAAGAACACTATCACCAATTGCACTATCGAACTTTTCGAAGTAATCCTTGTAGGGCTAAAGCCTAGTTTACAGAGCATTGCAATTGCACTATCGAACTTTTCGAAGTAATCCTTGTAGGGCTAAAGCCTAGTTTACAGAGCATTGCTTGTTTGAAAGCGAACTATTGTGCTTTTTGATCAAGTAACTCTGTAGAATGTAGATGAAGAATTAGAGCTTAGTTCACAAGTGTTTAGGACGAAAAAGCAATGTCATCGTAAGTACTACTTGACGAGCTTTTTGAAGTCGTCCTGTAGTGCTAAAGTCTAGTTTACACATGTTTTTGTACGAAGAACATTATCACCGATTGCACTATTAGACATTTCAAAGTAACCCTGTGGGACTAAAGCCTAGTTCACATACGCCCAGCACAAGCGAAAGAAAATTTTAGCTGTCTATAACCTGAAGTTGGGTTTACACGTTTCTCGCACGATTGCGACTAGAACTAGAGTCTAGTTCACACTTCCCAACAAGATCGAACGCACTATCGAGGTTTTCAGAGTCGTGACGCCCTGTATAACTAAAGCCTAGTTTGCAATGCTTCGCGCAATCAAAATGACCATCAAGCTTGTCACTGTTGTCGCCGTGTGAATGTAGAACTAACTCGAGAACTAAAGCCCACTTTACACATGCCTAGCACGAAAATGCACTGCCAACTAGAGTTGGTACGTTTTGAACCATCCTGTAAAACTAAAGCCCAGTTAACACTTGATCAAAAGCGCGATTCAGCCTTTAAAATCGGCTTGAAGATGAAGATTTAGAGCCCAGTTTACACATGCTTGATACAGAACTAATGCTAACAAAAGCATGTACTGGGGCATGTACTTTTTGCTCGACTTTTTTAACCATCCTGTAAAACTAAAGCCTAGTTAACACGCGATCGAAAGCGCGATTCAGCTTTTCAAATCGGCTTGTAGATGTAAATAAAGCCCAGTTTGCACATGTCTAACACAGAAAAGCACTGCTTACATCGCTGCTAACACAAGTAGGTACATCGAGAGGTACGTTTTGAAACCACCCTATAAAACTAAAGCCTAGTTGACACGTGATCGAAAGCGCGACTCAGCTTTTCGATCCGGCTTGTCGATGTAGAACTAAAGCTCAATTTACACATGCTTGACACAGAACTAATGCTAACAAAAGCATGAACTTTTTGCTAGATTTCTTGAACCATCCTGTAAAACTAAAGCCTAGTTAACACGCGATCGAAAGCGCGATTCAGCTTTTCAAATCAGCTTGTAGATGTAAATAAAGCCCAGTTTGCACATGTCTAACACAGAAAAGCACTGCTTACATCGCTGCTAACACAAGTAGGTACGTCGAGAGGTACGTTTTGAAACCACCCTGTAAAACTAAAGCCTAGTTGACACGCGATCGAAAGCGCGATTCAGTTTTTCGAACCGGCTTGTCGATGTAGAACTAAAGCCCAATTTACACATGCTAAACACAGAACTAATGCTAACAAAAGCATGTACTTTTTGCTCGACTTTTTGAACCATCCTGTGAAACTAAAGCCTAGTTAACACGCGATCTAAAGCGCGATTCAGCTTTTCAAATCGGCTTGTAGATATAAATAAAGCCCAGTTTGCACATGTTTAACACAGAAAAGCACTGCTAAACTCGCTGCTAACATAAGAAGGTACGTCGAGAGGTACGTTTTGAAACCACCCTGTAAAACTAAAGCCTAGTTGACACGCGATCGAAAGCGCGATTCAGTTTTTCGAACCGGCTTGTCGATGTAGAACTGAAGCCCAATTTACACATGCTAAACACAGAACTAATGTTAACAAAAGCATGTACTTTTTGCTAGACTTTTTGAGCCATCCTGTAAAACTAAAGCCTAGTTAACACGCGATCGAAAGCGCGATTCAGCTTTTCAAATCGGCTTGTAGATGTAAATAAAGCCCAGTTTGCACATGTCTAACACAGAAAAGCACTGCTTACATCGCTGCTAACACAAGTAGGTACGTCGAGAGGTACGTTTTGAAACCACCCTGTAAAACTAAAGCCTAGTTGACACGTGATCGAAAGCGCGACTCAGCTTTTCGATCCGGCTTGTCGATGTAGAACTAAAGCTCAATTTACACATGCTTGACACAGAACTAATGCTAACAAAAGCATGAACTTTTTGCTAGATTTCTTGAACCATCCTGTAAAACTAAAGCCTAGTTAACACGCGATCGAAAGCGCGATTCAGCTTTTCAAATCAGCTTGTAGATGTAAATAAAGCCCAGTTTGCACATGTCTAACACAGAAAAGCACTGCTTACATCGCTGCTAACACAAGTAGGTACGTCGAGAGGTACGTTTTGAAACCACCCTGTAAAACTAAAGCCTAGTTGACACGCGATCGAAAGCGCGATTCAGTTTTTCGAACCGGCTTGTCGATGTAGAACTAAAGCCCAATTTACACATGCTAAACACAGAACTAATGCTAACAAAAGCATGTACTTTTTGCTCGACTTTTTGAACCATCCTGTGAAACTAAAGCCTAGTTAACACGCGATCTAAAGCGCGATTCAGCTTTTCAAATCGGCTTGTAGATATAAATAAAGCCCAGTTTGCACATGTTTAACACAGAAAAGCACTGCTAAACTCGCTGCTAACATAAGAAGGTACGTCGAGAGGTACGTTTTGAAACCACCCTGTAAAACTAAAGCCTAGTTGACACGCGATCGAAAGCGCGATTCAGTTTTTCGAACCGGCTTGTCGATGTAGAACTGAAGCCCAATTTACACATGCTAAACACAGAACTAATGCTAACAAAAGCATGTACTTTTTGCTAGACTTTTTGAGCCATCCTGTGAAACTAAAACCTAGTTAACACGCGATCTAAAGCGCGATTCAGCTTTTCAAATCGGCTTGTAGATATAAATAAAGCCCAGTTTGCACATGTCTAACACAGAAAAGCACTGCTAAACTCGCTGCTAACACAAGTAGGTACGTCGAGAGGTACGTTTTGAAACCACTCTGTAAAACTAAAGCCTAGTTGACACGGGATCGAAAGCGCGATTCAGCTTTTTGAACCGGCTTGTCGATGTAGAACTAAAGCCCAATTTACACATGCTAAACACAGAACTAATGCTAACAAAAGCATGTACTTTTTGCTAGACTTTTTGAATCATTCTGTGAAACTAAAACCTAGTTAACATGCGATCTAAAGCGCGATTCAGCTTTTCAAATCGGCTTGTAGATATAAATAAAGCCCAGTTTGCACATGTTTAACACAGAAAAGCACTGCTAAACTCGCTGCTAACATAAGAAGGTACGTCGAGAGGTACGTTTTGAAACCACCCTGTAAAACTAAAGCCTAGTTGACACGGGATCGAAAGCGTGATTCAGCTTTTTGAACCGGCTTGTCGATGTAGAACTAAAGCCCAATTTACACATGCTAAACACAGAACTAATGCTAACAAAAGCATGTACTTTTTGCTAGACTTTTTGAACCATTCTGTGAAACTAAAACCTAGTTAACATGCGATCTAAAGCGCGATTCAGCTTTTCAAATCGGCTTGTAGATATAAATAAAGCCCAGTTTGCACATGTCTAACACAGAAAAGCACTGCTAAACTCGCTGCTAACACAAGTAGGTACGTCGAGAGGTACGTTTTGAAACCACTCTGTAAAACTAAAGCCTAGTTGACACGGGATCGAAAGCGCGATTCAGCTTTTTGAACCGGCTTGTCGATGTAGAACTAAAGCCCAATTTACACATGCTAAACACAGAACTAATGCTAACAAAAGCATGTACTTTTTGCTAGACTTTTTGAACCATTCTGTGAAACTAAAACCTAGTTAACATGCGATCTAAAGCGCGATTCAGCTTTTCAAATCGGCTTGTAGATATAAATAAAGCCCAGTTTGCACATGTCTAACACAGAAAAGCACTGCTAAACTCGCTGCTAACACAAGTAGGTACGTCGAGAGGTACGTTTTGAAACCACTCTGTAAAACTAAAGCCTAGTTGACACGGGATCGAAAGCGCGATTCAGCTTTTTGAACCGGCTTGTCGATGTAGAACTAAAGCCCAATTTACACATGCTCAATACAAAAAAAAACACCTCGAACAAAAAAAAAACCTTTTGAAACCACCCTGAAGTGAATCTGAAGCCTAGCTAACACGTGATCGCAAGCGCGATTCAGCTTTTCAAATCGGCTTGAAGATGTAAAACTAAAGCCCCGAGTGAAGCCCAGTTTGCACATGTTCAACAAAGAAAGAACAGTGCTAACAAAATCAGGTACCTTTTGAACCATCCTGTAAATCAAAGCCTAGTTGACACGCTTGATCTGCTGTTTAAATCGGCTTGAAAATGGTGAACCTAAGCCCAGTTTACACAGGCCTAATACGAAAAAGCATTGCTGTCAAAAGTAGGTACATTTCAAGACCACCTGTAAAAAACTGAAGCTTAGTTAACACGCAATCGAAAACACGATGCAGCTTTTGACGTCGGCTCGCATTTCGGCTTGATGATGTAGACCTAAAGCCCAGTTTACTTAATTATGCTCAACACAGAAAAATACTGCTAACAAAAGTAGGTACCACTTTTGAAACCACCCTGTTCAACTAAAGTCCAGTTCACACGCGGCCGAAAGCGCGATTCAGCTTTTCAAATCGGCTTGTAATGTAGAACTAAAGCCCAGTTTACACATGCTCGACACGGAAAAAACACTGTCAACAGAAGTGGGTACATACCTCTTGAACCATCCTGTAAAACTAAAGCTTAGTTAACACGCGATCAAACACACAATTCAGCTTTTCAAGTCGACTTGAAGATGTAGAGCTACAGCCTAGTTTACACAAGCCTATCACGAAAAAGCACTGCTAACAAAAATAGGTACGTTTTAAAACCACGAAGACATTATCGATGCATACGCGACGGGCGATAGAACTAAAGCCTAGTTCACATAAGCTTTGCACAATCAAAACTTGATCAGTATTTCACGTTGTCTTGAAGTTGAAGTTGGATTCACACGTGTCTGGAATGATTGCGGCTAGAACTAAAGTCTAGTTTACATATTTTTGCAGTATTGAAAGCGCGCTACCAAGCATTTTGAACTCGTTCGGTCAGAACTAAAGCACAGCTCACACGAATTTTGTACGATAAATTAAATTGTTTGAATTTTTGAAGCCGTCCTATAATCACTGAGGCCTGATTCACACATGCGATTTATGATTAGAGAAGCACCATTGTGAAGCGACCTTATCGAACTAGAACCCAGTTCACTATTTGTGCAATTAAAAATTCTGTCGAAGCTTTTTGGAATCGTTTTTTTTTTTAACTAACTAAAGCCTAATTTACACACAATGACATGCTTTCTATGATAAGCACTTTCAAGGCATTTCAAATTGCCCCCCGAATTACCCTGTACAATTGAAGCTTAGTTTCGAGCTTAGTTTACACATAATTATTTCAAATTCCATCGAAAGGTGTCCATAATGCCTGATTTACACGTGTACGTCTTATATCCCTTAATCGCCTTTCTCAATGTTTTTTATCAAGTCGCTAGGTACTATAAAGCTAAAGCTGCGTTCATATTTCCTGTATCTCCACAGGGTGAATCATAATTAGACTCAATGATGATGTACTACCGTATCAAGGAAGAAGTCAAAAAATAAGAAATTGAAGCCTCAAATTTTTCCCATATTTTTTGTTCAATTTCCTTTTTTACATTGTGCTCTTTGTTTTTTTTTATTCAATTTTTCAATTTGTTCTTAATTTTACAGTTTTTTATAAGTTTTTCCTCTCGAAGGACCACAACTTTTGATTACATCAACGGATGAAAACAATTTGAGTGCCTTACTGACAGCCACTGACGTCTCACAGCCTTTCCTTAATCTTGTGTTAAAAGAGTTTAATCAAAATTCAATTTTTTGGATCAATTCTGTATCACTCTATATACCCTTCTGCCGGGAAGTATACTATGTTCACCCAAAACAAAAGCAAATGAAAAATTGAAGATAATTTCGTCAACTTCGTTTCACCACGCCACTTCGAATGGCTGTCTTTTTTGGCTGGAACAGGCAAAAAGGTCGATGCTTCCATTGCCACTTTTTTTTCTGAAGCGAAGGCTTCGCATTCTCCAGTTTGAAGCATCCAAAATCGAATTCGCTTCAAGAGGTTAAACCGAGGGTTAAACATATTTTTAACATATTTTTCCCATTTAACTATTTAGAAGAACGTAATATATTGGGGCTGATTTTTTTAAAAGCATGATACAGCTCTTCAGCATAAGTTGGCTTTGCCTTATCTCGAGGGTCGTGCGTCTGGATCCATCAGCTCATAATATCTCAAACGTTCAAGTTTCACTTTGGCCGCCGCTCTTGTCTCCCGAGAGCCGAGGGGAAAAGTCAAAAGGACCATTCATAAAATTGACAGGTACAGATAAATTTAGCTTTTAGTAACCAGACATGTGGTGCCTTTTTGCCTGCGACTTTAAAAGACGAGCAGGGTATAAACAGACAAGGTCATCTCACGCAAGTCTGAAACACCAACCAAACAGCAGCTATTATACAAAGCGAGCAGCGCACCAGAAGAAGAATTTACGGCTCGGATAATTAAAACAGTGGTCCTACACATCGCCATCGGCAAACGGGAATCTTTTAGTAATTCGAATCACATGTCGGAAAGATCCTAGAAACTTGTCGCTTGCCGCAGCGTATTATAAAGAACACCGGAAGCTATTACTCGAGTGTAATTGATGTGTCATTTGAGTCGCAGTTTGATGAAACATTCGTACCCTAAAAGGCGCTATAACGTCAATAGTTGCCAGCGTGATTTATTGAACTATAACCGATACTACAGCAGCCTTGTACCTCACCTTATACCAATAAAAATGAGTTCTGTCCAAAATCCAAACTGAAACATAGTTCACAATTCTATCTGCAACTGCCAGAAGGAGGCAATTAACAATGACTGCTCTTGCAGAAAAAATGGATAGGATTGGAACCGAAGTGGGGCACTGGGGAACCGCTTTTTTTATATAGCTCTGCCAAAAAGTCTCGCGGCATAGCGGAACTAAAGCCTAATTCATAGTTCTACAACCACTTGGAGCGGGGGACGCTACAAAATTATTCCCCTTGTATAGAAAATTAGATAGGATTGGGTCCGAAGTGGAGCATTGTGGAACCGCTTCTTGACATCGCTCTTTCAAGTTTCTTTGGAATCACCAGGGGAGTAACAGAACTAGAGCCTAGTTTCCAATTTTCTGCCCAAGTCAGTTGATATGAGACATTATAGAAATCATTTGTGATAATTTGAAACAATTTTTGTTGAATTGGAGACAACTTATGGACACACAAGTCAATTTTTCAGTTGATTTGTGACAATTCCTGGAAGATTCAAGTTAGTTTTTAGACTATTTGAAGTGACTAGATCGATTGAATGGCAAACAATCGCTGCTATAATTATTGAAAGCTAACAGACAATTCGGGAAACGATTTGAGACGATAACACGAACCAACGAGTTGAAGTGTTCAAGACCGAAATGAAAATTTGAAAGAGCCTCAATCAAAAAAACCGAGTTTGAGCTGATCAAGGTACGAAGCAAGTGATCTGGACTAGTATTGAAGCATTCGAGATACTTTGGGACATTTAATAGACAATTCGAGCCAATCTGCATTTTGCGACAGCTTCGAGACAGCTCGACACAGCTTGGAGTCAGTTTAAATCAACTTAGAGATGATTCTTCCAGGGTAATTTGAGACGATCTTGAGTGATTCAAGCTCAATTTGAGACAAATTTGAAGATAATTTGAAGACAATTCTAGCAATTTTGGAGGCTGTTTCAGATAAGTTGGAACAATTTTGGATAGTTTGAAGACAAGCTAACAAAAGCTTGGAAACCTGTAGACAATTGAGAACAATGTGCAGATAATTCTAGACACTTCGGGGACAAATTCAGACAATTGAAGAGAATGTAGAAAATGTGAATTCCGAGACGATAGCTTGAACAGACTAATGTGATACTGTTTGAGGCCAAGAGAAAACGTTATTGAGGAAAATAAAGCAACACTGAATAACTAAAGCGGTAACGGAGACAATGAGGGGACAAATAAGTATTATTGTAGTCTACAATACAAACTAAAACACTATTCGTATTCGGCATATTACGATAGAAAATAAAACTGGAAGTTGGGAAGAAAGCGACAAACTGGGTCAACAAAAGCGAATGCGAGACGATATGGAGTCAAATTTGAGAGTTACCCATATTGAAAAAAAAGTTGATCATTTGAGACAGTCCGGAGACAAATTGAGACAAAAGATAAACAGTCTAAATCCATTCTTAGACTTAAAATTCGCTGTATAATGTTTGGCACAGCTCAGAGATATCTCGAGATAATTTAAAGCTGAATTACGGTAATTGAGGACAATTCAGAGAAACTTTGGGCTTGATCCGGAGCCAGCATCCTGAAAATAGTATTCATCATCCAAGTAAGTTCATTTTATTATTTTTTTTGTTCAAAAAATGTTAGTTCGCATCATTGTCATCAATTTGCCTCCACATTGCCCCTGCTCAGTACTCTTGCCGATCCAATTTCGCATCATTTTCCTTGATATGTCTCCAATCGATCCCCAATACTTGAATATCGACATCAAGTCATGCTACCGCTTCCAAATTGTGCCGGGCCTTTTTCCAAATTGTCTCAAATTACCATGGTTCATATAAAATTGTCTCTGAGCTGTCACTGAGCTGTCCCAAACCGTCATCTAGCTGGCTCAAACTGTCTCTGAGTTGTCTCAAACTGTGTTTCAAGCCGCCTCAAATTACCCAAACACAAATTTAAAGACAATTTTTGCAATTTCGGAGGCTGTTTCAGACAATTCGAAACACTCTTGAGCAGTTTGAAGAATATCTAACAAGAGACACTAAATTCCGAGATGATAACTTGAGCGATTCAAGTTCAATTTGAGACAAATTTGAAGACAATAGACAATTTAATTTCACGCTTAAATAATTTTTTTAGGTAGTTTGGAATGGGTTGGACACAGTTAGTCAGTTCGGGATAATTTGAAGGTGAAATAAGGGGATTTGACACAACTTGAAGAAAACTTGGACAGTAAGACGAATTGAAATTATAAGAAGAGTATCCGAGATAGTTGAGAGACAGATTAAGACACGATATAGAATCAAGAACCATTTTTAATAGTTCAAAATGGGTTGGACACAGTTTGGGACAGCTCAGAGACAGTTCAGGATAATTTAAAGGTGAAATCGGTGATTTGAGACAATTTGGAGAAAAATTGGAAAGTAAAACGAATTGAAATAATAAGCAGAGCATCTGAGATAGTTCAGAGACAGATGAGGACATGATATACAATTAAAAACCATTTTTAATAGTTTTAAATAGATTGGACACAGTTTGGGACAGCTCAGAGACAGTTCGAGGTAATCTGAAGGTGAATTACGGTAATTTGAGACAATTTAGAGAAAAATTGGGCGGTAAAACGAATTGAAATGATAAGAAGAGCATCTGAGATAGTTTAGAGACAGATTAAGACATGATATAGAATCAAGAGCCATTTTTTATTAGTTTGAAATGGGTTGGACACAGTTTGGGACAGCTCAGAGACAGTTCAGGATAATTTAAAGGTGAATTACGGTAATTTGAGACAATTTGGAGGAAAATTTGACAGTTAAACAAATTCAAATGATAAGAAGAGCATCTCAGGTAGTTTGGAGACAGACTAGGACATGATATAGAATCAAGAACCATTTCAATCAGTTTGAAATGAGTTGAACACAGTTTGAGATAATTTAATGGTGGATTACGGTGATTTGAGACAATTTAGAGAAAAATTGGACAGTGAAACGAATTAAAATAATAGGAAGAGCATCTGAGATAGTTTAGAGACAGATTAAGACATGATATAGAATCAAGAACCATTTTTAATAGTTCAAAATGGGTTGTACACAGTTTGGGACAGCTCAGAGACAGTTCGGGATAATTTAAAGGTGAATTACGGTGATTTAAGTCAATTTGGAGAAAAATTGGGCAGTAAAACTAATTGAAATAATAAGAAGAGCATCTGAAATAGTTTCGGGACAGATTAAGATATGATATAAAATCAAGAACCATTTTTAATAGTTTGAAATGGGCTGGACACAGTTTAAGACGGCTCAGAGACAGTTCGGGATAATTTAAAGGTGAATTACGGTGATTTGAGACAATTCAGAGACAAATTGGACAGTAAAACGTATTGAAATAATAAGACGAGCATCTGAGATAGTCTAGAGACAGATTGAGAGATGATTTAGAAACAAGAACCATTTTTAATAGTTCGAAACGGGTTGGACACAGTTTGGGGCAGCTCAGAAACAGTTCGGGATGATTTAAAGGTGAATTACGGTGATTTGAGACAATTTGGAGAACAATTGGACAGTAAAACGAATTGAAATAATAAGAAGAGTATCCGAGATAGTTTGAAGACAGATTTAGACATGATATAGAATCAAGAACCTTTTCAAATAATTAAAAATGGGTTGGACACAGTTTGGGACAGCTCAGAGACAGTTCGGGATAATTCCAAGGTGAATTACGGTGATTTGAGACAATTTGGAGAAAAATTGGACAGTAAAACAAATTGAAATAATAAAAAGAGCGGCTGAGATAGTATAGAGACAGTTTAAGACATGTTATAGAATGAACCATTTTTCATAGTTTAAATTGGGTTGAACACAGTTTAGGACAGCTAAGAGACAGTTCGGGATAATTTAAAGGTGAACTACGGTGATTTGAGACAATTCAGAGAAAAATTGGACAGTAAAACAAATTAAAATAATAAGAAGAGCATCTGAGATAGTTTAGAGACAGATTGAGACATGATATGGAATCAAGAACCATTTTCAATGGTTTTAAATGGATTGGACACAGTTTGGGACAGCTCAGAGAGAGTTCGGGATAATTTAAAGGTGAATTACGGTGATTCTAGACAATTTAGAGAAAAATTGTACAGTAAAACGAATTAAAGTAATAAGAAGAGCATCTGAGATAGTTTAGAGACAGATTAAGACATGCTATAGAATCAAGAACCATTTTCAATAGTTTGAAATAGGTTGGACACAGTTTGGGACAGCTCAGAGACAGTTCGGGATAATTTGAAGGTGAATTACGGTGATTTGAGACAATTTGGAGGAAATCGAATTGAAATAATAAGAAGAGCATCTGAGATAGTTTAGAGACAGATTAAGACATGATATAGATTCAAGAACCATTTTTAATAGTGTAAAACGGGTTGGACACAGTTTGAGACAGCTCAGAGACAGTTCGGGATAATTTAAAGGTGAATAACGGTGATTTGAGACAATTTGGAGAAAAATTGGTCAGTAAAACGAATTGAAATAGTAAGAAGAGCATCTGAGATAGTTTGGAGACAGATTAAGGCATGATATAGAATCGAGAACCATTTTTAATCATTTGAAATGGGTTGGACACAGTTTGGGACAGCTCAGAGACAGTTCGGGATAGTTTAAAAGTGAATGACGGTGATTTGAGACAATTTAGAGAAAAATTGCACAGTAAAACGAATTGAAATTACAAAAAGAGCATCTGAGATCGTTTAGAGACGAATTGAGACACAATATAAAGTCTGAAACTATTTTTGGATAGTTTGAAACCAGTAAGGTACAGTTTGGAACAGCTCAGAGATAGTTCGGGACAATTTGAAAGTCAGCTACGGTGAATTGAAACATTTTGGGAAAAAAATTGACAGTAAAACGGAATGATATAATAAAAAGAGCTCTTGAAATTGTTTGGAGACAGATCGAAACATGATGAAAGTCTAATGCTATTTTGAGATAGTGTGAAATGGGTTGGATACAGTTTGAGATAGCTCAGAGACAATTCGGGATAATTTAGAGGTGAATTATGATGATTAGAGACAATTTGGGATAAAATTGGACAGTAAAACAAATTCAAGTCATAAGAAGAGCACCCAAGCCAGTTTGGAGACAAATTGAGACATTATAAAAACTAAAACCATTTTTAGTAATTTTGAAATGGTATGGATCCAGTTTGGGACAGTTCAGAGAAGAGTTCGGGATAATTTAAGAGTGAATTACGGTGATTTGAGACAATTTGGAGAAGAATTGGGACAGTAAAAGGAATTGAAATAATAAGAAGAGCATCTGAGATAATTTTGAGACAGATTAAGAGATGATATAGAATCAAGAACAATTTTTAATAGTTTGAGATGGGTTGGACACAGTTTGAGACAGCTCAGAGACAGTTCGGTTTATTTTAAAGGTGAATTACGGTGATTTAAGATAATTTAAAGAAACATTGGACAGTAAAATGAATTGAAACAATAAGAGGAGCACCGAAGATAGTTTGGAGACAGATTGAAACATAATATAAAGTCTGATACCATTTGGAGATAGTTTGAAACGGGTTTGACACAGTTTGGGACAGTTTAGAGACAGTTCTGGATAATTTAAAGTTAGATTACGGTGATTTGAGACAATGTGGAGGAAAAGTTGAATGAATTGTGATAATTAGAAGAGCAGCTGAGATTATTTAGAGACAGATTGAGACATGATATGAAGTCTAAAACTACTTTCAGATAGTTTGAACTGGTATAGATACAGTTTGGGACAGCTCAGGTGTAGTTCGGGACAATTTGAAGGTGAATTACGGTGTTTTGAGACAATTTGGAGACAAAAATTGGACTGTAAAACAAATTTAAACATGAAGAAGAGCATTTGGGACAGTTCGGAGACAGATTGGGACAAAATATAAACAGTGTGAGTCTGTTTTCAGATTATTCAAAATTGTTTGGGGACGTATTATCGATAAGAGTGGTTTATTCACATTCCTACATCTAAGGCTTCATAATATATGCTGCTGGTATATTATTTTTATCTATTAAATCTTCCAATGTTGAGAAAGCTGCAAGATTGAAAAAAACGTATAATTTTTATTACTATTAAATTCAGCTTGAAAATCGTTATATTAGGAAAAAAATTGATCTGCTCTGGATTTTTCCGTCTAAGCACCTGTCACTAGTCAATCTGATACGAATCAGTGTTACCAACGCTGTGCCTTTTCTGTAATGACGTCTCGCTGAGAAACTACCAAGGGTTCGTATAGTATAATTGACAATTATAGGGGTCGTTTTGTTTTGTTTATTAGTTCATTAGGCGATGCGTGGATGGGTAATGAACTAATGACGGTACATATGCACTGGTAGGGCTTCCCTTCTTCTTTCATCGTCAATAAAAATAAATCTTGGACGTGACAACGATGCCGCCGCGCCGGCAGATGGCCGTCGATTGGTGCAACAAGCCAAGCAAAGCACGGCCGGGTTTCATGGGTGATTATCCACACACAAACACAACACACAAGAGACGAAAAACGTGGAAGTAATTTGGAGATAATTTAAGAGATATTATGTTTCTCGTTTGGGGCATCACAAGACAAAATTGAGATTTATTTCTTGTCCCGGTCCAGTCCGAAAACCAAGTTTTGTTCGCCAAAACTGCGTGATATGGTCAATACCAGAAGCGCATAGTTCGGATCTTTTCGGGTTGCGTGTGTTGTAAAATAACAGAACGTAAGAGAAGCCACTTTTAGATTTTTCACTCGTTTCGGGTTTTATGGGCGGAAACACAAACACCCCGGGTCTACGACATGTGCGCGCAGACATGTCTCAAATTCGAAATAGCTCATTAAAAGATGATTTCCTGCCTCATCCAGAGCTTTGAATTTCTCGTTTCCTTCTCGTGCTTTTGTTTGACTGAGAAAAAGGAGAAGGGAAAGTCGAAGAAGAAAAAAGCCTGCAGCCTGTCGGCGTATTGAATTATGACTTCTAAATCTAAGCAATCGGCAGGAAACGGAAATTAATAAAAAATCGATTCCAGCCGTCGTCATAACGCAGTATTAATTACCTATAATAAGCGTTGGAATGAGCATACGAGTGAAATCACGACCCTTGGCAGTGCTTTGAACTAAAAATGCATGCGGCAATAATGATTCATTACTCCACAGTGAGAAAAATTAGTTGATATATCACGCAGTCCGGTACATTGAATTCCTTCATTTGTTATACCTTGTACGTTCACCTCAAGTGTGATTCTTGTTCCCTGAGAGATTTAGTTTTTTAAGCTCCCAATGTGAAATATAGAAAATCCTTAAAACTTTGCGATTGGCCGACTACTAACATTGCTGAAAGTCGTAATTTCACCCTGTATGTATCGCAATAAATACTCAAAATCGAACAAATTGAAAACAAAATGAGGAAGAAACGAAACCTGAGAAGCAGAGTGCAATTTCACAATGTGTTGTACGAAATCGGTATAAAGTAAAACAAAGTTTAATGAATCCGTGGGTTACAAAACAGCGGAATGCAACGACTCCCATTAAAGCGCTCATTTGTTTTGAAAACAAGACCGAGTGAGAGAGAAAGAATGCAGTGCCATCGCTTTCGGTATTTGCTCTGCTGCATCCTTCCAAGGTTTGATGCTCTGACAATAATACTTAATTAAGATCGAGATTAAGATATTATAATAATTTCCACAAGTTGTGATTCAATTAAGACGTAATTATTGTCGTTTGCAGTTGAGCTTTCAGTCAACATTTATCCAGACAAAGCGAACAAATCTTGCGAAGCTCTTGCGAACTTAGCACTGGCGGCTTTGCAGGGCAATTAGCAATTGCACTCGAGGTTCAGCAAGCTTCGCTTTAAAATGCTTCAGTTCTATACAGGGTTGCCAAAAGAAAAACCGGCAATCAGTGGAAACGAAGCTTTAATGTTATAAAAATTAATCTCTTCGAAAGGAAACGTCACTAGACTAATTCAGGTGAAGTCTTGAGTAAGGAACAGCGCGCTTACATGTAGAGGGCGATTACGTCCTTGTTATGTCATAATTGTCAATAGTGTCAAAGTTGAATGTCACTGTCAAATGACGAGAATCGAGTTTGGAGACCGATCAAATGTAGACAATTTGAGTTCATGTTTAGACAATTTAAGACGGCTTGGGATACAGTTTGGGACAGCTCAGAGCCGATTTGGGACAGTTCAGTGCAGTTTGAGACAGCAAAATTTGAGACAATTCTCTATGAGCTACAGTAATTTGAGACAATTTGAAAAAGCTCCGGCACAATTCAAAAGCAGCAACATAACTTGATCCTGGAATTATTCAAGTATTGGGGATCGATTGAAGACAAATCAAAGGAAATGATGCCAAATTGGATCTGCAAGAGTACTTAGCACAGGTAATGTGAAAGCAAATTGGAGACAATGATGCGAAATAAAAAATTTTGTACAAAAAAATTAAATGAACATACCTGATAAATGATGAATACTCTTCAAGGATCCTGGCTCCGAATCAAGCCCAGAGTTTCTTCAAATTGTCTCCAATAGCGTGATTCACTTTCAAATTGTCCCGAACTGTCTCTAGACGGTCCCAAACCATGTTCAACTCATTTCCAGTTATCTCAAAATATACTCAGACTGTCTATACTTTTTTCCAATCCGTCCTGGATGCTCTTGATTTTGTTTGTTTGTCTGTTTCACTGTCGATTTGTCTCCAATTTGTCTCAAATTACTGTAATGCACCCTAAAGTTGATCCGGATTGTCTCTGGTTTGTCCAAAACTATGCCCGACCCATTTCAGATTATCTAAAAAATAAACTTAGACTGTTTTTATTTCATTTCAATCTGTCTCCAAACTGTCCCGAGTGCTCTTTTCCATTCAAATCTGTTTTACTCCCAAATTTGTCTCCAGGTTGTCTCAGATTCTCTTCTCTTCACTCAGTTTTTCTCTTTCTCCTCCAGTTTCAGTTTTCTTTTCTGCAGTAATATTCTTACTTACGTTCAAATTTGTATTGTAGTCTGCAACTATTATCATTTGTCTCCAAATTGTTTCTGTTATCGCTTTGTTGATTCAGTTTTGCTTTATTTTCATCAACAATATGCTTCCTCTCGTTATTAGTCTGTTCAAGTTATCGCCTTGAAATTTACATTTTCCACACTCTCTTTCAATGTCTAAAACTGTCCCCGAAGTGTATAAAATTGTCCTAACATTGTGCTCAATTGTCTACAAACAGTCCAAGCTCTTCTCGAATTGTCTTTTAGCTACCTAAAATTGTCTCACATTATCTAAAACGGTCACCGAAATTGCTGAAATTGTCTTCAAATTGTCTGTAAATCATCTTTAAATTGTCTAAAATCGTTTTAGTTCAGTTGTGT
The DNA here is from genome assembly GCA_949128115.1 of Anaspis maculata. Classification (NCBI taxonomy): domain Eukaryota; kingdom Metazoa; phylum Arthropoda; class Insecta; order Coleoptera; family Scraptiidae; genus Anaspis; species Anaspis maculata. The sequence goes on from OX421961.1 coordinate 4,386,903, forward strand.
TTTTTTTTGGTCAAGCTTGGTTTGTACGATTAAACCGTGATTTTACAAATTTTGCATTGCCCAATAATCATCAGTCTTTACTCAGCTAGATTATGTGGAAGTCAACTTATATTGTCTAACAATAACCTGAAATTTTTTTAGTGTCTCAAATTGAACCTTAAATACTCAAGATTGTCTCCAATTACCCCGAGATAATTATCTCTGGATTGCTTTTAACTGTCTCCAAGCTGTGTCGAGCTGTCTCGAAGCTGTTGCAAAATGTGGATTAGCTCGAATTGTCTACCAAGTGTCTCAAAAAGTCTCGAAAGTGTCTTGAATGCTCTAATACTGGTCTGGATTGCTTGCTTGGCACCTGGATCAACTCAAACTCGGTTTGTTTGTTTGATGACTCTTTTAAATTTTCATTCCGGTCCCGAACACTCCAACATGATAGTGTCCGCAAGTGTTATCGTCTCCAAATCGTTTCCGTCCTTCAACTATTCCCAGTTTTCTCAAATGGTTCAACAATTACTCCAAATTGTCCAGAAATTGCTGCAAATCGACTGAAAAATTGACTAGAATAATCTAAAAATTGACTCAAATTGTCTATAAATTGTCTCAAATTATCATAAACGATCTCCATGATGTTTTATATCAGCTGACTTGACGAAATAATTGTGAACTAGGCTCTGATGGTTATGTTATTTCAAAAAACTTCCAAAGGACAATGTCAAGAATCGGTTCCACAATGCTCTACTACGGACCCAATTTCATCAATTCATTCTATAACAGCAATCATTTTTCAGTCCCCTCCCCTGAATTGTTGTAGAGGAAATTATGAACTAGGCTCTAGTTCCGCTATGCCAAAAGACTTTTTGACAGAGCTATTGAAAAAAACGAATCCCCAGTGCTCTACTTTGGACTCAATCCTATCCATTTTTCTGTAAGAGTAGTCAATTTTTTTGCATCACCCTAAAAGTTGTAGAGATCTGTTAACTAGGGTTCAGTCCTGCTATTCCCAAAGACTCTTCTGTAGGGTGATATCAAAAAGCGGTTCCGCAGTGCTCTAGTTCGGACCCATTCCTATCGACGAGCCTATCAAGTTATTTTATAATAGCAAACACTTTCTTGGTGTCTCCTTCGTGGCAGTTGCAGAGGGAATCGTAAACCAGGCTTCAGTTATGATACGCCAAGAGACTGTTCTACCGATTGGTGTGAAAAAATCAGAAGCAGTCCCACAGTGCTCCGCTTCGGGTCCTTTTCCGTCCATTTCTACAAGATCAATCTTTTTTCCAGTGCCACCCCTTGGTGGTTCTAGAGGGAATTGTGAACTAGGGATTAGTTCTGATATTCCAAGAAACTCTTCTACTGGGTGATATCAAAAAGCGGTTCCGCAGTGCCCTACTTTGGGCCCACTTTTATCCGTTTTTCAAAAGCTGTCTTTTTCTCCAGTGCCACCCCCTAGTGGTTCTGGAAGCAACTGTGAACTAGGCTTTAGTTTTGCTATTCGGAAGGGCTCTTCCACAAGGTGATATCAAAAAGCGGTTCCACAGTGCTCTACTTTGGACCCACTCCGATCCATTAATTCTATGAAAGCAATGATCATTTCTGGGCTTCCCCTTGGTGATTGCCTGGCGATTGTGGAGGAGATTGTGAACTGGCCCCAAGTTCTTCTGTTTCGAAAGTGTCTTCTACAAAACGATATAAAAAGTTGTTCTACAATGCCCTACTTTGTGCCCAATTCTATTCATTTATTCTATAAGAGCCATCATTTTCTTAGCGTCTCCTTCATAGTGTTTGTAGAAAGAATCGTAACAGCTCTGATATTCCAAGAGACTCTTTTACCGAGTGATAAGCGGTTCCACAGTGCCCTACTCCGGGCCCAGTTTTATCCGTTTCTGCAAAAGCAAAGCAATCTTTTTTTTCAGTCTACCCCTAGTGGTTCTGGAGGAAACTGTAAACCAGGAACTGTAAACTTGGCTTCAATTCTGATATTTCAAAAGATTCTTCTACCTGGTGATATAAAAACGCGGCTCCACGGTGTCCCAGTTTTGGGTCCAATCCTATACATTTGTTCTACAAAAGCAATATTTCTTTTTCCAGTGTCACTTTCTGCTTCTAAATGGAATTGTAAACTAAGCATTAATTCTGATATTCCAGAAAAGTCTTCTACCAAATGATATTAAAAATGGTTCCACAGTGTCCTGCTCCGGCCCAATTCTATCAGTCTGTTCTACAGGAACAATAATTTCTTCCAGTGTCTCCTCCTGGTGGCTATACAGGGAACTGTGAGCTAGCCCTCAGTTTTTGCTATTCTAGCAGACTCTTCTATAGAGCAATATCAAAAGCGGTTCCACAGTGCTCTACTTTGGACCCAATCCTGTCTACATTCCATTCTGAAAGAGCAATTATTTCTAAATGTTCCGTCCTAGACGAAATTGTAAACTCAACTTGAGACTTACCCTGTTTGACGATGCCCAAAAGCTGGTTCCACAGTGCCCTACTTCGAGCCCAATTCTGTCCGTTTCTACAAGAGCAATCTTTCTTTTTCATCATCACTCCTTGGTGGTTCTAGAAGAAACTGTAAACTATACTGCAGTTATGATATGACAAGAGACTTCTACCGAGTGATATCGAAAAGCGGTTCCACAGTGCCATATTCCGGGCCCAACTCTATCCGTTTCTACAAAAGCAATTATTATTTGATCAGTGTCACCCTCTAGTGGTTCTGGAGGAAACGGCGAACTAGGCTTCAGTTCTGATACTCCAAAAGACTCCTCCACCAGGTGATATCCAAAAGCGTCTCCACAGTGTCCTACTTTGGGTCCAATTTTGCTCATTTGTTCTACAAGAGCAATTTTTTTCTAGTCCCATCCTCTATCTAGTGGTTCTAGAGGGCCTTGTAAACTAAGCTCAATTTTTAAGAACTCTGAAACAATTTCTCGGGGACGATCTCAGAAAGTTGGTTCCACAGTGCCCCACTGTGGATACAATCCTATCCATTCATTCCATGGAAGCAATCTTTTTTAGCGTCATCCTTTAATCGTTTTGCAGAGGGAATTGTAAACTGGGCTTCAGTTTTGCAATTCCAAGAGACTCTTCTATAGGGCGATATCAGAAAGTGGTTCCACAATGCTCTACCTCGGACCCAATCCTATCGATTTGCTTGATAAAATCTTTTTTTCAAATATGTCTCCCGTCGTTGATTGAACCAAACTGAACTTCAGCTTTACCATTTCAAAAGAATTTGCTAGAGAAGACGATGTGAAAAAGCTGGTTTCACAGTGCCCTACTGGTCGGGTAACAAAATATCCCAGCCAAAAATATCCCGCCACAAATATTCCAGCAATAATATCCCAACCAAAAATATCCCCGCGACAAAATATCCCATGACAAAAATATCCCCGTGAAGCTTCATAGCTTGACATAACATGAAGGCAAAAGGGGGGCTTACCAGTACTCCAAAAGCCAATAAAACGCTAAGTGGGCTAATTAAAACTTCATACTACACTTGAAGATACAAGGGGGCCCGATAGGGCTCTGAGTATCACATTAAGGCACAAGGTGCTCACCTCGGTGCTTACTTATGGGAGTCTCGAAAAGATGCAAGGGGGCTCAGCAGGGCTTCAAAAGATGTGGAAGAGACAAGGGGGCCAAATGGAGCCATGTGTAACACAAGAAGGCAGTAGGGAGCTTACTGGAACTCTGAGAGTCTTGGAAAAGCACAAGGGGCCAATAAGAGCTTCAAACTACACTTGCGTACACATAGAGGCCCAATAGGGCTCCGTATGTCTCATGAAGGCACAAGGGATTTACACTAGGGTTTCCAGGCCTGGGGGCTTACTGGAACTCTGAAAGCCACGAAAAGGCATAGGGGGGCTCATTAGGGCTTGAAACGACATATGAGGACACAAAAGAGATCCGAATGCTACAGAAAAATGCAAGGCGGTAAAGCTTCAAACAATACTGAAGACACAAGGGGGCCCAATGGAGGTTCACATGACAGTGAAGGGAAAGGAGGCTTACTGGTACTCTGGAAGCCAATTATAAAAAACAGAAGTGAACATCAGGCCCTATCTCGGGCTCTGTACTACCCTTGGGGACACAAGGGGGCCCGATAGGGCTTCGAATATCAATACGTGCTACATCAAGGCACAAGGCGCTTACTTATGCTCCGAAAGTCTCGGAAAGATGTAAGGGGGCTCAGCAGGGCTTCAAAAGACATTGAAGAAATAAGGGGACCCAATGGAGCTCTGGATAATAACAAGTAGGCAACATCGGGCTTACTAGATTTTTTAAGCCATTAAAAACCATAAGGGGTCTAACTAGGGTTCCAAACCACACTTCAGACACAAGGCGCCCGATATAGCTCCGAAAACCATAGAAAAACCATAAAGGTGGCTATATAATAAAAGATGGCAAAGGGGGGTCACTGGAATTTTGATAGCCAAGAAAAAACATAATGGAACTCATCAGGGCTCCAAATTATACTTGAAAATACAAGGGGACCCAGTCCGGGGCCTGATATCATATAAAGGCACAAGGGGCTTACTAGTACTCGGAAAGCCTCGGAAAAGTGCAAAAGGGCTTGACAGAGCTTCGAACGGTATTGGAGACACAAAAGGGCCCAACGGAGCTCTGTCTGTAACAAAAACACTCAAAATTGGACTCACTGGTACCTATTCCGATTGCCATGGAAAAAAAAAGGGGCACAACAGGGTTCCAACTACACTTGAAGACACAATGGGGGCCCGATAGGGCTCCCATCATGACATGATGGCACACCGCTGCTTGCTGCTTCGAATGTCATGAAGAATGCAAAGGGACTCAGCACGGCTTTGCTGTGGACCCAATCCTATCCATTGATTACATAAGAGTAATTTTTTTCCAGTGTCTCTCCCCAGTGGTTGTAGAGAGGAATATAAACTGAGCTTGGATTCTGCCATTTCAAAAGACTCCTCTGCATGGCGATATCTAAAGGGCGTCCCACAATGCCTCACTTCGGACCCAATCCTATCGGTTGATTTCATGAAAGCTTTTTTTGATCCGTCTCCCGCTACTCGCTGGTAATTGTAGAGATAATTCTAAACTTAGCTCCAGTTTTACTGAAATTCCAAAAGAACTTGCTTGTGGACGGTGCCAAAAAGCCGGTTCCACAGTGCTCTATTGTATACCCAATCCTATCCATTCGTTCCATAAGAGCAATCTTTTTTTATTCTCTCCCCCAAGCGATTTTGTAGAGGGAACTGTGAGCTGGGCTTCAGTTCTGCCATTCCAGGAAACTTTTCTGCGGGGCGATATCGAAAATCGGTTCCACAGTGTCCTACTTCGGACCCAATCCTGTCTATTTATTTTGTAAGAGCAATTTTTTTCTTGTCTGCCTCCAGTTGGCTGTATCTAAAGAGATTTGTGAACGGGGCTTCAGTAATGCTATTCCAAAAGACTCTTCTACAGGACGATATAGAAAAAATCGGCTTCCACAGTGCCCTACTGTGAACTCAATCCTATACAGCATTCCATAAGACAAACATTTATTTCGTACAATTTTATACTTCTCAGATGATTTCTGGGACTTTTTGATAAGGCACTTTGTACTCCTGAGATGTTCCTAATTCAGATAAAAGTACTCAAAAAAAAATGACACACATTCGGAAATAGCCTGGGAAATCACCTAAAATAGCCTTATTGTTATTTTCTATTGCCACTCACCCACGTAAGCATAAACTTTACACCGTAAACACTCCAAATTTGATGCTGTGTTGAACGTCGATCATTTTTCGCTTAATTATTCAAATATTATGTTACAGGAGATGTTATAGGCAAACAATATAAAAAAAAACAAACACTAGATATAGCCATGTAGTAAAAAGCATTTCCATAGATAGATGTTGTACCATTCAAAAATTCACATCTTCCAAGTTTATATTTACGTATTTATTACCTTACGTTTTGCGGTCGTAAAAGTCCAAGGCCTGTCTAAATTGGGAAAGAGCATCGACCCTTGCTCCGTTTCCCATTTTCCCGCTTGAGCTTCTCAAAAAAGTAATGGTTCTTTTCCTATTTAAATTTTTACCAAAAAAAGTTTCTCAAAAAAAAATTTGTACCGCGTGATATACATTTTTTTCTCCAACAAATAAAAATTAAGACTGCCACGGAAAATATAATTCAAAGTCATGGAAAAACCGCTATGTTTACCTACCTTACGTTGCATAATATATCAAATCCTGAAGTTTGTTTATTTGTTCGAGATAAAAATCTGGGGATTACGCTGCAGAAACCGGGGGAACGTGTAGGTAGTACCCTTGTTATTTCTTCGAACTTGTGCCTTATCCACCTGGTTCTGTTTGATTGTCTTTCTGTTTGTTAACAAGCGCTCGATAAACAAGTATTTATCAACGGTGGATGGATACACTTGAGGGAATGACGAATAAAAATTTTCGCCAACAGAGTGCATAATAACGATTAACGAAATACAAAACATAAATCAAGAAAGCGGGGCGACACATGCCAACCGTCACGTACATTCTTTGCACATTGGCTTACAATCCTTACGTATATTATACACGCCCGTTGTATAGCAGAGCCGGGTTCTCCTGCTCTAATCACTGAATTCGCGATGTGATATAATTACGGCGGTTGAGAGTGATTTCGGTGCAGTCACTCAGGTCACCGGGACGCCTAACCTACTTCGCCGGTCGCCCTCTTAAGCCCAGGACCTACCCTTAAGTGCAACATTTCAGCGGAGCTTCTTCAGTTCAGGTACCCTTTTTTCACTTACCAATTTTTCAATTATTGTCGATTACCGATCAATTTGATTTATTCATGTATGCATCTTTTACATAATCTTGAATATGAATGATTGACGACGTTAATATTAAATGCATAGATACAACAAAGATATAAGTACGTGACTTGAATCAGGAAGTAACGGTTCGCTGAATCAAGTTGTCCTTATCTTGCGTTCTATTGGTATCGATTACGGGTTTGATGAGAGCATAATGCATGACCAATGTCAAGACTTTCGAGGGCATTCAAGGCTGTTATTATGCAGACAAGCCCTTGGGGAACGATTACCAAAAGTAAATTGCAGGTAGGTTTTTGAATGGGGGTAAAATTATATGAAATTATCTGTATATAGGATTGCACGGAATATTTAGTTTGCATAAAAAATGTGTTAGAAACCTCAACAGTACCTATCCAATTCAGTAAGTATCATTTGGTGAACAAATGTGAATCTTGTTCAAAAAGTTATCAAAAATCTGCAGAAATATCTTTAAAAATATCTTGAATATAGAATATTGAACAATTTTGGAGACAATGTGGTTCGATGAACCGTCATGAATTGTTTAGAAAAAGTTTTGGAAATTTTGTAGAAATATCTTCATCTCAAACATCATTTCAGAAGACATCTTCAACAATATCAGACAATGTTCTCTGGTAAAATAAAATATCAGAAAAGTTAGTTCAAGCCTTTTGAAACATTATAGAGATCAATCAAAACGATCACGTTGCAGCTGTAATATCCGTTTGAACACGAAGTGTTGAAAATTTTAAGGAAAAAGTATTCATAATATCCCAAGTTTTGGTTCCAAAGGTGTCCCCAACCATGAGACACCAATGACCTCTGATGAAGAATAAGAATTTTCTGAGAAGTTCTCAAAATTTCAGAAATATCGTTGAATGCATTAAAAATTAATATATCTCAAAAATTAACTAACTTCAAAAATATCTTCAACGTTAGTTCCGAAGATATCTTCAACACTACCAGGGACAGTGTTTTCCGAAAGAAAAAAGAGAATTCACTAGAAAAGTTCCCTCAAGTCTTCTAAAAACTCGTAAAGATCAACCAGAATGATCACACTTCGGCTGTACAATATCTTCAAAATACTCTCAATTTCGGTCTCATTGACATCATCAGTATTCGTTTCAAAAATTGCGGCAAATATCTGAGACAAATGCCGGTTAATCACGGAATATCAAAAATTTTGTCGAAAAACTTCATAAAATATTGTACATAACAATATTCTCAACAATATCAGAGGAATATTTTCTGATCAAAAAATTGAATTTTATTAAAAAGCTATCAAGATTTTAGGAAAATATGAAAATTAATTCAAAATTGCACTGGGTCTTTAGCTGTTACAGTACGTTCAAAATAGCAAAATATTCACAAATATGTTCAATATTAGTTTTAAAAATATCCTCAACAATATCCAAGATAATGTAGCTCGATGAGTTTCATGAATTTTTGTTGGGAAAGTTTCAGAAATTTTGCGAAAATATCTTCAAAAATACCATCAGAAACATCGTCAACATTAATTCCAAAGATATTGATAACAATATTCGAGACGATGACCTCCGATTCGTAATAAGAATTTCCTCGAAAAGTTCGCCAGATTCCAGAAGAATATCATACGATGATCAACTCAAACTGGACACGAGGTCTTTAACTGTTACAGTATCTTCAAAACCTAAATATCTTTACAAATATCTTCAATATTCATCAAGAGACAACGTCAATTGATGAAAAATAGAATAATTTTATGATGAAAACTTCAGTTTGTTTTCAAATATCTTCAAAATTATCCTCAACATCTATTCTATAAATATTTCATAAAGGTCTCAAAAATATTCTTTACAATCTGAGACAACGAATATTATAGGAAAAATGTCGTGTTTTATCTCGAAAAAATTTCCAAAATTTTTTGAGAAACATCTCCAAGAATATCTTCATTGCCAGTTCCACAGATATCATCAACAATATCGAACGCAATGGCGCCCGATGTTTTTACAAAGTTGCTGAAGTCCTGGAAAACTAACGTAAGAATTGATCAGATTGAACCTCCTTCAACTGTAACAATATCTTCGAAATTATCATCAACAAGAAATTTATAAAATATTTTGAATAATTATAGTTCAAGAAATATGTTTTATAGTATCCTAGACATACGTTATTCGATAAAAAACAATGTTCTGAAGTTTGACAAAAAAAAAATTCAATCTTGTAAAAAGATCTTCGAAAATGTCCTGAACATCAGCTATCATATCAAAAATTTCTTCAATATCATAGGATATCCTCTGATAAAAAAAAATTCATACGAGACAAGGATAAGTTCCAAGTTTCATGAGAATTGTTCTATGTACTAATAAAAAATTTCAATATGGCAGCCAAGATGGCGGCGAAATAATGAAATTCAGCTTGAAAATAAGAATGTTCATACCAGATTACCAGGCAAGAGTAAGTTCCAAGTTTCATGTCAATCGTTCCATTAAGTAGATTTCAGTATGGCGACCAAGATGGCGGTGGATTCATGAAATTCAGCTTGAAAATAAGAATGATCATGCGATACAAGAATAAGTTCCAGGTTTCATGAAAATCGTTCCACTAATAAGAAATTTCAATATGGCGGCCAAGATGGCGGCGCAACCATGAAATCCAATTTGCCCGTTGGCCACCCTTGGGGACGTCAGATATCCCTCAAAAAAAGTTTCGAAGCTCTAGCTCCATTCCCCGAGGAGGAGTACAACTTTCTAATCTCTACACGGACAGACAGACAGACGGACGAACAGACAGACGGACGAACAGACAGACGGACAGATAGACGAACAGACAGACAAACCGGTCATATAAAGCGTCATTTTCTTACGAAAATGCGCTAAAAAAGATTGCTTTTCTGGAATTAATGGATAAGACTGGGTACACAATAGGGCACTGTGGAACCGACCTTTTGGCATCGTCCTCTAGCATATTCTTTTAGAATAGTGAAATTCAAGTTCAGTTTACGATACCAGCCACAATCACTAGTGTGCAGCGGGAGACGTATCAAAAAAAGCTTTCGTGGATTAAATCGATAGGATCGGGTCCGAGTTAGGGCACTGTGGAACCGCTTTTTGACATCGCCCTGCAGAAAAGCCTTCTGGAATGGCCCAACTAAAGTCCAGTTCACAATTCCTTCTGCAAAACCACTAGACGAACACGTTGAAAAAAGATTGCTTTTATTGGATGAATGGTAGGGTTGGGTCCACAGTAGGGCACTGTGGAACCGGCTTTTTTTTACATCGTCTTCTAAAGCAAATTCTTTTGGAACAGTAAAGCTGAAGTTCCGTTTAGTTCAAACACCGGCGGGAGACACACTGAAAAAAATAGATTTTATCGAGCAAATCGATAGGATTGGGTCCGAAGCAGAACATTGCGGAACCACTTTTTGATATCGCCCTATAGAAGAGTCTTTTGGAATAGCAGAACTGAAGCTCAGTTCACGATTATTCCCTCTACAACCACTGAGGGGCTGGCTTGAAAATGGTTGCTCTTGTAGAATAAAATATAGATAGGATTGGGTCCGAATTGGGGCACTGTGGAACCGCTTTTGATATCGCTCCATAGAAGAGTCTTTTGAAATGGCAGAATTGAAGCCAAGATTACAATCTCATCAGCAATCGTCAGAGGAGAACTCTAAAATTATTATTCCTCTTGAAGAAGAAATGGAATCGGTTCGGATCATTGGGTCTGAGGTATTGCACTGTGGAACTGCTTTTGGATGTCGTCGTGTAGAAGATTCTTTTGAAATATCAGAACTGAAACCTAGTTCACAGTTTTCTCCAGAACCACTAGAGGATGACACTGAAAAAAGGATTAATCTTGTAGAAACGGATAGGATTGGGCCCGAAGTAGGCCACTGCGGAACCGCTTCTTAATATCGCCTGGTAGAAAAGCCTTTCGGAGTACCAGAACTGGAGCCTATTTACCATTCCTTCTACAACCGCTCTGAAGGAGACACTAAGAAAATGATTGGCATTATAGAATAAATGGGTAAGCTCGTGGATAGCATTGGGTTCAAAGTAGAACATTGTGGAACCGCTTTTTACGCCCTGTATAAGAGTTTTTTGGAATGGCAGAACTGGAGTTTAGTTCACAATTCTTTCTGAAACTGCCAGAGGAAGGAACTAAAAAATTACTGTTCTTACAGAAAAATGGATAGGACTGGGACCGAAGTAGGGCACTGGGGAACCGTTTTTTTTTCATAGCTGTCAAAGAGTCTTTTGGCATAGCGGAACTGAAGCCTAATTCATAATTCTCTTTACAACCACTTGGAGGGAGGACACTACAAAATTATTCTTCTTGAAGAAAATGAGATAGGATTGAGTCCGAAGAAGAGCATTGTGGGACCGCTTCTTAACATCATCCTCAAGAAATTTTTTGGAATATAAGAACCTAGTAAGTTTAGAAGGACTCCGGTGTCTGAAGTTAAATTCCCCATATTAAGCTACACCAGTGATATTTCAGTCGATATCATGGTTTCAGAGTGATATTTTTCACACAATGATTTATAAGTATTGAGAATATATCAAAATATTGTAGAAAAATCTTCAAAATGTTGTGGACATATCTTCAAAATGTTGCGATAGTATCCTAAAAATTGTTCCAAAGATATTTTCAACAAAATCAGTGATGATGTCAAACGATTGGAAGTTCAAATTTCCTCAAAAAGTTCTTAAGATTCCAGAAAAATACCATAAAATATCAAAATATAAATCAAAATTTGCACAACGTCAACTCTGACAATTTCACCAGAACAATATTCTCACAAATATCTTCAATATTGATTCAGAAACTTTTGTCAACGATATCTGAGGCAATACCGCTCGGTTGAGAAACGTCGTGAATTTTATCGAAAAAATTTCCCAAATGTTTTAAAAATATCTTCAAAAAATATCACCAATATCTGAGACAGTGCTGTTCGGTAACAAATTGTCGTGAATTTTGTCGCAAAACTTTTCATGTTGTGAAAATATCGTGAAAATATCTTGAAAATATCCTTGGTATTGCTTCCAAAGATATCTTCAACAATATCAGTGATGATGTCTTTCGATTCAAAACCAAAACTTTTTTCGAAAATTCAGTATTTTGGGAAAAATGGCATAAAATCGAATGAAATGGAAACTGCTTACTCTCTTACTCTACTCAAGCTCTGACAATATTAAAAAAACGACAATATCTTCCCAAATATCTTCAATATAAGTCGCCACATATCATCATTTTGGTGTGATATTTCACAAATTTCTTTTTTATCAAAAAGATATTGAGCATTTCAAGCTATAATATCAGAATGATATTTTACCAATGACATCATTCAACAGTGATATTTTCTTCATATTTTTATTATTTTTAATATATTCCTCGGAGTTTCCTTGTATTACTAGAGATATTCACTGTCATGTCATGTTTTAGGCAGCTGTGATATTTTAGTCGATAATATAACAAAGTGATATTTTTGCCACAGATCATCATTTCAGTGTGATATTCCACAAATTTGTTTGTCTTCAGAAAGATATTGAACATTCCAAGCTACAATACAGAGTGATATTTCAATCAATGACATAATTCAAAAGTGATATTTTCGACATATTTTACCTCTTTTAAGATATTTCCCGCGTTTTTCTGATATCCCTAGAGATATTAGTCATGTCTTTTTCACCGCTGTGATATTTCAGGCGATGATATCATCTAGAAGTGATATTTCCGCCACATATCATCGTTTCAGTGTGATATTTCACAAATATGTTACATCAAAAAGATATCGAACATTTCAAGCTATGATATCATAATGATATTTCATCAATCACATCATTTAAATGTGATGTTTTCGACATAATTCACTTGATTTTATATATTTCTCGCATCTTTCTCACATCACTGAACACATTTGCCATGTCATGTTTTATCGGTGTGATAATTCAGTCGATGATATCATTTTGAAGTGATTTTTTTGACAGTTAAGACAGTGTTGCCAACGAACAAAAAAAATATTAACTTGGACAAATGCAATAAACATTGTTAACTGTCAAGTGTGACTGAGAAAGCCATTGTTGCCAACGCAATACAATTGGAATCCAAGGAATGGCTTTGAAAAACACTTCGTACATTGTCAACTGTCAATATGCCACAGGCGAAGTAAAATCATTGCTGCCAACGCACAACAAGGACATTTTGATAGATTTCGACAAAAAACGTTTTTGGAGCACCCTCAGCTGCAAAACTGTGTCAGGGGAGCTATTGTTGTCAACACAAAGATATAAAATTGAAGAAATGTTTTGACAGATGTTTAGAACATTGTTTATCAACTGTCAAAATGTGACAATCGCAACGAAATCATTGTTGCCATGCTGCCAACACTAAGCAAGCGAACATGGAGCTGTAAGGAATTACAAAATTGTTCAGACGTTCACTTGAACTGTCTGCTGTCACTTTGACAGTCGAAAGACAGTGTTGCCAACGTGAAGCAATTAGAATGAAAAAAACTGTCCCGCGCCAATTGGTATCACTGTAGCAGCGCGCTTTCACTTGTTGGTACAGTTTCAGAGCCACGTCGATCCGTATTCTGAAAAATCAATTATCGCCCTCGTAAATCAACGCTCAAGCATACATAAATCAACAGCACGGCCGCAATAATAATTCCTCGAGCAACACACACACCACTAGTACTACACAACAACGGAGCGAGCGGTCGTATAAAATAAAGTGAATGGAAATTGCTGTTGGCATTTTACTTGGATATTTTATTTCACAACGGCTGTTGTTTAGATGTATACGTAGATGAACTTGGTTTCTTGAAAGGTCGCCGGAGTGAAAGGAATAAGGAGAAAAAAGGAGCGTTTTTGGAACGTGTCCAGCATGCGATTAAAATTAGATACGTGACTCTTGGAAGACGAACGCAAGAAAGAACGAAAGAGCAATTAGCAACAGCAGAAATTGAGGTTAAAATCGGGAGGACACGAAACAACACAGGAAAAAAAAAGGTCAAAGCTAGAGTTCACAATTTTTCGAGTCATTGGCAATGATGACGGTTCAAAGTTCACTGTAGATAATCTCGGAGCGCCAATATCTCTCATGCACACAAATACAGACGCGCTAGAGATTTATTTATAACATAAATAAACTTGACAATGACACCTAATGGGATTGAGCAGGACTGGTTTTTTATCACCTCTGATTTATCTGTTTTTTATTCAAGTTGCATAATACAATAAAACTATTGTGCATACGCTCGACCGCACGCTTTCATGTTGATGAACAAAATGCTTTTTATAGTTCGAATTACAAAACCATGCATATTCGATTTCCATTAGATTGGATCAAGTTGAGTTGTTTGTCGGAATTGAGGGCGAACATGGCGCCAGGATGGCCGACCGGATGTGAACATTACCTTTATACTCGTAATTGAAACTCTATGTCGAGATCAAATCAAAACGTGGGATTGTAATTTTTTTCTCTCATTAATTGTTGACGAAACTGGGGGCGAACATGGCGTCAGGATGGACGACTGTATATTATCAACTTTGCTATCACGTTCATGACCAAGACTTTTTTGCAAAATCAAAACATGAACATGGTTTTTATTGATTATTTGCTAGAATTGGGAGCGAACATTACGTCAGGATGGCCGACCGGATATGAACATTGCCATATGAACATTCAAACTCCTAATTGAACCGCTTTTTAAACCGCTCGCGCTCGCATATTGTAATTTTTTTGGCATTCACGAATCAAATACTGTAATTTGTATTGAACTGGGGGCGAACATGTGGTCAGGATGGACGACAGTTCAAAACAGGTTCGACTACTTGATGCTAAAAAACGTATTTTTTGTTACAGGCATGTGGTGGGTCATGGTATCAATGGCGGCGCTTGTAGTAGGTGCATCCAGAGCTATACCGTGCGAGGAGGCGAGAATGAAGTGCGCTTATCGAGTGGGCTGCGGAATGGCCCTCCAGAACTACGTCGTCGGGTGCTCGGCCGTCCTGCAGGGACCGTCGCCCACACACTGCCCCGAGATCTGCCAGCACTCCCTCATCGCGCTCACCTCCACCGAAGAAGGAAAAGAACTGATGAGCGTAAGTACTTTCTTTTGCTTTTCACCAAAAAGAACGATTCAATAACAACCATGATTCAAATTACAAGTTTGGTCCGGATAACAACATTGGTCCTCAAATAGAACCATGAGGGACGCTTCTGGAACATTTCAGATTGTTTTCCAGGCGGTTTTTGTTGTTTTTCCGAAAATCAGGGGTGAGAAGGGTTGCAGTTCGATTGGCTGTGCTCAAGCATTGCATACAGTAGCATTGTGTCTCTAAGGGAACCTTAAAGGGAACCTTAAGGGACGCTCTACTTTGATTTTTTCACCGGCTGATCGAAAGCTAAGTGCCAGAAAAACGGTCCTATCTCACTGTCTTCGAATACAGAGGCAAAACACCTATGGTCCTTCAAGGGAACCTTAAGGAACGCCTTAGTAACATTGGCTCTTTAGGAGAACCTCAAGGCTTGATAACCATTCAAATTGATTCTCAGGTGGTTGTTGACAGATTACGTGAAGGTGATTATGATTCAAGAAAATCATTTCAGGACTTCAGTTCCATTATCTTGATTTGAGCATTAATATAAACGAGAATGCATCTTCAAGGAAGCCTTGAAGAATGTCTTAGTTAATTTTATACTTGTTTTTTTTGTCGTTCATTTTGTTTTATTCAAGGATGAGCACGTGAAAAATGGTTACGGTCTAATTCGCCGGCTTTAGTAGTGGAAATAAATAGCAATGACCTTTTAAGGAAACCTTGAGAATGTCTTTTGAACAGTTTGAATTTTATTCCTAGCGGTTTTTGTAGGTTTATTCAAAAATGAACGCAAAGAAATTAATTTTAGTTGAATTCGCTTGCTTTGAACATCGAAATAAGTAGCATTGGCTGTTTAAGGGAACCTTGAGGAATGCTTTATGAAAATTTAGATTGGTTATCACGCGGTATTTATCGGCTTACCCAGAAGTAAGCGCCAGAAAGAACAGTTTCAGTTAAAATCCCGTGTTTTGGACGTGGAAATGATAGCATTAGGTCGTTAAGGAGAACCTTGAAGGATGCCTTTTGAGCAATCTGGATATTGTATTCCTAGATGGTTTTGTTGGTTCATTCAAAAATTAAAGCAAAGAAAATCATTGTAGTTCAATTTTCAGAATTTGAACATCGGAATAAGTGGCATTTGTTCTTTAAGTAAGCCTTGAGGAATGCTTCAAGAAAATTTAGATTGGTTTTATCCGCTAGTCCAGAAGTAACTGTCAGAAGAATGTTGAAGCTCAAATCGCTGATTAAAGACGTGGAAATAAATAGCATTTGTCTCCTAAGAAGACCTTGAAGGGTGCCTTTTAAACAATCTGGATTTTATTCGAAGCAGTTTTTGTTGGTTCATTCAAAAACGAAAACATGGGAATAAATTTCATTCAATTCGCTGGCTTTGAACATCGGAATAAGTACCATTGGTTTTTCAAGGAAGCCTTGAGGAATGCTTGATGAAGATTCAGATTAATCATCTCGCCAATGTTATCCGTTTATCCAGAAGTAACCGTCAGAAAAATGTTAAATTTCAAATCGCTGATTAAAGGCGTGGAAGTAAATAGCATTCGTCTCTTAAGGGGACCTTGGAGGATGCCTTTCAAACAATCTGGATTTTATTCGAAGCAGTTATCGTTGGTTCATTCGAAAACGAAAACAAGGGAATGAACTTCATTTAATCCGCTGGCTTTGAACATCGGAATTAGTAGCATTGGTTTTTTAAAGAAGCCTTGAGGAATGCTTGATGAAAATTTAAAATAATTATATCGCCAATTTTATCCATTTGTCCAGAAGTAACCGTTAGAAAAATTTTAGATCTCAAATCGCTGACTAAAGGCGTGGAAGTAAACAGCATTCGTCTCTTAAGGGGACCTTGAAGGATGCCTTCCAAACAATCTGGATTTTATTCGAAGCAGTTTTTGTTGGTTCATTTGAAAACGAAAACAAAGGGAATAAATTTCATTTAATTCGCTGGCTTTGAACATTGGAATAAGTAGCATTGGTTTTTTAAGGAAGCCTTGACAAATGCTTAGTGAAAATTTAGATTGGTATGTCTCGTGATTTTAATCGGCTCATAGATAAGCGTCAGAAAAAAAGATTTTGTTCATATCGCTGGTTGAAGGCGTGGAAATAAGTAGCATTTGTCTTTCAAGGGAACCCTAAAGGATGCCTTTTGAATAATCTGGATTGTATTACCAGCTGTTTTTGTGAAGTTCATAAAAAAAATAAAGCAATAAGGTTCATTTTAGCTCAATTTTCTGGCTTCAAAATCAAAAATCGAAATAAGTAGCATTGGTTTTTAAAGGGAGCCTTGACAAATGCTTAATGAAAATTTAAATTGGTTATTTCGCGATTTTTATTGGCTTGTCCAGAGGCAAGCGTCAGAAAACAATCTTAGTTCGAATCGCTGGTTTCAAACGCGAAAATGAACAGCATTGGTCTTTTAAGGAAACTTTCAAGGATGCCTTTTGAACAATCTGCTTTGTATTCCTAGATATTTTTGTTGGCTCGTTCAAAAATTGATATAATCAAATTTATTTTAGTTCAATCCGCTTGCTTTGAACACCGAAATAAGTAGCATTGGTTCTTTAAGGAAGCCTTGAGAAATGCTTTATGGAAATTTAGATTGCTTATCTTGCCAATTTTATCCGCTTGGCCAGAAGTAACTGTCAGAGAAATGTTTGAGCTCCAAGCGTTGGTTGAAGGCGTGGAAATGATGAGCATTTGTCTTTTAAGGAATCCTTGAAGGGTGCCTTTTGAACAATCTGTATTGCAGTCCTAGATATTTTTGTTGGCTTGTTCAAAAATTGGAGTAAACAAATTCATTTGAGTTCATTTTGCTTGTGTTGAACACCGAAATGAGTAGCATTGGATGTGGAGGAGGCCTTGAGGAATGCTTCGTGGGAATTCGGATTAGTTTTTTACCCATTTTATCCGCCGAAGTAACCGCCAGAAAAATATTTGAGCTCTAATCGCTGGTTAAAGGCATGGAAATAAATAGCATTTCTCCCCTAAGGAGACCTTCAAGGATACCTTTTGAGCATTCTGCATCGCATTCCCAGCAGTTTTTGTTGGTTCATCCAGAAATTGGAGCAAGGAAATTCATTTTAGCCCAATTCGTCGGCTTTGAACATCGAAATAGGCAGCAGCGATTGTTTAAGGAAGCCTTGAGGAATGCTTTGTGAAAATTTTGATTGATTATTTCGCGGATTTTATTGACTCGTCGAAAGGCGAGCGTCAGAAAAACAGTTTCAGTACAAATCGCTGGTTTTACCCGGATAAATAAATAGCATGGGTTTTTCAAGGGAACCTTGAAGGACGTCTTTTGAACAATCTGGATTGTATTCTTGGCTGATTTCGTAGGCTCATTGAAAAAAGCAACGGAATCAATTTCAGCTCAATTTGACTGGCGTTGAACATCGGAATAAGTAGCATTGCTTAAGGAAGCCTTGAGGAATGCTTTGTGAAGACTCAGACTGGTTGTTCCGCGATTTTTATCGACTCATTTAGAGATAAGCATCAAAAACGTTTTAGCACAAATCGCTGATTGAAGGCGTGGGAATAAATAGCATTTGTCTCTTAAGGAAACCTTGAAGGATGCCTTTTGAACAATCTAAATTGTATCTGTGAATGCTTTTGTTGGTTCTTCAAAAAATTGAAGCTAAAAAATTCATTTTAGCTTCTTTCGCTGGCGTTGAACATCAAAATAAGTAGCATTTATTCTTAAAGGAATCCTTGAGAAATGCTTCATGGAAATTGAAATTGCTTATCTCGCCAATTTTATCTGCTTGGCCAGGAGTAACCGTCAGAAAAAAAATTAAGCTCAAATCGCTGGGTGAAGGCGTGAAAATAAATAGCATTTGTCTTCTAAGGAGACCTTCAAGGATACCTTTTGAACAATCTGGTTTGCATCCCCAGCAGTTTTTGTTGGTTCATTAAAAAATTGAAGCAAGGAAATTCATTTTGGTTCTATTCGCCGGCTTTGAACATCGAAATAGGCAGCAGCGATTGTTTAAGGAAGCCTTGAGGAATGCTTTGTAAAAATTTTTATCGATTCTTTCGCGATTTTCATCGACTTATCCAGAGATGAGCGCCAAAAAAGTTTTAGCACAAATTGCTGATTGAAGGCGTGGGAAGAAATATCATTTGCCTTTTGAGGAGACCTTGGAGGATGCCTTCGAAACAATCTGGAATCTGGATCGCATTCCTAGATGGTTTTGTTGGTCGATTCAAAAATTGAGGCAAAGAAATTTATTTTAGTTTATTTGGCTTGCTTTGAACATCGAAATAAGTAGCATTTGTTCTTCAAGGAACCCTTAGTAGATGCTTTTTGAAATTTCAGATTGAAAATTTCGCATTTTTATTGGTTGATCCAGAGGCAAGCAGGCAAGCGTCAGAAAAACAGTTTCAGTTCAAATTGCTTGTTCAACCGTAGAAATAAATAGCATTGGTTTTTCAAGAAGACCTTGAAGGATGCCTTTTGAACAATCTGAATTGTATTCCTGGCTGATTTCGTAGGCTCAATTGAAAAAGCAACGGAATCAATTGCAGCTCAATTTGACTGGCGTTGAACATCGAATTAAGAAGCATTGGTTGTTTAAGGAAGCCTTGAGGAATGCTTTGTGAAGACTCAGACTGGTTATTTCGCAATTTTCATCAACTTGTCCAGAAGTATGCGTCAAAAAAGTTTGAGCAGAAATCGCTGATTGAAGGCGTGGGAATAAATATCATTTGTCTTTCAAGGCAACCTTGAAGGATGCCTTTTGAACAATCTGAATTGTATCTGTGAATGCTTTTGTTGGTTCTTCCAAAAATTGAAGCAAGAAAATTCATTTTAGTTCTATTCGCTGGCGTTGAACATCAAAATAAGTAGCATTTATTCCTTAAGGAAGCCTTGAGAAATGTTTCATGGAAATTAAAATTGCCTATCTTGCCAATTTTATCCGCTTGGCCAGGAGTAACCGTCTGAAAAATATTTTATCTCAAATCGCTGGTTAATGGCGTGGAAATAAATAGCATTTGACTTCTAAGGAGCCCTTCAAGGATAGGTACCTTTTGAACAATCTGGATTGCATTCCCAGCAGTTTTTGTTGGTTCATTCAGAAATTGAAGCAAGAAAATTCATTTTAGATCGATTCGTCGGCTTCGAACATCGAAATAAGCAACAGCGATTGTTTAAGGAAGCCTTGAGGAATGCTTTGTAAAAATTTTGATTGATTTCGCGGATTTTATTGACTCGTCGGCAAAGGCAAGCGTCAGAAAAACAGTTCTAGTTCAAATCGCTGGTTTTAACCGTAGAAATAAATAGCATAAGTTTTTGAGGGAACCTTGAAGGACACGTTTTGATCAGTCTTATTAAAAAAAGCAACGGAAATCATTTTCGCTCGATTTGGCTTTGAGCATCGAAATAAGTAGTAGTGGTTCTTTAAGGAAGCCTTGAGTAATGCTTCATTCTTCATTAGAAATCAAATCTTATCGGGTTATCTAGCGGTTTTTCGGCCTTGAGGGTTAGCATCTGGCGAACGGTTCCAGTTCAATTTTCTGTCTTTCATCCATGAAAATAAGTAGCATCCGTTGCTTAACAAGAGAACCTTGAGGAACACCTTTTGAACAATTTGAATCGTATTCCCCTCGGTATTTTTAGATGTTCCGTTGGTTGATTTGGGGATAAACGGATTTTATTCCAATTATTGGCCTCGACCAAGTAGCACTGGTTCTCCAAAAGAACCTTGAGGGATGCTTATTAACAGTTCAAATTGATTTCGAGCATCACTTATTCATATTTATTGTATATAATTCGATTATCTTACTAAAGTAAATCGTCCTATCAATTGAGACAGCTTCTTTGTTGAGATCTGGATCAACTTATGCTTTGGTTCACCAACAGATAGAGTAGGAAATGCTATCTCACGAAAACTGGCTATGTCTTCATATTCCAGCGGCGATTTTTCGCAGAAATCTCCGCTAGCCTCTCCCCGACAACGTCAATAAAAAAAAGTACGCAATTTTTGACCGTAGATGTGGAGTTTGGCATCAATGGTCCTTCAACATGACCCTGGGGAACGCTGGTAGAACATATCAAATTGTTTTTTTTCTCCAAGCTGTTTTCGTTGCCTTCTTTATTCAAATGTGTGCATGCCAAAACAGAACTTCTGCTCAAAATACTGGCGTCAAAAACGTGAAAATGAACAATATTGGTCCTCCTAACGGACCCTGAGGGATGCCTCTTAAACATTTCAAATTCCTTCAGTAACTACCTGCTAGTGCTTGTTGATTTAAAAGTGAACAAAAAAAAAAGCGTCTACTGTTGAATTTGGTGGCTTTCACACTGGTGAACAACAACACTGGTCTTATCATAGAACCCTGAGGGATGCCCCTGTGACACTGTAGGATTTAGCCCATCGTGGCAAGATTTGTTTTGTGGTTGCTCCTCAACGTTCCTGAAGAAATCCACTCACAAGCCACCGTACACCGTTTTTGTATAACTTTCCCGAGCTTTTTACAAGAGTTTAACGGACCGGAAACTCCTCCCTCACATTTTTATGCCTCCGCCGCATGTCAGCCTGCCAACTTTTTTCACATAAACGCCTTTCACACAAATTTCTGCGGTATGAAAGACCACACACCAGACGTCCTACATCTTGTCCTGAATCGCGACGGACCCCACGTATGATATTTTTGACACAGGTGTTTGAGCGGATGTTTAAATAATTGCGGCAGTGTTCAAACCAGAAATCCCATTCCATCCATCATTTTGGCCCTGTCCGTCTGGTATGAAAACTGTTCTCGTGGCACTTGAACTTAACGCGTTGACATTTCAACAAATCGCATCGATACCTCACCTAGATACTTGCAGGCTGCATAAAAATAGCTCAGGTGAAAGGACTCGGCAAGTGCTCAAGTTCGAAAGAGCACAAAACGAACACTTGAAACAGCCAAAAACCGTCACCCACGCACCTGTACTTGATCACCTCGTCGGTAGGCATGAAGGTATTATTAGCACGGGAGATAATGGATAGCTGAAATTACGCCTGTCTGTCTCTCCGAGAGGAACGGCTCTCATATTTTTTGCTGCCGCTGCAAGAAAAATGAGAGAGGAGCAATTTGGAAAGCGGCCAAAGTACGAACGCATAAATGTTTCATTGTGCAGAAGAGAAGCGAGAGCGAAGCTCAAACATCAAAGCTGCATGCAAATTTACAAGTGGAAGCGATTTTTCAAAAACGACTGAAAAACACGACAAGCGCCGCTGGAACTGCTAAAATACCGTTTGAAAAATTACAGCGCGTCCCACAGAGTTCAATTAACAGAACCAATGCTATTCAATTTCACGCAAAACGTAGCTTTACTGCTGCTTGTGGATGATGATTTTTCAAGAAAAGGAGACAAAAATGCTGTAAAATGTAAAATTTCGGGAATAAACCATCAGTGAATTGTTTTAAAAAGGCGTCCCTCAGGGCTGTGTAGAAGGGCCAATGCTTTCCGACTTACTTCAAGCTTGCTGGAGTTCAAATGATGGGAAGGAAAGCCTCCGTCGTGAAGACGAAAATTAAAAAACCGAGCAAGTTTTCGTTGAAACAGTTTTCCGATCGCAGTCGGCCGTGGAAGAAAAGACCCTTCAGGCCGTATGTCTGTCAGTTGTCGAGCTTAACCCACCAAGTTTGGGTTCAAATTGTATGAAAATGCACTAGGAATTCGATTGGTATCACGAATCATTCGATAACCCGCTTTTTGTATGTTGTTAATTTTTCTGTTGATGGACCAAGGTAAGAAACGTAGCCACAACTCAATTTTCAAAGTTTAGTTTTTGAAGGTGTCGAGAAGGTTGTAGTGAAGCTTGCTACGAGAAGGCGCAGCCAAAATATGAAAACTAAGCAAGATTTTGATGGAACAGCTTTCCTATCGCAGTTGGCTGTGCAAGAAAAGACAGTTCGGGCTCAATCTGCTACTTTTCGAGATAAACTCATCGAGTTTGAGCTTAATTTACTCAGAACTGCACTAAGAACTCGACCATTATCACAGATTAATCGAAAAACCGTTTTAAATTATCCTAATACTCTTTCTGTTTGTGGACCAAAGTACAGAAGCGTCGCCACAATTTACATTTCAATGTGTATTTAGTTTTTGAAGGTGTCGAGAAGGTTGTAGTAAAGTTTTCCACTAAAAGGCGCAGCCAGAACCTGAAAACCGCGCAGGTTTTTGATATCAGCTTTCCAGTCGCAGTCGGCTGTGGAAAAAAGACAGTTTGAGCTTAATCTGCCAATTTTCGAGATAAACCC
Organism: Anaspis maculata; assembly: GCA_949128115.1. Lineage (NCBI taxonomy): Eukaryota > Metazoa > Arthropoda > Insecta > Coleoptera > Scraptiidae > Anaspis > Anaspis maculata. The sequence goes on from OX421961.1 coordinate 4,410,036, forward strand.
GTCGAGTTTGGCTTCAAAATACGCGGAATTTGACTCGGAATTTGATCATCATCACTGAGAAATCGACGTGAGTGCTCCTTTACTCTCCATCTGTTTGTGGGCCAAGTATTTCTGAATACAAACTTGAATCTTTTGGAGAAGTTTTTCAAAATCCATACCCCAAGCAAAATTCCGTCCAGTTAAATGCCAAACAATTCGACTATCATCACGAAGAAGTTTTATTGTGGAAAGCGCTTTTATTCCTACTCTTTCCGTTGGTGGACCAGAATATAATCAGTTCAGGTTTCAGTAGGAAAGCTGTCTCGATTGATGGGACGAAGAGACCAAAGATAATCGAGTTGAGAATGACGTTCTAAGAAATCCCAAGTTTAATCCCGAGCTCATTCTTCGGTTTAAATCGTCAAATTTTCAAAAAGGTGCAGCGTGCTGGCTCTGAAATTCAATTTTTTTTAGCTTTCTATTACCTTTTCAACTCCCAAGTTTTTTGTCAGGACTGAGTAAGGTTCAGTGAAGCTTCTTACAAGAAATTGTATCCCGAACAATCAAATTGAGCTAGTTTTTCCTGAATAAGCTCTTCGATCGTGGTTGGCTTTGGAAGGAAAGACAGTTCAGGGCCATATGTCTGTCATTTTACTTTATAAACTGGTCGAGTTCAGGCTCAAATTCTGCAGAATTTAATTGAGAATTTGATCATTATCACCGGCAGGCGTGAACGTTCTCTTATCACTCCTTCTGTTGGTGGACCAGGATGCAGAAACCCAAAATAGCAAAGCTTCAGGGACATCTTTTCACTTGGTTCAAGTTCGCTCTCAGTAATTGAAGCTCAAAACAAAATTCTGGTTAGTTTGATACTCAATTCGATATATCTGCCATCAAAATTGCAGAGTTTTCGAAAAGTCGCAGCTTGGTGAATCAAAAACTATTAGGGTTGAAGTAGCACAAAATTCCACCAGCGATTCGATTATCATCACACAAATTAATCCACAAACAGCTTTTATTATTCTGTTACTATTTCTGTTGGTGAACCAGAGCATTAAAGCTTGAGGTAGAAACCTTTAGGTTGACTGAAACCAATAATTTTAATGAAATAGCTCAAATTCAAAACTAAATTCTTGGAAGATTGATACCAAATTACTACCTGCCGTTGAAACAGTGAAATTTTCAAATATCACAGTCTTTGGGTCCAAGAGCTGAACTTTATTATCTTTTTTACATTGTGAACTTTTTCGCAGGGCCGACTGAGTTTTGGTAAAGCTTTATGCCGAGCTTTAAGCGTGAAATTCCAGCAAAAATATGAAAACTGAGCAGTTTTCGCTTGAACGGCATCGTGATCGTAGTCGGCTGTGCATCAAAAGACAGTTCCCGTCATATTGCCACTTTTTTTTTCTGGATCAAACAGCCGAGTCTGAGTTCGAATCACAGAATTATACTGATAATCAAGCTATCACCAAAAACGAATGACGTAAACGTTATTTCAATACTCTTTCTGTTGGTGAACCAGAGTATAAAAACCAAAGATGAGACCCGTTATAGTAACACCTTTTCACCCAGCTGCAATTCAGTTGGTAACAGTTTGTCGTAACAGTCGTATTTAGGAGGAAATTATGTCAAGTTGTACCAAACTCGACGCATGTATCTCCTGTCGAAATCACCAAATTTTCATTAAACATTTGGTTTTTCAAAAGAAATCCTTTTTTAACTTTTTCTATATTTTCTTCAACTTTTGAAACTCTTAATAATCAAGACGAAGCAAGTTTTAGTGAAGCTCCGTAGCAAAAATCGTAGCTAGAATACAAAAACTGACCCAGTTTTCGTTGAAATTCATTTCTGATCGTAGTTGGCTGTGGAAGAAAGACAGCCGGGCCGGGCCGGGCCGTATGTCTGCCGTTTTTCTGAATAAACCACTCGAGTTTGAGTTTAAATAGCTCAGAATTCAACTGCGAACTCAATTATCACCACAACTTCTGTGACTTGTTCGCTGTTCGATCACTCTTTCTATTGGTGAACCAGATAACCAGTTTTTGTTTCAATGGAACTGGAATAAACACTCGAGTTTGGGTTCAAATCCCACGGAATTCAACTGTAAACTCGTTGATAACCACAAATAGTACGACGAAAACGCTATTTGATTACTCTTTTTGTTGATGAACCATATAATGAACTTATGTGTCTATGAAACCGTGAAATAATAACACGGAATTCTTTTGTGAACTCGATTTTCAAAACAAATATCATGTCACAAATGCTATTCGATTACTCTTTCTGTTGGTAAACCAGATAATAAACGTTGGTGACAATGAAACCGAAATGACTTGAGTTTGGGTTCAAATCGAATCAATTAAACTGTTGACTTGATTATCACCACGAGTTTCATGACGTTAACCTATTTAAATCACTCTTTCTGTTGGTGAACCGTATAATAAACTCAAGTTTCAATGAAACTGGAATAAACCATTCAAGTTTGAGTTAGAATCTCAAGAAATTCAACTGTGAACTTGAATCTCATCAAAAATTTCATGACAAACGCTATTTGATCATTTTTTCTGTTGGTGAACCAGATTATCAACTTTTATCCAATGAAACCGAAATGAACCACTCGAGTTTGGGCTTAGCTGGGAGCTCGATTATCACCACAAATTTACCACGTGAACGTTATTAGATCACTCTTTCTGTCGGTGGACCAGATAATTACTTCCAGTTTAATTGGTGTACCTTTCAAGTAAGCGCTTCAAAACTATGTCAGATTCCAACAAAATTTCCTTCGAGAAGCTGTAGTGAAGATTTGACAACTGAGCAAGTTCTCGTTGAAAAACTTTCCGATCGCAGTCGGCCGTGGGAGAAAAACAGTTCGGGTCGTATATATGTCAGTTTTCGTGATAGACCAACCGAGTTTGGGTTTAAACGAAATTGCAGTATGAAATCGATTGGCAGCACGAATTGTTCGACAACCCGCGGTTTGCTGTTGTGTTACTCTTTCTGTTGGTGAACCAAAGTTCAAAAACGTTTTCGCAACTCAGTTCTCAAAATTTAGTTCTTGAAACTGCCGAGAAGGTTGTTGTAAAGTTTCTCCCCAAAAGACGTAGCCAAAATGTGCAAGCTGACCAAATTTTCGTTGAAATTACTTTCCGGTCGTAATTAGCCGTGGGAGAAATGACAGTTTGGCTCATATTCTTGTAATTTTCGAGATCAACCGATCGAGTTTGGGTTCAAATCGCTCAGAATTGCACTGAGAATTCGATTATCATCACAAGTCAAAAAAACAACACGCTTCTTGTTATTCCATTACTCTTTTTGTTGCTGGACCAAACGTCACAAACGGTACACAAACGTTGCTGTTACTTCATTTTCAAAGTTAACTTCTTGAAAGTATCGAGTAGGTTGTAGAGAAGCTTTCCGTCAAAAAGGCAAAGTCAGAGTGTGAAAAGGGAGCAAGTTATTGCTAAAATACTTCTCCGATCGCAGTAGGCCGTGGAAGAACAAAAAGTTTGGCTCGTATTTTTGTCATTTTCGAGATAAACCAATCAAATTTGGGTTCAAATCACTCAGAATTGCACTAAGAATTCGACTATTATTACAAGTCAATCGACAGACTTCCAGTAATTTTATTACTTTTTCTGTTGATGGACAGAAAGTACAGAAACGTTGCCCCAACTTAATTTTCAAAGTACAGTCTTTGAAGGTGTCGAGAAGGTTGCAGTGAAGCTTTCTACGGAAAGGCGCAGCTGAACTGTGAAAACTAGGCACGTTTTCGTTGAAAAAAGTCTTTCAATCGTAGTGAGCTGTGGAAAAGAAGACAGTTTTGGCCTTACCTGTCATTTTTCGAGATGAACTCATTGAATTTGATTTTGAATTACTCGGAATTACACTGGAAATTCGATATGCACCAGAAATTATTTGAAAACCCGCTATTGGGTATTTTGTTACTCTTTCTGTTGGTGGACCAAAGCACAGAAATTTTTCTGCAACACAATTTTCAAAGTTCAGTTTCTGAAGGTGACGAGAAGATTGTTATAAAGCTTTCTACGAAAAGGCGTAGCTAGAATGTGAAAACTCAGCAAGTTTTCGTTGGAGTAGTTTTCCGATCGCAGTCGGCTGTGAAAGAAAAGACAGTTCGGGCTTATCTGCCACCTTTTCAGATATAAACTCATTGCGTTTGGGCTTGAATCACACGGAATTGCATTACAAACTCTATTGACCTAACTTGTTGATTCATGAATGGCTTCTTATTATTTTGTTACTACTTCTTTTGGTGGACCAAAGTACAAAAACTTTGCCGTAATAAATTTTTCAAGTAAAGTTTTTAAAAATATCGGCAAAATTGTAGTAAAGCTTCCTACAAAAAGGCGTAGCCAAAGTGTGAACACTGAGCTAGTTTTCGTTGAAATAGCTTTCCAATCACAGCCAGCTTTGGGAGAAAAGACAGTTCCGGTGTTATCTGCCATTTCTTGGAATAAACCCGTCGAGTTTGGGTCCGAATTGAACAAAATTAGATCAAGAATTCGATTGACAACACGAATTATCTGACAATTTGCTTTGTTTTTTTTACTATTCCTGTCGGTGGACCAAAGGACAGAAATATTTCCGCAACACAATTTTTGAAGTTTAGGTTTTGATAGCGACGAGAAGGTCGTAGTGAAGCTTTATACGGAGAGGCGCAGCCAGAATGTGCAAGCTTTCGTTAAAACAGCTCTTCAATCGCAGTCGACTGTGGAAGAAAAGACAGTTCGGGCATTATCTCTGCCATTTTTGAGATAAACTCATCGGGCTTGGGTTTGAATTACACCAAATTGCACCAAAATTCGATTTGCGTCACGAATTATTTGACAACCCGCTTTTGGGTACTTTGTTACTCTTTCTGTTACTGGAACAAAGCACAGGCACGTTTGCGCAGCACATTTTTCAAAATTTAGTTTCTGAAGATGACGAGGAAGTTGTAGTAAAGCATTCTATGGAAATGCGTGACTAGAAAGTGGAAACTAAGCAAGTTTTCGTTGAAATAGCTTTCCGATCGCAGTCGGCTGTGGAAGAAAAGACAGTTCGGGCCTGAAGTGCCATTTTTCGAGATAAGCCCATCGAGTTTGGGTTTGAATTGCACGGAATTGCACTGGGAATTCATTGGCATTACGAATCATCTGATCAACTCGACGTTACTCTTTCTATTGGTGAACCAAAGTACAAAACCCTCACAACAATGCTAATTTTTGTATTTTTTCTTGCAGTGCGAGTGCAGCGACGGCTACTGCGAAGACCAGAAACGGCGCTCGGACGTCTGCCGGCCCCTAGTCCTGAAATCCATGAGCGAACCGATCGTGTCGTGCCGCGTGGCCCAGTGGATATGCAACGCGGACGCCCTCTGCTCGACCGCCCTCGAATACTACAACCACTACTGCCGGTCGATGTTCCACGGCAAAAAGTGCACGTTGCGGTGCAACAACTCGATTTCCATCCTGCGCCGGCAGGAGAAGGCCGCCAAGCTGACGAGGTGCAAGTGCGACGGCCGGGAGGACTACGACTGCCTGGCCATCCAGCGGAACATGGCCAAGCTGTGCTTCCAGAAGCACCAGCGCCACCACAACGGCACCAGGCCGAGCGGCGCCGTGCCGGCGCCGCGGACGAGCACGACGTCGACGACGGCGGCGCCGCCCCCGGAACCGGAAGTGAAACGGGACGACGGCGGCGGCGCATCGGCGCTGACGGCCACGCTGACGCTGGTGGCCATTTTGTCGACTCTGCTGACGGCCACGTGATGACGTTGCCCGACGCGAGACGAGACAAGCCAATCTACCTCCTTTCATATCACATCTAAACAGTATTTCGCGTACGCATCAGCTCGGCACGGCTGAGTTACCAAAGTACTTGAGAAATAGTTCCTAAAAAAAAAGTGTGCGACAGAGGACGCTCGTTCCGTTCCCCGTCACTGTTCCAGCAGTGCTGCCGCTATCTCTGGATCACTGAAACTCGATTTGATCCGTAAAAGGATTTGAAAATCCCAGAGCTAAATACTAGACCAATTACACCAAAGAAGGCGCTTGTAAGCTGTATATATTCATGAGAATGCTTTAAGTTATTTGTACAAATGAGCTTTATATACAGAACTATGCAGCAACTTCTTGACGATCAAGGGGGCGCTTCTGTCGAGCTTCCGGCTGGGTGCCGTTTTCAAATTTGGCGCGCAAAGTCAAAAGTCACACGTGACAGCCCGATGACAACCGAATTGTTTAACGAGGACCAACAGAGGGCGCTTTCTGTTGCGCGCCAAATTCGAAATCGGCGCCGCTGGAAGCTCGACTGAGGCGCTGAAATATTTTTGTTATTTTGTTGAATTTTAACATGACGTCTCCGGTTCGTTGCGTCTTGCCACCAAAATCCTGAACTGTAGAAAAAAGCACCACAAACCCAGTAGTTACCAACCGAACAGAAACCAACCGGAGACGGACCTGCAGCTTTCGACATTTGCACCGCGCGATCGACAAGTTTCCGTTCCAGAGTTGGCCTTGCTGTCATAATGTTCGTTTCAAATAATTTCCAAAGCCAGCTTCGGAAGGATATGCGTTTTCAAAGCCAGCTAAACATTTCGTCGATCGCGCCGGTACTATCATGTTCCAATAATAAGTATTCGAAAAGACTGTTTTGTCGCACTTATTTCAATAAACGAAATATCTACAAATGTACAATAATGTAGTGTACATTTTTTTAAACGATAATTTAGTGAATTGTTAGACGAAAGTGAATGAAAAAAAAACAAACAACTAAAGAGATGTATTATAGAATTTTATTAATTTATATTAATTTTATTATTATCCAATATGATTATTATATCTCGTGTTAGGAATTTTGTTATTATAAATACCTAATAAGAACGATACCTACGGAAAAAATGACTCAAGCGAGAGAAGAAAGATGAGAAATCCTTAATAAACTCATTGTTTGTTATACTAAAAAAATCGTTTCATTTTATCGGGTCGACTGACAATAAGTCAAATAAGAGGAAATAAAAGAAAAGAACGAAGCCGAATAGAACGGAAGAAAAAATGAAACATCATCGCTTATAATAATTGATTTATCTAAGGTGGCTGTGTGCTGGGCTGGGATGAAAGCGAAAGAGAGAGCGCGTGCGAGAGAGAGAGAGAGAGAGACATAATCCACCATGGTGGTCCCCGGCGAGAAGAAGAGACCAATTAAGGATGCGCTTTCTGTGCTCTGTTGCGAGCAGAAAGGAGGCTTTGAATATCAAATATATAGGGTGATTTAAGATCGCTGCCACCCGCCAACCATATATTCAAATATTTGTAATTTCGCAACTCGGTGATTTCATCCGGTCAAGTTGGCGGCAGTGTCGATCATGTCAGTATATGAAACAAATGGTTCAATGAGCTGGCACTACCCAGAGTGATTGTCAATACTGAGTACTGTCATAGGGCCAAGGCAAAGCTTTTTGATCCTGCTATTGGCAATATTGGCATCAAGAAGGCCTTGGGAATTGAATACAAGACGAATTAAAACCGCGATTCAGACGTGACATATTCAAATACTTGGGTGGATATTCGAAATTGTGGTTTCATGAATCGTCACGTTTGGATGGCGGCAGTGTCTGTCAAGTGTCAGTACCTAGTGCCACTTTGATGTCGATTCCCAAAACCGCTTTGATTTCGATTAACCCGGCGCTTGTGTGGTGGATAATAGTTACGAGCATGGTGTGCTGGGGTAAAAATCACCCACTTTTGTGGGACCACACAAAAATAAACAAAATGTTATTTCTCTTGAAATATGGACCAAAATGATCTTTGATGTTCTATGAAGTTACCAAATAAGAATCGATTCTACAGTTCAGAGGAGTACCGTCATATCATGCAAAAAATGAAGAGTTGATTTTCCGTAGTCCCATGGGTGATTTTCACCCCACCACACAAATTCATGAAATTGAGGTAATAATGGCCTTATTTTTGATGTTTGGTCCACAACTGAATATTGTTTCGATGATAGGTTGATGCAAATATGTCTTCCGCAAGGGATCGACATATGAGCAAGAGCAAGCAGAGTTGCTTGCGCTTTGGAGAGACCTTTTTCTGAATTTGCACGTGAACTGTGTGGTGGGGTCAAAATGACCCAAGTTGAACTTTGTCGGCTAATTTCTGTCGACGTACGCGCTGTGATAGCCGACTGGCAACTGAAAAGTGAAGAAAAGGTGGCCACTTGAAGGTACTGAGAAGCAGGGGTGTGAAGTTCGTATACACACCGGAATATAACGACATGAAATTTTGCTTGGGTGCTTTTCACCCCACCACACAAGCGCCGGGTTAATGATTCGATTTGTCAATGCTGTCCGCTTGCGTCAGAGCTTTTCAATTATTGCGTTTGTTTTGCTATAAAGAAGGCTTTGGATATCGAATACCTATTATTTATATAGGTGGACTGCAATCGCGGCTTGCAACTTGATTGATAACTTCTAAAATATAAGAAATAGCCGAGGAAACAGTCCGATTTTGCGATTTCATGTTGCGTCGTGCCAAGCTGGCGACAGTGCTTGTCAAGTGTCAATGTCAATATCCAAAACCGCCTTCATGATGTCAAAGAAGAACAACTGTCGGTGCCGACTGCCGGTCTTTGTTTTTATTCAGAATAATATTCATTGAGCAATTATCATTTAGTTTCCTATTCATTTGGTGATTCTTAGCTCCAGTTCAATACGAGAACCAAAACAATTTGTTGTCAGCAGATAATTCCCGTCAAGTTTGCGGTGGAAATTACTACCCACTTGAAAAACTTGAGGTAAGTGATGCTAGACTGTTTTTTTCAAAACGCTCTATTGTCAACTATTTTTCTTCTTATTTGTTTGTCATTCACCTTTTACTTTTCTAAAAAGTGTAGTGTTCATATTCTGAGAAGTGGCCGTAATGTTCATATCGAGACTCGAAGAACAAAATGGCAGAACGCATGCGAACACTTGTTACTCATGGTGTTGTCAATGTTCGTATGCTTTTTTGTGTTGGGGTTATAAACAATCAGTTGTTCCATTGAAGTGTCAATAGTGTTCACATCGAGGCGTGAGTGCGTGCACTCGAAAAGCATGCGATCAAATTGTTCCTGTATGCGTGTCGAATGTTCATATCACGTTCATCATTCATATGTTCAAATCCAGATTATTAATTACCTAAACATTACGTCTTACTTTAGAATACAAAGACCATACAAGCTACAGAAAAGTTCAATATCCGTAATACCTACACACAGCTTCCCATTAAATCAATTAATCAATAAAATTTTATTCATTTTTGACATTTTGTGATATCATCTGTCAAACTTGTGACAGTTCATTTGAGAAAAATACATCTTTTCTCACAAGTTCGGCTCAAATCAAGTCACTTGGACAAATTTGGTGATTTTTCCTGAAAAATATGCTCTGGTTTAGATCCAAACAAGAATTTTCGTGGATAATCCAACCTCATTTTTCATATGTTTCTGAAATTTGGGCATGCAGAAACGTTCCATATCCGTAAATCTGACTTGGCTTTTCATAAAACAATTCAACAATAGTATTCGTTGAATTATTTGACGTTTCATGATATGATCTGTCAAACTTTTAACAGTTCATTCAAGAAAAATACATTTTTCTCTAACCAGTTTGATTCAAATGGAGTCTCCAAGAGAAATCTGGTGATTTTTCTCGATAATGTGCTATATTTCGGAATCAAACGAGAATTTTCGTGAGGATGATATCATCTGTCAAACTTTTGACAGTTCAGTCGAGTAAAATACATTTTCTTCACAAGTTTAATTCAAATCAAGTCTTTCACACACATCTGGTGATTTTTCTGGATAATATGCTATAATTTCTATCCAAACGTGAATTTTTGTGGAGAACTTAACCTCGCTTTTCTCATATTCCTGAAATCAAGCATACAGAATGCTTCAGTATCCTTGAATATCACACGGTTTCCCATAAAATTAATGTATCATTGAAATTTGATAAATTTTTGGACAATTCATGATATCATATGTCAAATTTTTGACAGTTCAGTTATAAAAAATACATTTTTCATTCCCCAGTTTGATTCAAGCCAAGTCCCTTAGACAAATCTGGTGATTTTTCTGGATAATATCCTATAATTTCGATCCAAGCGGCAATTTCGATGGAGAACCCAACCTCAATTTTCTTCCTGAATTAAGGATACAGGAACGTTCAGTATCCGTGAACAGCTTCACAGAACCGTCACAGCTTTCCATAAGAGCAATTTATCAATAGAATTTGAGAGTTTCTTTGACATTTCGTGATATCATCTGTCAATTTTTTGACAGTTCAGATGAAAAAAATCAATTTCGCCCATTAATTTGGTTTAAAATGAGTTTTCCACACAAATCTGGTGTTTTATACTGGATAATACGCCATAATTTCGATCCAAACGAAAATTTTCCCTTAGAACCCAACCTCACTTTTCTCAAATTGCTGAAATCAAGCACACAGAGAGCTTCAGTAGCCGTAAATCCAACACAGTTTTCCATAAAATCAATTTATTATTGGAATTCGAAAGATTTCTAGCTATTTCATGATATTATCTGTCAAACTTTTGACAGTTCCGTTGGAAAAAATACATTTCTTCTTATGAATTTGGTTCAAAACAAGTTTCTAAAATAAATATCAGGTGATTTTGCTGGAAAATAAGTATGCTAAAATTTCGATCCAAACAAAAAAATTCTTGTAGACTTTTAGAACCCAACCTCACTTTTCTCAGTTTTTTTTTAATCAAGTACACAGAAAGCTTCAACATCCGTGAATTTGAGACAGTTTCACATAGAATCAATTCATTATCAAACATTGAAAGATTTTTGACATTTCGTGATATCATCTGTCAAACTTTTGACAGTGCAATTATGAGAAATACATTTTGTCCTCACCAGCTCGACCCAAATCGAGTCCTCAAGACAAATCTGGTTATTTTTCTGGATAATATCCAATCATTTCAATCCAAGCGATAATTTTGATGGAGAACCCAACCTTGTTTTTCCTATATTCCTGAAATTAAACATACAGGAACGTTCAATCTCCATAAACTTATCTCAGTTCTCCATAAAAGCAATTCATCAGTAGAATTTGACAATTTCCTTGACATTTTGTGAAAGCATCTGTCAATATTTCGACAATTCATTTGAACAAATTTCATTTCGCTTATAAATTTGGTTCAGAATGAGTTTTTTACACACATCTGGTGTTTTTTTCTGGATATTACGCTATAATTTCGATCCAAACAAAAATTTTCTTGTAGAACCCAACCTCACTTTTCTCAAAATTCTGAAGTCAAGCATACAGAAAGCTTCAATATCCGTAAATCTTACATGGTCTCCCATAAAATCATTGTATCAATCAAATTCGATAGATTTTTTGACAATTCATGATATCATCTGTCAAACTCTTGACAGTTCAGTTGAATAAAATACTTTTTCTCATGAATTTGGTTCAAAATAAATTTCTAAAATGAAAATCAGACGATTTTTTTGGATAATAACCTAAGATTTCGATCCAAACGGAAACTTTCTTGCAGATTTGTAGAACCCAACCTCACTTTTCTCTTTTTTTTTTCAAATCAAGCACGCAGAAAGCTTCAACATCAGTAAATTTGACACGATTTCCCATAAAGTCAATCTATCATCAAACATTGAAAGACTTTTTAAATTTCATGATATCTGTCAAACTTTTGACAGTTCAATTATGAAAAATACATTTTGTCCTTATCAGTTTGATTCAAATCGAGTCCTTGAAACAAATCATTTTTATGATGATTTTTTTGAATATTATATACCATAACTTCAATCCAAGCGACAATTTTGATTGAGAATCCAAGCTCACTTCTCTTATGTTGCTGAAATTAAGCATACAGGAACGTTCAATATCCGTAAACTCATCACAATTTTTCATAAAAACAATGTATCGATAAAATTTCACAATTTATTTGACATTTCGGGTTATCATCTGTCAATCTTTTGACAGTTCAGTTGAAAAAAATCACGTTTTGCTTATAAATTTGGTTTAAAATAAGTTTCTTACACAAATCTGGTGTTTTTTTCTGGATAATACGCTATAATTTCGATCCAAATAAAAATTTTCTTGTAGAACCCAACCTCACTTTTCCCAAATTCCTGAAATCAAGCACACAGAGAGCTTTAGGGTTCGTTTCCTATAAAATCAATTAATCATTAAAATTCGATAGATTTCTTGACAATTCACGATATTATCTGTCAAATTTTTGACAGTTCAGTTATGGAAAATACATTTTTGTCTCACCAGTGTGATTCAAATCAAGAGAGAACCCTAGAGGAAATCTGGTGATGTTTCTGAATAAATGCTATAATTTTGATCTAAACAAAAATTTTCATGGAAAACCCAACCTCACTTTTCTTACGTTTCTAAAACCAAGCATACACATACGTTTAGTAACTATAAATCTAACACGGTTTTCCATGAAATCAATTTGTGATATCATCTGTCAAATTTTTGACATCCTGATATCACCGTTCAAACTTGTGACATCCTGCTATCACCTGTCAAACTTTTGACAGTTCAGTTAAGAAATCACAAATCCCAGCTTTTAGCCTTCAAGAACAAAGCTCTTGATTTTTCGGGATAATTTGCTACAATTTCGATCCAAAAAGAGCTTTTTGCTAGAAACATAGCCTCAATTTTTTTGCTGCCTTGAAAATCAAGAGATAGAAAGCTCCAATTTGCATAATTCCAACACGTTTCCCTATCACATCTAGTCACGAATGAGGTCCAATAAAAATTTGACGGTTTACCTTGTCACCTGTCAAAATTCTGACAGTTCAATTGGAACTCGAGTGGACAAAAAACCAAATACCGAGCAATCTAGACTCCATTTTATCGTATTACCAACAACACGGACACGAAAAAACGAAGTTAATCAAAAGCTGGTACAAGCCACCGCGATTTGAATATTATGCATAATTAGGCCGTATAATCCTTTTAATGACGCCTTATAAGGCGGGTTTACAGTCATGCCGCGCGACCAGAGCAGTCGGGCTCATAATTAGAGACCTCTGCCTCAGATTAAAAATGTAAACATCGGAATCGTACAAATTACCAGCCTTAGTCTCAGCCTCGCTCGATCTCCAGCAAAAAAAAAAACTTTGAAAAAAATTCAAAGGAGTGGCGAAAGTGTCCACTTTCCAACCTACTTGCTCTCATTAAAGCTCCCATGTGCACACGTTACGACGACGTGTGGGCATACAGGCCTGCAGACATTGTATCTACTAGACAGTAAAACAAGGGCCAGTGACTCTTACAATCTAGATTTGCACGTACCATAATAGTGTAATAGCAAGTAGGTACCTAATAATAATAATAATATGAAGCTGTTTGCGGTTGTGTGCACCACAAACAAATACAAGTAATGGGGCAGCGCGGACGGAGAGTTAAAAAATTGATTGAGCAATTATGTTGGCAACAGTGATGTTGGTCACGGCGCCGTGCTTCCCGCTAATTAGTACCAACCGAACGGTACTGCACGCTCGTTTGTTTGTGTTCGTGTTGTTGTAGGAGGCTGTGCGCGTCGTCCTCGTCCTCCGCCTCCTCGATTGTTTACTACGATCCGGCTCCGCGGAGTCATCGCACTTCTTACGGCGTGAGACAAGGACGGCGATACCACGTTGCGTCCTTGTTTGCTCTCTCTAAGCACTCTTGACTTGTGTTGTGTGTGTGCTCTTGTTTCCTAATTCCTCGCACGGCGAGATTTGTTTTTGCTTTCGTCTCTCTTCTTTTCCTCTTTCATTTTCCCTCGGTTTACTCCGCACTTTTTCCAACCTTATTCAAGTTAATTATTATCAATCGAACTTCATGCTGCTATATCTGCTAGATTACCTACTATTTTTATATTCAAGTCATATGAAATAGAACTACCATTAACTAGGATCTCGTTTTTCAGGAAGGTACCTAGGTACAAATTCGAATTCTTTATTAAATTTGGGATTTTTGTATACCAAACACGACCATACTACCTTTAAAATAACGGAAATACGGCCACTCTGCTCCAAATTCCAACGCCGCCTACGTTCCGAGCAAAATCCTGTTCAGCTTAGCGATTTTGGCTCGGCACTTGTTTTTTGCAGCTTCTAGTGTTCATACACTTTCATTACAGCATTACACTACTGCAACACTGCCCCATGCTCTAGAGTCCATATGCTCCAATTACATTGTCTCCTTCAAAATGTCAGCGGTAGTGTTCATATCGGAGCACGAGAAAATCGAACAAATCGATGAGAAGGAATGCGAGCACTTTTTTTTCGGTATGCTTCCAGTGTTCGTATAGCCTCATCGTAGCACACTTTTCTAACCATCTTGAAGTTTACACATGCTACATACAGGTTGTTAGCTCGCTAGCTTAGGGTTGAAAATTGAACTGTACTCAGGGAAGTGCCTAACAAAAGCCGAAAAAATGTAAAAAAACCGTTCTTAGTTTTTTTACTGCGAAGTTAGTTTTAAGAACCTCTGGAACCTTTCTCGGGTGTTTTTGAAGGAAACTTGATTTTTAAGACTTATGACTCACCCTGTAGGTATCTATTGTACCTAAATAGTGTTTCAAAACAAGTTCAAAGGTAAGAAATTCTACTGAAAGAGTGAACTGAAATAGTTTCGTATAACGGAATGAAAGAGCTCAAAGGACCACCCTTTGACCCAAAAAAAAAATCAATCCTGACACTTTTTTATGTTCTAGTGTTCATATGCTCGCTATGTCAAACCGCATCCTGTCTTGAAACGTCAATAGCAGTTTTTGTATCGAAGTACAAGAAACATGAACAAAGTATGCGAGCACTTGGTTTTTATATGCTTTTTCTAGTGTTCATGTAGCCTCATCGTTGCATCACACTACTTTAGCACTACATTATATGTTCTGGTGTTCATATGCTCCGTATTTTTCATGTAATTGTCTCTTCCATATAATGTCAGTCTCAGTGTTCATCGAGGTGTTCATAATGGAGGAACAGAAAATTAGAGCAACACACAGCCTTGTCATAGCATCACGCAATCACAACACTATTCATTGTTCTAGTGTTCATATGCTCCACATCCCAAACCACACCTTTTTTTCAGCCTTATCGCTTCAGCATCACCCAAATATTCTAGCGCTATTCTATCTTCTAGTGTTCATATACTCCATAACTCATAACTTTTTTTTTATTGCTAATGTGCGTCATTCTTGTCATTGTATGAACATTTCGTATTTAGGCTGGAATGCCACATGATCGCTCGGCTTTGTGACTTTTCTAAGTCGTCATAATTAGGCATGGGCAAAACTATTGGTATATCAATAAATTTATCGATATATCAAATATCGATAATTATCAAAATATCAAGTGTCGATAATTATCAAAATACCAAATGTTGATAATCATCAGATTATCAAATATCGATAAAAGTATCATAACATTAAAATTATGATAAATTATCCATGCCGGATAAATTTCTAAAGATAGCATTAAAATATTATTCTAAATAAAAAATAAAGACCAAAGACCGCCAAAGAAGTAAGTTTCACTCAGCAGGCAAGTCTAGATTGAACATAGATGATATATTTTTCCATATTCTTACTTGATATCCTTATTTTCATATTGATATTTTTATAATTATCAATTTTTGATACTTTGATAATTATTGATTTTTGATATTTTGATAATAATCAATATTTGATACTTTGATAATTATCGATATTTGATATATCAATAATTATCGATATTTTTTTCTTATCAAACTTTGATACCCGGATCACGATATCGCCCATCCCTAGTCATAATAATGTAGGTACGTAGGTAGGTATACCTACTTGATTCAAGTTGATTTTATGAACATCGCGTCGTCTCTTTGGAAGCGTCCGCAGTGTTCAAATTGGAGTTCAATCAGAAACCTGAACAAACCGAGATAAAAGCATGTGACCACTTGGTTTTTGTATGCTTCCATATTCCGAATCACACATTTTTTTATGTAAATGGAAGTGTTCATATTGAAGCATGAGAAACTTGGCAGGCTTTTTCTAGTGTTCATATGGCTTCATCATGAAATCACACTATTCCAACACTGCATACTATGTTCTAGTGTTCATATGCTCCATATCCTTTATCACATTGTCACATCTGAAATGTCAGTTACAGTGTTCACATTGAAGCACAAGAAACCTGGTCCAATGCGTCATTTTTGTCGCATTGTACTTCTTATTGTGAATCTTTCTGATCATTGTAATAATAATTCGTTGTTTATTAAAAGAGTCGATAGTATACATGAATGAGACAGACACGAGGACAGACAGCAAAGCTGGAAAAGGATACAAAGCTCCAGTCCTTGTCAAAGTGTTCATATGCTTCACTGTTCATATGGTAACACGAAACAACTGAGCTGGAGTGCCACATGAACGCTTGACTATGTTGGCGTCATATGTAGGTTGGGTACCTTCTTTATTCAAGTTGAGTTTAAGAACGTTGCGTCGCCTCTTTGAAGTGTCCGTATACTGTCCAAATTGAAGTAAAAAAGACGAGCGAAACAAAGGGAAGAAAAAGCATGTGAGCTCTTGGTTGTTATATGCTTCTTTTAGTGTTCATATGCTCAATTTTTTCAATCACATCTTTTTCAAAATATCAACGATAGTGTTCATATTGAAGCCTTAAAAAACTTGACCGAATTCAAGTAAAAGCATGATGCTGTGTGCTTTTTCCAGTGTTCATATAGCTTCATCATACAATTATACTATTCACTATTCTACACTGTATTCTATGTTCTAACGTTAATGATATGCTCTGTATCTCATATCAGGGACTTTGAAATGTCAGCTACAGATTACATAGTGAACACATGAAACCTGAACCGGGAAAGAAGCCCGCGAGCACTTGGTTCTTGTATGCTTCTTCCAGTGTTCATATGAGACTTTTGAATGTTCGTATGCGTGTTTCTTTTGCCTGTGTATAAACAATTTGTTTTTTATTCAAATTGTCAATAGTATACATGAATTGGATAAAAAATTAAAAAACAAATCCAAAAAATGGTGCAAGATCCAGTCCTTGCCCAAGTGTTCATATGCTTTAGTATTCAAATTGTATTGAGTACAGGAAAATCAAGTTGAAATACTTGGCACGTGAACACTCGGCTTTGTAGCTTTCTGAAGTTGTCATTATGTATACTTCAAGTTGAACTCATGAACGTCTTGTCGCCTATTCGAATTGTCCGCAATGTTCATATTAGACCATGAAGAAAAAGTTGGCGAAATACACTTTATTATGAACATTCTCAGTTGTATGGTATTTTTCTAGTATTTGTGTAAGTATTCATTATCTGTCAAATTGATAACCATCTCGTCTCAAAATTTTTGTCGTGTTCAAAGTTAGCCACTAAAAAGACAAATGCAAGCGAATTTTTGAACATTTTCTTCAAGTGTTCTTATGCCACTTTTGTAAATGTTACATGGTTTTTTTAAATGTTATTGATGTTCATATAGATATAAAAGAGCAAGCTATGAGCACTCTGGTTTCTGTCGCTTGTTTCAGTGTTCACATGCCACGTTAGAATCAATGTGATGAACATTCCATATCGTATTGTCTTGGAAGCGTCAACACAATTCAATGCTTCCCAAATTTTTCAGACACATTATTTCATGAACATTCTATCGTCTCTCCCAAATCTTTCAGACACATTATTTCATGAACATTCTATCGTCTCTCCCAAATCTCAACAGTGTTCATATCCAAACATGAAGAATAAAGTTGTAAAGCGTATGAACACTAGGTTTTTCTAGTGTTCATACATTTTATTTTTGTCAATTTGATAGATATTCTAACGTATTTTACCACCATCAGTAGTGCTCATATCGAAACACAGTACAAAAACCAGTGTCAACAGTTATGACGAAATTTTTTGTGTTTTTCAAGTGTTCATACAACTTCTTTAGTAGGTACCTATATACTTTAATGAACATTTGGTACATCGACTATTTTACAATACCAATGGTGTCATAACGACTCGTAAAAAACAGTGGAAATATTTAGTATATTATGTGAAAACGACTGAGTAATAACTGGTATTATTCACAAGGATGCCGTTCACCGACACGAGTCTTGGCTAATGTCTTGAAGCATTCAAATGAGCAATGGTCATTGCACGAGAATAGAATAGGTACCCATGATGCTTGATTTGATTTTTGGACCCACTTGAAGCTGCCACTATTTTTTTTTTTTTTTTTTGCTTTAGGCCTGGTTTGTCCTATTAGCCATTACACTAATTAAAACTTGAAGAAAATATAGGACTCAAAAACAAACGAAAACAAATTCAGACCTACAGAATTAAAAACGTTATATGTTGAACGACGCTTCCTTCAAAAATTTCACCAAAGCAGAGTACACCTCAACTCTTCCTGACTGCTGCCACTATTGAATGATATAATATAATAATTCGCTTATGAACATTCTGGGTTGCTTGCTTCAGTGTTCATATGTCGCATTTCTGGTAAATTTATGAGTGTCAATTTATGAGAGCGAAATACTCGACGAATACCTATCCGAAGAAAACATACGATATCCGAATGCTCATATAGGTAGGTACTTCAACTTGGTTACTTGTGTCTCAATGTGAAAACTACTGACATTTTGAATAGTATGTTCAACAAACTCACCAAAGTGAAGCATATGGTATGAACATTGGAAAAAAATACGAAACTGAGTGTTCATGTGCATTTTCAAATTGGTTCCTTGGGCGTCGATTAGGTATAAACATTACTGACGCGTCAAAAAGGACGAGATGTTTGAGAATTATCATTAACAGAAGTTACGAAGAAATAGTAACACTGAGCAAAGCAAAGCATCAATGTGCCTTAATATGAACACTGTCAAGAATAAAAAATTGGAATGTTCAAAGTTGACGACATTCAGTAATGACAACATTAGAGGATAAAACAAAAAAGTGCTTATATGTGTTTTCAACAACGTTTCGTCATGCTTTACTTATGAGCACGAACTAACCCTTATTCCTTATTCAAAAATGCTCGTAATAAAATTGAGTTGAATAAAGCATGCGAACATTTAGGACTGAACTTGACATTGGAAAAAGTATGCAGAAGACTGCTTCCCCAGTGGTTCTCAAACGTTCGTATTGCAACAAATTTTTCTAGGTGATGGAACTGTTTTGATGACGATTCAGTTTGTTATAGAAAAAATTATTTTACTAACTGAAACTATTACTGGGTTTACCAACATCTATCTTCACATGAAAATAAATCTCTGAAAATTTTTACCTAGATCTGCTCCGTTACCGTTTGAGAAGTACTGGATAACCATAATAAACCAGATAATAACCTCTATAAGAGTGTCACTTGTGATTTTGAAAAAGCATAGTAATCAACAGTCCAGCTTGATCAACAGGCACATAATAACAGGCCATAAAGACTTAAAGTGAGGTTAGAATGACCCTTAGTGATTCCGTCTGAACCCCATCGAGTGACACCTCCGAGAAAAGCTTTTTTCACGCACAATTCAAAATTGTGAATCAGTAAACATTATTATCAATTATAGTAAATATTAAAACCTCATTTTGGTAGTCTGAATTGACCTGGCGTCTCGGGGCCTTTTTTCCATGTACCTAGGTAAGCACTTGGATAATGCGCTGGTAATAAAATTGAATCTCAAGGCATTATTATTCTCGTTGGGACAACAACTTCTTGCAGCTTGCAGTTGTGTTTGTTTACAAAAGCAGTGAAAGCTAAATGCATGTGGACGAGAGGGGGGCGACAACAACAAACGAGAAAAGAAGAAAGAGAAGAAAAGAGGAAGTGTTGCAAGTAGTGTTCGTACCAGGATGAAGGCCGCATGCGTCCCCCTTTTACTGGTTTACGCACATTCCAGCGAAGGCCCTCTCTGCACTCGACCGAGCAGGCCGCCGCGAGAGCAGCAGCTGACTCTTCGCGAGGGGCGAGAGAGACGTTCCATTCATCCTTTTGTTGTTTGTATATTCGTACCGACGTGCACCGTACCCACGTCCGCCTACAATTTCGCCAGATATCTCACACGCGAGCGTCACCTCTATTCTATAAATAAAAATTATTGTAAATAGGTGAAAGATGAGTGGTAGGTAGATTGGAGAGATGAGAATTATGAGGAAAAATTGAAAAAAGAAAGACGAAAGAAATGTGTGGCAAGACTTGGGTCGGGGGGGAAGGCGGTGCGGGGGAAGGGGGGCGCCCCGCGGACCCGGGGGCTCCTAGCTGGGTGGTCCGCGGCGTGGCCGGCGTCGTGTGTGGCGCTCACTGCGCTCTGCGGGCCCCCCTTCTCCCGCCTGGCGGGCCCTCCGCGGTCCTACCCTGATCAGGAGAGAGATGCGACGAGGCTGGGCGTGCGGCGTTCTCTTTCCCGCTTCAAGGAGCTCTTCCGAGGGAAGGATCTCCCCTCTCTGGAACTAGAGTGTTTTCAGTGTTGTTGTTTGTTATTGTTTTCACCTAAAAGCTCTGTTTTGTAATCGTGCTCTTTGCTGGAAAGTTTTGATTCAAATTCCGCTCATTCTGGTGAAACGAGCATTATAATTGACTCGTTGAAAGTTGACAAATTGATGAATTAGCAAAAAAGCTGGCGAAGTTATCGAAGTTGGAATTGGAGTTGCATTTCATGAATGAAGTTGAGCAGTGTGAACAAAAAGCCAATAAACAAGGGTGAAATTGTCGAAATAAGTAGATACCTACCTGCTATACCACCTACTTGAAAATAGATTTCAAGCCAGTTCAAAGACGCGCCAGTTATTGATGAAACTGCAAGCCGATTTTAGGATCACTAGAACTTTACATAAATAATTTCTTGAAAAGTCTAGCCTCATCTCCGGCTCGGTGATATCCATTTTTCACTTAATCTTACTAATTAAAACAGGGTTGCAGCGAGTGAAGGTAGGTATCCTGCTTTAAATCCTAAGGTAGGTAATGCAGACAAGGCTTAACATCTCCAGGTTCGTTCTCTAGCCTCGCCTTCAGCTCGGCGATCTCTATATTTTGAATGGCCTCAATAGCTAAAGCAGGGTTCCCACTTGATCCTACAGCTTTTTCTAACCTTCAGCAAGTATCACTATCTTCCTTTAACCTTGAGGAAATGCAAACAGGGCTTTACATCTTCACATTCGTTATCGAGCCTTGCCTCCGGCTCGGCGATATTTGTTTAGTGAATAGCCCCAATAACTGAAGCAGGAATCACACTTGACCTTACAGCTTTTCCTAGCCTACAGCAAGTGTCCCTATCTTCATCTAATCTTGAGTAAGTGCAAACCGAGCTTTTACTTGACCTTACAGCTTTTCTAGCCTCAGCAAACGTTATACCCCGCTAATCAGGAGGTCATGCAAACAGAGCTTTACATTTTCACACTCATTATCTAGCTTCGCCTCCGGCTCGGCGATATTGATATAGGCCCGTATTCATATCCCACTTTTAAGCTAAAAGCGCTTTTAGTGCGATGCGCATTTAGGGGCATTTCTCATATTTTAGTGTTCAAAAATACAAATTAACTCGCAAAATTATTGCAATTGAGTACATACAATCGCTCCCAATCGCAATAATGTATTTTTGAACACTGAAATATGAGAAATGCCCCTAAATGCGCATCGCACTAAAAGCGCTTTTAGCTTAAAAGTGGGATATGAATACGGGCCTAAGTAGATAGCTGGCGGCGCCTCCGGCGTCTTGAGTAAATGTAAACAGGGCTCTACATCTTCACATAAGTTATCCAGCCTCGCCTTCGGCTCGGCGATATTCATTAAATAAATAGCCTCAATAACTGAAGCAGAATTTACATTTGACTTTACAGACTTTTCTAGCAAACGTTACACTTGGCTTATCGAGATATCACGCAAATAGAGCTTTACATCTCTACATTCATTATCTAGCCTCGCCTCCGGCTTGGCAAAGTCTTTCTCTGAAATAGCCTCAAGAACTGAAGCAGGCTTCACACTTGACCTTACAGCTTTTCCCAGCCTACCGCAAGTGTCCCTATCTCTATATAATCTTCGTGAGTAAATGCAAACCGGGCTTCACATCTTCACATTCGTTACCCAGCCTCGCCTTCGGCTCGGCAATATTTATTAAATTAATAGCCCCAATAACTGAAGCAGGATTCACACTTGACCTTACAGCCTTTTCCAGCCTCAGCAAACGTTTACTCCGTTAATGACGAGGTCATGCAAACAGAGCTTTACATATTTGCATTCATTATCTAGCCTCGCCTCCGGCTCGGCAAAATCTTTCTCAAAACAGCCTCAAGAACTAAAGCAGGCTTCACAATTGACCTACAGCTTTTTCCAGCCTACAGCAAGTGTCCATATCTTCATCTTATCTTAAGTAAGTGCAAATTGGGCTTTACATCTTCACATTCGTTATCCAGCCTTGCCTTCGGCTCGGCGATATTTATTTAATAAATATCTCCAATAACTGAAGCAGAATTCACACTTGACCTTACAGCTTTCCTAGCCTCAGCAAACGTTATACCCTGCTATTCACGACGTCGTGCAAAAAGAGCTTTACATCTTTACATTCATAATCTAGCCCAGCCTTCGGCTTGGCAAAATACTTCTCTGGAATAAGCAGCTTACAGCTTTTCCCAGCCTACCGCAAGTGTCCCTATCTCTATATAATCTTCTTGAGTAAACGCAAACCGGGCTTTACATCTTCACATTCGTTATCTAGCCTCACCTCCAGCTCGGTGATATTTTATTAGCAAATAGCCTCAAAAAATGAAGCAGAATTCACACTTGACCTCACAGTCTGTTTTGGTCTTCAGCAAACGTTATTTCCCGCTAATCACGAGATCATGCAAACAGGGCTTGCAACATTTTTATATTCATTATTTAGCCTTGCCTCCGGCTCGGCAAAATATTTCTCTGGAATAGCCTCAAGAACTAAAGCAAATTTCACACTTGACCTTACAGCCTTTTCCAGTCTAGCAAGTATCCCTATCTCCCGCTACTCTTGACTAAATGCAAACAGGGCTTTACATCTTTACATTCGTTATCGAGCCTCGCCTCCGGTTCGACGATATTTGTTCAGTAAATAGCCCCAATAACTGAAGCAGGATTCACACTTGACCTTACAACTTTCTCTAGCCTGCAGCAAGAGTCCCTATCTTCATCTAATCTTGAGTGAGTGCAAACAGGGCTTTACAGCTTCACATTCGTTATCCAACCTCGCCTTCGGCTCGGCGATATGATTAATTACGTAGCTCCAATAACTGAAGCAGGATTCACACTTGACCATACAGCTTATCTAGCCCCAGCAAACGTTATACCCCGCTAATAACGACGTCATGAAAACAAAGCTTTACATCTTCACATTCATAATCTAACCTCGCCTTCGGCTCGGCAAAATCTTTCTCTGAAATAGCCTCTAGAACTAAAGCAGCCTTCACACTTGACCTTACAGCTTTTCCCAGCCTACAGCAAATGTGCCTATCTTTATCTTATCTTGAGTAAATGCAAACCAGGCTTTACATCTTTACATTCGTTATCTAGCCTCGCCTCCAGCTCGGCGATATTCTATTAGCAAATAGCCTCATAAACTGAAGCAGGATTCACACTTGACTTTACAGTCTTTTCTAGCCTTCAGCAAACGTTATTTTCCGCTAATCACGAGATCATGCAAACAGGACTTTACATCTTTACATTCATCATCTAGCCTCGCCTCCGGATCAGCAAAATATTTCTCTGGAATAGCCATAAGAACTGAAGCAGGCTTCACACTTGACCTTACAGCTTTTTCTAGCCTACAGCAAGTGTCCCTATCTTCATCTAATCTTGAGTAAGGGCAAACCGGGCTTTACATCTTCACATTCGTTATCCAGCCTCGCCTTCGGCTCGGCAATATTTATTAAATTAATAGCCCCAATAACTGAAGCAGGATTCACACTTGACCTTACAGCCTTTTCCAGCCTCAGCAAACGTTTACTCCGTTAATGACGAGGTCATGCAAACAGAGCTTTACATATTTGCATTCATTATCTAGCCTCGCCTCCGGCTCGGCAAAATCTTTCTCAAAACAACCTCAAGAACTAAAGCAGGCTTCACAATTGACCTACAGCTTTTTCCAGCCTACAGCAAGTGTCCATATCTTCATCTTATCTTGAGTAAGTGGAAATTGGGCTTTACATCTTCACATTCGTTATCCAGCCTTGCCTTCGGCTCGGCGATATTTATTCAATAAATATCTCCAATAACTGAAGCAGAATTCTCACTTGACCTTACAGCTTTCCTAGCCTCAGCAAACGTTATACCCTGCTAATCACGACGTCCTGCAAAAAGAGCTTTACATCTTTACATTCATAATCTAGCCCAGCCTTCGGCTTGGCAAAA
The DNA here is from genome assembly GCA_949128115.1 of Anaspis maculata. NCBI lineage: Eukaryota > Metazoa > Arthropoda > Insecta > Coleoptera > Scraptiidae > Anaspis > Anaspis maculata. Next base: position 4,434,386 of record OX421961.1, read on the forward strand.
TAATTCTCTGAAATAACCTTAAGAACTGCAGCAGGCTTCACACTTGACCCTAAAGCCCCTTCCAGCCTACAGCAAGTGTCCCTATCTTCCGCTAATCTTGACCAAATGCAAACGGGGCTTTACATCTTCACATTTGTTATCGAGCCTCGCCCCCGGCTCGGCGATATTTGTTTAATAGATAGCCCCAATAACTGAAGCAAGATTCACACTTGACCTTACAGCTTTTTCTGTCCTCAGCAAACGTTATACTTCGACAATCATGAGGTCACGCAAACAGAGCTTTGCATCTTCACATTCATTATCCAGCCTCGCCTCCGGCTTGGCAAAATCTTTCTCTGAAATAGCCTCAACAACTAAAGCAGGCTTCACACTTGACCTTACAGCTTTTTCCAGCCTACAGCAAGTGTCTCTGTCTTTATTTAATCTTGAGTGAATGCAAACCGGGCTTTGCATCTTCACCTTCGTTATCCAGCCTCACCTCCAGCTCGGCGATATTTTATTAGTAAATAGCCCCATAAACTGAAGCAGGATTCACACTTGACCTCACAGTCTTTTCTAGACTTCAGCAAACGTTATTTTGCACTAATCACGAGATCATGCAAACAGGGCTTTACATCTTCACATTCATTACCTAGACTCGCCTCCGGCGCGGCAAAATAATTCCCTGGAATAGCCTCAAGAAATGAAGCAGGCTTCACACTTGATCTTACGGCCTATTCCAGCCTAGCAAGTGTCCCCATCTTCCGCTAATCTTGAGTAAATGCAAACAGGGCTTTACATCTTGACAATCGTTATCTAGCCTCGCCTCCGGCTCGGCGATATTTGTTCAGTAAATAGCCCTAATAACTGAAGCAGGATTCACATTTGATCTCAAAGGTCATGCAGACAGGGCTTTACATCTTCACAATCATAATCTAGCCTCGCCTTCGGCTCGGCAAAATCTTTCTATGGGATAGCCTCAAAAACTGAAGCAGGCTTCACACTTGACCTTACAACTTTCTCTAGCCTACAGCAAGTGTCCCTATTTTTATCTAATCTTGAGTAAGTGCAAACCGGGCTTTATATCTCTCATTCGTTATCCAGCCTCGCCTTCGGCTCGGCGATATTTATTATATAAATGGCTCCAATAACTGAAGCAGGCTTCACACTTGACCCTCACAACTTTCTCTAGCCTACAGCAAGTGTCCCTATCTCCATCTAATCTTGAGTAAGTGCAAACCGGGCTTAACATCATCATATTCATTATCCAGCCCCGCCTTCGGCTCGGCGAGGTTTATTCAATTAATAGCCCCAATAACTGAAGCAGGAGCTTTCCTAGCCTCAGCAGAAATATCCAAATAATACCCATTTATACCCGATAATCACGACGTCATGCAAACATAGCTTTACATCTTTACATTCATAATCTAGCCTCGCCTTCGGCTCGACAAAATATTTCTTCGAAGTAGCCTCAAGAACTACAGCCGGCTTCACAATTGACCTTACAGCTTTTCCCAGCCTACAGAAAGTGTCCCTATCTTTATCTAATTTTGAGTAAATGCAAACTGGGCTTTACATCTTCACATTCGTTATCTAGCCTCGCCTACAGCTCGGCAATATTTTATTAGCAAACAGCCTCATAAACTGAAGCAGGATTCACACTTGACCTCACAGTCTTTTCTAGCCTTCAGCAAACGTTATTTTCCGCTAATCACGAGATCATGCAAACAAAGCTTTACATTCATTATCTAGCCTCGCCTCCGGCTTGGCAAAATATTTATATAGGTTATAGATTTTAAATCCCAATCGGATCGGTTGAAAAATGCAAAAGCTCGATATGGCGGCCTTGGAACTGTCAAAACGTCAAGTTTGATAGATACACCTCGATTGTCCAGTGTCCACCTCAAGTGGGTACCTATTTTATTGAAAATCCCAATTGGATCGGTTGAAAATGCAAAAGTTCCAATTGAATAGGTTGAAAAATGCAAGAGTTCAATGGCGCCCTCTTGAAACGTCAAAAATCGAAATTTGACAGATGCATTCAGACTGTCCATTTCAACTTGGCATAGGTTCAAAATTCCAGTCGGATCTTGTGGTAATGATGATAGTAAATGTCGTGTAACAATTTCCGCTTTCATCATTACATTTACTCGTGAAAACGTCCATGACTGTCAACATCATCGCAACGTACCACGTATCTGACAGCACTCGCGAAAAACCTGCCAAAGGAATCCGCGAAAAACTACCTAAGAAGTGCTTTGACATTACATTGACATTTGCGAATGGCACAACACAACAACTGCGACGCTGAGACGCTGAGTAATGTTGCAGAGTTTGTAGTGAAATTTTGGAAAATTTGACAAGAAAAACTCCGAAACAAGGACGCAAATCAAAACACGGATCCTTTCTGGAGGTCTGGCCAAAAGGTCCGATGGAATTATTATGGATTCCGTAGAGAACAAGTCGCGACAAGGAACCCCTGTAACCGACATGAAATGTGCTCTGGAAGACCGAAAAGGCCCCTTTCTCGAAATGTGAAGCCGCTGGAAATTGCAAATAAATTGTGAGTACCTCCCAGACGTGTTTTGCCCTCTCAACTTGTCTGTTTTTGTGAAATACACCGTCAACGTCTGGCCCGGCCTGCGAATTTTTAACCGAAATGCCGTCGGATTTGAAGGAGATGTTGGATTTGTGGTGTCTGGTGGACGCTCAAAAGTGACCTCGAGACCACAATTCAATTTCGCACGCTGACACGGTACATTTTCTCCAAAAACACTGTTCAAATGCACCGAAGTGTTGAGTTTTCCAAAACCCAGAGCGTCGATTGACGCTCCTGTCACTTTGGCCGTGCCGTGGTCGAATTTGATCAATTATACGGCAAAATTTCAAGAAAAACGCCACCGCATGGCCCGCACCGGACGACACGCGGCCCCCGAACTCCTCCCCGGTCGGCATTTTACACCAAATTTCTTGAAATTCTCCCCGAAAAGCCGAGTTTTCGTCGCGAAAAGGTAACAAGGTATTTGGAACACATTATTTGAACATCGGTTCCCTTGTGAAATTTTGAATGAATTATGAAATTTCGGAAAATCTCGACAAATTCAGCAAAAATTTCGAAAAATTCTCTCTCAACTTGAGATGCGGTTCGTTTGCGAAAATTTTTGAAAAAATATTCCGTCAAAATCCGACTTCTGGTTTTCACAGAATCTGTCGGCAGGTTGTTCGGTTGTCGTCAGCGGTTTCTATGAGTTGACTAGCTGTCACCGGCGCCGGCAAGCCGTCGCCTGGGTGACAGCATTGGTTGAAAAGTAGACAGGGAATTTGTTCCACTGACACCGGGCAAGTGGAAAGGGGACTTCATACATGATGTTGATTTTTCGCTGTTTTAGGCGGGTGTCAGGTTTTCCCTTTGCGAGTTTAGTAATTTATTCATGTTCGTCGATAGTGTCTTGGTCAGATGAAGTTTTTGAAGAGGCGTGAGCAATTGATTGTGTAAGAGTAACATGAATTCGAGAAAATGTGTTTTTCGCGTGTTTTGAAATTTCTGCCTCGACTTGTAGGGTTCTTGTTCTTGTGAACAAAACGCATGTCACTGAGAGTAGTGTCTGGTCAGTGAATAGTTGTTGGAGAAAATTGAGGCACCATTATACTTTGTTCATAAATATGTATTTCTACTTTTGTTCAAGGTACCTAATCACTGAAAATACTGGAAACGACGATATGTGTTGTGGAAACTTGAACCGTAAACAAGGTGCTGCCGCGGAATACACCGTGTAGTGGAAAGAAAAGCAGAACTGTGTTGCTTAGCAGCCTTTTCAAATATGTATAGGAGAAATTGAGAAGAAATAAAAGCATGTCCAAAATTCAAAATTTCACAGTAACGTTCCAATTATTGTTCATGTAAACATTTCTAACCAAGTATAGGTTTGAAAACTTGATGAAATCGGTGGATAAAAGCAAGAGTTCCATACGGCGCTTGCGCTTTGAACTGCCAAGATGTAAAATTTGATATATGCATTTCGATTGTTCATGTATTGGTTCAGAATCTCGATATAATCTGTTTAAAAATGAAAAAGTTCAATATGGCGGCCTCCTGAAACTTCAAAAATCGAAATTTGACAAATGCATATTGATCGTCAACCTCAAGTGGGTATAGGTTCAACATTCCAATCAGATCAGTTGAACAATGCGAAAGTTCAATATGGCGGCCTCTGGAAACGTTAAAAATCAAAATTTGACAGATGCATTTTGATCGCCAATCTCAAGTGGCTATGGGTTCAAAATACCAATCAGATTGGTTGAAAATGAAAAAGTTCAATATGGCGGCCTCTTGAACCGTCACAAATCAAAATTTGACAGCTGTATTTCGATCGTCAATCTCAGGTGGGTATAGGTTCAAAATCCCAATCAGATTGGTTGAAAAATGCAAAGTTCAATATGACGGCCTCTTGAAACGTCAAAAATCAAAATTTGACATATGCATTTTGATCGCCAATCTCAAGTGGCTATGGGTTCAAAATACCAATCAGATTGGTTGAAAATAAAAAAGTTCAATATGGCGGCCTCTTGAACCGTCACAAATCAAAATTTGACAGCTGTATTTCGATCGTCAATCTCAGGTGGGTATAGGTTCAAAATCCCAATCAGATTGGTTGAAAAATGCTCAAGTTCAATATGGCGGCCTCTTGAATCGTTAAAAATGAAAATGTGACAAACGCATTTTGATCGCCAGCCTCAAGTGGCTATGGACTCAAGATACCAATCAGATCGGTTGAAAGATGCTGAAGTTCAATATGGCGACCTCTAGAAACGTCAAAAATCGGAATTTAACAGATGCATCTCGACTGCCTAACGCTTCAAAGCAAGTATAGGTCCTAAATCCCAATCAGGTTGGTTGAAAAATGCTTAAGTTCAATATGGCGACCTCTTGAATCGTCAAAAATCAAAATTTGACAGACGCATTTTGATTGCCAACCTCAAGTGGGTGTAGGTTTAGAATGTCAATCAGATCGGTTGAAAAATGCCAAAGTTCAATATGGCGACCTCTAGAAACGTCAAAAATCGAAATTTGACAGATGCATCTCGACTGCCTAACCAAAGTACGTAAATCAGATAGGTTAAAAAATACGAGAGTTTAATATGGCGGCGGAATTAAAACTGTCAAAACGACAAATTTTACAGATGTATTCAAATTGCTTATTTCAAGTTGTCATAGATTCAAAATCCCATTCGAATAGGTTGAAAATGCTCAATATGGCGGCCTCTTGGAACGTCAAAAATAAAAATTTGACAGATGCATTCCGGTTGTCCGTCTCAAGTGGTTATAGATTTTAAATCCCAATTGGATCGGTTGAAAAATGCAAAAGTTAGATATGGCGGCCTTGGAACTGTCAAAACGTCAATTTTGATAGATACACCTCGATTGTCCACCTCAAGTGGGTACCTATTATGTTGAAAATCCCAATTGGATCGGTTGAAAATGCAAAAGTTCCAATTGGATAGGTTGAAAAATGCAAGAGTTCATTATGGCGGCCTTTTGGAACGTCAAAAATCGAAATTTGACAGATGCATTCAGACTGTCTATTTCAAGTTGGCATAGGTTCAAAATTCCAATCGGATCTTGTGGTAATGATGATAGTAAATGTCATGTAACGATTTCCGCTTTCATCATTACATTTACTCGCGAAAACGTCAATGACTGTCAACATCATCGCAACGTACCACGTATTTGACAGCACTCGCGAAAAGCTGCCAAAGGAATCCGCGAAAAACTACCTAAGAAGTGCTGTGACATTACATTGACATTTGCAAATGGCACAACACAACTGCGACGCTCAATAATATTGCCGATCTCTGTAGTGAAATTTTGGAAAATTTTACAAGAAAAACTCCGAAACAAGGACGCACATCAAAACACGGACCCTTTCTGGAGGTCTGGCCAGAAGGTCCGATGGAATTATTATGGATTCCGTAGAGAACAAGTCGCGACAAGGAACCCCTGTAACCGACATGAAATGTGCTCTGGAAGACCGAAAAGGCCCCTTTCTCGAAATGTGAAGCCGCTGGAAATTGCAAATAAATTGTGAGTACCTCCCAGACGTGTTTTGCCCTCTCAACTTGTCTGTTTTTGTGAAATACGCCGTCAACGTCTGGCCCGGCCTGCGAATTTTTAACCGAAATGCCGTCGGATTTGAAGGAGATGTTGGATTTGTGGTGTCTGGTGGACGCTCAAAGTCACCTCGAGACCACAATTCAATTTCGCACGCTGACACGGTACATTTTCTCCAAAAACACTGTTCAAATGCACCGAAGTGTTGAGTTTTCCAAAACCCAGAGCGTCAATTGACGTTCCTGTCACTTTGGCCGTGCCGTGGTCAAATTTGATCAATTATACGGCGAAATTTCAAGAAAGACGCCACCGCATGGCCCGCACCGGACGACACGCGGCCCCCGAACTCCTCCCCGGTCGGCATTTTACACCAAATTTCTTGAAATTCTCCCCGAAAAGCCGAGTTTTCGTCGCGAAAAGGTAACAAGGTATTTGGAACACATTATTTGAACATCGGTTCCCTTGTGAAATTTTGAATGAATTATGAAATTTCGGAAAATTTCGACAAATTCAGCAAAAATTTCGAAAAATTCTCACTCTCAACTTGAGATGCGGTTCGTTTGCGAAAATTTTTAAAAAAATATTCCGTCAAAATCCGACTTCTGGTTTTCACAGAATCTGTCGGCAGGTTGTTCGGTTGTCGTCAGCGGTTTTTATGAGTTGACTAGCTGTCACCGGCGCCGGCAAGCCGTCGCCTGGGTGACAGCATTGGTTGAAAAGTAGACAGGGAATTTGTTCCACTGACACCGGGCAAGTGGAAAGGGGACTTCATACATGATGTTGATTTTTCGCTGTTTTAGGCGGGTGTCAGGTTTTCCCTTTGCGAGTTTAGTAATTTATTCATGTCCGTCGATAGTGTCTTGGTCAGATGAAGTTTTTGAAGAGGCGTGAGCAATTGATTGTGTAAGAGTAACATGAATTCGAGAAAATGTGTTTTTCGCGTGTTTTGAAATTTCTGCCTCGACTTGTAGGGTTCTTGTTCTTGTGAACAAAACGCATGTCACTGAGAGTAGTGTCTGGTCAGTGAATAGTTGTTGGAGAAAATTGAGACACCATTATACTTTGTTCATAAATATGTATTTCTACTTTTGTTCAAGGTACCTAACCACTGAAAATACTGGAAACGACGATATGTGTTGTGGAAACTTGAACCGTAAACAAGGTGCTGCCGCGGAATACACCGTGCAGTGGAAAGAAAAGCAGAACTGTGTTGCTTAGCAGCCTTTTTAAATATGTATAGGAGAAATTGAGAAGAAATAAAAGCATGTCCAAAACTCAAAATTTCACAGTAACGTTCCAATTATTGTTCATGTAAACATTTCTAACCAAGTATAGGTTTGAAAACTTGATGAAATCGGTGGATAAAAGCAGGAGTTCCATACGGCGCTTGCGCTTTGAACTGCCAAGATGTCAAATTTGATATATGCATTTCGATTGTTCATGTATTGGTTCAGAATCTCGATATAATCTGTTTAAAAATGAAAAAGTTCAATATGGCGGCCTCCTGAAACTTCAAAAATCGAAATTTGACAAATGCATATTGATCGTCAACCTCAAGTGGGTATAGGTTCAACATTCCAATCAGATCAGTTGAACAATGCGAAAGTTCAATATGGCGGCCTCTGGAAACGTCAAAAATCAAAATTTGACAGCTGCATTTCGATCGCCAACCTCCAAATGGGTATGAGTTTAAAATCCCAATCAGATCGGTCGAGAAATACAATAGTTCAATATGGCGGCTTCTTGAGACGTCAAAAATTAAAATTTGACAGATGCATTTTGATCGCCAACCTTAAGTGGGTGTAGGTTTAGAATGTCAATCAGATCGGTTGAAAAATGCCCAAGTTCAATATGGCGACCTCTAAAAACGTCAAAAATCAAAATTTGACAGATGCATCTCGACTGCCGAAACAAAGCAAGTAAATCAGATAGGTTATAGGTTAAAAAATGCGAGAGGTCAGATGGCGGCGGAATTAAAACTGTCAAAACGACAAATCTGACAGATGTATTCAGATTGCTTATTTCAAGTTGTCATAGATTCAAAATCTCAATCGGATAGGTTAAAAAATGCAAAAGTTCAATATGGCGGCCTCTTGGAACGTCAAAAATCAAAATTTGACAGATGCATTCTGGTTGTCTGTCTCAAGTGGTTATAGATTTTAAATCCCAATCGGATCGGTTAAAAAATGCAAAAGTTCGATATGGCGGCCTTGGGACTGTCAAAACGTCAATTTTGATAGATGCATCTCTTTTGTCTACCTCAAGTGGGTACCTATTATGTTGAAAATCCCATTCGGATAGGTTGAAAAATGCAAAAGTTCAATATTGCGGCCTCTTGGAACGTCAAAAATCGAAATTTGACAGATGCATTCAGACTGTCTATTTCAAGTTGGCATAGGTTCAAAATTCCAGTCGGATCTTGTGGTAATGATGATAGTAAATGTCGTGTACCAATTTCCGCTTTCATCATTACATTTACTCGCGAAAACGGCCATGACTGTCAACATCATTGCAACGTACCACGTATCTGACAGCACTCGCGAAAAACCTGCCAAAGGAATCCGCGAAAAACTACCTAAGAAGTGCTGTGACATTACATTGACATTTGCGAATGGCACAACACAACAACTGCGACGCTGAGACGCTGAGTAATATTGCAGAGTTTGTAGTGAAATTTTGGAAAATTTGACAAGAAAAACTCCGAAATAAGGACGCAAATCAAAACACGGACCCTTTCTGGAGATCTGGCCGAAAGGTCCGATGGAATTATTATGGATTCCCTAGAAAACAAGTCGCGACAAGGAACCCCTGTTACTGACATGAAATGTGCTCTGGAGGACCGAAAAGGCCTCTTTCTCGAAATGTGAAGCCGCAGGAAATCGCAAATAAATTGTGAGTACACCCCAGACGTGTTTTGCCCTCTCAACTTCTCTGTTTTTGTGAAATACGCCGTCAACGTCTGGCCCGGCTTGGGAATTTTTAACCGAAATGCCGTCGAATTCGAAGAGATGTTGGGTTTTTGAGTTCTGGTGGACGCCTCAAAAGTCACCTCGAGACCACAATTCAATTTCGCACGATGACACGGTACATTTTCTCCAAAAACACTGTTCAAATATCTCGAAGTGTTGAGTTTCCCAAAACACAGAGCGTCAATTGACGTTCCTGTCACTTTGGCCATGCCGTGGTCGAATATGATCAATTAAACGGCGAAATTTCAAGAAAAACGCCACCGCATTGCCCGCACCGGACGACACTAGGTCCCCGAAACCCCCCGGTGGGCATTTCACACCAAAGGACCCCGCACGATTCCTATGGAAAATGGGTCTCGGTCAAAGTCCCTAATTTTTTAATATTTTGTAGACCAATTTGACACGAGCCAAAATCCATCGTCCGTTACCCAAAAAAATGGACAGTTTTTTTTCTATAAGGGGTTGAAGATGGGTTATTTCAAGGTAAAGAAATATGTTCCAACGTAAGTGAGAACATTTCAACGTCCTTTACAACATATATGGCTCATGACAATTCCCTTTTTCTTATGTGAAAAAATCAACCCCCTCCCTCACCCCCAACCCCTACTTGTGAGTATCGAATTCGAAATTACGTTCGAAAGTCATGCAGATGGTTCTATTTTGTCGAATTATGAATTTTGGCACAAATTATTTTTCCAACCCCCAAATAGGGGGTGGGGTTGAAAAAAAAACCATCGGTCAATTTGGCTGAATTTCTGATATTGTGCTTCATCAGCTACGTTGAACAAGATGACGAAAGGAAAACTCATTCGTATGACCAGTTTCCACCCCATAGAGGGTTGAAGTTGACAATAATGAAGCATAAAACATTCTTCCATGTCATAAACTAAATGAATGAAAATAGTGGACGTTCATATCGTCTTGTTTGTAAAAATGTCCATTCTTAAAAAATAATTTCAACCCCGTCTCTCATCCCCTATCCTTGTTTCTGAACATCATATTCGAAATAAATCTTGAAAATCTAGGCGAAGGTCTATGGTCGGATTCTCTGCATCTGATTGTGAATCCCCTCTCAAAATTCACTTTCACTATGCTTACGTTAGAGTGCTAACATAAGCAGGGTGGGATATATTTTTTTTCGTGATTTTTGACTGGATTATTATTTAAAATATTGGTGTTCCTATCAAGTTTAAACTTCACAGCAGGTTAATTATGTTTACCTGTACATAATTTCCAACTTTTTTCTTTTGTACGGATACACCTCTATTTATAGTTTAGATTGAAGAATTTAATGTCATTTGAAGCGGAAGCTGCTCAATCAAGGCAAAATATTATGTCACACTCTTATTCCAGTTACTGTGACCATGTGAAGGATGAGATAAAAATTATTGTAATTTTCAAGATTTATTTCGAATATGATGTTAAGAAACAGGGATAGGGGATGAAGGACGGGGTTGAGAGTATTTTTGAAGAATATACATTTTTACGAAACAAAATATGTAATATGAAAGTCCACAATTTCCATTCATTTGGTTTATGACATGTTTTATGCTTCATTATAGTCAACTTCAACCCTCTGTGGGGTGGAAGTTAGTCATACGAATGAGTTTTCCCTTGGTAATCTTGTTAACCGTAACTGGTAAAGCACAATATCAGAAATTCAGCCAAATTGACCGATGGTTTTTTTTTCAACCCCATCCCCTATTTATTTGGGGGTTGGAAAAATAATTTGTGCCAAAATTCATAATTCGACAAAATAGAACCATCTGCATGACTTTCAAACGTAATTTCGAATTTGATACTCACAAGTAGGGGTTGGGGGTGGGGGATGGGGTTGATTTTTTCACAAAAGAAAAAGGGAATTGTCATGAGCCATATGTGTTGGAAAGAACGTTGAAATGTTCTCACTTACGTTGGAACATTTTTTTTTACCTTGAAATAACCCATCTTCAGCCCCTTATAGACAAAAAACTGTCCATTTTTTTGGATAACGGACGATCGTTTTTGGCTCGTGTCGACTTGGGCTACAACATATAAAAAAATTGGAGAATTTGACCGAGACCCATTTTGCATAAGAATCGTGCGGGGTCCTTTCTCGAAATTCTTCCCGAAAAGCCGAGTTTTTGCCGCGAAAAGGTAACAAGGTATTTGGAACGGATTATTCGAACATCGGTTCCCTTGTAAAATTTTGAATGAATTATGAAATCTCAAAAAATCTTGACAAATTCAGCAAACATTTTGAAAAATTCTCACCCCCAACTTGGGATGCGGTTCGTTTGCGAATTTTTAAAAAAAAATACTCCGCCAAAATCCGACGTTTGGTTTTCACAAAATCTGACGGCAGGTCGTTCGGTTGCCGTCAGCGGTTTTTATGAGTTGGTTATTTTTCTTCGAGATTTCCAATCTTGAGATACCTTGAAATTTTCAGGTCAACCAGTTCAAATGATCACCTGTTTACTTTTTTATTCGAAGTTTACTTTCAGGATATCCACATCGAAGTCTTGTACTGTGCCTACAATAAACGGACACTCGGTATAGTAGGAACGCTGTAGAGTTCGTGCCGGCACCACCACCGCTACCACCTAATGATGGAACGCCAGATTAGCTCCGCTCGATAATGAGTAGGTAAAAAGGTACCAATACGAGCCGGTATCCTAGCTAGAGCGAGAGGAAGTCGAAGAAACGACAACAAAAACTAAACGAACAATAATCAACAGAAAAACAGCAGATGTTTCAATCTTGCATATCTCGATTCCAGCTGCTGCTGCCGCTGCGAGACTTTGATTCGGGCCTTGATTCGAATTATTATTATTATTAAAAAGCCGACCGCAATGCACAGCACACAATTTAATAATCGGCGAGTTAGCGGTGCATAAAATGTCGGTATCGATGATCACCGCGTGAGCAATAATCTCTGCACCGCAGAGACAAATTTAATCTCAAAGTTGCGAGGCCTTTGAAGTCCGACCGCCGTTATTCCGTATCCACACACACACCGGGAGCTCTCTTTTTCTTGGTCTTTTTCTGGTTAATAATTTGCTTGTGTGTTCATGTTTCAAGCATCAAGACAACAAGTTACGACCTCTAATTTCCTCCGAACGTGATGGGCACTAAAATGTCATTAGAGCGCACCAGAAGGCCGGTAATGTCGGGTTATTACGATCCGCGCGGAGGTCTAATCAAAAGTTGGATCGAGCAATATATCGGTAATGAGAAGAGCCAATGAGAGCGAGAATCAAGCGGCACATACAGGGTGTGTTGCGTATTATAACCCCCGGAGGGGAAAGATCGAGGAAAAGATCGACAAAAAGATCATTTCGAGGAATGCAAGAGCAACGAGCGTTCAAAAATGAAGAAAGGAGCGACGCCGGTGTGGCAAGATTGAGCGGTACAATGGGCGGCATGAACACCGCTCATTACTTACGTTAAAGTGAAAATCAAGTTGTAATGTTGGGCGGCCTGATTTGCATACACGACAAGGGCTTGGTCCGCCAAGAGACATGTCTGGTAATGTGCCCGCAATATAGGAGGTGTTGATTTACGTAACTGCTCTCTTGCTTATACCAGAGAGGGAACGGCCCCGTTTGCGTGACTCGCCTTTTGTTTCGACTTTTTGCGTACGCTGAACGATTTTTCGCAGTCACTTTTGATAAATTCCGAATCAGTCACTTCGATAGCTTCGGTTGCAACATCACGCCGGTCAATTTGAGCGATATCTGGTTGCCCTGGGTTCATTTCGAGCCTCATGCGGCTGGTTGGCTGTAGAGGTCTCATAGTCGTTCATCTTAGTTTTTATGAGGTTTCCAAACCTGCGTCTAGCTGATAGATACTGATTTAGCGGAAAAACTGCTTTGCAGATTGTTACAGTTATCTGGTGGCGATTCGCAGGAACTGAGGACTCGGAAGAAAACGACCTTTAAAGTAAAATGTCTGACGCTTTTCGCTATTCACGCGATCTGACGCCATTCCGCGATCGTTTCACGGAAGCTCACGCGATCTGACGCTAGATTTTGTTATCGTTTCACGTGATCCAACGCTTTTAAATGCAATTGCACACCAACTCACGTCTTTTATCGCGATTCTGCACAATCTCACGCTATTCCACACTATCTCACGCCATACAACGCCATCATTCAAGCAATCCCACAGACTGCACCTTGATTCCACACAACCTCCCGTTATCAAAGCTTTGAACACAATTTGACGCAATCTTCTGTCTTTTAGCACAATTCTGTGGAATCTTGCGTAATTTCACACGATCTTACGTCATCGTTTCACGCAATCTCACGTATTCTGATGTAATTCCTCATGACCTCACGCTAGACTTCGTTATCAGCTCACGCAGTGTCACTTCTTCCAACGCAAGTACGCGCGATCTCACGCTATTCCACACGATCTCAAGTTAGACTACGAGAGACTACTACAACATTTCACGCGATCTACGCTGTCTAATTGAGTTTCACGTGATCTCACACTAGATCCAACAGTTCCATGCCATCTCACGCCTGTTATCGTCATTTCACATAAACTTATGCTTTTCAGCGTGAATCAACGTGATCTAACTTCATCCTGAACGCTCGTTTACGCTATCATTTCGATGCAATTTCACGCGAGCTCACGTCTCTCAATGCATTTAAATGAATCTTGTGTAGTTTCAGGCAACCACACGCTAAACTACTTCATTATTTCACGCATTCGCACGTTATCACACATAATCTCAAGCTGGACTACGACACAATTTCCCGCCATAACACGCTGTCTTATGCAATTCCGCGCAATCTCACACTCTCCCACACGATCTCACGTTAGACTGTTTCATCATCTCACGCAATCTCACGCCTCTTAACGCCATTTCAAGAGATTTCACCTCATTCCAGACCCTATAGAGTACCCCATTGTTTCACGCGACCTCACTTTAGACAAAGCCATCTTTTCATGCTGCCTTAACCTAACCTATGTAGCAACTACTGACCAGTTTCCATCTTACCAGCTTTATCGAAAATTTGGGAACGCGCAATAAAAACAAGACTGCTGAAATACTTCGATAGGAATAACTATTGGAATGCCAGCCAGCACGGCTTTAGAAGGGGACGTTCCACTGTTACAGCTGTCAGTGCCCTTTTGGCCGAAATAGAAGCTTCATTGGACAGGAGAGATGAGGTAGTGATGGCGTGTTGCGACATCTCAAAAGCATTCGATACTATCAGTCACGAAATTCTCCTGCAAAAGTTGGAGTGTTATGGAGTCCGAGGGGTCGCAAATGATCTTGTTCGATCATACCTCTCAGATAGATCTCAGACTGTACAATGGATGAACAAAGCATCGAAGAAGAGGTTCGTCAAACATGGGGTCCCTCAGGGCAGCATACTGGGGCCGCTGCTCTTCCTAATTTATATAAATGACCTGCCGTTCAACTGCCCGAATGTAAGCACCTATCTCTTCGCTGATGATACCCAGTTTCGTGGTTTCTGGTTCAACAAGAGGCGAGGTAGAGAAAAAAATGATGGTGACTGTCCAGGATGCGAAAAATTGGATGAACAGCAACAAGTTGGCTATCAATGAAGAAAAAACCCAGAGAATGTTCTTTGGAAATGGTGGACAGCAAGTCGGCGTCATTCGTCTCCTGGGCATGCTGATGGATGATCGGCTGAAGTGGAGGGCACATGTGGATGAGCTGTGTACAAGACTGCCTTCACAGGTTTACTGCCTCAGAAGAATCAAGCAAATAAGTACTTACCAGACCGCAAGATCGCTGTACTTTGCTAGAGTACAGTCCGTCCTCCAGTATGGCGTGCTTTTCTGGGGTACATCGGCGGAGGTCGGAAGAGTCTTCGGTCTACAAAAACAAGCGGTCAGAGCGTTGGTAGGAGTGAAGAGCAGAACAAGTTGCAGGGAACTCTTCAAAGAGCACAGAATACTCACCCTGAGTAGTCTCTGCATTCTCAATACTCTCAGATACGTCCACCAAAACCGACTTCTTTATGTTGTCTTTTGTCATTTACATTAGTATTTTATTTATACATAGTTTATTTATACACCATATCACTATCTTCGAAATGTTCGACGTTTCTCTGTAATTGTTATTATAGGGAATAAAGCCTATCTATCTATCTATCTATCTATCTTACGCCTTTTAACGCAATTTCACGCAAGCTCATGTCTTTCAACGCATTCCACACGTCCTCAAGCTAGACTACGCTATCGTTTCACGCGATTCCATGCGTAATAATGCAAGTTCATATTCTTTTCGCTTCTTCAAGGCAATTCCACGCAATCTCATGCAACTCCACAGACTACGCCATCATGTCACGCAATTGCACACTATCTTCCAAGATCTCACGCTAGACTACGCCATCATTTCACGCAATTTCACGCCTCAAAATGCCATTCCAACTGATTTTGGATTTTTTAGGGCAGTTCCACGCAATCCTACACGCTACACCATATCACGTTATCTCACGGGACCTCGTGTCACGCGAGCTAGCCCCTTTCAACGCAATTTTTAGCAACTTCACGCTTCCATTCAATCTTACGCTAGACTATTCACTGCAGGCTCACGCCGTCTCACGCTATCCCATTCCTCACGCTAGACTATGTCATCATTTCACGCAATCTCACATCCTCAAGTGCAAGTTCACGCCACTTCACAATATGCCACACGACCTCACGCTAGATTACGTCATCGTTTAGCATCATCATTCCACGAGATCCTTCGCCATTTTATAGGATCTCACGCCAAACTACTCCAATAATTTTTCGTAAGCTAACGTTACCTCACACGATCTCATGCTAGACTACATTCACGTAACCTCACAGCTCCAATGCAACTTCCGCGATCTAACTTGATTCCTACCTCACATTAAAGTACGTCATCTGTACTGCATGCAATTTCATGTCTTCCAAAGCAATCCAGCATAATCTCACGCTAGACTACGCCGTTATTTTGTGAGATATTGCAGCTTTGAACGAAATTTGACGCGATCTCTTGTCTTTTATCACAATCCCGTGGAATCTTACGTAATTTCACGCGATCTCACGTCGGACTACGCCATCATTTCACGCAATCTCACGTATTCTGATGTAACTCCTTATGACCTCACGCTAGACTTCGTTATCAGCTCACGCAATGTCACTTCCTTAAACGCAAGTTCGCGCGATCTCACGCTATTCCCACGATCTCAAGTTAGACTACAAGATGATTTCACGCGATCTACGCTGTCTAACGAAGTTTCACGCGATCTCACGCCAGTTATCGTCATTCCACGCAAACTTACGTGATCACACTTTATTTTGAACGCTTGTTAACGCTTGTTAATCATTTGAATGCAATTTCACGCGAGCTCACGTTTATCAATGCAATTTCATGCAATCTTGCGTAGTTTCACGCAACCTCACGAATAATTATTTCATATCTCACGCATTGGCACGTTATTACACAAAATCTCAAGCTGAACTATGACATAATTTCCCGCCATGTCACGCTGTCTTATGCAATTTCGCGCAATCTCACGCTCTTCCACACGTTCTCCCGCTAGACTGTTCCATCATTTCAAGCAATCTCACGCCTCTTGACGCCATTTCAAAAGATCTCACCTCATTCCAGACCCTATAGACTACGTCATTGTTCCACGCGACCTCACTTTGGACAAAGCCATCTTTTCATGCTGTCTTACGCCTTTCAACGCAATTTCACGCAAGCTCACGTCTTTCAACGCATTCCACACGTCCTCACGCTAGACTACGCCATCGTTTCACGCGATTCCATGCGTAATAATGCAAGTTCATATTCTTTCAGCTTTTTCAAGGCAATTCCACGCAATCTCATGCAACTCCACAGGCTACGCCATCATGTCACGCAATTGCACACTATCTTTCAAGATCTCACGCTAGACTACGCCATCATTTCACGCGATCTCACGCCTCAAAATGCAATTTCACATGATTTTGGATTTTCAAGGGCAGTTTCACGCAATCTATTTAGTTCACACAATTTCTCACGCAATCCCATACCTACCACTTTATTCTACACTACGCTATTCAACGCAATACACCATATCACGTTATCTTCCTGGACCCCGTGTCACGCGAACTAGCCCCTTTTAATACAATTTTGAACAACTTCACGCTTTTCCATTCAACCTCACGCTGGACTACGCCATCGACACAAAAAATCACGCGCATTTCACTGCAGGTTCACGCCGTCTCACGCTATCATCCCATTCCTCACGCTAGACTCTGTGCCATCGTAACACTTTGAACGCAATTTTACGCAAGCTCACGTATTATAGCGCAGTTCTACGCAATCTTGTCCAACTCCGCACAACCTCACTCTAGGCTATGACACCATTTTCAAGCAATATCAAGTCTTCTACCGCTACTTCACGCAGGCTCACGCCTTTCAACGCAATTTCACGCGATCTTGCTTGAATACAATTCTATGCCATCTCGGGCTATTCCACACGATCTCACGTTAGACATTGCCATCATTTCACGCAATATTACCTCTTCTCATGTGATTCCTCGAGATCTCATGCTGAACTTCACTGTCAGTTCACGCAGTCTCACTAAATTCACGCGATTTCACGCTTCCCCACACGATCTCGAGCTCAACTGTGGGATCATATTAAGTTATCTCCGCTGTCTATTTTACCGAATTTTGCGCTATCCCACACGATCTCACGCTCGACTTTATCGCTAATTGTACGTGATCTCACGTCTGTTGACGCCGTTTCACGCGAGCTCACACCTTTCAGCGATATTTTCCGTGAGCGCACTTCATTCCAGCGCTATAAAGTACGTTATTATTCCTAGCAACGCACGCTACACTCAGCAGCCAATTCACGCTGTCTCACTCCTTTTAACGCTGTTTCACGCGAGCTCACGTCTTTCACCGCAATACTCCACGCAATTTTGCGTTATCCCACATGATCTCACGCTAGACTTTTCCCACCAGTTGTACGTGATATCACTTCTGTGACGCCGTTTGATGCGAGCTTACGCCTTTTACCGAGATTTTCCGGGGCTCACTTCACTCCAGTCGCTATAAGCTACGTTATTATTCCACGCAACCTCACGCCAGACTCAGCTATCAAATCACGCCGTCCTACGCCTTTTAACTTCTTCACGCGAGCTCACGTTTTTGACTGCAATTCCACGCAATTTTGTGCTATTCCACATGATCTCACGCTGGACGGTGCTACCAATTTCACGCAATCTTACATCTAATTACTCTTTTTCATGCGAGCTGACTGACGCCTTTTAGCGCAATTTCACGCTATCTCACTCCATTCCAGACGCTACAGATTGCGTTATTGTTCCACGCAAACTTATGTTTCCAAGGCGATTCCCCGAGATTCCACTTCATTCCAAGCTTGCACTAGGTAACCCCATCATTTCACGTAATCTCACGTTCTCTAACGAAATCCCACTCGATCTAATTTCACGCCAGGGTACGCCGCTACTTCACGCAATCTCACGTCTTTCAACGCAATTCCACACGATTTTACTGCATTCCAACCTCATGCTGAAGTACGCATTCCATGCAGTTTCAAGTCTTCCAGCGCGCGATTCCACACAATCTCACGCTGGACAACGCCATCATCCCATATAATTTCTTGTCTTTGATGACGTAATCCATCCGATTTCACGTCATTTTACACGAATTGTCACTAGACTACATCATCATTTCGCGCAAGTTCACGCGACCTTACGATATATCACACGATCTCATGCTAGACAACGCAACTCTTTCACGAGAGCTAAACGTTATCCTCCACGATCTCACGTTGAAGTAAGCCATTATTTCACGCGATCTAACTTGATTCCAACCTCACATTGAAGCATATCAATCACTTTACGCTATCTTACGTCTTCAAGAGCAATTTTACACGAACTCACGCTAGACTACCCCATCATTTCACGCAATCTCACGTCTTCTATTGTAACTGGATCTCGCGCCAGACTACTTGGTAATTTCACACGATCCCGCAGTTTTGAACGTTATTTTATGCAATCTTATGTTATTCCACACGATCTCACGTTACGTTATGCTTCTATTTCACGCAAATTCACGGCTTTAACGAAATTTCATGCCATCTCAATGTATCCCAACCTCAAACTGGATTACGCCACCATTTCACGCAATTTCACGCCTACTGATGCAATACCTTATGATCTCACGCTAGACTTCACCGTCACTTCACGCAGTGTCACAACTTTCACCGCAAGCTCACACCATTCACGAGATCATTTCTTGCGATAAACACTGTCCTATGCAACTCGACGTTATTATACGCCAGCTCACGCCTTTAAGCTTAAATCCACACGATCTCACTTTATTCTAGACGCGGGACTACGTCATGATTTCACGCGATCTCACGCTATCGTGAGTCGTGACACACTTTAGACTATGTAATCATTTCACTTGATCGTACACACCTTTCAACGCAATTTCAAGCCGTCTGACAAGATCTCAAGCCAGACTACGACCATATTTCACGCGATGTCACGCTGTCTTAAGCAATTCCACGTAATTTCACTTTATCCCGCATGATATCCCAGCTAAATTATGCCAGTTGAACGCAATCTCACGCCTGTTAGCGCCAGCTCACACCGTTTGGCATGATTTCACACGATCTCACTTTATTTCAGGTGCTGGACTACGCTATCGTTCAAAGCGGATCTCACATTTCAATGCAAGTTTATGCGATTTCGGGCTACCTATTCCATGAGATTTTATGCTGGGCTACAGGTTCATCATACTCAATCACACGTTTTTATAACACTACCACACGCTCTTGATCACACACGATTTGACTCTAGATAACGCAGTTATTTAACCTTTTCAAGTCTCTCAAGTCTTAACAGATCACCTCGCGACTTAATTTTTAACGACTTCACACTAGACTACGGCCTCATCTCACGCAATCTCATGTCTTCTTAAGCAACTCTCAACTATCTCACGCTAGACTACACAATATTCTCACACAATCTCACAACCCACAACGCAATTCCACGCGAAATTACGCTATTCCACTCATTATCCCACGTTAGGCTACGTTATAATTTCACGCAATCTCACACGTTCCAAAGCAAACTCACGCGATCTAACTTAACTCCAAGCTCACATGAGAGTACCTCATCACTTCAGGAGATATCACGTCTTCTGAAGAATTCAACACGATCTCACGCGAGGCAACGCCTTAATTGAACGAGATTTCAGCGCTTTGAACGCGATTTGGCGCCATTTCATGTCTTTTAACACAATTATATGGAATTTCACGCTATTTCACACAATCTTACGTTGCACTACGCTATCATAATTAGAGATGGGCGCCGCCGCCGACCATATTTTGAGTGCCGCCGCCGCCGACGTCGCCGCCGGCAACCTCATCGGCGCGATTTTTGTTTTCATATATTTATTTTTTTATTCGTTCATTTAACGTCGGCCTATTTCCGCAACGAGGCCTAACACCGACGCCGGTGAATGCTCTTCTCCACTATACCGCTGTTCGTGCCGAAAAAAACAATTACCTTGCACCCTGGCCTGTAAAAACTGTAAGGGTGAATGTTCAAATAGAAGGTCAAGTTTAACAAACATCGGTGATCTATTTTTGATACTCAAATATCTGTTTTTGAATTGCAGCAATTGAACCCATGACATAGAAGAGAGTAACAACATCCAAGTTCAAGATGGACATGTTTAATTTTGTTTATTGGAAGATATAGTCAGAAATTACATCTTTCCTGATTTTTTGGAGCACAATAATTTTGATAGTGTGAAATGTTGATACATTTTTCGAAGACTGAATGTTTACGTACATATCATTGCTCTTTTGCTATTTCTACCCTCAACAAGTAGGTACAGTTGGGAGCGAAATGATTCATACGGCACCGCTAGGAAGTCGGCTGGATTTCATAAATGTTAGCTGCTTGGATTGTTCTTGAATGCCAGTTTTGATAAGAGATTGGTCGTAATCTAAACTGGAATTAAAAAACGATCTAAACAGCTAACATTTCCGAAATCCAGCCGACTTCCTAGCGGTGCCGTATAAATCATTTTGCTCCCAACTGTACCTTTATCCATGGGGTAGTTTTAGTTACTTCAACCTCGTAAACTCAAATCGTATTTTACCCATCATCATCGTACTCCGCGACCCAGAAAACATTAGAAAAGAAGAAGAGAGACGTTTTTCGACTTCCGGTGGCCGGATCGTGAGATGGGTACTTAGGTCATACTAATGGGCCTTGCAATTGAAAAACTCAACGTAAGGTCGCCACTACTGTAGGGGGCGCCTACTTCGATAAAGCGGCCGTAACGACGCGAAAAACAGGGGAGTTTGAGTAGTTTGACCAGTAACTGACAGTGACTGGAGACGTCAAGCAAGAAACAGAGGTTATCCAAATTTCAAATCAAGACATAAAATGACGGACGTCGGTCGCTGAAGCGTCAACGCCGTCAAAATTGTCGAATTTGCCCCCAACGGTCGTGGCGCCCTCGGTGTGTGAAAGTGGCAGTGCAAGGCCCCATTAGAGGCAAGTTGCTCTATATTGACCTCAAAAACGTATTTGTAGCGCAAGGAATTCTTTTTAAGACTTTTTCCTATTTTTACCGCATGGAATTTTTTTTAGGAATACGGGCCAAATCGTTCAAATAAGTCTTAAGCAACTGTACCAAATGGCTTGCTTCAATCATCAAATGTGGTATCTTTATGCGAACCACGGGTAAAGTGCCCGTGTGTCCTATGACGCCGACCACGCCGACCGCGCCGCCGCCGAATGACAGGTCGGCGTGTTCGCCGGCGGCGCCGCCGCCGCCGGTGTTTTTAGTGACACACGCCGCCGCCGCCTAGAATGGGGTCGGCGCCCATCTCAAATCATAATTATATATAACGCAATTTCTCGCGATCTCACGTTTGACTACGACATTATTTCACGCAATCGTAGGCCATCTCACAAGATTCTAAGCGTAACTGGGACTTTTTCACGAGGGCGTGTTTTACGCGATCTCGTAATCGTCCGCTCTCTTCTGTCTTACAAGATCTCAACCTAGACTATGACATTATTTCATGCAATGTCACGATGTCTAATGCAATGTCACGCAATATTACGCTGTCTTGCATGATATCATGCTGGACTATGTCATCAATTTCACGCCATCTGATGTCTGTTCACGCCATTTCACGCCAGCTCACGTCTTTAGGCGCAATTTCACGCGATCTCACTCCATTCCACACTAGACTACGTTATTATTCCACAGAAAAATTACTTCAAACTGAGTTATGATTTGACGCAGTCTAACGTTTTTAAACGCAATTCCATGCGAGCTCACGTCTTGAAAAGCAATTTCATGCACGCAATCTTGCGCAAATCCAGACGACCTCACGTTAGACCACCTACGCTATTATTTCACCTCACGCTATTTCACAAGATCTCAAGCTAGACTGAGACATTATTTCACGCGATGTAACGCCGTCTGATAAAATTTCAGGCAGGCTCACGCTATCCCACGTGATCTTGCGCTAGACTATTCCACGCGTTACCACGTCTGCTAACGCCATATCATGCGGGCTCACACTTTTCAACGATATTTCACGAGCTTTCACTTCATTCCACACGATATAGTCTTCGTAATTTTTCCACTTGAACTCACACTAGACAAAACCATCATTTCACGCTGTCTTACTCTTTTTTGAGCAAGTTTACGCAAACTCACGTCTTTTGATCCAATTCCACGCAATCTTGCGCGATTCCAAACAATCTTGCGCTGGACCATGTCATCATTCCACGCGATCTCACTTCATTTCAGACTCTAGTAGACTACGTCGTGATTCCACGCGGTCTCACGTTAGCCTAATGCCCTTGTTTCACGCGATACTACGTCTTTTAATGCCACTTCACGCGAGCTCACGTCTTTTGATGCAATGCCACTTCATTTCAAGCTTTATTATCCAACGCAATCTCATGCAATCCCACTTCATTCCAGACGCTATTGACTACGTTATTATTTTACGCGAACTCACACTGGACATTTACGCTGTCTTGTGCTTTTTAACGCAATATCGCGCAATGTTGCGCACTTCCACATGACTTCAAGCTGGATTACGCCATCAATTTACGCAATCGGAGGCTCACGCTATCTCACACGATCTGACGCTAGATTTTGTTATCGTTCCACGTGATCCAACGCTTTTCAATGCAATTGCACACCAACTCACGCCTTTTATCGCGATTCTGTACAATCTCACGCTATTCCACACTATATCACGCTACACAACGCCATCATTTGAGCAAAACCACGTCTTTTAACGCACTTTTTCACGATTTCACGCCGGACTACGATCTTACACTTCATAACGCAATTTCACGCAATTTGTCTCTCTCTCTCTCACAAATTATCCCACGCTAGACTACGCCATTATTTCACACAATCTCACATCTTCAAGTGCAAGCTCACGCCACCTAGCAATATCCCACATTCCCACACGATCTCATGCTAGATTACGTCATCGTTTAGCATCATCCTTTCACGAGATCCTACGCCATTTCCTAGGATCTCTTGCCAAACTACTCTCATCATTTTTCGTGAGCTAACGTTACCTCAGACGATCTCACGCTAGACCACGCCATAATTTCATCAATTTCACGCAACTTCATAGCTCTAATGCAACTTCCGCGATCTAACTTGATTCTCACCTCACATTGAAGTTCGTCATCTGTACTTATCGCGCAATCTCACGTCTTTCAAAGAAATTCAGCATGATCTCACGCTAGACTACGCGACATTTTCAAATGAATTCACACCTTACTATGGAATTCCACTCATCTTACGCTATTTTATATATCATCGCACATACTACGCCATTATTTCACAAAATCTCACGATTTCAAACGCAATCTCACTGAATTTATCACGATTCCACACTATCTCGCGCTAGACTGCACCTTGATTTCACACAACCTCCCGTTTCACATGATTTTTCTCCATTCTGACACAAGCTACAGTACATCATCACTTCACGCAATCTCACGTATTCTGATGTAGTTCGTCATGACCTCAAGCTAGACTTTGCCATTAGCTCACGCAATGTCACTTCTTTCAAAGCAAGTTCACGCGATCTCACGCTATTCCACACGATCTCAAGTTAGACTAGAAGAGCATTTTACGCGATCTACGCTGTCTAATTAGATTTCACGTGATCTCACGCTGGACTGTTCCATCACTTCACGCAATCTCACGTCGCTCAACGCCATTTAGAAAGATCTCACTTCATTCCAGACTCTATAGACTACGTCATTGTTCCACGTGACCTCACTCCAGACAAAGCCATCTTTTCATGCCGTCTCACGCCTTTAACCGCAATTTCACGCGAGCTCACGTCTTTCAACGCATTCCACACGTCCTCACGCCAAACTACGTCATCGTTCACACGATTCCATGCTACGTCAATTCCACACAATCTCACGCTATCCCACACGATCTCACGCTAGACTGTTCCATCATATTGCGCTATCTCACGCCTCTCAACGCCATTTAGAGAGATCTCACCTCATTCCAGACTCTATAGACTACGTCGTTGTTCCACGCGACCTCACTTCAGACAAAGCTATCTTTTCATCCCGTTTTACGCCTTTAACCGCAATTTCACGCGGGCTCACGTCTTTCAACACGTTCCACACGTCCTCACGCTAGACTACGTCATCGTTTCACGCGATTTCGTGCGTAATAATGCAAGTTCATATTCTTTACGCTTTTTCAAGGCAATTCCACGCAATCTCATGCAACTCCACAGACTACGCCGTCATGTCACGCACTTGCACACTATCTTTCAAGATCTCACGCTAGACTACGCCATCATTTCACGCGATCTCACTCCTCAAAATGCAATTTCACCTGATTTTGGATTTTTTAGGGCAGTTTCACGGAATCTCTCACGCTATCCCATATCACTTTATGCTATACTATGCCATCATCCCATGCAGTTTCAATTCTTCTAACGCAATTCTACACGCTACACCATATCACGTTATCTCACGGGACCTCGTGTCACGCGAGCTAGCCCCTTTCAATTTCAATTTTTAGCAACTTCACGCTTTTCCATTTAGTCTCACGCTAGACTATACCATCAACACAAAAAATCCCGCGTATTTTACTGCAGGTTCACGCCGTCTCACGCTATCACATACCTCACGCTAGACTGTGTCATCATTTCACGCAATCTCACATCCTCAAGTGCAAGTTCACGCCACCTCATAATATGCCACACGACCTCACGCTAGATCACGTCATCGTTTAGCATCATCATTCCACGAGATCCTACGCCATTTCATAGGATTTCACGCCGAACTACTCCCATCATTCTCCGTGAGCTAATGTTACCTTACGCGATCTCACGCTTTACTACACCACAATTTCACGCAACCTCACAGCTCCAATGAAACTTTCGCGAACTCACTTAATTACCACTTCACATCAAAGTACGTCATTTGTACTTCATGCAATCTCACGTCTTCTAAAGCAATTCAACACGATCTCACGCTGGACTACGCCGTTATTTTGTGAGATATTGCAGTTTTGAACGCAATTTGACGCGATCTCTTGTCTTTTAACACAAATTCCGTGGAATCTTACGCAATTTTACACGATCTTACGTCGAACCACGTCATCATTTCATGCAATCTCACGTATTCTGATGTAATTCCTCATGAACTCACGCTAGACTTCGTTATCAGCTCACGCAATGTCACTTCTTCCAACGCAAATTCTCGCACGATCTCACGCTATTCCACACAATTTCAAGTTATACTACAAGAGCATTTCACACGATCTACGCTCTCTAATTTAGTTTCACGTGATCTCACGCTAGATCCAACAGTTCCATGCCATCTCACGCCTGGTATCGTCATTTCACGTGAACTTATGCTTTTCAGCATGGATCAACGTGATCTTCCTTCATCCTGAACGCTTCTTCTACGCTCTCATTTTAATGCAATTTCACGCGAGCTCACGTCTCCCGATGCAATTAAATGAATTTTGCGTGGTTTCGCGCAACCTCACGCTCAACTACTTCATTATTTCACGCATTCGCACGTTATCACACAAAATCTTGAGCTAAACTACGACATAATTTCCCGCGATGTCACGCTGTCTTGTGCAGTTCTACACAATCTCACGCTCTCCCACACGATCTCACGCTAGACTGTTCCATCACTTCACGCGATCTCACGCCGTTCAACGCCATTTAGAAAGATCTCACTTCATTCCAGACTCTATAGACTACGTCATTGTTCCACGTGACCTCGCTCCAGACAAAGCCATCTTTTCATGCCGTCTTACGCCTTTAAACGCAATTTCACGCAAGCTCACGTCTTTCAACGCATTCCACACGTCCTCACGCTAGACTACGCCATCGTTTCACGCGATTCCATGCGTAATAATACAAGTTCATATTCTTTCCGCTTTTGTCAAGGCCATTCTACGCAATCTCATGCAACTCCACAGACTACGCATCATGTCACGCAATTGCACACTACCTTCCAAAATCTCACGCTCGACTACGCCATCATTTCACGCGATCTCACGCCTCAAAATGCAATTTTACCTGATTTTGGATTTTTTAGGGCAGTTTTACGCAATCTAGCTCACACAATCTCTCACGCTATCCCATACCACTTGATGCTACACTACACTATCCAACGCGATTCTACACGCTACACCATATCACGTTATCTCACGGGACCCGTGTCACGCGAGCTAGCCCCTTTTAACGCAATTTTGAGCAACTTCACGCTTTTCCATTCAATCTCACGCTAGACTACGCCATCAACACAAGAAATCACGCGCATTTCACTGCAGGTTCACGCCGTCTCACGCTATCCCATACCTCACGCTAAACTATGCCGTCGGTACACTTTGAACGCAATTCTACGCAAGCTCACGTATTTTAGCGCAGTTCTACGCAATCTTGTCCAATTCCGCACAACCTCACTCTAGACTATAAGACCATTTTTACACAATATCACGTTTGTTACCGCAACTTCACGCAGGCTCACGCCTTCCAACGCCCTTAGACGCGATTTCAGTTGAATACAATTTTATTCCATCTCACGCTATTCCACACGATCTCACGTTGGGCTTTGCCATCATTTTATGCAATTTTACGTCTTCTCATGTTTTATGCAATTTTACGTCTTCTCATGTAATTTCTCACGATCTCATGCTGAACTCCACTGTCAGTTCACGCAGTGTCACTAAATTCACGCAATCTCACGCTCCCTCACACGATCTTAAGCTAAACTACAAGATCATATCAAGTGATCTCCGCTGTCTAATGCGATTCCAAGCCATCTCGCACTAGGCTAGACTATACCAACAATTTCATGCGATCTCACGCCATTTCACGCTAGCTCAGGCTTATTAGTGTAAATACACCAAATCTTAAATTGTTCCAGTTGTAAACTTACGCTATCATTTTATGCAATTTCAAGCTATCTCACACCTCCTCATGCTAGATTACACCCTTATCTCACGCAATCGCACCCTGTCTCGCAAAATCTCAAGCTGAACTACGAGAATATTTTACGAGAACTCATGTACGCTGTCTGATGTAATTCTACGCAATCTCACGCTGTTCTGAATGATTTCATGCTAGACTGTGCTATCAATTTCTCGCTTCGAAACTACGTTATTATTCCACGCAACCTTGCGTCGCCATAACGACGACGTACCTTACGAATTGTACGTAATCTC
Organism: Anaspis maculata; assembly: GCA_949128115.1. Taxonomy (NCBI): domain Eukaryota; kingdom Metazoa; phylum Arthropoda; class Insecta; order Coleoptera; family Scraptiidae; genus Anaspis; species Anaspis maculata. The sequence goes on from OX421961.1 coordinate 4,462,191, forward strand.
ACGTCTGTTGACGCCGTTTCACGCGAGCTCACGTCTTCTAGCGAGATTTTCCAGGGCTCACTTCACTCCAGTCGCTATAAGCTACGTTATTATTCCACGCAGACTCACGCCAGACTTAGCATCAATTTAGGCTGTCTTACGCCATTTAACGTTGTTTCTCGCGAGCTCACGTCTTCAACCGCAATTCTACTCAATTTTGCGTTATTCCACACGATCTCACGCTAGACTTTGCCGCCTGTTGTACATGATCTCACGTCTGTTTACTTCATTTCACGCAAACTCACGGCTTCAACGCAATTTCACGTCGATGCAATTCCTTATGATCTCACGCTAGACTTCGCCGTCACTTCACGCAATGTCACCACTTTCAATGCAAGCTCACATCATTCACGAGATCATTTCTTGCGATAAATACTGTCCAATGCAATTCGACGTTATTTCACGCCAGCTCATGCAATAATGACGTAGTTAGTAGGTAATGGGGCACTTGTGCCCGAAACTTAAAATGCAAATCACCTGATATTTGAAATTGTTACACTAACTTTTGACATACTTCTGACAGAGACTTTTGACGTATTTTGACGTTTTTCTCTTGACAGTTTTTCAAATATTTTTGAAAGTGACTTTTCGACGTACTTTTGACAGTGACATTTGTAGCTCTGACTCGGCCATATAGTGACTTTCTGCAACCATGTGGTTTAGGACAGCTGTGTTTAGGGGAAAAAATAAACAGTCAAGTACAGGTAATTATTTATTTTATAAATACAACATTCAAGCATCAGCAATAGGGCTGTGCATCGAGGAACATCTAGTATCAACAGTTTTAAAGATTTGAAAGTTATATGGTACATGATATTCACTGTGAATATATCATCGATAAGAAAGTATGATGTGAATCAGATTACAATAGTTCTGATCAATACCAGATCTCTTTATTACTGACACAGTTTTTTGTAGCCATAGGGGTACGAATTATCTTCTATGAATTTTCTCTTATTACTGGTTGGTTTATATATTTTTTCTTCCAGTCTTGTAACAACGTGATGTTTAGCAGTTCTTCTTATATTCGTATCACGAATTAAAATGAATTCTTCTGGACCTTCACCCAGTATCAGTTCCTTCATCGATTCATAACTGATTAATTTCGAGTTCTTGTGATTCAGTTGTATACCCTTGATTTTACAGACAGTATCAGATCGATCATCGGGAGTGGGAAACACTTTAAAAAGGTAACTTTTTGGGCCACCACAGACAAACTCGGTGATGTATGCATCGGGACCAAATTCTTCAAGCTCGTTTGTCATATCTCCGTACTCACCCGTTGGTGGTTCATACTCTCCCTCACAATTCGAAACGTAGATTATTGAATCAGTATCATGATATAAAACTCGATCTTCTAGCTTTTCCAGGTAAGAATATAATTTAAGCCGCGCTTGTGCAATGGTGAAGGCAGCGATACAGACGTTTACTGTGGCTAGAGTAGTGACAATTTCCTCTTTATATTCCCAACTCACTACCAGTGTATTTTCGTTAATTGCCGAAATGTGGTTCACATTGACAGCAGAGTCTGACAATATTTCATAAAATTCCGAAGGTTTGTTCACAACAGATGTTCTGGGCTGGTTTTCACGCTGACCGAATTTACCCCAGAAGCAGTTCAAAATTAATTTAGCTAGTGTCCTTAACCCCGGATTTTTCACGATTTTACTATGTTCCAACTGTATATTCTCTATGGCAAGAAAATTATTCATATATGCTTCTTTCTGTGAGGGAGTGGTGCAATCTACAGGCCAACCGGAAGCCTCCTGTTTTATTTTTAAAAATGCATTCATCATATCAGCAGACAGACCATCTGTCTCTGCATCAAGCTGTACGATAGTGTAAGACCAAATTTCGTGGATTTCGAGCAGGCGATATCCTTTCTCTAGAGCCTCAACCACTTCCTCAATTACCCATGTACCTGTTAGTGCACGTCCACTCTCATCATGACTACACAGGCCCTGATTGAGTTCATGACCACATGAATGACACAATACAAACATCAGTTTGTCGTTCATTTTAACTGGCAGTACCGGATGGTAGAGGTTTCGAGGAGGTAAAATTCTGCACTCAATCAGACCACTTGTTTGATTTAAATCGACCTTCGAGCTTTCTTCATGACCAACATATAATTTCGGATGACCGATTGGAGATTCACAATAAGATGATTTGGAATAGGATCAATTCGAGAAAACTTTGAATTTCCTGAATTTTCAATTGCCTGCAAATTTTTCCCAATCTTTCCCTCTAACCCCAACTTTCCACCCGAAGGGAAGTTTGATGAAGTGCCCTTGATACCGTTTCGCTTTCCTTCTCCTCTGAACAGTTCTTGTATTTTGTGTGGTTTATTCTCGGATTTTTTTTTATTTTCTGGCTTCTTTGGCTGATATATTTCTTTTGGTATATCCTGTTGTAAGGTTTTCTGACGTTTAGCAGTGTATGTTTCACGGGATCGATCCACTGTACTCTGTTCACCTTCGGAATCTTCGGATAATGGTTTCCTAACCTTTTCTTCTTCGGTGTTGTTCAACAATTTGATTAGTTGTTCTTGGTCCTTTGTTCTTCTTACCATTTGGTATACTAGTTTTCTCGTTACTTCCCATTCGGGGAGTCGGACAACTCGTCGACACCCAACTCATCGACAAGACAACTCACCGACAAGACAACTCACCAACAAGACAACTCGTCGACAGGACAATTCATCAACAAGAGAACTTATACGATAACACTCAACAACTCACGAAAATAATCAAAATATTGTAGCGTAGTTTGAAAAAACTCTTGCACCTCCATTTTTCACAGACCCTCGCGCCACCCTACACTGGGTGCAAATTTGGCTGAAAAGCTGCTTTGGTATGTCTGAGTCCATACTACCACTCTGTCAGGTGGCATTCCTCCAACACAAAATGCAAGGTGAATCGCCTTGAAGACAACTTGGCATGTTAAAGCCGTGTACATAGACCTCGTCAGGTCCCAGTTGTTTTTTTTTTGTAGACTGGGTCAGATCAAGTCAGGCAATTAAGTTCTTTGATTCGAAGACAATCTGAACGTGATAAAGCCGTGTAACATCGCATGGGGTCGGCACCATCGTTCGGACTATGCGACACACGTGCGTCTTGCATTTAGCAATCATTATTTGTTTGTTTTCGAGACGAGAATCCGAGCGCTCACAGTGGGACTTGAACCTACGACCTCTGGTGCGGTAGTAGATCGCGCTGACCACCACGCAACAAGCTCCTCAAGTCAGGTAGTCAGTCAGGATTCGAAAACAACAGGGACAGAGTCAGGTGGTGTCGGCAAGTTTTTCCTAGTTTCCCTGTCGATGAGTAGAGTGTCGGCAGGTTACCCTGGCGATGAGTTTAGTGTCGGCAAGTTATCCTGTCGATCAGTTGGGTGTCGGCAACTTATCCTGTCGGTGAGTTGTCCTGTCGGCGAGTTGGCTTGTCGGCGAGTTGTCTTCTCGGTGAGTTGTCTTGTCGATGAGTTATGGTTGTCGGCAAGTTATCTTGTCGATGAGTTGGGTGTCGATGAGTTATAGCAAACGCCCAGTTCGGATATTATTGCTATTTTTTCTTCAATATGGCGCTGGCATCCAATTCTCATGCATGCCCCTCTGTGACGACTCCATTGACGCTCTCAGCCCTGATAACATCCCTGTTGTAAATGTCCCATAGAGAATATTTAAAAAGTGTACAGGGCCCAACAGGGCATGTGCATGTGACAAATACACATATAGAACCCTGTAGGGCCCTGTAGATATTTCAAATAATTGATCCCATACAAACACCATAGGGCGTATATAAAGCCCCGATTAGTTCTACCGGGCTCTACAGTGGGCTATACAAAAGTTGGTGCTGACCCCCACAAGGCCTTGTACACTCACTACGGGTCTGTATGGTAAATGAACCAAATTGTGCTGATTTCCATAGAATCCTTTACACTTCCTATAGAGCCTAATGGTAGAAAAACGCATAGGACCCTATGAAATTTCGATAGGTCAGGGACACCATAAAAAATATACCCCATACCCGTTCGCTGTCTTATAAAGCCCTGTACACTCACTACGGGTCTGTATGGTAAATATATACCAAATCCGCTGATGCCCATAGAAACCTTTACACTTCCTATGGAGCTTAATGGTAGAAAATCAACATAGGACCCTATACAATTTTTATAGGTGAGGGACCCGATCAAAAATATTCCCCCACCCAGTCAGTTTGAAAAAACCGTTACGAATCCTCGCTGCATTATAGATATCAACCAGTCAATTGACTGCGGTCAAATACCTCGCTTGGTCAATTGACTAAATTTTTCTTCTAATATATGATAATTGATAATATCGGATTTATTCAGTTAAAATATTAAAAATTCATCTGATAAATGTAATTTTTTACTTATAGTAGGACTTAAGTAGGTTTACTTCTCACTTTTTCGAGTTTTTTTATTAATGTTTGTTTTCTTGATTGAAATAGTAGATTTTTGTTTAATTTTTTTACTAGAAATAGTGGATAAAACTCCTATAAATTGCCAATAAAACGTTGTTGCTCGAAATATGATAAATTTTGATAATAAAATTAGGGTTGTACTATGAGTTTAGGCTTCATACGAGGCTTCATACACATAACACATGACGGGTGCGTTTGTTCTTATCTGACCTATTTGACCGTCATTTGACCGGTCAATAGTCAAATTCGTATTTGACCGGTCAAAGTACAACTCTAATACCTCCTAATAGGATGTATGGTGGTATATTCATATGTCTGTAGTGGCCCCATTCATCCCTGTACACTTCCTATGAGACTGTATAGTGGCATATCTATCAAGTTGTATTGATCCCATACAGCCCTTTACAGTTTCTATGGGGCTATATGGTGGAATATTCACATCTGCGCTGACCCCATCCACTCCTATAGACTTTCTATAGTGTTCTATAGTGACACCCATACAGCCCTGTACACTTCCTATAGAGCAGTATAGTGGCATGTCCATCTAGTTGTATTGACCCTATAAAAACCTCAACAGTTTCTATGGGGCTATAGGTGGCATATTTAAGTCTGTGCTGGCTGCCATACAGCCCTTTATACATCAATAACTTATAAAACAATAACAATCTTGGTATATCATGTAAAATAATTACCTCCCACATGCACAATTGTTGCTTCCCACCAATCCTCCTCGTCGCCGTACCTGACAAGGTACTTTTTAGTTGGATTTAATTTGGAAAATCAAACTTTCGAACGTTTTCGATTGGTACGATGGGCCGGGCATTATACCTTTCTGATTTTGTCCTTTACAAATATCAAATATAACGTAAGATAAGCATGCGACGTAGACGCCAATTTTTGCATGAAACAAAATTATTTACAATAAATACAGCTCCAGTAGGACAGTGGAAAAACTCTTACTTATCACAGAACTGAGATTATTGTGTCATAAAGGGCATCTCCAATTTTACAGTGTCCAACTAGAATTCTTCAACAAACACTTGAACAGGCACAGCACAACTAACAATTCCAGGTTATCCAGGACTAAGTATTCTGGGCACAGACATGCACGACACATCACATCACATATCACATCACATGTACCTACTGTGGTCTCTGGACTCTGGAGCACGCGAAAGCAAACGCCAAACCAAATTAATGACAGAAGAAAACTAGTATCACAGCGTCCCTGGCGGTGGCGCCACTATAACCCAAGCCCCCCGAAATGACCACATAGAGCCCTATATAAAGAAATCTATAGGGAGTCTATAGGGGTAATACCGGCACAAAAATATCGTATTGTATAGGGCTGTATGGGATAATAATATCACCTAAAACTACCTGTAGAGCCCCGTACAAAGAAAGCTGAGGCAAATGTCCAAGTACCATAGAATCCCATAGGTAACCTAAGGCAGTCGAAATCTATGGAGTACCCCCAGTAAAAAAATATCGCATTGTATAGGAACGTGTGGGTGAAAATACAATGTTGAAATTCACATACTGAGGCCGGTACATAGTTACACTCATGCCCATAGATACTGATCCAACGCATAGAACACCCATAAATACTCATAGGGAAATCTACCGGTCTGAAAGAGGCTCTATGGACCATTTATAACAGGGATCCCGTCCTTTGTGAAGTTCCATCAGATATTCCTGCAGCACTGGGCTCTGGATTCCCTCAGGAAGTGTTCCATCCATCAACGTCAACGCATCGATCAAGTCTACTTTTCTTAGCTCATTCAATTCAACAAGAAGCTCTTGTTCACGTTCTGATGCGTTCGCCATTTTGACGAAAAGGCAGTGGTGGCCACTGAAGAAAATGATATTCAAGTGGGGCGGTACTAAAGTAAATGGAATGAAAAAGCCCACCGCTCACAGATTTTCCGATGCACATCACTGAGTGGTGAATACTTCTACTACTACTACGCAGGTATGAAGAGATACCTACATGTACGAAGTACAATTTTAGAAAAAATACTCGATTACTTCTACGACTTCTGGTTTCTCTCGAGGTAGCTGCGAAAACGCGTAAATCCAAACGATACAATCGAAACGTTCCGAAAAACATCCTGAAGTTACGTCAGTTGTGCCAACAAATTAGCACACTGTAAGAGCGCACACAAGTACCCAACCAATTATGATTACCACTGCAAAGAAAGCGCAAGTGAAAAAAACTTTTCGAAACTTTGTTTCTTTTGTACCTTCGCCTTCGCATACGTTAAAACAAACAAACGTTCATTGTTTACGCTTCCAATTCACGCACGCATCAATTTTTAACGGTTCCGTTTCGGATTTCGATAATTATCACCAATCCGAGAAACTCGTATCGGCTTATTGGATTTCAAGTCCAAGGCCATCGAGTTCTTTTTTTTCGTACCTACTCCCTTCTCTCTCTGTCTGCCGCTTCTCTATACACAAGACGCAAGTTATTTCTTATGTGTTCTTTTTTGCTGCCGCTTCTTCGCATCTGGTCGATGATGGTGTGAAATCCTTTGCTCGTAAAAAAACACGGATCCTCATCAGTTGAACGCGGATCTTTTCCGTGTTATCTGCTTATATACCCAGAGCCGGGCATATTACGGAACAGATTTTAATTGACAGGATTCTTTACGAGCCTCCGCGCTGCTCAGGAATTTCTATCATTCTTCTTCTTGGCGCAGCTCGGCAAGAGCTAGGCTAGGACCGAGAACGAGAGATAAAAGCTCGAGAAAAGACGGAGAGAAGGCGGCATTGGACGGCAGATAATCGAGAGAAAAAGAGAGAGAGGGACGCGGCATAGGTGGAGCAATAATGAAGACATCATCGGGAGTCGGGACAGGTGGTTGTTGAGAGCCTGAGGCGGGGCGGGTAGTGGATGAGGCCCCCTGAGCCCCCCCCCCGACGTTTCTCTCTGCAGACTCGAAGAAGTAATCAGTATAATCAGTATACAGGGCGCCAGCTTGCGATGGTTGAGAAGAGTACCCATCAGCTCTATTCAGAGTTTTACGATTAGGTATATACCTAGGTATAAGAGTACGATTGCAAGCAAAAACATTTATTAGAGATATGAAAGAATTTAAATTTCAAAAAGCGACTGAGGCAGTTTTTAAATTCAGCTTCCACAGTACGTTCACATTGAACGTTGAATTACCTGAAAGATTGTGTTTTCAAGTGTATAAATGTGAAATAAAGCAAATCCCCAAAACTTTGCGGTTAGCTGTACTAGCGATACTTGACTCAATAACAATTAGGCATTTCCACATGACGTCACGAGCTCGTCAGTGTTGCCAACCCAGTTGAATTTATAACCTCAAAAAAAATGTTAGGGAACAACCCGCGTTGTTATGATTGGGGAAAAAAAGTACTTTTTGAGATTTTGGATACAGTAGGAAGCAAGTTTGTGCGTGATGATTGTTCACGAAATTCTGGCGCTTCGATCAATACTGATAGTTAGAGATGTGCTGCCCCGAATAGCTCAATAAATAAGAAAGTTTGGTGGAATGCTTAAATCATTTTCGTCGAAAAAAAAAGATATCCGTGGCTTTTTCGGAAAACTAGATTCCTGGAAGAAAAGAGCATCTCAGGAAGTATCTCAAAGTGCCAAGAAATGCGACTCAAAGACATCTGGGAAAGAGAAAATATGCCAGTTTATTATCCCGCCGATAAGGTAAAAAGCTGACTGAATTGTTGGAATACAGAATGAATGTGAGATGATTTCACAAATTATCCATTACTAAGCGCCCTTCTGATTTCAGAGAGTATGGCTGTGGCAAAAATTATGACCTGTGGTGATCTCGAATTGGGAAAATCCAGCGACCAAGGAATTTCTAAGTTGACAACAATTTTACCTCAAATCCTGCTTACAAGAAGAAATTTCAGGATTTTTTAAGCAATGTGTCTTGACGCGATGGAGCCATCAACTGAAAATTCAAGATTGTCAAGTCAGGTGTACGATTTTGGTCATCAGAAGATACTCGGATCCGATCCCATCTGGTTCACATGTGCTTATATCACAGCGAATATTACAACTACAGTGAAGTAGAAAATGGAAACTATTGTCAATTCAAACATCTAGGCTTGTCAAAAGCAATGTAGAAAGCATGACTAGAGATGTAGAGGGCTCAATGAACGTGAAAGTTGGGTTGGAGTTCGGAGTGGTAGAATCTTTTTTGTGAAGAAAAAATGAGAAATTCATGGTTTTCTCGAAACGCTGGGCTCGTGGAAGCACGAGGCATCACAGAATGTATCCCAAAGCGTCAAGAAATGGAAAGGAGGAAGGAAGGAATACACTTGAAAACATATACGAAGGTTGTACCGATAACGATTAGGATGGGTAACTAAATTGCTGTAATACCAGTTATGATGTTTGCACAAAATCATCTGTTGCTAAGCCTATTTAGTTTCAGGAAGTACCTGTGTCAAAAATTGTGGCCTTCGGCAATCTAAAAATGGGAAAATCTACGGACTGAGGAACTGCTACGTCGACCACAATTTGGAGCCTAGAATCCTCAATAGAATAATAAATACTTGTATTTTCAAGAAATGTATCTTGACACAATCAAGTTGTAGTTGAAAATTCAACATCGTTAAATCAGGTGTAAAATCTCTGTCAATGAGGGCTCCGGTGACCGAATACATCTTCGGTGGCCGAACAGCTGTTCGAGTTTAACTTCCATGTTTTGCCTCTGTTCATATTCTACAACCGAAGTGAAGACATTCCTGCACTTTTAAAATATAAAATATAAACAAAAACTATTGTTTGTTTCTTTAATCCAGCAGTAAGAGCTGGGCCTCAAGTATTTGGGTGATTGGGAAGCACAAACCGAAGAGGTACATACCTAGCCCCACACAAGGCATATCTAAGGTGACCAGACGTTCCGATTTGATCGGAACTGTACCGTTTTCGGGAGACACTTTCCGATTCGACTTTCTGTTCCGTGAATGTTCCGATTTGAGTATCTATTCCGTAAATGCTCCGATTTCCGATTTAAGCAACGAACATTTTAATTTTTTTCACATCCTCTATATTTTTGGTAAATTTGGTTGAAATTTATGTAGACTGTAGTTTGTTTACAAGATTGAATTTATTTCGATTGGCACAAATATCCCCAAATATTGGTGTATTTTGCATATGTCTATCCAACAATGAACAGACGCGAAAAAATGTGGAATAGATGGTAGGTAGGTGCCCGGAAGTTCTAAATCAGCAAATATAAGTTGACCACGCTCCTTTTTCGGAAAAAAACGTCTGCGGCGCATATCGGGGGGCTCTACCATCCGGGCGCCCCATGTTCCGATTTCTTCACTGACAAATCTGGTCACCTTAGGCATATCACTCCAGCAATGCCGGGAATGTAAACCCCCAACATTCAGGTGAAGTTTGGTGGCAAAGTTCATGCCCAATTTCGTCGGAAAATATGAATTTTCACCACTACCCTGATGTGCAGTTAACCTAACATGTTTGGCTTGCTTTTTTACAAAAAACACACTTTTCCACGAGAACTTATTTTGCAGGCGCATTAAGGTCATTGCTTTGAACTTGATGCAAAAGTTCCAAACTCAAACTGAAAAAGGTAGCCGAGGAAAAAATGCAGAAACTGGAACTCCATAAGCGCCCTGTAGTTCGGTTGTTCCCGAACATTATTTGGTTCAAATTTGGCGGGCAATTCTGGACAGTTGGCAACACTGCTGTGACGTCAATGGAAATGCCTAATTCCATGTGCGTGATGCCCAGAACAGCCTTGTGTGTTCATGTTTAGTTTGAGGCCCTGCGGGCCCTCTTGCGTCTTCATGTGTCGTTTGAAACCATTTTTGTGTCGTCTTCTTGTGCTTGTGGCTTTCGGAACTAGTGTGCTCCGTTTGTGTCTCCTTGTGTTCTTCGAAAGCCTACCGGGCCTTCTTGCATTTTGTCGTGGCTTTCGCACCTTTGGTGAACTTTTGTGTCTGCTCTTGTGTTATTCGGAACCTCCAAAATATAGCCCCTTTTTGTCTTATTGTGCTTCCGAATACTTTGATGACTCCCGTTCATGTCTTATTGTAACCTCCGGTGCTCCAACGGAACCCCTTGTGTCTTGCTGTAACGTTTCGAGCCCCAGCCCTGGTTGAAAAATAGCGAGGCTCTTTGGACTCGGTGTATCGTTTGGAGTCCTTATGAAATATCCCGAGAAATATCCCTGAACATCAATCGCGCTGTTTAAATATACATACTGTATTAGACAAGTTGGTAGCTTGGACGAATCGGCAGCAGTGTCCCTAACCATCACCTGTGGGGATTCAGGTTCGAATCCTGCGGAGGACGCCAATAGAAGAACCAATTTTCTTAGGGTAGAAACGTGCTGTATAGATTGTAACAATTAGCAAAAATAGGTGCGGAACCTCCTACGACATAAAACTATGTTGAAAAGTGGTGAAAAATTAATTTTTATTCAAAAGTACACATCCAAAATGCGACGTAATATGTACGTCAAAAAGTGATATCTACGAGATGTGGAATAGCGATGTAGATAGTATGTCAGAATTGAACATCTTTGAGATATCTCATTTATGTTCTAGTTACCCGGACATAAGAGGTAACAGAGATGTCCACTTAACATCGTATAGACTTTTTTGTTAACATCGCAGTTGTGACTTGAACATCTAAATGATGTTACAGAGATGTTTTCTTGCTGAGTGGGATACCATGTAAGTTTTTGATGGTAAATAAACTCTAAACTCTACCTAATTTCTCTTTTTTCCCACATTTTCACTGTCACATTTCACTAAGCGCATTCACCAATATGTTAGCATCAAGTAAGCATGGTACCGGTACCATTCGTACCAACACGACACGTTATTTCTTTCCATAGCTCACCCTGAAGAAAAATGCCGTAAAACTGAATATAACGACTAGATAGGTACACCTATCAATGATTGGATATCAGAGTAAGTAGGTAGGTATAGTTTTTAATCGAATGCTTGGTCTATTTACTGAGAAAAAAAATCGACTTAAGCACGCCATGATGGAAACGAAATTGTGCCAGTCACGGCTTTACTAATCCCTTCCGGCCTAAAGCGCGTTAGATATTTCTAAAGATTTTTTTGTACGCGTCTTCTTTTGGTATTGTATAACTATTGTGTGAGTTGCGTGTCTTCAAATTACCATAATCTGAAAATCCTATTGCTCAGTATTATAGCTAGTACCTACCTACCTACCCTACTACCTAGTCTACCTACGGTAGACCCTTTTTTAGAAGAATCAGCTTCAGTCAGACGGTTCAGTATCATAGGTAGGTATATGGGAATATTACTTATATTGAGCCATATTTTACGACTCATGCGTGCGCTCTCCCAAAGAAGTGGGTGGGTTTTTTACGATTCGAACAAGCCAATAAATATTTGGTACGAGGGGCGAACCGCAGGAAGAATTTTGTACACCAAAACTTCCATTTGCATTGACTTCCATCAACTTCCACTGACTTCCACCAACTTCCAAAAGACTTCCACTGACTTCCGCTAACTTCCACCAACTTCCACTAACTTCCAGAAGACTTCCACTGACTTCCACGAACTTCCAAGACTTCCATGAACTTCTACGCACTTCCGCGAACTTCCATTTTTACAAATTTTCTCAATTTTCAAAGACTTATGAAATGTGAGCAATGAGAACATTCCTTATTAATAAGTAAGTGGAGTCAGGTCGTGCGATGAGCTACTTGAAAAAGCAAAATCCAAGGAATCTACGCCAACTTGAGGAATTTACTTGCTCATACTTGTTCACACTTCATCTTCCTTGGACTGTGGAAATGATACTTGAGTATGTAGTAGGTAGGTACGATAAGAATGAAGTACTCAAGTTCCGAAATTATTGCAGCAAAATTCAAAGAAACATAGGAAATTGGAAAATAAGGGGACTTTCTTGATAAACATACCCTCGCAAGCGTCTAATAACGGAGATAGGTACAGGCCTTCAAAGTTTTTTTTAGAACAGTTTTTTTGCATAACTTTTGAACCGTCGAACCGATTTTATTCCAATTTGAACCAAAGTTTACTAAAACAAGTCTTTGCTGAACAGTAGTAACGCATCTCATCAAACATTTTTAGGGGCGAAGATAATAGGAGCTTCCCTCTCCCTTTTCCCTCCCTTTTTTTCACCTTCTTCAATATTTTTGGAAATGGTTCCAATTTTTAAATTGGACGTTTAATTTAGAGAAAAAAGTTACTTGTGCAAAATTTCGATTCGGCGCTTCATTTTCGAGGTATTTGGGTTTGAAAACTTTGGAAAACATCTCAAAATCGCCATGTATTTTTCCAGGGCCCAAATTTTATTTTCTGAAAAACTTCATGTTTCTCGTCAAAAAATGGTGGTACATCAACTTGAAACACCTAGAAAAATGTATTTCAGTTGAAGAATCATGAGTTTTCTTGAATTTTAATTTTTAAGGCCTTTGAAAGTCGCGATTCCGAGATGTTTTCCGAAGTTTCAAACTCAAATATCTCAAAAATGGTGCAACTTTCAGCAATGAACAAAATTTCAAAACTTGGAACCATTTCTGAAAATATTCAGGAAGTAAAAAATAGGGGAAAAGGGGTAGGGTACCTTCTATTATCTTCGCCCTTGAAAGTGTTTGATGAAATATGTCGCAATTCTTCAATAGAGACCTGTTTCAGTAAAGTTTGGTTTAAATTTGAATAAAATCGGTTGAACGGTCCAAAAGTTATTCAAATAAATATCTGATTTCAAAAAAACAACTTTGAAGGCCTGTATCTCCGTTAATCGTTAATAGTTATTCACATAATGAGGCAGGAAAGTGAATCTTCACAGGGATAGTAGGTATATTCAAGGACGGCGAGGCCTAGAAGTCTACGTGCCCTGTAAAGACACTTTCCTGGCGTATTATGTATAACGTTTTACCCGAAACTACCTCAATAAACCATAAAGAAAGAAATTATTCTAGCACAATTTGGCAAACATCACGTTGCTGGGTCCGGTTTCCAGCAAACAAAACGTTTTTGACGCAGGAAAATCTCACTTTCCTGCGTCAAAAGACGCTTGTAATGGACACTTTACCTGTCAGTTTCGGGTAACATACGTTCATCTACAAGCGTTAAATAATACCCGTCACTTTTAGCACGTCGTCAAGGGCGACGTGCAAAAATGATGATTCTGCGCATTCCTGTCATATTTTCAATAAATTCTGACATTTACCAAACATTTCAAAGACCATTGTAGATAAAATCCTGTACGATACACGCGTTAAAAGTGTCTTATTTTGTTCGCGGGGTTGCTCTACTCGCTAATGCTCGTTTCGCAAGCGTCCCCGCTCACAAAATAATACCTGTCACTTTTAACACTCGTATCGTAAATAGCTATTATCTACCAGCGGTAAATAATACCCGTCACTTTTAACACGTCGTCATGGGCGACGTGCTGAAAGTGATGATCCTGCGCGTTCCTGTCATATTTTCAATAAATTCTGACATTATTTACCAAACATTTCAAAGACCAGTGTAGATAACATCTTGTACGATACACGCGTTAAAAGTATCTTATTTTGTGAGCGGGGTTGCTCCATACTCGCTTCTTGTATCGTAAATAGCTATTATGAGGGCATGTTTATTCAGAAAGACCCATTATTTTCTCAATCTTTTATCTCCTTGTGCATTTTGTTGCATCAATTTCGGCACACCTGTATACAGAGTGTTTCGCAATTACGGTTACAAACTTTGAGGGGAGATTCCCCATCAAAAATGGACTAGAAAAAAAAAAACTTTGATGTCCTAAAATGCTCCGTTGAAAAGCTACAGGGTTCAAGTTCAAGTTGAGTTTTTAAAATCGATTTTTTCACATAACTTTTGAATGGTGTGACCGATTTTGTTCAAATTTTAACCAAAGTTCATTGAAATAGGTTTCTATCGAACAATTTAACGTGTTGCAAAAAAAAAGATCAGGCGTGGATAATGGGGGGGTGTTTCTATTTTTTACCCCCTATTTTTTACCCCACTGGTTATTTTTCTAAATTATTCTTATTTTTTATTCTACTCTCAATTTAGAGAAAAAAAATTCCTTTAGCAAAATTTTGATCAAAGGCTTCATTGTCGAGATATTTGGGTTTGAAACTTTTGAAAACATCTCGAAATCGCCACTTTCCAGAGCCCAATTTTTTTTTTCCGAAAGCTCCTTGTTTCTGAGCAAAAAAAATTGTGGTTTATCGACTTAGAAAATCTATTCAACTTTTCAGTTGAAGAATCATGAGTTTTCTTGATTTCTAATTTTTAGGCCTTGAAAAGTGGTGATTTCGAGATGTTTTCCTAAGTTCCAATTAAACCCAAATGTATCGAAAATGAAGCCTCTCTCAAAATTTTGCAGGAGTAACTTTTTTTCTAAAATGAGTTTAAAATTCAGCCGAAGTCGATTGAAGAACTGCGGCGTAGAATTACCGAAGAATGTCGCGCGCTTTCAAGAGAAATCTTCGGAAATGTTCGACAAGAGTTCAAGAACAGACTTTATTATTGCCTTGAGAACAACGGCAATCATTTTGAACATTTGTTGTGAACATTCGTTTTTTTTACGACACCTAAATATTTTTCATGTACTATCTACCTATCTTCCTACCATGTGTTCAGGCTGTTTTTACCGAGAAAGATGTGCCGTAATCGGAAAACCAAATCACTGGAGCTTGCATGGCTTGGCACCGAGCTCGGCACTCTTCAGCGTACAATAATCTACAATATTTTTCTTTACATGCGCCAGCCGCTGGTGCTTGTACTTGCAGTTACACTCAAGTACCTACTTATTGTTGTACACCAAATGTTGATTATTGTCAACAACGAGGTCAACAGTGTGCAAAATAACATAGCCGCGCATGCCCAGTTCTCCAAAGACTTCCACTAACTTCCAGTAACTTCCACACACTTCCGAAAGACTTCCATTGACTTCCACTGACTTCCACGAACTTCCTCTGACTTCCACTAACTTCCACCAACTTCCTCGCACTTCCAAAAGACTTCCATTGACTTCCACGGACTTCCACGAACTTCTGAGCATTTGTACACCAAACTTCCTCAGCGGTTCGCCCCTCGATTTGGTATGACCAGGAAACTGCATGATAAGAGTCACAATAATGTTAGGTAACTTACTCTTCCAGAAAACATACCTTATAGTATGTAGTAAAGCAAGTGGGTCGTACAACCTACTTGAAAAAAGCGCACGCTGTAATAACCTGGGCCTTTTAAGCTATACCTCGAGCTATACATTTTTTGTGTTCTCATTATCATTATTGATATTATTTATTTATTGAAGCTATACGTGTGTGTACTTACATTCAGTTTCTGATCCTAAACAAATAGAAACAGGAAAAAGGTTTGATATAATGATATAAGTAAACCACTAAGCGGAAAAAGATACAAATCGGAACTCGATGCTGTCGTATAGGCAACCAGATATACTTGTGATAGGTCGAGGTATACTAAGTTGCCTATGCGCCAGGGGTTCGTCATTTGAGCTGGGGCAACGCAACATACACTTGCTCTTTACACATTCATCTTTTATTTTCAATCAAATAGCGCCTGCAATTTTGATTTTTGATTTCAGAATTGAGATCGGAAAGACAGTAACTACAAAATAGATATTACTCAATAACCTGTATTACAATTTGTACCGGCCTCTGATATCTCTGTTTCAATAGTTGCAGCTGTAGGCTTTTTGATTCTGCATTTGGTGGTACCGCAATGAAATTTGGCATATGCAAACTACATGAAATTTCAAGTGATTTGACCCGCAGCACTCAAAAATTTGTTCATCAGGGGGCGACTGGGGGCCCCTCAAAATTTCAAGGTGTCAGAATTTTTCCCATGCACCATTCACTACCGCCCTATCTACCGTACAGAACCTAAACAACTTTGTTCTTGACCATCATAACATTTTTCGTCATGTCTTAAGTAGTTTTTGTGTGATCATCGATAAATCCGCATCCCCTTGATTCATTTATGAAAATAAAACTTTAGCAGTGCTATTTTTCAACAAAGGAGTGACCTCAACTTACCATTATTTTCAACATCACCTTTTTCAATGTTTTATCCCGGTAAGTATGATTATTGTTATACTAATATACAGGGTGTCCCGAAAATATACCGACAACGTTCTAAGGCAGCTTCCTCTCATCAAAACAAAAAAAAAGTTCCCGTGAACATGGGTCCGGAAACGCTTCCTAAGGGAGCTACAGGTCCCTAAAGGTGGGACCCTGAAGATGGTTTTTATTCAATATCTCCGAAATCGTTCAAGGGAAATCAATCAAACTTGACACATCCACTAACCTTCTTAGGTCCAACAAAATGAGGCAAGATTAATTCCAAAATAATTTACCAGGGGTGGGTTAGGCTGAGATGGGGGGGTAAAAATAACCCTAACTTTTTTTAATGCGAATTGTTACCAAATTTAACAAGAAATTATGGAATATTGGAGTTTTCTACCAAAAAAAGGTCCCGTTGTTCAACCTCGATAGATGCACCGTTTACGAGATATTTGAGTTTTAATGTATGAAAACGTGGTCAGAAATACTGATTTTCAATTACGATATTCAAGGCGAAAGAAAAACTATTTCAAAGCAACTTCATTTTTTTAGGCATTCAAATTTTGTTAGGCATAAGAAGGTTATTAAATGTGTCAAGTTTGATTGATTTTCCTTGAACGGTTTCGGAAATATTGAATAAACAACCATCTTCAGGGTCCCACCTTTAGGAGGCTGTAGCTCCCTTATGAAGCATTTCCGGACCCATGTTCATGGGAACTTTTCTTCTTATTTTGATGGGAGGAAGCTGTCCTAGAACGTTGTCGGTGTATTTTCGGGACAGCCTGTATAGCTTGAAGTTTTCTTCAACGATACGGATGATGAAACGGCCTCAGATTCCACCTGGAAGCCGTACATGATAATTTTTCTGCAAGGCCGTCAAATTTGGCATTTTTAGCGCACTTTCCCAAAAAATAGGAAAAAGGCGCTTTTAGCTTCACCTTGTCCGTCCGTCCGTCCGTCTGTCCGTCGCCAATAGTACATTATGTCCAGGATGTCAAGTTGACTTTTGGTTTTTTGTTATTCCAGTAGTACCTATATCAGTATTAGGTAGGGACGTACCTATCTCGGGAAACTGGGATACCACAGAGTGGGCTTTGAGATATGGAAGTGCATGGTTGCTGTTGTACCGGAAAGGGAATGAAAAACAACAAACCTATATCTACTGAATATTTATTTCCAATAATTGTAATATAGCTCTGCTAGTAGTAAAAAGTTTCATCTTCGACAACTGCTGGAGTCGGAGCACTTTTGCTTGATGCCATTCTTCTGTCACATCTCCGTACCTTATTCTTGTTTTTCTAACCTGTCCTCAAACATTTGTTATAATGTCCAAAGCGGCGGGATCAACAAATATTACTGACTATGAATGGATTTCTTCGATTTTGACATGTCGTCGTAACAAGTGTGTCTTCAAAGCTCCCTTGTGTTTGGTACGGTGCGAACAATGATTGCATTCGAACCAATGAATTTCTTCGGTTTCCGAATGTTTCAACATGTGCTTCTTCAGAGATGCCTTCTGTTTAGCTCGGTACGAACAATTATTGCATTCGAACCAATTAATGTCTTCGGGTTTAGCATGCTCTAGCAAGTGCGTTTTCAAATGCGATTTATATTTACTTCGGTACGTACAGTGAGTGCACTGGAACCAATTGATTTCTTCCGCTCCAGTATGTTTGAACAGGATGTGCTTTTTCAGATCACCTTTTTGTTTGGATCGGTACGAACACTGATTGCACTGGAACCAATCGATTTCTTCGGTTTTTGCATGTTTATTTATAATGTGTTTTCTCAAATGTGCTTTGTTCTTGCTGCGGTGTGGACAGTGTTCGCATTGGAACCAATTAATTTCTTGGGGTTCCGCATGCTGTAGCATGTGATGTGTCAAACCTGCCTTAAGCTTGGCTCGATACGAACAATGGTCACACTGAAACCAATTGATTTCTTCATCCTTGGTATGTTTCCTTGTAATGTGCGAATCCAAACACGACTTTAGTTTAGCTCGGTACGAACAATAATTGCACTGGAACGTCGACCGGAACCGAATTCTTTCGGGTTTCCAATGTTTCAGCATGTGCTTATCCAATATTGACTTTTTTTTAGCTCGGTACGGGCAATCATTGCATTGGAACCAATCGTTTTCTTTGGTTTTCGCATGTCTCAGCATGTGCTTATTCAAACGTGATTTTTGTTCAAATCGGTACGAACAGAGATTGCACTTGAATAAATAAATGTTTTCGTTTACGGCATGTTGTAACATGTGTGTCTTCAAAGTCGATCGTTGTGCAGCTCGATACGAGCAATGGTCACATTTGAACTTATATTTCCTTCCGCTTATTGCATTACGAGTCGGCATGTTCGATTCTGCTCCGACGCCTTCGATTCGCCTTGCATCAGCCCGATTCAAGGCTAACGGATTCCTAAGTGATGCCTTTCTACACAAACCGTGATGCTTTGCAAGACATAAACTCGAATCCGCTGTGAATCTGCAGCAATCACACGGATATCTCGCCGATTCTTCGCAGAACGACGTTGTTTCGTTGTCTTTGGTCCTTGAATTGTGCGTTTGCTTGTAATGTTCGTATACTTTGAATCTGTAGTAGCTCTTGTAGTCACAGCAGATGCAAGAGAACTGTCCAGGCTCAATGATGGCGTGGAACAGTTTGGCCGCGTAAACGTTTTTGTGGTTTCTCTGTTCGTGGTGGTCGAGTTGAAACATGAACGCAGTCTGATGCGAACATTGCATACAGTCATATCGGTCAACAATTTCCAGTGGATCCGACCTGAATATTAAAATAGATTATGATTAATTGAAGAACCGGAAAGCACTGATTTGTAACTTACATCTTTGTATGGGTAGTTTTGTGGCTGAGTTTCTTGGTTTTTCTCAAGTTTACCGTATACAGGGTAACTTGACCTCTGAAACCAATCAGGTGCTTCTTCACTTTCTCAGCGTGATGCGGGGAGCGGATACCTTTATTAGATTGCGGTAGACGTTGACAGGTGAACAGTGGACGACTGGAACTGGTCAACTGGAAGCTTGTTTGCTTATCATGAACTTACAGCAGAGCAGACGACTGGAAGCGAAAGAAAACTCTGGAAACATTGCGTGCTTTCCACCTAGCCTCAAGTTCGGTACACGTGCCACTTACGCATGTGCGGGTTCCAAACGGTGCTTTCCATCTACGTGTTTCTACTCGGTTCTGCGCCGTTCATTGGATCACGTAAAATTTTGTGCCACACCATGGAACATGTGCCGTCTGGTGGTATTTGTACCGTCTAGGTGGAAAGCACCCATTAGCACCACAGCGCCACCCTTGACAACTGACGCAACTGTCATTTTTAGCGGGAATATTCATTGCTAGTGTTCATATAGCTGGGATATTGAAAATTAGCACCAGAAAATATTATAGTGCACCAAAAATTCCAGAAATGATTGGGTTGAATCTTACATATACATACCATTTTGGTGGGTGCCTATTCGAAGGAAATGTTCTATTGAAAATTGAAATTGAGTTGAATGATCATTTGTGGAAGTATAGGAACAATGAAAATAGCAGCAGCCCAACAGCTTGATGAAAGTTTCTGTACCGAGAAGAAAGTTCAAAAAAGCTACGAGGAGATGCGTTTACGGTATGTGTAAAAGTGACAGCCAGGAACCAGTAGCTGGTCAAGGGGTTAGACAGAACATGCAGCGTTGCCATTTAGACTGACAGGTGTACGAAAGTTTTTAAAATTTGGCGCCTTCAAGCATGCGCACCTGCCTAAACGAGACCGAAACATAATTCTGAATTATGTACAACACGCCACTGAAAGATAAAATGGACTTTTTTTAATTTTTTTTAATTTCGGTAGGTACCCATACCTAGGTACCTACGTACAAAGATTGCACGGAACTGATTAATTTCATTGTTTTTGGCATTTTGTAACATATGCTTCCTTGAAAAGCTCCATTGTACTTAGTACGGTACGAACACTGGCTGCACTGAAACCAATTAACATCTTCATTTCTGGCATGTCGTAACATGTGTCTCTTTAAACCTAACTTGTATTCAGCTCGATACGAACACTGAAACCAATCACACCCTTCGTTTTTGGCATGTTGTAACATTATGTGCGTCTTCAAAATCACCTTCTGTTTAGTACGGTACGAACACTGGTTGCACTGAAACCAATCACATCTTCATTTCTGGCATGTCGTAACATGTGTCTCTTTAAACCTAACTTGTATTCAGCTTGATACGAACACTGAAACCAATCACACCCTTCGTTTTTGGCATGTTGTAACATTATGTGCGTCTTCAAAATAACCTTCTGTTTAGTACGGTACGAACAATGACTGCACTGAAACCAAATAAAGGTGCGTTCAGTCAGCTTATTCAGCCGCAAGTTTCAATTTTAGTCGCAAGCGCAGCGACGCCCATACACTATTTTCCTACTACAGTGCGCTTGCGTTCGGTTGTCAAATGAGTAAGATTCCCGGCGCGTAATTGAATATTCGAACAGGTTGGTACAAATTCTCGACTAGAACATACGCGAAAGTGATTGATAGCGATGTTAGGTACAAAACTTTTTTATGTATTTGATAGAGTTACCCACCCATCAGCCCACCATTATATTACTATTTACATTCGATATAATTTGAAAACGTAAAAACATAAGCGATGATTTTGCAAATGACTTTCTCTGCGATATGATATGAACACTTACAACACTCTTGAGATGTAAATGGAAGGATTGCACTACCCTGGGTACATCTGGTTGTCTCTGGCGGTAACTGCCAATTACCTAGCAAAATGCCAATATGTGCCGCTCCTAAAAAGTGCAAAATATTCCCAATATTTTCTATAACGAGCTCCAACTTTGAATACTGTTTGACTCCTACCTAAATATTGATACGAACATTTGGAACAGTAGATGTGTTATTATGGTACCATTAAAAGACAATAAAGACATCCGGATATGCAACACTGTTCTCTTTTCTTCTTTTGGCAGCAGGGGCCTGTGCAAGAGAGCCTGTGCTTGGCCAAACTCGTCTCTATTCCCTCTACAGATCCTTCGTCAATTTAGGTCACCGCAGAACTTATTGATAAACTTTTGTCTTCCTCTTCTTTCCCTTCGCGCCAAGTGATGTACCGGCGATACTCACACTTTGGTTCTGCCGTTCTGTTTCCGCTATACAGGTTCCTCAACAATCTAGGTTACTGGAACTGATATGATCTGTTCTAGCGAGAGCGATACTCTCTCTCGTCTTTCTCTTGTTCACACTGCATCAGTGGCTTACACACTGCATTTCAAATAGTGGGAGGGTGGGGTAATTGAATTGATATTGCATTCTTGAACATGAGTCGATATATTTGCCTTTGGAATAAAATTGTTTTTTTGTTGGTTTGAAGTCTCTGTGTTTCATTTCCAAGTCTTCACTTACCTGTACTACCTTGTGTTACTACAACACAACGAAAGTCCTAACAAACACCACTAGACAAACACGATTGGCCAATCTAATTCTTTGAACTTAAAAGGGAATCTTCATCTTCTTTGGGGAATACTTAAAGAGGAGTGGGTTGGGAGATTACAATATCTTTTTTTTATTTCGCTACTTATGTACAAAGATTACACCGGAACTAATTAATCTCTTTGTTTTTGTCATGTTTTAACATGTGCGTTCTTAAAGCTCTCTTGTATTTAGTACGGTGCGAACACTGGTCGCACTGGAACCAAATAATGTTTTCGTTTTTGGCATGCCGTAACAAGTGCGATTTCAGACATGACTTTCGACTACTTCGATACGAACAGTGCTCACATTGGAACCAATCAATATCTTTGTTTTTGGCATGTCGCAACAAGTGCTTCCTCAAAGCTCCTTTGTGCTTAGCTCGATAAGAACAATGACTGCACTGAAACCAATTAATTTCTACGTCTTTAGCGTGTAGTAACAAAAGCAATTTCAAATTTGACTTTCGATTACTTCGATACGAACAATGATTGCACTGGAACCAATCAATTTCTTCAACTTTGGCATGTAGTAGCATGTGTTGTTTTAGCAATTTCTTTAGTTTAGCTCGATACGAACAATGATTGCATTGAAACCAAACAATGTCTTCGTCTTTGGCATGTACAAGCATGTGCGTTTTCAAAGGTTCGTTCGTTTTGGCTCGGTACGCACAAACACTGCACTGGAACCAACTGATTTCTTCGGTGCTTGAATGTTGTAGCATGTGCGATTTCAAGTTTGCCTTATATTTAGTTCGGTATGAACAATAGCTGCACTGGAACCAATTGATTTCTTCGTCTCTTGCATGCATCACCATGTGTCTCGTAACATTTGACTTTTGCTTAGCTCGGTACGGACAATGGTTACAATAAAACCAGTGGATGTCTTCAATTGTTGCATGACGAGTTGGCATATTCAATTTCACTGACCTCACATCTTTGGCATTTTCATTTTCAGCCCAATCCTGTGGTCGCCCCGAGGAAGATAATCTTTCACACAAATCGTGATGCTTTGTAAGACATAAGCTCGAATCCGCTTTGTACCTGCAATAATTGCACGCATATTCTACGAATTCTTCACAGAACATCATACGTTCTTTGTCTTCCGTCCTCGGATTATGTGCTTGTTTGCAATGTTCGTACAACTCGAATTGGTAGTAGCTCTTGTACTCGCAGCAAATACAACGCATCTGTTGCGGCTCCACAATGGCGTGGAACAGTTCGGCTGCGTAAACGTTTTTGTGGTCTCTCTGTTCGTGATGGTCGAGTTGAAACATGAATGCCGTCTGATGCGAACATTGCAAACAGTCATATCTGTCAATAATTTGCGATGGATCTGACCTGAATAAAATTGATCATGATTTAATGAAGAACCGAGGAAGCACTAATTTATAACTCACATTTTGTGTGGGTAGTTTTATGGTTGATTTTCTTGTTTTTTTCTCAAGTTAATCGTGTACAGGATAGTTTAACCCCTGCAACTGATCAGGTGCTCCTTCACTTTATAAGCATGATGCAGAGTGCAGATATATTCGATGATTGCAGTAGACGATGCCAGGTGAACAGTGGATGACTTGAACTGATCAAGTGATTGCTTGATTGCTTTATTGCTTCTCATGAACTTGAGAAGCAAATGAAAGGAAGAGAAGCGAAAGAAAACACTGGGAGCATTGGCACCACAGCGCCACCCTTGAAAACTGACGGAACCAGCATTTTTAGCGGGAAATTCCATTGCGTAGTGTTCATATAGACGGCTTTGTTGCCAAATTGTGTAACAGTCAATATTTCCATGAACATTTTGATATTTCTTAGAGAGAAATCATTTTGACCAAACAATACCTTATGTGGTATGTTCTTGTGTACATTGGAATACATTTCATTGACGAAAAACAATTACTGATACTTGCCAGTCCACGACATATCCCAGATACTTCGGCTAAGACCTACATGTCTGGCACTTTTTGCGACTCACGGCCAGACCAGTCTCCCTCAGCTGCTCCAACACTTCGCCCGGAATCTCAAGACGCTTTTCGGACGTTCCCGAAATGTTTACAATACCAATCAAGCTCGCAATCAAGTAAACAAAAACTGAAGGCTGCGGCTTCGGGCCCGAAACTTGGCCAATGAGGTGTTGCCACGTGGCGGCGGCATTATGTAGCCCGAAAGGCATAACGCCTAAACTGAAACAGGCCGCGTTCCGGGACAGTGAAGGCGGTCGCCAATCTCGACGACCCCCTGCCAATACGCGGATTTGTCATCCAAGGACGACAGGCAACGGGTCCGACCAAGGTGGTCCTAGATGTTACCTCAAAAAAGAAGTGGAAATAAAATTGAAATATACATTGATATAACCCGCCATAATATGAACATTTGAATAAAAAATTAAAATAAACCAGGTACGAAGGTCTGAATGAGAAGACTTGGGGCAATGAGCTACAGAGACTACTCATTTTCACCAAATGTTCGAATTCTCATTGCCCCCCAACAAAGTTACAAATTTTACCGACAGTCTGGATGTTTGAGCGAGTGCTTCTTCAAATGTGTCTTTCGTTTAGCCCGGTAGGTACAAAGACTGCACTGGAACCAATTAATTTCTTCGTTTTTGGCATGTCGTAACAAGTGCAATTTCAGAGTTGGCTTCCGATTACTTCGATACGAACAGTGATCACATTGGAGCCAATCAATTTTTTCGGGACTCGAATGTTTCAACATGTGCTTTTTCAGAGATGCCTTCAGTTTGGCGCGGTACGAACAATGACTGCACTGAAACCAATCAATTTCTTCGTCTTTGGCATGTTGTAGCATGTGTGTTTTCAAATTCGATTTTTTTTAGCTCGGTATGAACAATGATTGCACTGGACTGGAACCAATCAATTTCCTCATTCTTAGCATGTCGTAACATGTGATTTTTCAGTTCACTTCTTTGTTTGGCTCGGTACAAACAATGATTGCATTGGAACCAATCAATTTCTTTGGGATTCGCATGCCGTAGCATGTGCGTTTTCAAATGCGACTTAAATTTAGCTCGGTACGAACAATGGTTGCACTGGTGACTTGAATCGGCCCCATCCAAATCTGGCGATTCCACGCCGTCAATTCCTTCTGTTGTCGTCATTTGCAGCTTCACTTTCGGCTCCTTTCCACACAAATTGTGGTGATTCACGAGCGACAAACTTGAATCCGATGTATATCTGCAGTACTTACAAGGATATCTTTCGACTGTTTCACAAAACGTCCCATTGCCATTGTTCTCAGTTCTTCCTGCATCATGTACTTGTTTGCAATGTTCGTACAATTCGAACTGGTAGTAGCTCGTGTAGTCGCAGCAGATGCAAGGGAGCTGTCCCGGTTCAACGATGGCATGGAACAGTTCCGCCGCATAAACGTTCTTGTGCTTCCTGTGGACGTGGTTGTTGAGTTGAAAGACAAATTCAGTCCGATGCGAACACTGCGAACAAGTGTACGTGACAAGGACTTCGGGTGGTTCTAACCTGAAAAAACACAGAAATAATGGGGGCATGAAAAAACTGTTCATGTCACTGGAAACATATATTTTGCGATGATAGTGAAACGTCCAACAAATTAGAAAGCGATTCTTGGTAGCCTTGCTTTCACGATTTAAAATGGAGAAATGAACATAGACTAACTATAACAGACAGGAAAGTCATATGGGGCTGACCTGACTGAATTTTTGGTTCGCGACCGTGCTAGAAGCTTGCTACCACACCCGTTAGAGGGCGCTTATTTGAAATCAATCTGTCATCCGTCTTCCGCGGTGCACCCGTTGGAAAACTTGAAACTTCTTTGTGCTCTTCGCGTTGAAAAGCAGTTTATAAGTTTTTTTGTGAAATTTTCATTATTTGTTGTTTATTGGCTTCGTGAATATTGTCATGAATAAAGAAAGGTCTAGCCCTTTTCCTACTCGTGGACTGGGATTCGCTCTTTATTGTTGTTTAGCACAGCTGAAGATAGGAGAGGTATATGGAACCTCGACCATTGTACTCACACTACGTTTATTGAAATCAGTAATTAATACCTAAAAGTTCACATCACACAAAGAAAGCTGCAGCATTTGATGCTCAATGTAATGCTAGCCTTACATTAAGCATCAAATGCTAATAAGCAGCTGTCCCTATACCTACATTTGTTGTAATGTCCAATGTCCAAAGCGGAATCAATAAAAATATTACCAGTTATTATGGAATTCCTTCATGTTTTGCATGTTGTGTTAACCTGTGTGTCTCTCCAAACATCCTTTGCGTTTAGCACGGTATAAACAATGACTGCACTTGAAGCAATCAATTTCTTCGTTTTTGGCATGCGTTAACATGTGCCTTTTGAAATTGGACTTTCGTTTATTTCGGTACGAACAATGATTGCACTGGAACCAATTAGGTAATGTCTCCCTTTTTGGCATGTCTGAGAATGTGCGAATTCAAAAGTGACTTTTTCTTAGCTCGGTACGCACATAAATTGCACTGAAACCAATCGATTTCTTCGTTTTTTGCATGTTTTAACATGTGCATCTTCAAATCTCCCTTGTATTTAGTACGGTAAGAACAATGATTGCACTGGAACCAATCAATTTCTTCGTTTTTGGCATGCCGTAACATGTGCCGTTTGAAATTTGACTTTCGTTCATTCCGGTACGAACAATGATTGCACTGAAACCAATTGGATTCTCCATTTTCGGCATGTTGTGACATGTGCCTCTTCATAAATCCCTTGTATTTAGTACGGTAAGAACAAAGATTGCACTGGAACCAATCGGTTTCGGCATGTCTCAACATGTGTGACTTCAAAGATGACTTTCGTTTAGCTCGGTATGAACAATGACTGCACTTGAACCAATCAATTTCTTCCTTTTTTGTATGCGTTAACATGTGCCTTTCGATATTGCTAATTGACTTGTTTTTACATTGAAAAGAACAATGTTTGCATTGAAACCGGCTTGTTCCGGCTTCCGCATGCCTCAGCATGTGCTTATCCAAACGTGATTTTTGTTTAAATCGGTACGTACAAAGATTGCACTGAAATAAATAAATGTCCTCGTTTATGGCATGTTGTAACATGTGCGTCGTCCAATTTGATTTTTGTGCAGCTCGATACTGGCAATGGTCACATTTAAACCTATATTTTCTTCCACTTATTACATTACGAGTCGGCATGTTCGATTCTACTGCTCCAACACCTTCGATTCGCCTTGCATCAGCCCGATTCAAAGCTACTGGATGCCGGAGTTCCGCTGATGGTGATACCTTTTTGCATGAATCGTGATGCTTTGCAAGACATAAACTCGAATCTGCCGTGGATCCGCAGTAATCGCACGGGTATCTCACCAATTCTTCGCAGAACGACATCTTTTCGTTGCCTTCCATCCTTGGATTGTGTGCTTGTTTGCAATGTTCGTACAGCTCGAACTGGTAGTAGCTCTTGTAGTCGCAGCAGATGCACGGGAACTGTCCCGGCTCGACGATGGCGTGGAACAGTTCGGCCGCGTAAACGTTTCTGTGGTTTCTCTGTACGTGGTGGTCGAGTTGAAACACTGATGCAGTCGGATGCGAACAATGCGAACAGTTATATCTGTCAACAACTTCGGGTGGATCCAACCTGAATATTAAGATTAAGGCAGATAAATCAATTTCATGAAGAATCAGAAAGCAATAATTCACGACTCACATTTTGTAGCGATGTTTTGGCAGGGAATTGTCTTGGTTTTTTTCTGATGTTGACTGTGCACCTAGGTCACCCGTAAGTAAATAGATTGTGGATAAGTACCTATTCTATTCAACGTCTCGACGGTAAGATGAAGAGGGGACCAGTGGACCACTGAGAATGGGAGCAATGTTTGTCCTTAAGGGGAGGAGTACATTCAGCTAGTGAGAGTACCTACTGAGCAATGAACATGAGCATGACGTCCATAACAGTAAGTTGGAAACTTATTCGTGTGAGGGCGCCAGCAGCATCGCTGAATTTGGAATGTCTCTAGTTGGCTGCGTTTGTTTGAGTGGAAAACACTACATCTAAGAACACTACTAGAGAGATTCCGCACACTGGAACAAACCAGTTTCATCTCGACTGCAGTGCTGCATCACGTGATTCGCCAGCGAGCTCCACACTTTCGCCATGTACGAACACTTGGCACACCTGAACCATTTGAACCGTTCGGTCGCAAATGTGTGCGATTTCGAGTTTCCCTTGTACCTATTTCGTCCGATATGCCAAGAGCGTATTATTCACAATAGAACGGCCCAGCCTACAACAATGAGTAGGTACCTACCACGAAAGAGCTGAGGGGTCACGTTGCACCTCTGACTCATATCAAGCGGTTGAGAAAGTATCTATCTCAAGCAATAAGGAAGCCAGGCAATGCCATAAGTTCTTGATGTTGTGCCAATCACACGATGTTATCAGGTGGAACAAGCCTATCCAGGTCTTCTCTTTGGCCAGTGTGTGTTGATTGTTCGTACTGGATCACGTAAAATAAGCGTGAAGTTCTAGGAATGCCATACGAGCTCAATTTTATGCATGTCCTCGGGCTTCCAAACACCTCGGGCTACTCCCAAACAGCAAACAATCACAATAGAACTAGACTGAATCGTTTATTGGAGCACAAATTACGATGAATAACTTCAGGCTCAATAAGAGCTAGCGCACTCGACTGTTCTCCGTTGCTTCGACTCTCAAGAACTGAACTTCCTCGCCGATCCTCGACCAATCGTCCCTCGTCGGCAGCCATCGGTAGTTGGTTGTCGACGCTCTTTGGATATCGATATTGAGTACCTATTGACGATAGGTGTTCTCAAGGATACCGTTAACACGGCCATCCTGACAGGCTGACGTCCTCGGCAGCTGGTGGAGTTAGGCTTCATCAGATGATGAGGAGCAAGAGGACTGTTACGGTTCCAAAAAAATCGACTTGGCGATACAGAATAATAAAACCAAGGGAACCAAAAAAACAAAAAGAGAGTTGGTTGTTATTTTCGGAGGCTCCGGCTGATTCTGCAAAGAAAGATCCAATAACCATCGGCCAAGTAGCGATTCAGTGTTCCTCTGCTGTTCCTGTTGATGGTAAGCAGTACCACTGGTCATGTGAGGTGCCTCGAGAACCAAAATCAACGAAAGCGGCGCTGGACGCCACTCCTAGAACGCCGCACCACCTTTGGTTGACAGCAACTGTCAGTAATCGCCAACTTCGTTGAAGTGACCATCTCGGTCCTATTTCTCTCGCTTGTCCAGATGCCAGAGCGTATGGTGAGCTTCTGGAATGTTCAAATGTACCAAATCAGTTCACTCTACCTTACCGTCCGATCGGCGTCTTCACCAACATTGTCAGTTGGTCCATATTATCAATATCCTGCTGATCGTTGCGGTTGTTCCGAAGCTCATGCGTTCAAGACACGTTGATGCGCAAACCAAGTGATGCCTCTTATCTTTTATTTTACTGTTTTAGAATAAGTTACCTATTTGATATTTAGCGTGTTGTTGTTATATGTATTATTATTGTCTCTGCGTGAAGTGAGAGACGTTATCAGGGGGTAGCTATACCGGTTTACTACACCAATTTCCCTTGGGATAGGACGGCAGTATGTTGTTTTTCGTGTAGGTACTCTGTTTCAGTGTCGTCGCTGGAACTTCGTTGGGCCCTCCGAGTTCTCGCAGCGTCATCGAAAAGGTAGGTAGGTACCTACGTTATAGTTTGTAAGCCAACTCTCGCGGTATTTCTCACCCTTTCTATTGGCGTCCTCTGCTCAACGCCCTTTTATTTTTGTTAACACGCCATGTCAAGTTGAACTGTTAATATTCTGGAAGCCTTTTCTTCCCGATCATAAACCTGATTTTTTGTAGTTTATTCTGTATTTTTAATTCTCCCAATCCCAATTATCTCCACCTTGGAATCAATCACTTTCAATTACGATTTCAAACCGTAATAGAACCATGGTTTTATGTGTTCCATGGCATAAACACCAAGATATTTTCTTGTTTTAGAGAGGTTTTTCAAGTGCTGAACTTCATATCTATCGTGAGGGAGACATTTGGTAACTTTGAAAGGACCGTTCCATTCAGGCAAGAGCTTTTTACTGTCACACGTTGTAATGATACTGGCGACTTTTACAACGACCAAATCACCCACGTGGTACTGGGGCGGACGAGCTCTCTTGGAGTCGAAACGTTGCTTGTCGATGCGCTGCTGACGCTCGCATGGTTCGATGCAGCAGATTCCCACAACTTGGACCAACACTGCTCCAAGGCCATACTGAGATGCGTCAGTATAGAGCAAGGTACGGTTATTGTAGTTAAAGACGGTCAAGACTGGTTTGGAGGTGAGAGTTCGTGTAAGATCGGGTACAATTTTGTCGTGTTCACGGGTCCAGTTCCATTCAACACCAGTGCGCAGTAATTGAGTTGGGGGTCTGGTTTTGTGGGCAAATTGGGCGATAAATTTTCGAAAATGAGTCAGCCCAAGAAATTGACGAAGTTGGGAGGGATTCGTGGGAGTGGGGAAATTTTGGACCGCTGCAAATTTGTCGTTGTTGGGACGCACTCCTTTGGAAATTTCGAGGTCCAGATAAAACAAAAATTGTGAAAAAAATTAACATTTACACAAGCGCATCTTCAACCCATTGTCTTTCGATATTTGAAAAAGGGTGCGGTTAGTATGAAGACCTTCTTGGATCGATTTGGAGAGTATGAGTGTATCGTTCATATAAACAATCACTTTACCATCAAGGCGAAGGGGTTCAAGGATGTGGTTCAAGAACTGTCGAAAAACAGCCACTGCATTTCGAAGGCCGAATGGCATACGAAGAAACTCATAATGTCCGTCAGGTGTGGAAAACGCGAAAACGCGGAAAAGGAGGAATTCTAGCTGCAAGAAGCTCACCGACGATACCACGAATGGTTCCAAGTTCCTTCAGGGCAAGGCGATGAGGTTTCCTGGAGACGGGCCTGTCTGTTGTTGTTTTGATGACCATTTTGCCGCGACATTTGCCGACATCAGTGAGGCGATTAGTGGAAAAACAGTCGGAGAATTCGTCAAATAACAGCTTTAAGGAAGTTTTAGTTTCAACTACAAGTGGCTCGCCAGTAAAAACTGTTGCAACTGTGCGAAAGTGAAAGTTGGAAAAAATAATGCCGTTTGGACCTTTCTCGTAGAAAACAGTAGGGTCCTCTGGAAAGTTGCGACCGACAAATTACATCAGTGAACTGGAGACATTTATCCACAATAAAAAAGGAAATATTCCTGGTAACGCCATCAATTGTTATCAAGGCGTCTGTTTGGAAAGTGGTGTGCGGTGTGCGTTACATGATCGCCGAGATGCTGTAAGTAGGTGGGAAAGATACTGTATTTCTCAAGTTTCAAGAAGTCCGCCAAGGAGGACGTGATAAGTGAACACTCGAAGGGTGTATTATAATACCAGTAAGGTATTATTTTACTGGTATTATTAAATAGGATACTTGGTTTGAGGTGAACACTTGTTTTATACATTCAACTGTTTGTGTATCATGTTATTTGTTTTAGTGTTTTAGCATCAAGAAAAATTTCTAAATATATCCGAAACGTCGGCGTAACAACCCTGCAGTTTTATTGAAAATCAATAATATTTTGTGTCCAAAACACACTTTAAAAATATCAATAATAATCAGTTATTAAAGAAAATGGAGAGGAACACGAGAAGATTTTTAAATCACATCAATTTCTGATTTACTTCTTTCTTTATAGCCTTCAAACGAATTCACATCTTCGTCTTCTGGTTTGCAGCATGTCGCGACATGATAATTTGCAGATTAGTTTTTAGTTCATCTCGAATTAATTTTGATCGGTTTCTTTGTCCTTCTTTATCAACCGGTATAGCGCCATATTGTTTATCAAGAAACGTAAAAGAAAATGACTTCTCAATTTCTTCGTATTTGGCGTGTTTAATCATATGCCTTTTCAAATTCCATTTCAGTTTAGATCGGAATGAACACTGGTTGCACTGGAACCAATCAATTTCTTCGTTTTTGGCATGTTTCAACATATGCAACTTCAAAGATGACTTTTGTTTAGTCCGGTGCGAACAATGATTGCACTGGAACCAATTAATGTCTTCGTCTTTGGCATGTTGTAGCATGTGCCTCTTCAAATGCGATTTCAGTTTACCCCGGTACGTGCAAAGACTGCACTGGAACCAAGTGATTTCTTCGTGTTTGACATGTAGTAACGTAATATGCTTCTTTAAAGCCGACTTTTGTTTAGTTCGGTGCGAACAATGATTGCACTGAAACCAATTGATATCTTCGTTTTTGGAAAGTTTCAAGATGTGCGATTTCAGAGCCGAATCTCGTTTAGATCGGTACGAACAATGATTGCACTGGCACCGAAAAATTTCTCCGCGTTTGGCATGCTGCAACATGTGCCTCTCCAAATTTACCTTTCGTTTGGCTCGGTACGAACAATGATTGCACTGCAACCAATCAATTTCTTCGTTTTTAGCATGTTGTAACATGTGCCTTTTCAGATTTTTTCTTCGTCTTACACTGTACGGACAACGGTTACACTTGAACCAGTGAGCTTGTTCGCTTGTTGAATCGTTACGAAGCGATATATTCAATTGCATTGCTCCAACGCTTTCAATTTCGGCCGCCCGATTCAACTTAAATGACGTCGCATCCCTGACATTTTCTGCTGCATAGCGGGGTGCCCCTGTTGGTGATACCTCACACAAATAGTGATGTTTCGCAAGACATAAGCTTGAATACGTTTTGCAAGTACAGTGGTAGTGGTCACACGAATATCTCACAAATTGTTCATAGAACCACACATCTTCGTTTCTCGGATTATGTGCTTGTTTGCAATGTTCGTATAATGCAATCTTGCAGTGGCTCTTGTAGTCGCAGAAGATGCAACGGCAACGGATCTGTTCCGGCTCGACAATGGCGTGGAATAGTTGGGGCGCGTGTACGTTTTTGTGGTGTTTCCGGACGTGGTGGTCGAGTTGAAACACAAATGCAGTCTCATGCGAACATTGCAAACAGTTATATCTGTCAACAGTTTCCGCTGGATCTGACCTGAATATTAAAATAGGTTTTGGTTTTATGAGGAACCGGAGAGCACTGATTTATAACTCACATTTTATGGGGGTATTTCAACGGCGAATTGTATTTTATTGCTTCATGTGGGCCGTACCTAATAAGTGGACAGCGAGTGGACCACTGAACTGGTTGCGACGCTTGTCAATGGGCTCTGTGCAACTGGACTGAAGCGCCAACTACCGGTGGAATGTGTCCCTACTGCCTACTGGCCGCCAGAAGCCCATAAGTTATACATTGAAAATTGCAGTTCAACTTTTTTTTTAGCAAAAAACTGGTCATAGGTAGTTAAAAATCATTTATTTGAACGATGAGTTGTCGTTTTATCACTGCACGAGATTTGGTTCTAGACAGAGGTAACCTCACTTTTGAGTCGACCATCCCGTGACTTCTGCTCAGAAAAGCAGCGTGTTTTTCAATCCTGCACCGCAGGAGGACTTTGCTTGGTAATTTTATGCTGTAATTGTCCTAACAAGCCCGATTGACTAACAAATTGTCAACACATCTACTGTTCCGAATGTTCGCATCAATATTGCGTAAGAGTCGAACAGTAATCAAAGAAGAAGCTCGTAATAAAAAATATTGGTGATATTTTCATACTTTTTAGAAACGGTGCACATTAGCATTTTGCTAGTAATCTGCAGTTACCGCTACAATATAACGAGATGGGATACTAAGGGTAGCAATCCTTCCATTTACAGTTCAGAGTGTTCATATCATACCGCAGGGAAGGTCATTGGCCTCTGGTCATCGGCTCTGTTTTCACGTTTTGACATTTTATCTAATGTGAATAGTGATATGGTGGGCTGATGGTCTCGAAAAGTCGAGGAGCTAGCTTTAGTGATTGTGTATTCAGCGAGGCCGCATCAAAGAGTTTCTGATCAGCAAAGCTTATTATTCCTGGGACGGCTATCTGAGCTCACGGCTAGAGTCATTATAATCCTTAAGGTTCGTTCAGTCAGCTTATTTAGCCGCAATTTTAATTTTAGCCGTAAGCGCTGCATCACTTATTGGCTGTTCCGAGGAGGCTGGTCCATAAGAGCCAATGGGCGTCGCAGGGCTTGCGACTAAAATTAAAACTTGCGGCTAAATAAGCTGACTGAACGCATCTTTACTGAAACGGAGGCCGCTTCAATCAAATACTGAGTGATACGAAATGTGAAAAAATGTAGGTACCTACCTACGATAAGGTTTTATTTTTTTTCCGTCCTTCAGATCACCCTGTTTCTAGTAATGTTCCAATTTTCTGAAAGAACGTGGTCGGCAAGGCAAATTCTGAAAATTTTGTTGATCTACCACGAAAGACTTCCGAATAAAACGTGAAATCCGTCGTGGAGGATGAGTCATCGTGTACAGACAGAAGTCATTCTAGAAATGGTCTCAATCGTCATAGGGGACCTCAAAACGGATATATCCGTCGAAATCTCGAAAAAAAAAATTCTGCACGTTCACAATACTTCCCCTTTTCGTTGGATGGTGGGTTGGGGAAGTAAAAATAAGCTTAGTTATTCAAAGAGGCAACTCCACCTGTTACATGCCGAAAAGGCCTCGTGCCTTTTCGGTGCGACTTACCATTGGTCTGTCTTATTTAGGAACACGGCCCGCCAGCTGATCAGAGAAGATAGGCCGGGGTTCTTATTGGATGGTCGGGGGCGCCACAGTATCATGACCGAATTCCCAAAAAAACAATCTCTAGCACCAAGCAATGACTGATACATTACCGAGGATAAAGCCACAATAAAGGAAATAGAAGAGATTGGTATATGTCGATTAATGCTACAACAAAGTTTATGTTACGTTCGGGAGAGGAGCTGGGCTTCAGCACAAGCCAAAATTAAAATAAACGTTTTCTGTTACAAAGCGTAGGTACCTGTCGTCCGGTTTTTAACAGTACCTACCAGATAACAATTCAAGTCGAGGTGAATCTAAAACAACACGGTAGGTACCTAAGTTGATAAGCCACCTCAGCGAGTGTTATCGGCTTCTTTTTCTTACGTTAACAATGTTACAAAAACAATAATAATTTTATAAAAGAAACTTTGTGAATTTAATACAGAGATTTTCCTTTCGAAACAAACAACTACTTATTACAAGTCAAACTCGGACCTTTCGCCCTATAACATCTACGTTAATTTCAAAGTCACCAATAACAAGTTACCACGAGACTGTCGGTGGCAAAACTACAGAGTTTGTGTACGGATTTCGAAAGATAAAGAGTGAAGTTAATTTAAACAAAGCGCATATACTCTTGGCGAATGGTCGGAAATCGCAACAATTTAATTGCGAGCAG
Source organism: Anaspis maculata (assembly GCA_949128115.1). Lineage (NCBI taxonomy): Eukaryota > Metazoa > Arthropoda > Insecta > Coleoptera > Scraptiidae > Anaspis > Anaspis maculata. The sequence continues at coordinate 4,497,596 of OX421961.1, forward strand.
ACTGAATTTTGAATTTTACACTCTATCGTCCCCTGAAAACTGTCAATCTATTTTTCTTCCGTCTTTTTCTAGAATGGTACTCGAATAGTGTTCAGCCAAATATCAACAGGAAAAATGATTATCGTTGACGCATTTTTAATGAAACACAAGTAAGAGGGAAAATAAGGCAACACGATTGGCAAAACTTCACCGCTTACTTGAACAAAACACAAAGCTGTACACACGGTGACGGCTTCCTGACGGCCGCGATCGACAATTTGTCGTACGCTGAGACTTCCAGAGTGCGGGCGATGGCTAGACTCGGTGTCGTAGAAGATGGAAGCTCACGCTAGTGCGACAGGAATCGCCGGGCGGTTTGGAAAATCTTGCACTCAAACCAAAAGGCGGGCTCCTCGTTGGATCGTTCCCTTTCCAAGGAAAGAGTCGTTTGGGAAATTCCCTGTTGCGTTAATGCGACGATGTCGATGACGGTGACGTTGACGGCTCGCTGGCAAAATCTCCAGACTTTGAAACGGGATTACAGGAAATAAGAGATGTTGGCAACTTGATCGTAGAAAAACTCGTTATGTAGCAGAAAAACTGAGTGGTGGGTAAAAGAAGAAACCTACAACAATTCACTCGACTCAGTGTCGACTCCAACTCGAAAATATGACAAAGAGGGGGGCCAAATCAGTCTTTACTTTGCCTCCAGGTGACAGACGGTTTCGTTTGATGCGCCAAGTGTGGTTGTACTTCTTTAGACGGCGAAACAATGCCTACTTCGGGTCCAATACCCTAATGATCCAACGTTCGCCAAATGAACCGCAGAACAGGCGGTTTCTGGCTTCGAACTAACACAATTTCGAAAACCACTCGAAAGGCAAAAACGTGGATGTACAGCACACAACTAGGCGACATCTCCGATGCGAGTTTCAAATTGAAAAGGAAGAAGTAGCCACGTCGTTTCCTTTTATCAGATTCTGCCCACCGGGACGCTGGGCTCATTCTTATCCATAGCCAATTGGAGAAAGGCACGCGGAACTCGTTCGCCGGAACGGCCACCGCAAGATAACGAAATTCTTCATACTACTAGAAAATAAACGACAGGACAGAACTGGACTGGCTCAATCAGTCCAAGTACAAAAAACAAACAGAAGCAGGAATCGACGCAACACACCTCCTTTCACCTTCAACATTTCTCGAATCGAAGATATTTATTTCATTCAAGCTTATTGCTTATGGTTATTCTTAATTTATTATTATTACATACAAATCTACTCGCAAATCTATGTATCCTGATGTTACACGTATTTTCATAATTAAATAGTATATTTATTTGGTTTGAGGTGAACACTTGTTTAATATATTCAACTGTTTGTGTATCATGTTATTTGTTTTAGTGTTTTAGCCTCAAGAAAGATTGCTAAATATCTATATCCGAAACGTCGGCGTAACAACCCTGCAGTTTTATTGAACATCAATAATATTTCGTGTCCAAAAACACACCTTAAAAATATTAATAATTATTTGAGAAAATGGACAGGAACACACGAGAAGATATTAATCACATTAATTTCTGGTTTACTCTCTTCCGAGCTCCCTCCTTTTTCTGGTATCTTTGTTGTTGCGTTTTTCACCAAATAGCCTTCAATAACGAATTCACATCTTCGTCTCCTGGTTTGCAGCATCTCGCGACATGATAATTTGCAGATTAGTTTTTAGTTTTTCTCGAATCGTACAAAAACTGGATTGGGACTCCTCAATTTCCTAGTTTTTGACGTGTTTAATCATATAACTTTTCAAATTCCTTTTCAGTTTAGCTCGGAATGAACACTGGTTGCACTGGAACCAATCAATTTCTTCATTTTTGACATGTTTCGACATATTATGCAACTTCAATGATGACTTTTGTTTAGTTCGATGCGAACAATGATTGCACTGGAACCAATTGATTTCTTCGTCTTTGGCATGTTTCAGCATGTGCCTCTTCAAATGCGATTTCAGTTTACCCCGGTACGTGCAAAGACTGCACTGGAACCAATCAATTTCTTCGTGTTTGATATGCAGTAACATAATATGCTTCTTTAAAGACGACTTTTCTTTAGCTCGGTACGAACAACGATTGCACTGGAACCAATCAATTTCTTCGCGTTTGGCATGTCGCAACATGTGCCTCTTCAAATTTACCTTTTGTTTGGCTCGGTACGAACAGTGGTTGCACTGGAACCAGTTAATTGCTTCGTCTTTGGTATGTATTAGCATGTGTCTTTTCAAATGCGATTTTCGTGCAACTCGGTGCGTGCAAAGACTGCACTGGAACCAATCAATTTCTTCGTCTTTAGCATGTTTTAGCATGTGAGCCTTCAAATGTGTCTTTTGTTTAGTTCGGTACGAGCAATGATTGCACTGGAACCAATCTATTTCTTCGTTTTTAGTGTGTTGTAACATGTGCCTTTTCAGATTTCTCTTTTGTCTTGCACTGTACGAACAATGGTTACACTTAAACCAGTGGGCTTGTTCGCTTGTTGAATCATCACGAAGCGATATATTCAATTGCATTGCTCCAACGCCTTCCATATCAGCCGCCCGATTCAACTCCAATGACGTCGCATCCCAGACATTTTCTGCTGCACAGCGGGGTGTCCCCGTTTGTAATACCTCACACAAATAGTGACCTTTTGCAAAGCATAAGCTTGAATCCGTTTTGCAAGTGCAGTGGTCACACGAATATCTCACAAATTGGCCATAGAACCACACATCTTCGTTGTCTTCGGTTCTCGGATTATGTGCTTGTTTGCAATGTTCGTATAATGCAATCTTGCAGTGGCTCTTGCAGTCGCAGAAGATGCAACGGCAACGTCGGCAACGGATCTGTTCCGGCTCGACAATGGCGTGGAACAGTTGGGGCGCGCAAACGTTTTTGTGGTGTTTCTGGACGTGGTGGTCGAGTTGAAACATAAATGTAGTCTGATGCGAACATTGCAAACAGTTATATCTGTCAACAATGTCCGCTGGATCTAACCTGAATATTAAAATAGATCTTGGTTTTATAAGGAACCGGTGGTTCTATAATTTATAACTTACATTTTATGGGGGTATTTCAGAGGCGTTTTTTTTTATTATTGCTTCATGTGGGCCGTAAAGAGTGGACAGCGAGTCATAGACTCAGCGAGTGGACCACTGAACTGGTTGCGACGCTTGTCAATACACTATTTTCCTACTACAGTGCGCTTGCGTAAGGTTTTGAAATGTGTAAGATTCCCGGCGCGTAATTGAAAATTCGAACAGGTTGGTACAAATTCGACTAGAACATACGCGAAAGTGATTGATAACGATATGTTAGGTACAAAACTTTTTTATGTATTTGATTGATTCACCCACCCATTAGCCCACCATTATATTACTATTTACATTCGATATAATTTCAAAACGTAAAAACATAAGCGATGATTTTGCAAATGACTTTCTCTGCGATATGATATGAACACTTACAACACTCTTGAGATGTAAATGGAAGGACTGCACTACCCTGGGTACATCTGGTTGTCTCTAGCGGTAGCTGCCAATTACCTAGCAAAATGCCAATATGTGCCGCTCCTAAAAAGTTCAAAATGTTGCCAATATTTTCTATTACGAGCTCCAACTTTGATTACTCTTTGACTCCTTCCTGAATATTGATACGAACATTTGGAACAGTAGATGTGTTGACAGTTTGTTTTCCAGTTGGGCTTTTTAGGACGATTAGAGCATGGAATTACCATATAAGGTCCTTCTGCAGTGCAGGATTAATAAAGGTAGCTGCTTTTCTAAGCAAATCGCGTTCTGAAATGACATAACCTTGAAAATATGTGTCAAAACACAGCTAAAATTTCTGTTGTTTCGCCGTTAACTGACGTCTGTCAGAATTTGTACCATCCTGCTGACGCTTGCGCTAAGATAGCCTTAATACGAAAAGGATTTATAGGGTGATTGCATGTAGAGACTGTAGAGACCGTTTTGACCTAGGGACTTTCAGTTTGTCTATATTGGTAATGGACAACGTCAAATCGTCTGTCAATCATGCAATTTTTGACAGGCAAAATCTGACATTTTGTTGACCTAACATTATTTACGCTAATGTCGCTAACAACAGTTTCATTATTCATCCATCACCCATCAGTCCATCACCATGTTCAGCCTGCCATGCCGAGAATTCTCCGTATTTCACGCACTTTCCGGGGATTGGGTACGTCGAAGATGACCTGAACCTTTTCAGGGTCGACCCGGAGGCCACGCTTGTGGACTATGTACCCCAGGTACCGGAGTTCTGGCAGACAGAACCGGCAATTCTCTCTACTCACACTCAGTCCAGCGGCTTCCAGTCGTCGGAACACCTGCTGCAGAACTTCCATAGGATGGTCGAAAGTGGTCGTGTTGACAATTATGTCGTCTGGATAGACGAAGACGCAGGGCTCGAGTTCCACCCCGAGGAGTCTGTCCATGAGCCGCTGCCATGTTGCCGGGGAATTGTGCAGGCCAAACGGCATTCTCCGAAACTGGAACAGTCCGCGGTTCGGGACTGTAAACGCCACAAGTTTTATGTCCCGACGCCGTTGGATACAGTTCGACATGGTAGCTGATGCGGAGGTCCCGGGTTTGTTTCCAGGTTATATCTTGTTTGTCTTGTCAAAATGTATTACTTAGATACCCATCATTTGATTACTGCAAGAATAGGTCCCTTCGTTTCGGTTTTTTTGAGTGCGCATGTGTGGCGCGAATTTCATAGTTTCGTACACCGATATTGAAAATTAGCACTAAAAAATATTGTAGTGTACCTAAAATTCCACAAATAATTTGGTTGAATGTTAAGATACCATTTTTTATATTCAAAGAAAATGTTCCATTGAAATTAGGTCCAATGATCATTTGTGGAAGTTCAGGAACAACGCAAATGGCAACAGCGCTCAAAACAACAAGACATCGGCGCCAACTGTCACTTGTGACAATTATGATGACATTTCTCGTTACTACCTGACCTACATTTCATTTGCTCATGTTTTGACGATAGAACACAACTTGTTGGAAATGGCTGTACCGAGAAGGAAGTTCAAAAAAGCTACGAAGAGATGCGTTTACGGTGTGTGTAAAAGTGACAGCCAGAAACCAGTAGTTGGTCAGGCGGCTAGACAGAGCATGCAGCGTTGCCATTCAACTGACAGGTGTACGAATGTTTACAAAATTTGGAGCCTTCAAGCATGCGCACCTGCCCAAACGAAGTAGCCTTATCAACTTGTTGGTACCTATAGCAAGAAAGAAGCTACTGATAACAAGAAAAACCTTTATTCCTCACTTCCATTTTAGGAATTATATTTTACAATTAAATGATCAAGATAAGAAGGAACAGAGAGACAAACAGCACAAAAACAAATGATGAACAGCATGATTGCAGCAATCATCCTAACTCAAGTTTTCGGAGAAATCGTGAAAGTCAAGCGGCTGAGCGTTCCTCCGGCTTCCCCAATTCAATTTTGATTAGAATGACGGTGGAGGATCAGGTAAATGGGTTTCAATTTGAGTTAGGTATGAACAATTGTTGCACTGGAACCAAATAGTTACTTCGTTCTAAGCATGAAGTCGTAGCATGTGCTGCTTCAAAGCCGATTTATGTTTAGTACGGTATGAACAATGGTTGCACTGGAACCATTTGATTTCTTCGTTTTTTGCATGTAGTAACATGTGCGTCTTCAAACCAGAGTTCCGTTTACTTCGGTACGAACAATGATTGCACTGGAACCAATTGATATCGTCATTTTCGGCATGTCGTAGCATGTGAGTTTTCAGATGTGCTTTTTGTTTGGTCCGGTGCGAACAATGGTTGCACTGCAACCAATTGATTTCTTGGTTTTTGGCATGTTGGACCATGTGCGATTTCAAATTTGACTTGTTTTTGGCTCGGTACAAACAATCGTTGCACTGGAACCATTTGATTTCTTCGTTTTTGGCATGTTGTAGCATGTGCCTTCTGAAAGTTGAATTGTATTTGGTTCGGTACGAACAATGACTGCATTGGAACCAATCGATTTCATCGGGTTTCGCATGCTTTAGCATGTGCTGTTTCAAATGTGACCTTTTTCTAACTCGGTGCGTACAAAGATTGCACTGGACCCAGTCGATTTCTTCATTTTTAGCATGTCGCAACGTGTGGGTTTTCAGATCACATTTTCGCTTGGCTCGGTATGAACACTGATTGCATTGGAACCAATCAATTTCTTCGGCTTTTGCATGTTTCAACTTGATGTGGGTGTTCAAATTTGTTTGTTTTTTAGTTCGGTGCGAACAATGATTGCACTGGAACCAATCAATTTCTTCGTTTTTGGCATGTTGTACCATGTGCAATTTCAAACCTGACTTTTGTTTAGCTCGGTACGAACAATGGTTGCACTGGAACCAACGAATTTCTATTTCATCGGGTTTTGCATGCCGTCGCATGTGCGATTTCAAACTTGACCTCAATTTAGCTCGGTACGAACAATGATCGCACTGGAGCCAATCAATTTCTTCATTTTTAGCATGTTGTAACGTCATGTGAGTTTTCAGATAACCTCTATGTTTGGCTCGGTACGAACAATGATTGCATTGGAACCAATCTATTTCTTCGGGTTTCGCATGCCGCAGCATGTGCGTCTTCAAATGCGACTTGAATTTAGCTCGGTACGAACAATGATTGCACTGGAGCCAATTAATTTCTTCATTTTTAGCATGTTGTAACGTCATGTGAGTTTTCAGATAACTTCTATGTTTGCCTCGGTACGAACAATGGTTGCATTGGAACCAATCTATTTCTTCGGGTTTCGCATGCCGTAGCATGTGCGTCTTCAAATGAGACTTGAATTTAGCTCGGTACGAACAATGATTGCACTTGAACCAAATAATTTCTTCGGGTTTCGCATGCTGTAGCATGTGCGTCTTCACAGTGGCTCTTCTTTTAGCTTGGTACGAGCAACGGTCACAATTAAACGGAAGCGTTTTTTCATTTATGGGATCACGAGTCGGCATAACCGATTCCACTGATTCAACTCCTTCGAATGTTCTTGCATCAGCCCCATTCAAATCCAGAGACTTCGCATCTTTGGCATTTTCTGCTGGATTCCGGGGTGCTCCTGATGACGGCACCTTTTTACACAAATCGTGATGCTTCGCCAGATATAGGCTCGAATCCGTTTTATGTCTGCAGTAAACACAAAGATAACCCGCTAATAATTCTTCATGGAACGACATAATCATTTCATTATCTGTGATCCTCGGATTGTGTGTTTGCTTGCAATGTTCGTACAGTTCAAACTGGTAGTAGCTCTTGTAGCCGCAGCAGATGCAGGAGAACTGTTGCGGTTCAACGATGGCGTGGAACAGTTCGGCGGCGTAAACGTTTCTGTGGTTTCTTTGTTCGTGGTGGTCAAGTTGAAACATGGTTGAAGTCCGATGCGAACATTGCGAACAGTTACATCTGTCAACAATTTCCGGTGGATCTAACCTAAATATTTATACAGATATTGATTTTATGAAGAAGTGGGAAGCACAAATTTATAACTCACATTGTGTCTGGATAATTTGCAGTGAAGTTTCTTGTTTTTTTCTTCGTCTCCCTCTGCAACCAATTTGGTGGTTCTTCACTTTCTCACCATGATGCCGAGCGCGGATGGGTATATTATTCGATGATTTCGATGTCTCTGAGTAGGAGATAATGACATTTCGACGCACAGTGGACGACTGGAGTGGAGTTGGTCATAATTGGACTGAATGCTCATTGATAAGGACAAGGTCAAAGGCAATACACTATTTTCCTACTACAGTGCGCTTGCGTTCGGTTGTCAAATGAGTAAGATTCCCGGCGCGTAATTGAATATTCGAACAGGTTGGTACAAATTCGACTAGAACATACGCGAAAGTGATTGATAGCGATGTTAGGTACAAATCTTTTTTATGTAATTGTCAGATTCACCCACCCATTAGCCCACCATTATATTACTATTTACATTCGATGTAAGTTCAAAACGTAAAAACATAAGCGATGATTTTGCAAATGACTTTCTCTGCGATATGATATGAACACTTACAACACTCTTGAGATGTAAATGGAAGGATTGCACTACCCTGGGTACATCTGATTGTCTCTAGCGGTAACTGCCAATTACCTAGCAAAATGCCAAGATGTGCCGCTCCTAAAAAGTACAAAATATTGGCAATATTTTCTATTACGAGCTCCAACTTTGATTACTGTTTGACTCCTACCTAAATATTGATACGAACATTTGGAACAGTAGATGTGTTGACAATTTGTTTTCCAGTTGGGCTTGTTAGGACGATGAGAGCATGGAATTACCATATAAGGTTCTTCTGCAGTGCACGAATTATAAGGAAGCTGTTTTCCAAGCAAATCGCGTTCTGAAATGACATAACCTTAAAAATATGTGTTAAAGCACAGCTAAAATTTCTGTTGTTTCGCCGTTAACTGTCGTCTGTCAGAATTTGTACCACCCTGCTGACGCTTGCGCTAAGATGGCCTTTGTACGAAAAGGATGTATAGGGCGATTGCATGTAGGGGGCGCTCGTGGCGCAGTTTGCCACACAAGTCGGTTAAATTAGGAAAAAGTTGCACATTTCCATGACCTATAGGTCGAGGGAACATAAACGTCATAAATAATAGACTTGTGGTTTGAAAGACGTTGTTTATTCGCAATCTTCAATTATTCATTCTGAGCATGACTGAGGTAATTAAGGGACTCCGGGGAATTAAAAGGTGAGCTTGGAGTTTATGTAAATAATTCAGGTAAAATCTACGGCACAACAATACACAACGTAAAGGGTCAATTCTTATTTCACAAGTAATTAATTAGGAAAGGGGGGGTGTTACACCACAGTATTATATAATTTTCTTTGAGCAGTGATTATAAAACAATAATTAAATAAAGACACCATTATTAACTTTCGACATCCATATCGCCCCTTTCGTACTTCTCCAGCATGGCCCTCACGACTATGCACTTGGTCATGTGGCACTTGCAGTACTCCGGATGCTCCACCTCCTCCGGATCCAGCATGGTCAGCTCCAGATCGTACCGCCTCGCGTTGCCGGCGTTTCGCTTCAGCAGCAGCTCGTAGGCGACGGGGGCGCCCTGTTCGACTTCGATCTCTTCCGGAAACACGATGGTCGTCTGTTTCCAGTGCGTTTCCGGTTCCTCGGGTTCCGTGGACAGCGCCACGGGTTCGGTGATCGTGGACGGAAACGAGCAGACGAACCACAAGCACACGCCCTGGTACTTGGCCGGCTTGGTGGCGACGGCCAGGTGCTGGACTTTGAAGGACGCGACGTCGTCGTAGGTCACTTCGCGCAGGTCGACCCAAGCCACGACTTCCGGTTCGGCCAGGATGTCGTCCGGGGAAACGACGGTCGTGGTCGGTTTGTGGGAGGCTTCGCGGCGGAGCTGGCTGGCGAACGTCGACATGGAGACGCCCGCTACGTCGTCCCAGTGCTCAAACATCGACGGCACGCTGAAAAATCAACAGAAAAATCATTAAGTAGGTACCTACATGAGTTCGATTTTGATTACTTATTTTGTTATTATCGTAGTTCATAATGACTCCGGTATATATTAGTTTTCAATAAATAAAGTGAGCTATTATCCACAAGTGACTAAAGTGAGTCATTATACACGCCGTTCACAATAATCTATCAAAATTGACTATTGCTTGATTTATTTGGCATAAGTAATATCTTTTCAATTTTAGCTTCTCTAAGATGAAAGGTCATATATAGTACGTGAGCGAAATGCCATTACGTATAAGACGTGAGAATTTACCCCAATCACGCATGCGCTCGTGTATCAAACATCTCACTTGCTTATTTCTCTCACTTAATAATTATTGCACGTTTTATTTTCTAGTAGGAGTTACCTAACCGGACTTTCAGCTGTGCGTGTAACAATAAAAAGCAACCCCTAAAACACGGATAGGGAAAGGGCCATCCCTTTTCCTATTCGTGACAATACATTTTTTTCCGAGCTTAAACCTCTGCTCTAAGATGAAAAGTCGTAGGTATATCACACGTGAACGAAATACCATTAATAATGAGCAAGTGAGAATTTACCACATTCACGCATGCGCTCGTGTAGCAAACATCTTGTTTGGTTTATTTTTCTCACTTATCATAATTATTGTACAAGGTATTATCTTACAGTAGTGTATGATGACCCAATAAACATTCGTTTACAGTAAGGTTTACAGTGACTAAAGTGGGTCATTATACACGCTTTCTACAATAATCCATTGAAATTGACTAATGCTTGATTTCTTTGGCAGAATAATTCTTCACTCGTCTTTTCAGTTTCAGTTTGCCCCGAGCCTGAACCGTCTGGTCTAAGATGAAACGTCGTATATCACACGTGAGCAAAATACCATTATTTTCGAGCACGTGAGAACTTAATTCACTCTCGCATGCGCCTCTGTATCAACATCTCACTTGCTTATTTCTCTTACTTATAATAATTCGATTATTTCGAATATGATTGTGGGTCTTCTAACCTGCAGGGTGCCGAATACAAAGTGGCCGATTCTGGGAATATCAACCCGTTTGGTTTCAGGAACCTGTCGCGTGCCTGTATGACGGAATCCAACATGCCTTCGTGGAACAAATGGAAGCCCATCCATTCGGAAACTATCACGTCCACTTTTTCCGGAAGCACCACGTCTTCGACTTTCGCATGCAGAACCTGCAAAAAATTGAACAGCATTATAAAAAGCCCACAGTTTACTAGATAACTGCGAATTACTGCTCGATATCATGTTGAGACTGCCATGAGTGAGAATCACCACGAGAACGGTTTACAACAAGGCTTGTCAACCAATCGGAGCGCTGTATTTGGCACGCGACGCTTGCGCCTCTAGCTTGAAATCGAGCCGTATAAGACTACTTGATTGTAACCTATGATCAAGAATTCTTCTGCTTGCGGTAGGCTGTGGCCTGGTCATTGGCAAGCAAACGAGGCTAATTTTGGCCAGGCCACAGATTACCGCAAATAGAAAAGTTATCGATCATACGGTACTAATTTGCACGGCAGGTTTATTAACAGAGCAATTACTAGTGGATATAAGCAACCAATTGTTAATTTTTTCAGTATTTTGAAGGTAACCTGGAGAGCAAGATACCAATGTTTCTTTTCGCGAAACAAAGTTTTGAATCAGACATCTTGAACAGACTTGAAACAAGACGCCACGTCTTTTTGCTGGATTTCAAGAGTGCATACTGGCAGGTTCCCAGTCTCTGAATATTTTCAAGCAATGCCTTCACTGTTTCGCAAAGTGGTTTGTACCAATTCGCGAGCATGCCTTTCGGTCTCCACACGACTCCAGCGACTTGGCAGCGCTGGCGTCTTATCGATCGTGTTTTTGACGGCGATTCACAAGTCAGCGTGTTCGTGTACTTTGATGACATGATCATCATTTCCCGCACCTTTGAAGACCACCTCAAAAAATCGAAGGCTACGGAGCTGCAATATTTGACAGTAAACAGCCAAGGACTTTGAATTGATTCAAGAAAAGTGAGAGCTGTGGTGGAAATACTGGGGCTAAGAAGATGAAAGAAACTTTTTGTTACCTCGATGACATCTTGAAAGTTGTTTTCGGCCACGATGCTCTCGGCAATCTTGAACACGTCGCTGGCTTCCACGGCGTAGACCTTGGCCGCTCCGGCTTGGGCGCAGAACACGGACAGGATTCCAGTACCGGCTCCGACGTCCAGCACGACTTTGCCCTGGATGCGGTCCTTGTTGTCGAAAATGGCCTTGCGATACGCCTCATTTCTCGGCTTGTCGTTCAACATCAGCTGGTGGATCTGTAGAAGAAAAAATGCTACAGAACGTTGGCCAATGAAATCTATATACTTTACAGGGTGTTCCAACGAAAACGAACCCCCCTGAATAAATTTTTGGCTGGTGAAATTTGGAAAATTTCCCGAGACCCGTCGATTTTTCTTTCGAGGGGGACACCTAAAGCATACATTGGCAAATTTCTATCTCCAACCTTTCACCTCCACCCACCTCAATTTCGGAATTTCATAAAACACCACCTACCTTGCGGTACATCAAATTGAAGAGAATTAAATTCTCTTTTTGAAAAAAATAGCTTTCACATTTTCAACCCAACCTCTCTTTTTTTCTAAAATGCTCTCGAGTGTCCAATTTAATATTCTCGATCTCTAAATGCTCTTCAATTCAGTCAGTTTGATCGTAAATAGCATCGAAGAAGAGAATTTTTGGAGGAAAAAGTGCTACCCAAATTCACCCCCTTCGCTCTTCCCCGCCCCAACTTCAAAATTTACTAAGACACCACCTGCCTTGTGATAGATCGGATTAAAGGGAATGCAATCCTCTCTTTGAAAACTTTTTTTCTATGTTTAACCCCTCCCCTCCATTCATTTTGACATTCTGAGTATTTTAGGAGAGAAAAGGGGGTTTTTAAAAAATTTCAAAATATCTTTTTCGGAAAGAGAATTTAATTTTCTTCAATTTGATATACTTATTACAAAGTAGGTAGTCTCATTTTAAATGTTGGAGTTGGGGTGTGGAGAACGAAGAAGTGAATTTGGGTGGCACTTCTTCCACAGGAAATTTTTTCCCTCTATGCTGTGCCGGATGTCGTTGACTGCACTGAAGAGAACTTGAAAAATTTTTAAATATTTTTTCAGGAAGTAATTTCAATTCTCTTCAATTTAATGTGGCGCAAAGTAGGTAGTGTCATTTGAAATTTCGAAGTTAAGGAGGGTGGGGGTGAGGGGGTTGAAGATGGAAATTTCTCAATGTATGCTTCAGATGTCCCCCTCGAAACAAAAATCGACGGGTCTCGAGGAATTCTCCAAATTTCACCTGGCAAAAATTTATTTAGGGTGACTCATGAGCTATACAGGCTTGACCTCTCGAAAATTTCTCAAAGTACAAAACTCGCGTAGGTTTCCCGCCTTGAGGTTTACATTGCCTGCAAATTTCATTTCAATCGGATCACTTTTAGAGAAATTCAAAATGCGGATCAAAGATGGTGGCAGAATAACAAAAAACCAAAAGCCAACTTGACATCCTGGACATATTATGTACTATCGATCAGCGTTCACATCACATCGATATATTTCTTTCCTGAGGAGTTATCCCGGGTACGGACGGACGGACGGACGGACAGAGTGAAGCTAAAAGCGCCTTTTTCCCATTTTTTGGGAAAGTGCGCTAAAAAATGGAACGATTCCCAAAAATAATTAGAGGAGTTAAAATAGGTGGAAAAGGGTAGGTCACCCTCTATTATCTGTGCCCCGAAAAATGTTGGATAAAAGCTCTTGATATAACAAGAATATTATGCGATTTATAATAAACAAGCTGTCGCCTCGTCACCTGACAACGCCCGAGTGTGTTTAAATCGCTAATATTCGAGTTATATTCAAATAAGCTTTATCGCATCATCATAGAATTAGATTCAAATTGTATTTCAGTTTAGTCAAAAGCTGCATCATCATCATGCGTGGCGAATGGCGATGTAAAAATAAATCAACAATCATATAGGTGTTCATTATTTCCTGTCATAACAAAAATTTGACAGTTTTCAGAGAAAAAAGGCAGTTCGTGCATTTTTGGGATTCATCATGGAAAATTTTGATGTTCCCGCAAATATTTCGGAGGTAGCAGATAGTGCAAGGTTAGATTTGCTGCCAGACAAGTCAAGAGTATACAGGTGTTTCAGTGGCCTAGCATAATACTTCGGGAGGTGATTTCTCTCAAGAAACAAAGTCAAAAAATAGGAGTAACATTTTTCTCTGAAATGTTTCCTAAGGGAGTTACAGCCCCTCAAAGGTACGAAGTTGAACAAAGTTTTTAATTATTTGCTGAAAAACCGTCGAAGGTAGGAGCTTCAAATTTGGTATAGAGAAGTTTCTCAACAGTGCAAATGTACATGTCAGGATCTAAACAAATCTTACCAGTGGCGGCGAAGTTAGAGGGGATTGGGTTTATGTTGAAAATTATTCGTGACACGTCCGTGTTTTTTCACTTTTACTTCAGAATGATGCATCCTACGGAAAAAGTGCAGGAGGAATAAAAGTTTTGGATTGAACGAATATATCAAAAAAATCTAATTTAAAGCTCTTACCTTTGAGAGTTCTTAAGCAAATAATTGAAAACTTTGTTGCATTTTGTACCTTTGAGGAGCTGTAACTCCCTCAGGGAGCACTTGAGAAAAATATTTTACTCTTACTTTTCGACTCATTTTTTTGAGAGGAATCACTTCCCGAAGTATTATGCAAGGTCGCTGAAACACCCTGTTGTAGTGTATCATGGTCACGGCACCACTCTAGGTCACAGCATCATTTCTGTAGTGTATCCCGGTCTCGACGCATCACTTCTGTAGTTTAACCCTGTTTTCGATGTTCGGCTGAGATCGTCGTTGTTTCTTCCCTTCCCCACGTTGTTTACCTTTTTTACCTACGTTGTGTTGTTGAGTTCTTACTCGAGATGAAAATGTGTAGTTGGGGATGAGGTTTGATTCTTGAATGAAACGCGAATGAAATGCAAGCAAAATGAATGTTTATCGAAAATCAATTGCAAAGTTTTTGAATGAATTTGTTTCTTTTCTCAAAACACCTCACAACAAGAAATTGACAGTGATAAAATGACACAACAAAACACATAACAAGAAAAATCATTACAAATTATTTAGACAATGCAGGAATTTACAACAATGAAATGAACACAAAATTAGATTGCAAAACAAAACAAGAAATCAGGAAACATGTCAAACTGTCAATTTGATCGCAAAGGAGAAGTGACGTATTCGCTGACAGGCACACATGGGAAGAACACGTCAAAGAAACCCCTGTGTATAGCCTGGTTGGTTGCTGAAGAATCCCTTCCCAAATGATCTGAACAAAAATCAAGTGTGAATGAGTCATGATGAAATGACAGAGAAGTCACTCCAGTTATGTGTGGATCAAGTCAGCGTGAATCGGTGCTTGAACCTCTTTGAAACGTTTGCTCCGTTTACAAGTTATTCACATAACAACAAGAGGAAACTCGCTCGCTCACGCTTTGAACGCTGAGCAATTTATTTTATACTTTACAAACAAAAGAAGCCAAATTGATAGATAAGTAAACAATAAAAAACGATCGGTAAACAAATACATAAAAAAAGAAGACACAAATGATAAGTAAACAAGTGGATAAATGAACAAGAAACAAATGATAAGTTATGGTGTAGGTAAATAAACAAGAAACAAATAAGAGATAAATAAGTAGAGAAGTTGGAGTTGGTCATACTCTTTGTAAGCAATTGGAAGAAAGAAGTATCTATAACGCATTCGCCCGAAATTCTCCAGCAGTTACCCATCAAAAACCCCACAGATACATACTTACATACAAAACAGAACAATGGTTAGTAAACAGTAATCACATACAGTAAATAACAGTAAATACAAGAAAATCGACTCGACCCAACCTGTGGCCCTCTTTTCGTCGTTATACATAATTTCCCCCCCAAATAGGAAAATGTTAGTAGACTCAACAAGGCAGATTCATACGAGCAGGTGGAACCCCCCCCCAGGACACGGAGAAGCGTGCCAGTCTTCTTTCCTTCGTTTACTTTCAGGTATAACCCGACAATGAACAATGAAATGAAAATGAATCATAAAAAGTACTGTTCTCTACTTAGCGGCTGATTTTGGCGTGATGGAGTTTCTTTTTGTCGTCTTACTGTTTGTGACGTAACTTGTGGAAAGAAACAATTAATGAAACCTCGAAGTACGCGCGATAGCGCGGCCTTGAGGTCACGTCATAAGTGCGCAAAAAGCACACTCACTAGATTTACGGCTTTTGCCATCAATATTAAGATCATTTGGGAGTAGATAAATTACAAAAGCTCAAAGCAGTGCGAAGCCACTTGGTTTCAAAGAGGAAAACGGTGGGTTATGCAAGCCCGTTGAGAACAAAGAGAACAAAGAGTTTCGGTTCATGTACAATAATTTCGCGGACAAAATAGGTATCAAAATGCATGATTTGGTGAGTGGGTGGGAGCCAAAATTACGATACGATAATCAAAGAGAGACCGACCTTGAAATTGTAAAAACGACGCACTCTCGATGCACCGAAACGTTCACGTCTTCGTCACAACAGGCAACAGCTGACCATCTTCCCTGTCTGCCCGCGACTGCCGCGCGCCCGGCTCGCCTAGCGCAGCGCCATCTCCCTCTCCCATCGGCAAACGCTACGAACGTCAACGACCGTACCTACTTCAGGTACCAACGTACAAACAAAACAAAGGGGGAATACCACACTGTATTATGAAAAAGAATATCGGCTGTGTTGCGAGTGGCGAGGCGAGAACAAGCGTGCAAGGTGCAGGGGGAAACTATTGTATCTAACCATTGTATAACCATTACTAGTAGGTCAGCCTCGAATTCGGGATTTTGTCGCTAGATGTCGCCTAGAGCAATTAGCTCGCAAGAAATTATCAGCGCATATGAGAAAAATTAAAATTTCTGTACCAAACCATCAACATTTATCAGTAAGTTGGGCGCCACGTTGAAATTTAAACACAGCGTGATTTATAACTAATTTGAGCGACCAAACGACAAATGGTGAACACGCCACCTGCCCGTGCTTTCCGAAAATTGCACAATTTGAACGGCGGCTGGCCTACTAGGAGTAGTTATACAATGATCTAACGTATTATGAGTAACTAAGGCATTATGAGTTACTGTACTATTATGTTCCTGATAATTATTGATAAAGGTTCAACATAAAGCGATCATAATAAGTGATGATACGATAAAATGCGTTATTATTATTATTCAATAGAGAATTTTTTTATTAAACTTTGGTCCAAATTGGAACAAAATCCGGTTGAACGGTTCATAAGTTATTCAAAAAAATCGATTTTCCAATTTCAACTTTGAAGGGCTATATTATCTCCGTTCTTTTTCGATTTTGAACGGTGTGTTTTGAGGAAAATCTATCTATTTTTTATGCTCTTATCGATTGCCAAAGTTTCCGCGAATAAATACCGGACACCTGTATATTATAACCCTGCAGAAACTTCATCTTGAGTTTCTTGATGTTTCCTTTCATGGGATATTCCTATGTATAAGAGGAAAATTGAACTGACTAACTCAAGAAACGTAATTGGAAGTCGCCTTATGGGCACACAGAAGTTATTGGCCTTCAAATTCAGACGATTTTTTTGAAACCGACTACTAATTTGTCCAGCAGTTTATGAGTACAACGACGTAGAGACCTGTTCTAGTTGTCACAGGTTTCACTAGGAATTAAATTTCGGCGTTATGGCCAAGTATTTCCAATATTTCTATTTCCAAAGTATTTCCATAGTATTTCCATCTATTTCCAAGTATTTCCATGTATTTCCAAGTATTTCCATAGTATTTCCAAGTATTTCCATAGTATTTCCAAGAAAATGTACAGTGCTTTCCACTGGTGGTTGACCCCTCGGAAATCTGTAAAAGATCTGACGAAACTGTTCCGGAGAACCGGGCCCATGCCCAAGTTCTGTACCTATGTTTATGTTGGTGAAAACCGGAACAATCTGGAAGTTGAAGGCCAATAACAATTCTTCAACTGGTGTCAGAAACTGAAGGGTTTTAACTGTTCATGATACCAAACAAATGTCACAGTTATTATCCTGACTACCTGGCTGAGAAAAAGAAGAAGAGCCCCATAAAATACTTGATTCCATAGTTTTTTGATGCTCTACCATCTCCTCGACTATCTCCTTGAAATATCAACAAAAAAGAAGTGTAACATCCTGTATAGTCGAACTTTTTTCAGCTATTTCCATGTAAGATAGTGATTTCGGAGCAATTTTCAACAAAATATAACAAAGTATTGCATCTGTAAGCACATTTTTTATAGATACCTACTATAAAAAAAGCTGTTGTCTGACTGCATGTGGTTATTTTTGAATCAGTTTTGCCCTATAAAATTGAGCAATTGAAAAGATTCTAGAGATGAAAACGTATGCAAAAAAAACATTGTTTTTTTAAATTTTGAACAGGATGTCGGTTATTCGAATAGACAATTTCCACTGACGTCACGCAGCTCCGTCTTGAACAGCTGATTCGGGGCAACGTCAGTCAGATGGGCGTTATCTGTCACGGGGCACGTGGGCTACGTCAGCCATGTGCGTCAGTCAGATTGGTAGTATGTCAATCTGTCAGTCGGTGTCGGTGTGTGAAAGTCACTGGTGTCACAAAGTTTTGTCAAACTGGCACGTACAGAGTTGTCATCATGTTGACGTTGCCACGAATCAGCCGTTCGACACGGCGTGCAGCACGTGCGTGTGACGTCATGTGGAAATGGTCTATTCATACACATTCTCGGGCGCTTGATTCCGTTTTGGGTTCAGTGACTGGCCCGGTTTCAATTCCTGATTATGTCGCGGTTGTGTTGTCCAATTTTAGTCAGTCGTGTGGTACCTACCTACTGCAACAATAGTTTATAGATAAAAATATAAGGCAACTCGTATGGCAAGAAATGAGCTGATAAGGAGAGAAACATTTATTTCTCAATCCCATATTAGGGATGGTGATTTTATTTTACAATAAAATTATCGTAAATGAGTAAAAAACAGAGACAGACAGCACTAAATGAAAATTATGGACAGCATCAATGCAGCAACCATCCTAACTCAAGTTTTCGGAGAATTCGTAGAAGCCAAGGGGCTGAACGTTTCTACAGCTCCCCCAATTCAATTTTTGAAAGTCCTGAAAACAACCAACACTGTACGAATAATATACAGCGCTATTCGACATTGAATAAAGACAAATCAATATCAAAAGGACACGATGGGGGGACTATAGGTGGAAGAGCAGGGAAATGGGACAGATATGTTGTAGCACGTGCATCTTCAAATTCACTTTGGTATGAACAATGATTGCACTGAAACCAAATACTTTCTTCGTTCTAAGCATGACGTCGTAGCATGTGCTTCTTCAGAGCCGAGTTATGTTTACCTCGGTACGAACAATGATTGCACTGGAACCAATTGGTTGCTACATCTTTGGCAAGTTTCAACATGTGACTTTTCAGATCACCTTTTCGTTTAGTTCGGTATGAACAATGATTGCATTGAAACCAATCAATTTCTTCGTCTTTGGCGTGTCGGATCATGTGATTTTTTAAATTATCTTTCCGTTTGGCGCGGTACGAACATTGTTCGCATTGGAGCCAATCAATTTCTACGTCTTTGGCGTGTCGGATCATGTGTTGATTTAAATTTTTTTTCCGTTTGG
This sequence comes from Anaspis maculata, assembly GCA_949128115.1. Taxonomy (NCBI): domain Eukaryota; kingdom Metazoa; phylum Arthropoda; class Insecta; order Coleoptera; family Scraptiidae; genus Anaspis; species Anaspis maculata. The sequence goes on from OX421961.1 coordinate 4,516,881, forward strand.
CGCGGTACGAACATTGTTCGCATTGGAGCCAATTAATCTCTTCGTCTTTGGCGTGTTTGATCATGTGTTTTTTTAAATTATCTTTCCGTTTGGCGTGGTACGAACATTGTTCGCATTGGAGCCAATCAATTTCTTCGTCTTTGGCGTGTTTGATCGTGTGTTTTTTCAAATCCCCTTTCCGTTTGGATCGGTACGGACATTGCTCGCACTGGAACCAATCAATTTTTTCAGGTTTCAAATGTATCAGCCGAGGGGTCAACCACCATCGACAGTCCGTGTACAAATTTCTGACAGTCATGACTGTCAGTCACCACAGTCTCCACAGTCTTGCCCACAGTCACCACAGTCAAGCTGACAGTCCTGACAGTCCAGACAGTCATGATCACAGTCCCGACAGTCATGATCACAGTCCCGACAGTCATGCTCACAGTCCCCACAGTCAAGCTGACAGTCACCACAGTCTTACTCACAGTCTCTACAGTCTTGCCGACAGTCTCTACAGTCTTAACAGTCTTTCCCACAGTCTCCACAGTCAAGCTGGCAATCACGAGGAGCTGGTTGGCTCACGCATGCGCGGCACCCAGCACCCAGCTGGTATGCAGCTTTTCTGAGATTATTCGTCCATAATTGTGTCTGTTGATATTTCGATAGCGATATGAGTACCTACTTACCCACCTACCACCTACCTACTTTTATTCAGTCAAAAAAATATAACAAAACAGGGGCCCTATCATTCTTTGAACGGGGAACAGGTTCACATGATTGTGTAGTTGCTAGGAAAGGGCCAAACATAGCTCTTCTTGCATAGCAACACAGCATGAGAGCTTTGTTTCCCGTTTCAAGAAAATAAGCCAATTTCGAACTTGTTTTTTTGTTACTTTTTACCACTAAAATGACTTCAAGATAGTGAATGAAGTATATTCAACGTTTCTTGAATTAAGACAAGCTCATTGTTGATATTGTTTCAATTGGTTGTATTTTTCGTCAATTTAAAAGTTCTGATCCTTGTCCTGATCAGAAATAACTTCAGAAATAACAAATCCTTATTATATGAGATTGGCGTAATCGTGTGAAAGAGATTATACACTTATAGGTAGAGCTAGTGAGATATAAAATGACAGTAGGTACATTAATTATCATCATTGGATGTAGGTACCTACCTACTTAGTAAGGATCGTTCGATGCTTCTGAGGAGTCTTATAAACTGCGCAACAAATATGTTGTCGCGAGGGAAAAATTGGTCCGAGTTCGGACCCCAATAACTTTTGAATGACAAGAACTATTTTGATTCTGTTTTGACGGTTAGTGAGATCAGTCTTTCCGTTATTCACGTTCAGGAAGTGAAGATCTGGAAGCTCCATGTAAAATATCTACAGGGTGAAATGTAAAACAGTACAAAATTTTAGCAAATTAAACAGACCCCCATTTTCAGAATAATTTTTTTCTCAAATGCAAATGAAAGGATTATGAAGCGTTATGTTTTAGCTTGCGCCCAGTTTCGAAATTTTTGAAATCGGAAGTATGGTTCTGACTTTATGATTTTTTTCTCTTGTAAGATGCTGATTTATCCTATCGGTACAAAAAAGACTATGTTATTCTGATGATGGGAGGTTGCAATTCACAAATATTGTTGCTTAAACGGTTCTCAGAAACTTGACTTACAGACCATCTGAAATACCTTGATCAAAACTTCAAAAAAGGGGCCCATTCGAAATGGGCGACAGAGCTGTTTTTCTTAAAAATTGAATTTGATCAGATTTTCACAGCTGAAACAAACTTTCTTAGTGATTTTGACCTCCTGAACATGATGCTGATGGTCAATTTCAGTTTTTGATGATGACAGGCTCCCTGGGCTAACATAGTCTTTCTTGTAGCGATAGGATAACTCAGCATCCTCCAAGAGAAAAAAAATCATAAAGTCAGAACCACTGTTCCGATTCTAAAAATCCTAAAACTGGGCGCAAGCCAAAACATCACGCTTTATGATCCTTTCATTTGCATGTATGAAAAAAAATTATTCTGAAAATGGGGGTCCGTTTAATTTGCTAAAACTTTGCACTGTTTTACATTTCACTCTGTAAATATTTTACATGAAGCTTCCTGATCTTCACCTCTTGAAGGTGAATAACGGAAAAACTGATCTCACTAACCGTGAAAACGAAATTGAAATAGTTTGTGTCATTAAAAAGTTATTGTGGTCCAAAGTCGGACCAATTTTTCCCTCGCGACAATATATTTGTTGCGCAGTTTATTTTCTGTAAATAAGTCTAAATTAACTTCGAGATAAGTACTCTAACGAAATTTAATCTGGAGGGAAATTCACTACGAGGCGGGGTAAGAGCAAGGGTAAGAGTAGGTACCTATAGCACAAAATTAAATTGGATTTAGAGAGTTACTATCTCATCGTAGGTACTTTTTGTGATAGTAGGTATATCTATCTCATAGTAAACTCCCCTTCTTCCGATCAAATTATTTCGTGCTAAAGTACCTATGCTCGTACTAGAATCTTTTTCAATTTAATCTTGTGATAATTCCTACATATATCGAAAATATTCACTTCAGGCCTCAGGTACATTTCTTTTATTTCGTCATACTCCCTCGAATCACATTCGCCTCCTGATTCAATTTCGTGTAACTATCTCGAAGTAACGAAGCTTATGAAATAGAAATATTATTTATACCTAGATTGTAGTAAATTCGGTCTATTTAGGTACATTTAATTTCGTGATAGCATTCCCAGTGAATCATACCCTTCCAACAGGTCTTTCCATGAGTTCTAGAGCGCATGCTCACGTTTCTTGCCGGTTGGCAAACAACGGGGTCGTACCTTTGAAACGCTGGCTCGAATGCTGACTCAACAGAGAGCTTCGCGTGCTTCCCTACCCCAACTGTCAAACTTGCGCATGCCCACCGAAACACAAAATCATCATGAAAAGACCTATCAATTTCATGCTACTCAAATCTCGTACTAATAACCTTCCCCATCTTATTTATTTCCGTCATACTGCTTGTAATAAATACCGCATGATCAAAAACTTTCCTCCTCTAGGCAGGCTGTGGTCTGGTCATTGGCAGGCAAACGAGGCTGATTTTGACCAAGCCACAGCCTGCCTAGAAGAGGAAAGTTTTTTACTCACAACCACTATGGTAATTGATTCATTACATACCTAGTAGGAGGTCGGGAAGTGACCCATTGCCGACCTCCCGAGAAAGTGAAGAAATGGTAGCTTTAGGAGGGAAATTTCAAAATATGCATCCAACCAAACAATAAGTGTGGTAATCAGTATTTCCTGAACCACGTTTCAGCAAAATTAATCGGCCTATCTGGAAGTTATGACAAAAAGTTAATTTTCAGATTCCAACTTTTGAACGCCTGTAATCCTGCAAGCTGAGTACATGGTTGTGAGTAAAATAGTATACATACTCTCGACGGTAAATACATCATTCCAGCTTCGGGCTAGAGCCTCCAGGCAAAGCCTGGAGGCTCTCTGTGCCCTCAGCAGTAATGATATATTTCCCGTCTCGGTATGTAATATACTATGATTATACAGTAGGTAGGTACATCCTGATTCAATTTTGTAATAGTATTCCGAAGTAGAGTTTTTTTCTGTTGGTTTATTTAACGTTGCCCTATTTCCGCTACCAAAGCCAATCACCGACACCGGTGAATGCTTTCCTCCACTAAACCGGAATTTCTGCTGAATCCCTGTGTGCTCCAACACAGAACACAGAGTACCTAGGGATCTTCAACGACCACCATCAATCAACCAGTTATTACAGTTTTATAACCACCAGCGGGTAAATTTTACTTACTGATGCGACGCATGATGCGTCTTTCATTCAGCAAGCATGCAAATAAATCAAGGAACTCACATTTTTGTGCCCGTCCGGCAATCGAACCGTGTCGAGCGAGCCAGGCAAAGGCCAAGGACTGACGCGTTTTAATCCACTGCACTATGAGTTCCAAAACCAAGTTAATTTATTGTCGAGTTCGTTGTTGATCACACCTAGGTATGAATAAATAATGCTCCTTCAGAAACTTCGGAAGATCCCTTATCAGTGCAACAAAAACATTGAAAAATGAAACAGAGTTTGAGGGTTCAATTTCAAGTTTGACTTGCAACCCGCACAAACTTGTATGTTAGTTGTCAAAAAAAAAGTCATAACCTGAGATGCTCCTAAATGAATTTTTTTTTTCACTGTTTTTATATTAGAAATAAAGTCCATTTATTATTAATGTTATTATTATTATAACGTTAAATTTTGATTTCAAGTTACCCACATTGCCCGTGAGTTCCTAATCTTTACCGAAAGTGGGGTCTAGTTTATCTAATCGTTTTTTTTGTGGTTCCCATGGATCTAAATTCAGGTTCAGAACCGGGGAAAAGCTACAAATCGTCGTTCAAGCTTGACATAATTTTGATTGTTCATCGATTGCAAGTCAGATTTGAAATTTATTCCTAAAAATCAATAGCCGGCTAGCGAGTAATCATGTTGTTTTCGAGATATTGAAAAAAATCACAACACTTGAGCTCGTAGTCATCACTGTCGCTTCGCTTACAGTATCCACCACGATCCTATAAGCACAGTTTCCATGTTACAATCGTACATACAATCTCTACAGTCTTGCCCACAGTCTCAACAGTCTTGCCTACAGTCTCTACAGTCCCACTCACAGTCTCTACAGTCCCACTCACAGACTCCACAGTCTCACCCATAGTCACCACAGTCTTCACAGTCATGTCGACAGTCATCACAGTCAAGCGCACAGTCTCAACAGTCATCACAGTCAAGTTCACAGTCCCGACAGTCATCACAGTCATAACAGTCTTTCACAGTCCGTGTACAAATTTTCAAGCGGTGGTTGACCCCTCGGTATCAGCATGTGATTTTCATTGTCCTCGGTTCTCGGATTGTGTGCTTGCTTGCAATGTTCGTACAACTCGAACTGGTAGTAGCTCTTGTAGTCGCAGCAGATGCAGGCGAGTTGTACCGGCTCGCCAATGGCGTGAAACAGTTCGGCTGCGTAAACGTTTTTGTGATTTCTCTGGACGTGGTGGTCGAGTTGAAATGAGGATGCAGTCCGATGGGAACAATGCGAACATTTATATCCGTCAACAATTTTCGGTGGATCGAACCTGAATAGCAAAACGGATATCGATTTTATGAAGAACTGGAAAGCACTAATTTACTATAACTCACATTTTGTATGGGTAGTTTTGTAGAGAAGTAATGTTTTCTCTTGTGTTAACCGTAGGTTTAACTAGTACTGCATAAAGGATAACTTTACCTCTGCAAATAATTAGGTCGTAGTGTTTGAATTTTGTTCCGTTATTTTTTGTAATAAAAAGTTGAACGTTGGTGTTGAGTGATAAGGGTTCTTCATAGCATTTTTTGGTCTTAAAAAAGGAAATAGGTATAATCAGTGTTCTGACCGTCTTGGTAGAGGAAGATTTTCCTTGGGAAAATAATCATTGATCGTGAGGATTGCTTATCGTTCCACCCAGCTTTTGGGGATTCAGAGAAAATTTTGGAAGACCCACAAATTTTGTGCAGGGTCCGGTGTCATGAAGGGCAACACGATTTCGATCATTCCAATTGTGAGAATAGATTGAAAACACTGTCCTAGAAGGTTTTCTGGAAGAAAATTTGCGGATCATCTAATGCTATAGTTCAGCTACAGCATATAGTTCTGATGCTTAATGTATATTTTTATTTCCAATAAATGTTTCCTCTTCTACACTTTTCAACTGTCTTGTAGAGGATGTTTTTGAAAGTTATGATTAGAGCTAGCTGTGGAACTGGAAACGTATATCTGGGAGTCTGCGACTTGATTCAACTTTCCGTGTTGCCTGACCGACCTCCTTCACCCCAATTTGTCACCTCTTTAATTTTTTTTCGATTTTTAAATTCAATGTTTAATTTAAAGAAAGAAGTCACTGTTGCAGAATTTGGATTAGAAATTAGATTCACATCGTGTATTAAGTCTGACTAATTGTCCATGGTTTATTATTATAACTAAACTACTCAACAATTTAAGTGGACCACCCAAAATTTTCAATGAAGTTCAAAGTGTCCTAGCTCCCGAAAAAATAGGACCAATTCCAAATTGTTTCTTCTCCCACATACTTGCGCTCTTTGTCTATCAAAGGACGGATACAGAATTGAGTTCAAATGTTCCTTGTTGGTTATACAGGGCGTTGCGTGAAACCATTCGAAAACTAAAAAGTTTCAGCAACTCCCAATTCGGAAAAACATATTTTTGTATATTTTCAACTGGTCCAGGGAGGATGGTACACCCATATCTCGAAACGGTTTTTCAATTTTCCGATTATCTTTCTTTACTACAGGGTGATTCGAGAAAAACAACTTCTTGGTTTTTTGGTCATAGCTTTTTAGCGCATTTTCGTAGGACCATTATTATTCAGATTTTGTACATTGATTCATGAAGAAATTATACATTATTTTATAATTAATGGTCGTGTTTCGAAGCTGGAAGAGAGTAGGTACATTTCCAAGCTTGTGTAATCAGTCCGGTCTATGTCAAGTAGGCACGGCCGCACGCGGGTAAAATAGAACCGATCGAGAAGAAATCAATTTTTTTACACTTTCAAAAAGCAAGCCGCGGTTGAGCCAGATATAATATCATTAGAAAACAGTTCCAGCTTGTCATTCCCTATAAAATTTGCGAGAACGGTGTTTGGTGAAATTGAAAAACTGCTGCTGGACAGGCGGGTAAAAATTACTCACTTCTTAGGGGGCAACACCTTTAAAAATGCTGTAATTGAAATTTTAACGCCATAAATGGGTTAGCTGAGTACAAGTTTTTAGAAAACATTCAAAATACATGTTGCTCCATCGTTTTCTTGTGTGGAAAAACAAATAAATGTGATTTATCTGACCCGCACAAAGAAATCTTTTTTTTCAACAGTAAGACTGGCACAGAGATGATGACAAATGCTCCCAATGTTTGCGTTAAAGTTGTACGTTTGCATTGAGGCAAACAAAATGAAAAAGTACGGGGGTTTAACAGGTCTTTTGCATCTTCAAGACATCCTTTACCTTTGGGCACATGTGGAGGAATCAGCACAACTCGTTTTTGGGCGGAAACTCTGTGGTAGATACCTACTGACCTTACGAAGAGTTTGACACCATAAAAGCTTTGGTCGGGATTTTTTCTATCCAGAATGACCTACCGCCTGGCCTATAGCAACAATTCGTAAAATTTGAATTATAGCAAAATCCGATTATTTTCGATAAAATCGACGTTGTCGATGACAATGCGACGGCATTTTCGATCAAACGTTTCCATTTCTCATTCATTTGCTATTAAATTAATTATACACTGCATATCCATGTTGCTATAGGCTGTCTGATTTCTACATGACTCTAGAGGGCTGCGATTCTGGCCGCGATCGGCCGATGGCGACCAGAAACACAGTCCACTAGAATCATGTAGAAATCAGACAGCCTACACTACAACATCCAAACCAAATCAAGTTGCTACTTATCTAGTACGACGTCACACAATCATGTAAAATCGGCAATTGTTTTATTATAAACAAATTTTTCAACCGCAGAACAAGCAGCTGTGGAAGACGTAGTAAGTTCATATTTATCTGTTGAATTTGGTATTTTTTAATCATATTTCAAGCGAAAAAATATATCACGCATTAATCTATTAATATTTGAATGGGCATTAGGTCCATCGTTACATTTTTTCATATACAGGGTGTTTCATGACTTATACGACATAGCTCAAGGATAGATCCAGTTTTTTGAGGCGGATCCGGATCTGGCTTCGAAATTTTTCCAAGATCCTGCGTTTCAAAGTTACAGGGTGATTTATGTATTTTGGTTAAAACTTTGATAGGTCATAACTTTGGAGCAAATGAATGGAATCGAATGAAATTTGACAGGCAATGTCTCTTACCATGAACAATCACAATGACCAACAAGGCATGAAAAAATCCAGGGCCGGACTAAAAAAAATGGCCCCCATCAATTCTTGGGGCAAAAACGCCATTTTCGCATCGGATTCCTAAAAAAATGCCATTGTATTTGGAAAGTTGAGAAAAAATGCTACAGAATCAGCTATCCAATACGAACGGCACACTTCAGTACGTTCAGTAAAAAAATAAATTCAAAAAAATTGAAAATTTTAATAGCGATATTTCCTGAATGATTTGAGATAATTCATCGCAATTACTACTTTTCAAACAGGAAACGAGCAACATTTGAAAAAAAAATCAAAACTCCTAACAATAGGTGATAAATACATTACATGTTATTAACAAATGGTTTTCAAAATACCCTCCCCCAACTTCGACGCATTTTCCACATCTCGTCACTGAATGTCTAGTGGCTTTTCGAATGGTTGGTGTATTGTTCCGCGTTTCATTAGCAGCTGCAACGATCTTTTCTCTACAATCCTTCCTGGTATTCATTTCCGTCTTGTAGACCTCTAGATCTTTCATGCGGCCCCATACATAGTAATCTAGGACTGTGAGATCAGGAGATCTGGGGGCCAGGAATGAGGACCCCCACGACCAATCCAGCGATGGGGGTATTCTGCATCCAAGTATTCTATGGCGTTTGATGGAAAATTAATACAGTGCTCCAATTGCATTCTGATGTAGAATTGTTCTTCTTGCTAATCATAAATCTCCATAATTATGTGCCTGTTGTTTCGGGGCCTGTTCAAATTGCCATATTTTGGGGAGTAGAGCAGCTGCAGACACCGGCACCTCTCTAATTGAAGCTTAGATTTAGGGCTTATTTCCACAAAAAAGAAGAGTTGTATTGGTTGAACGGTTTCTGCGAAAATCACGCCGAGATGTTTTAGCTGGGATGCACTGTCTTGGGTATTGAAGTGAAAAATGAAAAAGGACCTACCTTCTGACGTCCAGCGCCGTGAGATGGAGAGAACGCTCTCTGTGCATGGTCCGCTGATGTCCAGCGCGTCACGGTAGGGTAAGTTGTGGGTTGAAAAATGGAGTGATACACAATAACAATAATGAGAAGTCCGAAATCGCCCTCGCACAACGCGGGTGGCGAAACGGAACCGAGGAGAAACGAAAAAAATGAAGAGAACCTTCAAAACTGAAACTTAAAAATTCCCACTTAGGGGCATCACACGAAAACCTTTATGCCACGGTACAAAAGAACCCTCAGCGGAGGTTTTCACTGAATTTGTGGTGCGGAGTGGTTGACGACACTTTAATTGGGCTACATTTCTTTGAGGAACGGCTGACGGGGGAAGGCTATCTAAACTTCCTCCAAAATGTTTTGCCTTTTTTCTACAAAATAGGGCACCGCCTCATTTTTCATTAAACGTCAGAGAACACTTGTACGCAGAATACCTCAATGGCTGGATTGGTCGCGGGGGTCCTCATTCCTGGCTTCCAGATCTCCTGATCTCACAGTCCTAGATTACTAAGTATGGGGCCGCATGAAAGATCTAGAGGTCTACAAGACGGAAATGAATACCAGGAAGGATTGTAGAGAAAAGATCATTGCAGCTGCTAATGAAACGCGGAACAATACACCAACCATTCGAAAAGCCACTAAACATTTAGTGACGAGATGTGGAAAATGCGTCGAAGTAGGGGGAGGGTATTTTGAAAACCATTTGTTAATAACATTGTGATGTATTTATCACCTATTGTTAGGAGTTTTGTTTTTTTTCCAAATGTTGCTCGTTTCCTGTTTGAAAAGTAGTAATTGCGATGAATTATCTCAAATCATTCAGGAAATACCGCTATTGAAATTTTCAATTTTTTTTATTTTATTTTTTTACTAAACCTACTGAGGTGTGCCGTTCGTATTTGATAGCTGATTCTGTAGCATTTTTTCTCAACTTTCCAAATACAATGGCAGTTTTTTAAGAATCCAATGCGAAAATGGCTTTTTTGCCCCAAGAATTGATGAGGGCCATTTTTTTCAGTCCGGCCCTGGATTTTTTTATGCCTTGTTGGTCATTGTGATTGTTCGTGGTAAGAGACATTTCCTGTCAAATTTCATTCGATTCCATTCATTTGCTCCAAAGTTATGACCTATCAAAGTTTTGACCAAAATACATAAATCACCCTGTAACTTTGAAACGCAGGATCCTAGAAAAATTTCGAAGCCAGACCCGGATCCGCCTCAAAAAACTGGATCTATCCTTAAGCTATGTCGTATAAGTCATGAAACACCCTGAATAATTTTTATTTTCAGTCAGACTTCTTGGCCATCATGATCAAAATGACCGGGGCCCGCGTGAGTGTGGCTCCAGGGCCACCAAGAGGGGGACGTGGCTCGTGGCAGAGGCGGACCTGGCCGCGGCAGGGGCGGGTCTGGCAGGGGCCACAACGGTAAATTGTTTAATTTTTTTCAAATATTGATTGATTCCATCCGAACTTGGCAGGAGGCGTCTTATGATTAATGAAAAACATTTACGAAAACTTCTATACAGGGTGGTCCGACTTTTATGTCATTAAATTTAAGGATCGATAGAGAATGAAAAATGAAGTGGACATTCCCCGGAAAACATATTTGTGAAATGCCTAATAACAGAGATACAGCCCTTCAAAGTTGGAAATAAATAATCATTTTTTTCGCATAACTTTTGAACCGTTCAACCGATTTGATTCAAAATAGAACCAAAGGTTCACTGAAATCATCCCCTGACGAACAATCATAACATGTTTCATGAAAAAACTTTCAGGGGCGTAGACATTAGGGGAAGTCCCTACTTTTCCCCCCTATTTTTTACCCCTCTAGTTATTTTTGAAAACTGTTCATAATTTTGGATTCTACGTTCAATTTTGGAGAAAAAATCACGATTGCAAAATTATGATTAGAGGCTTTGTTTGGGAGATATTTAGGTTTGAAGGTTTGGAAAACATCTCAAAAGCACCACTTTCAAAGGTCTAAAAATTAAAATCTAAACAAACTCATGATTTCTCAGCTGAAATAGGTTTTCTAGAATTTCTAAGTTGATAAACCACCATTTTCTCCAAAACACGAGAGATTTTCAGGAAAAAAACCATCAGGGCTCTGGAAAGTGGCGATTTCTGGATGTTTTCCAAAGTTTCAAACTCAAATATCTCCTAAACGAAGCCCCCAATCAAAATTTTGCAAAGGTGACTTTTTCTTCTAAATTGAACGTTAAACTCAAAATTATGAACAGTTTCTAAAAATAACTATGGGTGTGAAAAATAGGGGGGTAGAAGTAGGGACACCCCCTAATGTCTGCGCCCCTGAAACTTTTTTATGGAACATGTTATGATTGTTCGACAGGGGATAATTTCAGTAAACCTTTGGTTCTATTTTGAATCAAATCGGTTGAACGATTCAAAAGTTATGCGGAAAAAACGATTATTTATTTCCAACTTTGAAGGGCTGTATCTCTGTTATTAGGCATTTCTCAGATATGTTTTTTGGAGAAAGTCCTCTTCATTTTTCATTCTCTATCGATCCTCAAATTTAATGACATAAAAGTCGGACCACCCTGTATACCCTATTTACTTTTATTAAATTTTGGAATTACAGAATCCAACAGAAGACTCTGCTACCATTTTCTCTACAGGGGCAGATGCGGCTACGGCCGCGATTGCCAATACCTGCATGGTAATTACAGGGTGATTCATGAGCGACCTTACATAGGCTAACGGGAGATAGAGGCCTTCGAGGCGAGTCAGGATCCACTGGAGAAATTTGATTTTCTCCAATGGTTACGAAGATACAGGGTGTTTTGTGTGTTTCGTATGAAACTTTGATAAGCGATATTTCTGAAACGGCCAGAGGTATTTTGTTGAAATTCATCAGTAATATTTCTCTGTTGGAACTCATCCCGAAGCCATACCGGGTAGGTCAAAATCCAGGGCCGGGCTAGAAAAAAGGTGCCCCTTTTTTGTTCCATCAAAAAGTACATTTTTTGACCGCTTTTCTAAAAAACTGCTATTGGATTCAAAAAGCTAAGAAAAAATGCTTCAAAAATCAGTCTTCAATTTAGATGGCACACCTAAACCGTTTCGACAATAAAATTAAAAGTAAAATTTGTGGGTGAGTTCCCATTTTCGACCGGACTTGATCGACTCACTGTTTGATTGAATTCGTCAAAATTCATTTTTTGGCTTGTCTCTGTTGAATAGAAGAGCTTGGTTGAAAGAAAAATTCCAGAGCCGACCATTTTTTTTTAATGACAAAATCGAGAGTGGAACCAAAATTAGACTCGATTTGGTCATCAAAAAAAAATCTTTGGCTATGGAATTTTTCTCCCTACCAAGCCCTTCTATTCCACAGAGGCAAGCTAAAAAATGAATTTGAATGAATTCAATCAGACACTGAGTCGCAGTCGATTATGTCCGGTCAAAAATGGGAACTTACTCATAAATTTCACTTTCAATTTTTATGTCGAAACGGTTTAGGTGTGCCATCTAAAGTGAAAAGTGATTCTCAAAGCATTTTTTTTTAGCTTTTCGAATCCGATAGCAGTTATTTAGAAAAGCGGTCAGAAAATATAATTTTGATAAAAAAAGGGCCCATTTTTTCAATCCCGGCCCTGGATTTTGACTTACCCAGTATGGCTTCAGGGTAAGTTCCTATAGAAAAATATTACTGGTGAATTTCAAGAAAATATCTCTAGCCGTTTCAGAAATATCGCTTATCAAAGTTTCATACGAAACACACAAAACACCCTGTATCTTCGTAACCAATGGAGAAAACAAAATTTCTTCAGTGGATCCTAACTAGCCTCGAAGACCTCTATCTCCCACTAGCCTATGTAAGGTCACTCATGAATCACCCTGTATCTATTTTCATCAACTTTTTCCTCATTTTCATTTCATCCTCTCCATTTTTTTGCCTATGGACAGGGCTGGTGCCTCAAAACTTACGTCATAAGGTACATGATTTTAACCCTGTAGGTCTAATGTGCGTTGATAAGGTTGTTGAAAATTTCTTTGTCTTACATGTCAGACCGGGGGCTTTAGGCTGGTATAGGCTTGTCAATTTTCGAAAACTGTCAAAAATTTACGTCATAAGGTACATGAATGAAACCAACGGGCTTTGTGTGAGAACGTCCCCTTAATCAAAAATTGGGTCATAAGACAAAATTTTTGAGGGCTGTCGGTCTACAAGACAAGTTTGAAATTTTCAAAAAGAGCCAAAATTTACCTTCTCCTGGAGACTTCTCCTTTGACATAATTTTAGGAATGAAAAACGATTCTCAAACGATTTTTTACGTAGGCTTTGAATCTATTAACAATTTTTTTTTTAAGGTACATCGCTTACAGGGTGCAACATCGAAAACTTTTTCTCAAATTGTACACTCTGTATTTCAACATGGAAATCGATTCCGTCTTTCATTGTGATTACAGAAATATATTACACTTATGCCCGATTGCACAAAAAAAAATTTGATACCGAACTTTGTAGTACCGCATCAAATTTTGGTGCGGTATTAAATCGTAATCGCATTGCAGGAAGCAAAATTAGATCCAAGATCAACTAACCCCGGACCAAGTGTGAACGAGCCACAAAAAGCATCGAGGCGATCGTCATATTGACTTCATGCGGCTGGCGATTGAAATTAAAGCCGTCGTAGCATGGTGATGAAGGGTTTGATTTCTGATGCCAAAGGACCAGGTTCGAACCTCATCAGCAGCAAGCCAATTTTTTTTTGCTTTAACGTGAAATATAAGGGCTACACTTCTCAAGTTTATTGTTCTGATATGAAAAATTGAAAATCTGACATTATTCTTGAATTCAAAGGTAAAATGGTTGAAAAAACAATTGGTCTCGACAGGATTCGATCACGGTACCACCCGCATTCAAAGGCAAGAGCCTAACCACGCGACCAACCAACTTCAAATGTTAATTTGGGTTGGCACGCACAATATCTGTGTGTGTCAAATACATTTTGTGAAAACAATTTTTGAATGAAAATGCACAAACAATAGCTTGTATGCACATAAAACCTACTATTATATGCATTTGCAGTGATTTTATGCCGAATCAAACGCACGGATCACCCTGAAACGATCGAATTTCCAACGATCTGTCATTCTGTCAATTTAATACCGGGGTCGAGGTGATATCAGATTTGATGCGGTATTACTTTGTTTAGTTCGGTATCAGATCCTTTGTGCAATCCAAAATGAGCGTAATCGGCGTTTGGTGCGGTATCAGAATAGTTCGGTACCAAATTTTGATCCCATGTCAGATTTTTTTGTTTCTGCACTCCATTTTGTTGTTTAGTCCGGTATTAAACGATTTGATACCGAACTAAATATTTAATACCACGTTTGTGCAATCGGGCATTAGTGGGTTAGTCAACAACAATACCATAAGAAGGATCTATTTTGTCGACAAAATTGAATTTCTCGATAACTGGTCGCTAGGCATTTTTCGAAAACCAGCTGCCACAGAAAAAAACGACGAGTGCACAGCACGAGTCGTTTTTCTGTGACAGCTGGTTTGAGAGAAATGCCAAGACCAGTTTGAGAGAATAAATTCAATTTTGTAGACATAAATGGCTTCTTCGAATGGTATTTAATGGACTATTTTTTTTAAACGTTTATTTCAAGTCACTTGTTATAAATATCAAAGGTACAGTTGCTGTTATTCAAAGATTTGGCAAGGCTTCGGCCAAAGTACAACGACGCTGCTTCTATGAGAATGGTTGGTTATTTTCATTTCAGTCAATCCAATTTTTCCGCACTGGCTTTTGCATGTCCATTTGCTTTCCTGTCCCAAGCGCTGCATTTTTATACCAACACGCATGTTATAATGCCCAATCTCTCAAACTATCGGCAATCTGCGGCACTGTTGTATCTCCGACAAATCATAGTCCATTCCACGTGTTTTTCGTGTTTTTCGGGACGATCACTCTCTCCTTATTCGGACATGGCAAATTCGCCACTCATCATTAGGAACTGTTTTGTATTTTCTACTCACAAGCACTGACAGACAATCAAGCAACAATTATTAAATTTTACAATTTGACATTCACGTTATCGTTGTTATGGTGAGTGTATCAACAGCCAGTTTTGTCACCCTGCAGAGGTTTATTCAGTAGCAGCAGAAGTTTTGTCACCCCACCATTAATTTGCCATTGCAAAACTATTGACATTGGTTGTAATGGTAACACGTGGTACTAAATACAGCGTCGCTATTGGTTTAAAACGTCAAAAAAAAATAGTCAACAAAACGCCTGTGAAAAAATCGATAAATTTTGGTCCTTTTTTGAACATTTCGAACTTGTCTTATGGACCGAAAGCCCCGAAATTTTTTGTCTTACGACCAGATTTTCGACTGGGGGAATGTTCTCACACAAAATCCAGTTGGTTTCATTCATGTACCCTATGACGTAAATTTTTGGCCATTTTTTCGAAAATTGACAAGCTCATACCAGCCTAGAGCCCCCGGTCTGACATATAAGACAAAGCAATTTTCAACAACCTTATCAACGCACATTAAACCTACAAGGTTAAAATCATGTACCTTATGGCGTAAGTTTTGAGGCACCAGCTCCCTGTCCACTAGTTTATATTTCATTTCATTTCATTTTCAACAGAAGAGCCACGGCCGCAAAAGCGGGAATCCTATGAAGACGTCAGTAATGGCGGAACAAAAAAACCGAGTAAATGAAACAGATAAATGATAAATGATGTTTTTTATGAATAAGCTTTCATTTCTTTTTAGAAATAGACGAGCCCATGGATGAGGCCGCCGGCGTCGACGCCTCTAGTATGTACCGTTTTGGAAAATTTCTTTTATTGTTTTCTTCTCTCAACTACTCAATTTTTATACATTTCTTTTGTTACAGACGAGATTCCTGAATCATTTTCAAGTAAATCTTGACCACAGATAATTTGTGATCTCAGGTAGGTAGGTACCCATGTAACAAAGAAACGTAACGTAGATCGTGAAAATTCCTAGGCAAACTAGAAAATGTCATTTTTTCGTTGCGTTGTTCATAGAGATACCTACCTACATGAGCACTCAAACTGTCTGCTGAAATGTAAATCATATGACTTCTAAATTCCTTTTTACAGAAGCCGCACAGGACCTCAAAAGGGTCCTGATTGAACAGCGGGGCGACGGGGCGGCCTCCACATCTAGATTATAGTATTGTTATCAAAATAAAATAAAATAAAAAAATGACAAAGTCTGAAACCTCGCCATTCATTTATTCAAAATCTAAGGCTGAAGTTGGAATTTCCCACCATTTTTCGGGCAAGCGATATGGATTTTCAGAAAATTTCCTTGACGATTTTTAAGCTGCGCTTGCCTGTTCCTCGACTTTTGGTCTATTCATTTTCCTTAGCAACCAAACAGATATAGGTTTTTGCTTCATTGACGTATCTATGTCAAAGTGACAAAATGGTTATGGATGCATCAGGCAGACTCGGTGTGTTCTCTTGTATCATTTACCCTTAGAGTACGGCTGGGATCCATTTTGGACCCCGAAGATCATTTTTCTGAAATATCTTTCAAAATATTTTCTTCACAGAATCTGTTTTTTCGCTAGTTTATTTATTTCAGTCAACGATTGTTTTAACGTGTAAGGCATATTATTCTGAGATCTTTTTTTTTGTATAAGTAGCTGGAACGTTGCTTGAGGTCCAAGATCTTTCCCTCATAGTATTTCAATTTTTTGTGGATATTAAGCCAAAAATACAAATAAAAATAATAACTGTCACTTCCAAGTTGAATGTGGTGAGATGCTATTGAAATAGTTCATCACCTACCACGATTATCAAATCATTATATCCGAAAAAAATGAATGCCTGAAAGAAAGATTGTTTTGATTAATTTTGTGTGTAATTGAGGATTCATTTTCTTCTGTTGCTTTTGCTTTCACTACAATGGAGATATTTTTTTGCAAATAAGTTTAAATATATTGGTTCCACATTTCCTGACCATTTCTGCAAAAATTGCTAGTCAACTTGTAAAAAAAAGTGTGGGGTCCATTATCTACCCCACGCCGTATTTGAGGTAAGTCAAAATAGCGCAGTACCCCAAGGGTTGAGAAAACAGTGCGCCTAGATCCTTTGTGTCTTCAAGTATCATTTTGGGCCTCCGTGAACCCTTTTGTGGTTTCTGTAGCTTCCTTTGTATGATTCGGTACCAGGACTCCACGGTGTATTCTTACATCCTTGGTATTCCTGCCGTTCAGCCCTGACGGGGCTCCCATCT
Source organism: Anaspis maculata (assembly GCA_949128115.1). Classification (NCBI taxonomy): domain Eukaryota; kingdom Metazoa; phylum Arthropoda; class Insecta; order Coleoptera; family Scraptiidae; genus Anaspis; species Anaspis maculata. The sequence goes on from OX421961.1 coordinate 4,534,068, forward strand.
GTAACTATCAGATTTTGCCGTTTCAGGCCAAATCGGCGCCCTCGTGTCTTCTTGGACTGGTTGAAGCCAATAGGTTCCCTGGTGTCTACGAGTGTTTCTTGGAGCCCCACTGAGCCCCCCTCTCGTTTTCAAGCCTCGCCAGACGTAGTGGCGTAAGCTATTTGTGCCCGCGCTTTTTTTCGTGATTATTTTTTTCCTCCTTCCTCGTTCTTCGTTTCGTAAAAAAATTCAACTAAATCTTCCGTACCTATTTTTTGAACGGTTCAATAAATCCAGTTCATTCTTTCCCTAATCGAATCCCAACTATTTGCAGGTTGATATACCGACGACGTTTAGAGATGATCGGTCAAATATAAAACAATCTTCAACAACAATTAAGAATGCACAACTCGCGAAACTCATCTGAAATAGAGGAAACGCATAGATACCGGCCTTTCCATCATCATATCTTTCGATCTAATGAAGCTATGTGCTCGATTTTTTTTCACGATTTTCGGGAAAGTTTTGTGTCGCCCCACAACAGATTTTTTTTTTAAGTCGCAATAAATTTTTGAAACATTCATTGATTCGAATCATTTCTACAGTAGCTACCTACTATCTACACCCATTTCTGACGTGAAGCACATCCCCTGGATGTCCTCTTGAAATATCCAATGGATATCTACCATATCTTGGATATCCAGTGGATGTACTGGATATATACAAAAGATATCCCTTGGATGACTATAAGATATTGTGTGCTGCCTGAGTAGGAATCCATGATGAAGACCATCAAGTGTTGAAAACCAGTTTTTTTGGGCGAAGAAGTCATTGTCTTAGCTCAAGATTTTTCTTTTTCCAAACTGGGTGATTACATGTTACAATAATTTTAAGAATTTCCATACAACATTTTGACAGTTGCCTAGAATACGGATCCAAAATGGCGGCCAAAAAGGAAAAACAGTTGACTACACATTATTTTTGAGAATAGCAATTGCGGACATTAATTCTGTTGATTCTTTGTTTTCTTCCAAATATTTCAAAACGGTTCAAGATTTTTTAGAATGACTTAAAGCACCATCAAAAGCATCAAATTGCGAATATATATGGTAATTTTCATGTATCCAGCTCTTGGCTTCTGAGATGAAAAAAATTAAAATGTTGCTTTTATTACGTTTCAATGGGAAAAACAGTCAAATTCTTAACCTTCAGGTGGAAAAAATTAACAAATAAAAACTCCTATCGCAGGAGCCATAAGAGCTAAAGATATAAAAATCTCCAAATATATTCCTGATTTTATGCTGTTATTGTAGGTGCTGTGAACCATCCTGAAATATCTTCAACCGTTTTTGAAATTTCCTGAAAAAACTGAAAAATTCACCAAATCCTTTTTTTCCTCAATAAATCAATGATGTTTTGAGATGTTGAAATATAACTTGAGTTTTCAATCGAAAATCATGTAAGAAATAAAATATGATCATCATTCAATGTCTAGCCGTCAGTTCCACAAAAAAGATGATCAGCGATCAAGGCTGATTGCAGATCAACTGAACTTTTTTCTGCTGAACGCTGGGTGATCACTCACAAAAAATGCCTGAAATCTGTACTAGACCCATCATCTTTCCATTATTGAGGGATAAACCAGCATTTCCATTGATCAGTCAGCTACAAATTGACAAACAAAAATCGCAAATCAACTAATCTCGTATTATCTGTTTTGTGGAACCCACGGTAGATCTATTATTTTCAGAAAAAAGATAGTCAACTGTTTTTTCTTCTTGGCCGCCATCTTGGATCCGCCTCCTATGCAAATAATGAAATCGTACATGGCTAATGTTGAGATGGTCATATGAAATCATTCAATTGCAAAAAGAGAAATCTTGGGTCAAAACAAGGACTTCTTCGCTAAAGAAACGAGTTTTCAACACTTGATGGCCATTATCATGGGTTCCTGAGCTCGGATTTTAGGAGACTTTTTAAAGCTCATTTATGACCATCAGAGAAGCGTGTGTACAAAATTTCAACCGTCTACTATTTTTTCTGAAGTGGAAAGACATAGTGACTGATGGACTAATTAGAAAGTTTCAAGAGTTGGAGAAGAAACATTCATTTTAAATCAGAAACTTGCCTAAATCCGTACATTGAAAGTGTTATTAGGTACTTATATGCAGCTCTTATTAGTTTACTTTGGTATTTCATCAAAGTAAAGAGATGCAAAAAAAGCAAAGGCGAAAGCGATAAAGTTTCCCTGGAGTTGGTATTGTTGGAAGTTTTTTTTTCATTTGATTTTACGCAGAATTTTTGCAGGCAAAGTCAGAAAATGCTACGTTGGTGAAGGCTTATAAGAAGAACGAAACTGTCAGAAGACACGGCAAGCAGTTGCTGGCGCTCAGCTTCGTCCCTGATGCCGTTTTCAACTGGGACTGCTCTAGAACCGTTCCAGTTCCAAACTTGCTCGATACCGAGCTGCTCTTGAACCGAATTGCATTCGTTCCATTCTATCCGGCTCGGATACAACATAGACGGCTCCATCCTGTTCCCCCCCCCCCCTCTCATTAATTTCAATGTGACAGAACTGACGTGAGACCGTAAACGTCTTGTCTGCAATCTGCGCTACGAGTTGAGTCTGAAGTTATGAATCCCAAAGCGAGTAAGCCCAACGGGGCATTGAAAACGTTCCGTGTAATTGATGGTGAGTAGGTACATGTCAAGTGTATGAATTAATAGCTTAAGATCTTGCCTAATCCAAAAAAACTCCCAATTTCATCTAAAAATTTATCGAAAGACCATTTCCTCATTCGAAAATTCTGTCGAAACTGCAAGGTGGAAGAAAATATTTATAAATATTATCCAGAACAGCACACCCAATGTTTTTCTTACCGTTTCATCATCCCACTCATTTACAACATCTGGTATGAATGTTTTTATTGTCGCGGTAGGTTTTCTCTTATTTCAATTTCTTCATCTGAAGAACCTTCAACACTGCTTGATTCGAACAGGAATTAATGAGAAAATTGTAAAAAAGAATGAACCGCCACAAATTCATCCCTATTGGTGTTACCACGACTCATAATCAACACCAAACTCGACACTGATACATCATGTTGACTGTAGAACTGACTACCGAGACGGTTCTAAAATTCGGAGCTAGTTCCGTGCACGAATCACGTATGAATAATCCCAGTCGAACACAGCAAAAAGTAGCACGGGAGCAATGCCACTTTCTGTCGGACAGAACTCGACAAATATACCGGGTGATCATTTGAAAACTATCCACCTGCAATAACTCCCGATTCCCAGTGAATATTTTTTCGAGCAAAAACAGGTCGATTTCTATATCGAGGGGGACATCTAAAACATACATTGGCAAATTTCTATATTCACCCCCCTCGCCCCCACTCACCCCAACTTTGATATTTCAAACGACACTACCTATCTTGCGATACATCAAATTGAAGAGAAATTGATTTTCTTTCTGGAAAAAATATTTTCAAAATTTTTAACCCCACCCCCTTTTCCCTAAAAATTCTCTGACTGTCCCATTTTATATTCTGGACCCCTCATTTTTTTCTAAATTTAGTCGGCGTCATCCTAAATAGCATCGAAGAAGAAGATTTTTGGTGGAAAAAGTGCTACCCAAATTCACCCCTTTGCTCTCCCCCTCATCAACTCCCAAAGGACACTATCGGGTTTGGGCGGATTTGTGGCTTGGCATGATGTCCGCATTACCACTCCATGATTCTTTGTATACACACTAGTAATATCATCATCTTACACTGGGCAAAATTTGATGAAGTGGTAATGCGGACATCATAACGAAAAAAATTTTTTTTCAACATGATGTATGTTGCACGTTCGGGTAAGTCAAAAAAAAACTGAACTGTTTTATTTTTCTCGTCAAATATTTGTTTTTCATCCGATTGCAACAAACTTGGTATCACTGATTAGCTAAATAAATAGAAAACAAAATCCAAACCTCAAGATGAGAGGACTGTCAAGATTCGAGATGGCGGAGGCAAATGGAATAATACTTGCGATGAGAAACCAAATTATGACGAATTTCGAAAGAATCGCCTTTTCACAAGGCAGAATGGAAGAATAATTTCGAGATAATTATTATTCGAATAATGAAATGATGTTTTTCTCCTTACCGGCTTTGATGCACCATAGAAGTTTTTGCCCTCTATTCTATAATGTGCTTCACAATCGAAAAGTGACATTTCTGGATAACACGGAGGATAACACTATATTACACTAGGCAGCAAAAATAGCGCCCACTTGATTTATGACGAGGACGACTATGGTGGACATGGTCATTGGCAAACTTTCCGAGCACATCACGCTTGCAACCGGCAGTACAGCAATGTGTAAAGGAAAATCGACGGAGTGTCGGACATCCTCACCTACGCCGGAGGTTGAAGACAGAAATCACGTCAACCGTGCGCTTCTCGGTCCCAGTGCTTGGATGGACTTACCATCAAACATTCAGGCACCACATTGTGACTCAGTGAGTACGGCTGGTCTGGGAAAGAATACAGTTCAATTCAGGCCTACGTGAAGTAAAACTATGTTCCACTAACTCCCCAAATGGAATCCAGATTCTTATAGGCTTGGTACAGCTGGAGGCAAAGGCTAGAATCGTTGAGTTTGTGTGGCCATTTTGAAACGAAAGGGTCCGTGACTACGTTGGATTGACTTCCCTGACGCGAGCACAAAACTTCTACACAATCCACACAACTCCAAAGCACTCTTTTTCCTTAGCACTACACACATTGTTCCGAATCGACCGTAAAAAATCCAGGACAGTAAGTTGAGGGAAATAATTCAAGAGTGCCAAAGCCTGATAGCCTCGTTCCAACTCCGTGAAGTTTCACATACGGTCAGTTGTCCGTCCGGATCCGAATCAACCAAAATCAATTTGGTTTCTTGGTCAAAGTTTGTGAGAAAAAAAATCAACCTCTTAGTTTAATACTGACTTCAACTCATTTCGAAGTATTCGTGAAAAACTTCCAAGGAAAAGTCAGGGATGAGACTCTCGTTTGGTGTTGACCTAGCTCTGTCGACAAGATGCAAGATGCCGCGTTATGTCCCACTCTTTCACAAATCCAGCACATTCCGTCAGTCTTCCTGGGCGGACGTGACTTATTCTATCTAACCTTCTGCCTTGTCTCGATTGGGCAGATCTCTAGATATTTTGGTTGGATAGCCTGTTTCAGGAGTGGTCACCCAAGTACCGCCGCGCGCCTTCAAGGAGCCTAAATTGGGCTGTCGGATTGAGACGTAGGCATTGTTACGTACGGGTTCGTACTGAACGTAGACGTTCGCGTACAGGTTCAATTATAATTGAGACGATCGTTTCAAAACATACACTGTTTCTTTCTGCGTACTACAATAAATACACTTTAACAATAATTATTGCGCTTGGGAATATCGCTGGTACTCTCGCTTCCATCGTTCTCGATCACTTCCAGTTCAATACTACTCCATAGGCTGATTATCGGTGCTTCATATATCTGCGACTATTGATCTCGAATGTTCCATAGGTTCTCCAGCAAATTCCACAGTGACCCGGTGTACGATTTCTAAGCGACTCCCGAAAAATCCTACACATTTCGCGAGCATTACCAACGTGCGGTGAACGGCACCTACGCCAAAATGGACACATGTATCTGAACTCACTGTTGAAGTTTTCATTCAGTTCCATGGGCCAAAGCCTATACGCATGTCCTGGAATGCACTAGAGCTCCAAACTCTCACACTGCGACCTAATGGAAAGAGAAAGATCGCGTGTTCTCTAGTATCGCTGCTCGTAACACTGCCCCCCTTTCAAGCCTGTTCGTCCCGAATAGCCTCACAGTTACTTCCCGTGTAACGTGCAAGGCGATCAAGGTGGACAACTTTGATCTTGGCTCTCGGGGCTCGCTGGATTCTATACACGACGTCATCATCCCTCTTGACCACCGTGTACGGTCCTTCCCTCGACGGATGAAACTTCGGAGACCTTCCTTTTTGGCGTTGAGGATTGTACAACCAGACCAGGTCTCCTCTGCTTGAAATTCCATGAAGTTAGCCTCCAAGTCGTAACGCGTCTTCATTCTATCGGTGGAGACTCAAATCAGTTTCTGAACCAACTCGTGGATGTCGCACATTCTTTGCTTCAGGTCGTCGACGTATTCGGGGATGTCTTCAGGATCATTCTCTGGCGTGTCAAATTGTAAATCGTAGGGAAGGCGAAGCTCTGGGCCAAAATGGACAAGTGCCGGTGTTTCTCCCGTGGTGTCGTGAATGGCAGCGCGATACGCCATTAGAAATATTGGCAGATCACGACCCTAGTCTCGCTGATGCTCGTCAACGACCTTTGACAGGTGCTACTCCATCGTCCTGTTGAACCGTTTAATCATTTTGTCGGACCGTGGGTGAAGGGGTGTCGTCCTAGTCTTCTGTATCCCAAGTAAAGTACAGACACCTTGGAACACGTGTTGGATCCAAAGTTTCGTTCCTGATCTGAGTGTGATTCCAGGAGTACTCCGAAACGGCTAATCAAATCATCCACCAGCACCCTCGCCACTGTAGAAGCTATCGGTTGGGTAGGGCGTACGCTTCCGGACACTTGTTGAAGTAGTCTATGGCAACCAGGATGTATTTGTTGCCATCTTCCGTTGAGGGGAACGGGTCAGCCACATCGATCGCGATGCGTTCAAAAGTTTTCAGCTCCTCTCGGCTGCAAGTTCTTGGTCCTTTCCTGGCCGCACAAGCCTCGCACTGGCGACACCATGTTTTCACGTCGTTTCGGCAGTTTACCCAGTAGAACCGCTCACGCACCTTGGCCAACGTCTTGTTCACCCCAAGGTGCCCTCCAGTGACGCCATCGTGCATCTCCTTCGGGACTTCTTTCAATCTCTTATTGGGAAGCACCAATTGAACCCTCTCCTTCTTCTCATCAGGACTCTCCCAGACTCTCTTCAGCAGCTCATTCTCGAATTTTACTGTAACTCTGTCCGTGCCAAGTTACTTTCTTCCAGCAAGTGAACCGATGGCTGGGTCCTCGCGCTGCTCTTTTTGATCTCAACCGTAGTCCAATTCCTTGGAGTTTCAATGACAATTGCCTTGACTGCGACGTTTCCACTCTGCTGGTTCACACTCTTGCCGTACCTGTAGTCCTTGTTGCGTGGTCTTCGAGAAAGACCATCCGTGTTGCCATTGCCATGACTCTTTCCAGGATGATGTTGACTTCATCGATCAGCATCTCCCCGTTCTAGCATAGAACAGTCTGCTGAACGGTACTGTTGCCAGCAATCAGGATGCAGGTGGTCATCCTTTCCACAGTTTAAGCAACGCGGTCTTCCTCCTGTGCGATTGCTTTCTTTTGATTGATGACCTCTTCGATCAGCGGCTCCCCGTTCCACCATGGAATGGTCTGCTGATCTCGACCATTGCCTGCAGTCCCGACGAAGATGTCCTAGTTTTTCACATCCGAAGCAACGCGACCTTTCTCCAGGTCTTGGCTAGTCTTGGGAATTGTTCCGAGACAATAAAGAGTTGAGGATTTCCTCAAAATTTCCTCGATCGATTTCTCGGCAGTACCTCCGGATTCCTCAACGCCCACCGCCTTGACTTGACAACTGCACACATCTTTGACTCCCTCAATGAAGATCGCCTGAGTCAGTGCGTCGCTGATGTCGACTGGGTTTTTGATCATCACCATCTCACACAGATCTTGGTCTCGAATTCCATAGACGAAGTTATCTCTTATGATGTCAAGTGGTGCGCTGGGTACATTGGGCCTTATGAATAAAGATGGAGCAATTGCTTTTGCTTGAATTCTAGCAGCAAAAAACGGAGAAACATTATTTTGGAAAGGAAACTTAAAACCATTATTATTATTTCAATCTGTTACTCAAATGCTCAGTGAAACCTAAATTGATGAATTACATGAAGTTTCTGAAGTTTTTTGAGAATTTCCTAGAAAGAAAAAATCAAGAAAAAGCAATTGCTTAATCTTTATTCATGAGGCTCATTGGGTACGCTAGAAGAGCCAGCCTTTGGACATCAGCTCCAAATTCCTGTAAGCTCTCTCCACTTCTCTGAGTTCTTGCCAAAAAATTAGCTTGATGAACTGCCGTCCGCAATGATCCCCATAGCAGATTTCCAAAACGTTGAGAAGCTTCTGTAAGTCCTCTTCTGCTTACTCTCCGGAAGCGTCTGTAGCAACTCCAACGCTGGACCTCTCAAAGCAAGGATGAATGCCTTAGCTTTATCTTCGTCATTCCACGTCCACCTGTTCACCTCAGCAACAACGTCAAATTGCCTTCCGTATGTCGTCCATGGGCTTTGTTCATCAAAGTTTGGCAGTTTCACACGCTGAATATCGGAGACACCGTATTACCCACGGCAGAACTCTGGACACGTTGTTTCAGCTGCCCAATGTTTGCCTCAATCGTTGCAGTTTTTTCTGCTAGATTCCTCATATTGCTGTTGATGTAGCGCGTGTGTTGTTCCATAGCCGCCATTAGCTCTTCTAGACGCTTCTTCTCTTTTTCTTTCTCTTCTATATACTTCTTTTTCTGCTTTTCTAGAACATTCTCCACTTCCAGGACGATAGCCGCAAGGTCTCCGAATCCTGTCTTCGACATACTTCTCGTCTCCGGCATTTACGAACCAATTCCAATACTTCCGAGCACTTTGTAGTCGCAGGCCGAATTACTCTCAATTATATCGCTTTCTGACACCAGATGTCACGTATTTTGCGTACAGGTTCGGTTATAATTGAGACGATTGTTTTAAAAACCACACTTTTCATAGTTGCGTACTACAATAAATACACGCCAACAATTATTGCGTTTGGGAATATCGCTGAGACTCTCGCTTCCATCGTTCTCGATCACTCCTAATTTAATACTACTCCATGGGCTGGTGATTGGTGCTTTATATATCTGCGAATACTGATCTCGTATATTTCACGAGTCCTTCAGCAAATTCCACAGTGACTCAGCATACGATTTCTAGGCGACTTCCGAAAAATCCTATACATTTTACGGCATTACCAACGTGCGGTTAAGCCGGCACCTCCGCAAAAATGGACAGGAGTATCTCAACTCGCTGTTGAAGTCTCCATTCAGTTCCGCGGGCCAAACCCTACACGCATGTTCTGGAATGCACTAGAGCTCCGCACTTGTACACTGCGACCTAATGGGAAGAGTCTAGAAAGATCGCGTGTTCTCCAGAATCGCTGCTCGTAACAGTATTATGTTGACGGTGGTTTGGACCTCATGTCAATGACTCTTGTTTCTTCAATTTGTTTTGGATACAGTGGCGGACTTTGAAATCGGAGATCTTCTTTAAATTGAGCAGTGGAATTGGCATTGTTTGACAATGGAATAAAAATGGAAATTAGTTATTTGATTTTGCAGAGCTGATCCGATTCTGGAGTTACAGGTCCTCATTAGATCTTTGACGGAAGGAAATCTGCAGCGGCTTAGCTAAAAATGGAAGAACTTGTGGCGGGATAAATTATTTGAATCGCGAATACTGCTTCAGTACAATGCTCATGTGAATTCTACACTAGAGAACGCATTGAGTCGATAGGTTGAGGATTGGTTGGTTGAGAAGTTTTTCGTTTGAGAAGGGCTAAAGGGAGCAGCGAAGAAACTCAACATAGCCTTCAAGCCTTTACGCATTATGTCAGTTACTCATAAGCGAAAGAACAAAGTTTTGTTCAGTTTTTGTGTCAGTTGAAATCTTTTGGTTGAGGAATAAAATGCCTCAACTACAATGTTCAGTTGTTCACACAGGAGGCGGTAGAAAGTAAATGTCACATCGTTTGTGATTAGGTGATCTAGAGTGCTCGAGGAAGCATGAGTCTGCAAAAATTCGGAAATCGGACTTCTTATTTTTTTTCGTCAAGGGGCGGCGGCCGGGATCGGCGGCTGGGTGCTGGTCGGTGACAAACAAAAAGTATCCTATCTCGTCCTGTTCTAAGTCAGCTATTCATCAGCGAAAGAATTAGAATCCTATGTTTTATGGTTTAGGAGGAACAGTTGAAAGAATCACTAAAATCATAGAAATCAGGCTGGGCCCAATGGTCGATCAAAATTATCTTCACATAAATCATCAAGAAGACAGGCAATCAGTACAGATATTTGCATAAATATGAGAAATTACACACTTATACATATCACATGATCGATTTCCGCCAATACGAGAAAGCAGTGGCAAAATTCGGCAAAAAACTGGTCTCTCGTGGCCCAAAATCCGCCCAAACCCGATAGTGTCCTTTAACAAAACACCACCTACTTTGTGATACATCAAATTGAAGGGAATTGAATTCTCTTTCTGAAAATAATTTTTTTGAAATTTTCTACCCCTCCCCCAATAAATTGGTCATTTGGAGTATTCTAGGAGGGAAATGGGGGGCTTTAAAAATTGTGAAAAATATTTTTCAGGAAGAGAATTCAATTTCCTTCAATTTGATGTATTACAAAGTGGGTATTGACATTGAGGATTTTTAAGGTCAGGTGGGGGGAGCGAAGGGGTGAATTTGGGTGGCACTTTTTTTCATAGAAAATTTTCTCTTTTGATGCTGTGCAGGATGACGTTGACTGTATTGAAGGGAAATGGAGGTCAAGAATATTAACTTGGACACACAGAGAATTTTTGGAAAAACGGGGGGCAGGGTTGAAAAATTTCAAATTATTTTTTCTAGAGAGAGAATTCAATTCTCTTTAATTTGATGTATCGCAAGGTAGGTGATGTCTTTTGAAATTTTAAAGTTGGGGTGAGTGGGGGCGAGGGGGCTCAAGATATAAATTCTCCAATGGATATTTTAAATGTCCCCCTCGATATAAAAATCGACCTGTTTTTGCTCAAAGACATTTGCACTAGGAATCGGTAGATATTGCAGGTGGATAGTTTTCAAATGATCACCCGGTATACTTACAGCAAAAGAATAGGTTGCAGACAGGTACCTAACTAGCACCTACTCTTTAAGGTTAGCAGTTGATCACCTTGAAAATGTTTCTTACAATTAAACTCTATGAGTTCTCTCATTTTGTCAATTATTCACGAATATGAAGAATAACACATTTATTTCTTATTTCCATATCATCAGAGATATAATGTTGATCCTATTTTACAATTTAATGATAGTGAACAAGCACTATCTATAGGCAGAGGACCACGGAAATGAAACCGGTATCAACCTATATTGTAGAATATGTGCATCTTCGAATTTGACTTGTTGAGTCAGGCATAAAGAATAGATGCACTGCAACCAAACAATTTCTTCGTTCTAAGCATGTCGCAGCATGTGCCGCTTCAAAGATGAGTTACGGTTTGCTCGGTACGAACAATGGTTGCACTGGAGACATTCGATTACTTCCTTTTTAGCATGTAGTAACATGTGCGTCTTCAAAGCTGACTTGTGTTTACTTCGGTACGAACAATGGTTGCATTGGGACCAAACAATCTCCTCGGGTTTCGCATGCTTTCGCATGTGCCGTTTCAGATCTGACTTTTGTTTAGCTCGGTGCGTACAAAAGTTGCACTGGAACCAATTAATTTCTTCGGTTTTCGCATGTTTCAGCATAGTGTGTCTCCTTCTTCAAATCAAATTTCCGTTTAGTTCGGTACGAACAATGATTGCACCGGAACCAAACAACTTTTTCTTTTCTGGCGTTTTTGTTTTGAACGTGTTGAATCATGTGCGTTTTCAAATTTGCAGTCTGTTTGGACCGGTATGAACAGTGGTTGCACTGGAACCAATCAATTTCTTCGTTTTTGACATGTTGTAACGTGTGACTTTTCAGATCACCTTTTTGTTTGGCTCGGAACGAACAATTATTGCACTGGAACCAATCAATTTCGTCATCTTTCGCATGTTGTAACATGTGCGTCTTCAAAGATAATTTGTATTTAGCTCGGTACGAACAATGATTGCATCGGAACCAATCGATTTCTTCGGGTTCTGCATGTTTCAGCATGTGCCTTTTCAAATAGGACTTGTGCTCAGCTCGGTACGAACAATGATTGCAACGGAACCAATCTATTTCTTCGAGTTTCGCATGCTTTAGCATGTGGTTTTTTAAATTTGACTTGAATTTAGCCCGGTATGAACAATGACTGCACTGGAACCAATTAATTTCTTCATTTTTAGCATGTTGTAACATGTGAGTTTTCAGATCACCCTTTTGTTTGGCTCGGTACGAGCACTGATTGCACTGAAACCAATTAATTTCTTCGGTTTTTGCATGTTTCAGCAGGTTGTGCGTCTTCAAAGTGTACTTCCTTTTGGCTTTGTACGAGCAATGGTCACATCTGAACAAAAGTTTTTCTTCACTTCTTGCATTACGAGTCGGCATATTCGATTCCATTGCTTCAACGCCTTCGAACGTTCTTGCATCAGTCCGATTCAAATCTAGAGACTTTGCATCTTTGGCATTTTCTGCTGGATGACTGAAACCGCGATGCTTTGCCAGGCATAAGATTGAATCCGTTGTATATCTGCAGTAATTACACGGATATCTCACAAATTCTTCACGGAACGACATATTTTCATTATCTTCAGTCCTCGGATTGTGTGTTTGCTTGTAATGATCGTATACTTTGAGCCTGTAGTAGCCCTTGTAGTCACAGCAGATGCAAGAGAACTGTTCCGGCTCGTTAATGGCGAGCCGGTTTTTATTTATAACCTACCAAACTAGTTGGGGTAAATTGACGAAATTCAGTATAACAACTTAATTTTTAATGCTCGATAACATGGAGTGAAAATCGATGGAAAAAATTACCCGGGGGTGGGGTAACTTGGAAAGAAGTGGGGCAAAATTTACCCCCAACTTGTTTGTGTTTACGTTTTTTTTTTGGGGGATTTTGTGCAAACTTATGAAATTTCAGTGTATTTTACGAATAAAAGCTGCTCCTGTTGAACTTTGATAGCTTGTTCCGTTTTCGAGTAAAATCGTTTTGAAATTTTTTTGCAGGCTGCAGATTCGAATTTGTGTATGGCCCTGCAAAAAAATTTCAAAACGATTTTACTCGAAAATGAGGCAAGCTACTGAAGTTCAACAAGAGCAGCTTTTTATTCGTAAAACACACTGAAATTTTATAATTTTGCACAAAATCTTGAAAAAAGTACATACAAAAAAAATAGGGTAATTTTTACCCGGTTTTGATTCTGCAGGAAAAATAGTTCCGAAAAATTCTTTTCCCCTGCCAATTTATTCCAACGGGAAGAATGTTAACAGGGGAGAGATCTTGGTGGATCACCCAGTACATTGTAGGAAAGTCGTAAAAATACCACAGAGGTAATAGGAAGCCGTCCAGAAAAAAAAAACAACGAAAAGAAGTTGCTGTTTTCATCATCGAAAATGAGGTAAATGGAGAAGGAAACAGAACAAGTACTTTTGCATGTGAAAACTCCACTACCAATTGGCTCAACTCCAAACCAATACAGGACGTCTTTTTTGCGGAACAAAAATTAGACAGTTTTCAAATTAATTCAGCGTCTTTGGCAAGGGAGATGGAGAAAGTTACCAATTTTATTAGATGCCGTGCTGGTGAAAAAGCGGTACCCAAAAACTACCGCGAGCATGTTGAAGTAAAGTCCAAAATTCATCCTTCATCGTACCTGAACTACAACACCTCCAAGAATTTGTGAACCACCTTTTTCGGGACGGTTTCCCCATTCCTAGCCCGCCGGGTTCTCCGACCTCACTGCCTTGGATTATTACATATGACGCCATTCAAAGCAGGAAGTGTACAAAACTGAAATGGATACCAAAGACGAACTTGGGCCGCAAATACTGAAAGTTACTGACGAAATTCGGGAAAACAGGCAAACCATTCGGAAAGCGACTTGAAACTTATTGAAACGCAGCAGGAAATGTATCGAAGTCAGAGGAGAGGGCATTTCGAAAATTTTCTTTGAGTAGATGATGCACAAAATTACACATCGTATCACGGCATATAGTTCCGTTCGCTCCTCATACTGGTAGCAATTTTTCTTGTTTCGCACAATAACGCACACACTGCTCATATCGTCGACGAATCTGGCAAGAAATGGGTATCGAGACTATGAATTGGCCAGCACGCAGTACCGATCTCAGTTTAATTGAACACACGTGGGACATTCTTGGCAACAAGCGAATTGGGGACCGTCACCCCCCCCCCCCTCCCAGCGACCCTTGACGAGAGCAAATGTTGTGCTTGGGTGGATTAGAGATTAGATTCACATCGTGGATTAGGTCTGACAAATTGTCCATGGTTTATTATTATAACTAAACTACTCAACAATTGAAGTGGCCCACCCAAAATTTTCAATGAAGTTCAAAGAGTCCTAGCTCCCGAAAAATAGGACCAATTCTAAATTTTTTCTTCTCCCACATACCTGCGCTCTTTGTCTATCAACGGACGGATACAGAATCAAGTTTAAATGTTCCTTGTTGGTTATACAGGGCGTCGCGTGAAACCTTTCGAAAACTAAAAAGTTTAAGCAGCTCCCAATTTGGAAAAACATATTTTTGGATATTTTGAACAATTTTCCGATTATCTCATTTCATTTCATTTCATTTATTTATAGTGCCATCGAGAGACCTCTTTGGAGGTAGTTTATATCTTTCTTCACTACAGGGTGATTCGAGAAAAACAACTTCTTGGTTTTTTGGTCATAGCTTTTTAGCGCATTTTTGTAGGAAATACGCTATTAGCCGCGCTTTGATGTCCGTCCGCCTGTCCGTCTGTCCGTCTTGTAGTTGAACTCCTCCTAAACGAAAAGTCGTAGCGGTATCGGGTTTTTTGCCAATTAATGCTGATTGTCTGCGGATGGGAATGGGCACAAAAAATATTTAGTCAGACGATTGCAAGAAAAAAATAAAATGTTTAAAAAGTCGGTATTCAACGCTACGGTGTGAACTTCTTCATCGAGGAATCTTACGAACCGTTCTAGATACATGCATACATCCAGCAAACGGAAGATGCAGAAAGAAATGAAGAAATTTCTCGTGAAAAAATCAACCTGATTAATTCATTCTCGAGGAAGATATCTCTATTTTTATGCGGAATCTATACTTATGCACTTATAATATGCGGATGCGATTTTCAAGTCGCGGCGCTGTGGTTCAATAAGCTGCTTCTGGCTCCGTGCTTGTGATCGATATGGGTATAATTGTCACTTATTCAGGCTATTTTCTAGTTTTGGTTGATGTCATTCTGTTGTTTCAATTTATTATTGACTACTCGTGTTTCCATCAAGATTGATGATTTCTTGTGGTAGTTTTGAGACAATCTGTTTACAGGTAACAGTGAACAGTGTACTCAACTGCACTCCGAAAATGCGCTCATGAGACTCACCCCCGTGAGGACTTTGCTACTTGTTCGTTATATTTGCCTAAATGCAAACGTACAACTCTTACGCAAACATTGGAAGCATCTGTAAGCATCTCTGTGCCAGTCTTACTGTTGAAAAAAAAGATTTCTTGGTGCGGGTCAGATAAATCACATTGGGTAGTATTAATAAAAAATAAGCATAAGCATTTGCTTGAATTTCATAGACGTTGCTAGGGAAAGTCTGCTTAGCAACTCCTCAAAAATCTAAGCAAATGCTTATGCTTATTTTTTTTATTACTACCCATTTAGTCGTTTTTCCACACACAAGAAAACTATGGAGCAACATGTATTTTGTATGTTTTCTAATAACTCGTATCCATTGAACCCATTTATGGCATAAAAATTTCAATAACAGCATTTTTGAAGATGTTGCCAGCAAAAAAGTGAATAATTTTTACCCGCCTGTTCAGCAGCAATTTCTTCAATTTTACTAAACACCGTTTGCAAAAATTTCATAAGGAATGAAAAGCTCAAACTCTTCTCTAACGATATCGTGCCTGGCTCAACCGCGGCACGCACTTGAAAATCTAAAAACTGATTTCTTTTCGAGAGGTCCTGTTTCACCAGCGTGCGGCCGTGCCTACTTGACATAGACGGCACTGATTACATGAGCTTGGAAATGTATTTTTTTTCCAGCTTAAAAACGCGACCATTATTATTAAGACTTTGTACATTGATTTATGAAGAAATTATACATTATTTTATAATTAATGGTCGTGTTTCGAAGCTGGAAGAGAGTACATTTCCAAGCTTGTGTAATCAGTTCGGTCTATGTCAAGTAGGCACGGCCGCATGCGGGTAAAATAAAACCGATCGAGAAGAAATCAGTTTCCTACACTTTCAAAAAGCGTGCCGCGGTGAGGCCAGATATAATATCATCAGAAAACAGTTCCAGCTTGTCATTCCCTATAAAATTTGCGAGAACGGTGTTTGGTAAAATTGAAAAACTGCTGCTGAACAGGCGGGTGAAAATTATTCACTTCTTAGCGGGCAACATCTTTAAAAATGCTGTTATTGAAATTTTCACGTCATAAATGGGTTTAGTGAGTACAAGTTTTCAAAAAACATCCAAAATACATGTTGCTCCATCGTTTTCTTGTGTGGAAAAACAAATAAATGTGATTTATCTGACCCGCACAAAGAAATCTTCTTTTCAACAGTAAGACTGGCACAGAGATGATGACAAATGCTCCCAATGTTTGCGTTGAAGTTGTAGGTTTGCATTGAGGCAAACAAAATTAAAAAGTACGGGGGTTTAACAGGTCTTTTTGCATCTTCAACACATCCTTTACCTTTGGGCACATGTGGAAGAATCAGCACAACTCGTTTTTGGGCGGAAACTCTGTGGTAGATACCTACTGACCTTACGAAGAGTTTGACACCATAAAAGCTTTGGTCGGATTTTTTCTATCCAGAATGACCTACCGCCTGGCCTATAGCAACAATTCGTAGAATTTCAATTGAATATAACAAAATCCGATTATTTTCGATAAAATCGACGTTGTCGATGGCAATGCGACGGCATCATTTGCTATTAAATTAATTATACACTGCATATCCATGTTGCTATAGGTTGTCTGATTTCTACATGACTCTAGAGGGCTGCGATTCTGGCCGCGATCGGCCGATGGCGACCAGAAACACATCTATCACACTTATCTAGTACGACGTCACACAATCATGTAAAATCGGCAATTGTTTTATTATAAACAAATTTTTCAACCGCAGAACAAGCAGCTATGGAAGACGTAGTACGTTCATATTTATCTGTTGAATTTGGTATTTTTCAATCATATTTCATACTGCAGACTCCCCAAGCATCTTCAAGCCTCCCAACATTTCCACTCATACTTTTTTCTACCAAGTCTTAGCATTTTCTGGGAAATTAGAAATAAAAGTCCAGGACAACCGGAAAACATCTACCTACCGCCCAGTGTTGTTGGACGACTTTGGCGAATAGACCGGTAAAACCCTGATCAGGGAAGAAGCGCAAACAGCTAGCGCTCAAACCAGTTTTGTGCCGGGCCATCCGACAACACTCCAAAGTTTCCAAACCTGAAAACCAGGAAATCAAGCAAAGACACTGAAACTCAAACCCAACCGTGGGTGCTAATAACCATGCAGTTGATGCACCCTAACAAAATCAAAATTAAAAAAAAAAAAATCATATTTCAAGCGAAAAAATATATCACGCATCAATTTATTAATATTTGAATGGGCATTAGGTCCATCGTTGCATTTTTTCAAATACAGGTGTCCCGGAATTAGTGTTACAAAACTCACAGGGAGATAGGAAATTGAAAAATAATTGGACTTTTGTTGATGAACATACCCTCCCAAACGTATAATACCGGAGATACAGGCTTTCAAAGTTGTTTGTTGAAAATAGTTTTTTTTTGCATAACTTTTGAACCGTTCAACCGATTTCAGTCAAATTTGAACGTAAGTTTACTGAAACAAGTCCCTATTGAACAATAATAACGCATTACATCAAAACTTTTTAGGGGTGAAGATAATAGGGGGTGTCCTCCCCCTTTCCCCCCTATTTTTTACATTTTTTTTTGTTTTTTTTCTCCAAACATTTTTTGGAAATTGTGTCAATTTTTGAATTTCACGTTCAATTTAAAGAAAAGAGTTACTCCTGCAAAATTTTGATAGGAGGCTTAGTTTTTGAGATATTTGGGATAGATAACATTGCAAAACATCTCAAAATCGTCACTTTCCTGGGCCCAAAAATCAAAATTCAAGAAAACCCCTGATTCGTCAACTGGAATGAGTTTTCTGGGTGTTTTAAGTTGATAAGCCATCATTTTCGCTGATAAACATGGAGTTTTTCAGAAATTCAGAAGAAAAAAAACAATTTGGGCCCTGGAAATTGGCGATTTCGTGATGTTTTCTAATGTTTTAAACCCAAATATCTTGAAAATGAAGCCCCCAATCAAAATTTTGCAAGAGTAACTTTTTTCTTGAAATTAAACGCAGAATTCAAAAATTGAAACTGTTTCCAAAAATATTCAAGGGGGTTAAAGAAGGGGGAAAAGGGGGAAGGTACCACCTATTATCTTCGCCCCTAAAAATGTCTGATGAAATTCGTTATTACTGTTCAATAAAGGCCTGTGTTAATAAACTTCAGTTTGAATTTGATCAAAATCGGCTGAACGGTTCAAAAAGTATGCAAAAAAACTGTTTGAAAAAAACAACTTTGAAGGCCTGTATCTCCGTTATTATACGTTTGGGAGGGTATGTTTATCAACAAAAGTCCCCTTATTTTTCAATTTTCTATCGCCCTGTGAGTTTTGTAACACTAATTCCGGGACACTGTATAAAATGAATAATTTTTATTTTTCAGTCAGACTTCTTGGCCATCATGGTAAAGATGACCGGGCCCCGCGAGAGTGTGGCCCCAGGGTCACCAAGAGGGGGACGTGGCAGAGGCGGACCTGGCCGCGACAGGGGCGGGTCTGGCAGGGGCCACAACGGTAAATTGTTTTTTTTTTCAAATATTGATTGCTTCCATCCGAACTTGGTGGGAGGCGTCTTATGATTATTGAAAAACATTTACGAAAACTTTTATATACCCTATTCACTTATACAGGGTGTCCCGAAAATACACCGACAACGTTCTAGGGCAGCTTCCTCTCATCAAAACAAGAAAAAAAGTTCCTATGAACATGGGTCTGGAAACGCTGCCTAAGGGAGCTACAGGCTTCTAAAGATGGGACCCTGAAGATGGTTTTTATTCAATATCTCCGAAACCGATAGAGGAAAATCAATCAAACTTGACACATACACTAACCCTTTCATGCCCAACAAAATGAGGCAAGATTAATTCCAAAATAATTCACCAGGGGTGGGTCAGGCCGAAATGTGGGGGTGAAAAAAACCCTAACTTTTTTTAATGTGAATTGTTTTTAAATTTGACAATGAATTATGGAATATTGAAGTTTTTTACCAAAAAAAGGTCTTCATGTTCAACCTCGATAGATGCACCGGTTACGAGATATTTGAGTTTGAGTGTATGAAAACGTGGTCAGAAATGCTGATTTTTCAATTACGATATTCAAGGCGAAAAAAAAACTATTCCAAAGCAACTTCATTTTTGTTAGGCATTCAAATTTTGTTAAGCATAAGAAGGTTAATAAATGTGTCAAGTTTGATTGATTTTCCTTGAACGGTTTCGGAAATATTAAATAAACAACCATCTTCAGGGTCCCCCCTTTAGGGGCCTGTAGCTCCCTTACGAAGCATTTTTGGACCCATGTTCATGGGAACTTTTCTTCTTATTTTGATGAGAGGAAGCTGCCCTAGAACGTTGTCGGTGTATTTTTGGGACACCCTGTTGTACATATTGAATTTTGGAATTACAGAATACATCAACAGAAGAAGACTCTGTTACCATTTCCTTTATAAAGGCAAATGCGGCTACGGCCGCGATTGTCGATACCTGCATGGTAATTATCTATTTTCATCAACTTTTTCCTCATTTTCATTTCATCCTCTCAATTTTTTTGCCTAGTTTATATTTCATTTCATTTCATTTCATTTTCAACAGAAGAGCCACGGCCGCAAAAGCGGGAATCCTATGAAGACATCAGTAATGGCGGAACAAAAAAACCGAGTAAATGAAATACATAAATAATAAATGATGTTTTTTATGAATAAGCTTCAATTTCTTTTCAGAAACAGACGTAGTCAGGGGTCATCTGGTATCCCGTGAGCTCCTTCGTGAAGGGGGCAAGAGACCTTTCGATTCTTATAGTCCTATGTGTGGAGATACCGAAATGTTTTGGTGCCACTTTCAAAACGGCGTCATTTTAAAATGGCGGCCATTTATTCCGACCTAAATTGCTTCATTTTCATCCGATTTGGAAAAAATTTATTTAGGAATACGTGAATTCATATTCTCTATCCGCTGCTGTCATCGGTTATTATTTATATTAATCTGATTAACCGGAATTTGAAAAAAACTGAAAATTATGATGACTTTTAGTCCTAGAGGTTTCTCGACTGTTTCTCAACGTAATTCAAGTTGTATTGATCCTAACAGCATCTACAATAAATGAAAAATAATGGCCACAAGTGGTCAAAAGTAGGGGAAAAAAGAACGATATTCACGAAAAATGATAAAATTAAGGAGGAAAGTGCCGTATGTTTTATCAGGAAGTAGGTATACGTGTGATTTTCTAGTTACTACTTCTCTGGCCTCTAAAGACACTTGAATACTCTGCTACCAATTTCAAAATGGCGTCGTTCCAAAATGGCGACCATTTGATTTTGGTAGCATGGATTCACACTCAACTTACGCCTATTTTCGCTCGACTCAAAGCGATTTTGATGATTTTTTTTTTTTGATCAGGTATGGATTGATGTTTTCTATTTGCTATTATCCAAAATTTGCATGTGTGCCAAAAAGTTTTTCCAAAAAGCGAAAAAAAAAACTAGAAAATCAGTGATTTTTACGATCCCTATTGCCTCAGGTGCTGTGTGCTTCCCCGTGAGATGCATGTCTGACAAATATTTTTTTATTATTCTCATATGTATGAAGTTACCGAAATGCTTTGGTGCCACTTTCAAAATGGCGGCGTACCGATTTGGCGGTCACCTGGATTTTGATAAGGTGTTCAATAATGCAAAAATTCCAACTCGGTAACCAGAAGAGTTATAGTGATGAAAGTCACAAGGTAGATTTACAATTCAATGCTTGTTGAGATAAAACAAACCGCATTCCCATTTCTTGAGCCGTTCCTGAAAAATCCTGATATTAATGGTCAGTTGCATTAAAATTGACATTTTTTAATAAATCAGTGGATTTTTCAGGAACGGCTCAAGAAATTGAGATGCGGTTTGTTTTATCTTAACAAGCATTGAATTGTAAATCTACCTTGTGACTTGCATCACTGTAACTCTTTTGGTTACCGAGTTGGAATTTTATCATTCATCAAAATCCAGGTCTGCGCCAAATCGGTACGCTGCCATTTTGAAAGTTGCACCAAAGCATTTCGGTAACTTCATACATATGAGAATAATAAAAAAATATTTGCCAGACATGCCTCTCACGGGGAAGCACACAGCACCTGAGGCAATAGGGATCGTAAAAATCACTGATTTTCTAGTTTTTTTTTTTCGCTTTTTGGGAAAAACTATTTGGCACACATGCAAATTTCGAACAATAGCAAATAGAGAACATCAATCCATACCTGATCACAAGAAAAATCATCAAAATCGGTTTGGGTCGAGCGAAAATAGGCCAACTTACGCCTATTTTCGTGTGAATCCATGTTACCAAAATCAAATGGTCGCCATTTTGGAACGACGCCATTTTGAAATTGGTAGCAGAGTATTTGAGTGTCTTTAGAGGCCAGAAAAGTAGTAACTAGAAAATCACAAGTATACCTACTTCCTGATAAAACATACGGCACTTTCCTCCCTAATTTTATCATTTTTTGTGAATATCGCTCTTTTTTCCCCTACTTTTGACCACTTGTGGCCATTATTTTTCCAGAACGCTGAGTTTTTAGTGAATTTCATCTATTGTAGATGCTGTTAGGATCAATACAACTTGAATTACTTTGAGAAACAGTCGAGAAACCTATAGGACTAAAAGTCATAATAATTTTCAGTTTTTTTTCCAATTCCGGTTAAACAGATTGATATAAACGATAACCGATGACAGCAGCGGATAGAGAATATGAATTCACGTATTTTCAGGAAGAAAAATTTCAAATCGGGTGAAAATGAAGCAATTTAGGTCGGAATAAATGTAACTGGAAACAAATGGCCGCCATTTTAAAACGACGCCATTTTGAAAGTGGCACCAAAACATTTCGGTATCTCCACATATAGGACTACAAGAAATAAAAGGCCTCTTGCCCCCTTCACGAAGGATCCCACGAGATCAGTTTTTTGAACCTATGGTACCTGACTAACGAGCCCATGGATGAGGCCGCCGGCGTCGACGCCTCTAGTATGTACCGTTTTGGAAAATTTCTGTTATTGTTTTCTTCTCTCAACTACCCAATTTTTATACATTTCTTCTGTTACAGACGAGATTCCTGAATCATTTTCAAGTGAATCTTGACCACAGATAATTTGTGATCTCACGTAGGTACCCATGTAACAAAGAAACGTAACGTAGATCGTGAAAATTCCTAGTCAAACTAGAAAATGTCATTTTTTCGTTGCGTTGTTCATAGAGATACCTACCTACATGAGCACTCAAACTGTCTGCTGAAATGTGAATCATATGACTTCTAATTTCCTTTCTACAGAAGCCGTACAGGACCTTAAAAGGGTCCTGATTGAACAGCGGGGCGACGGGGCGGCCTCCACATCTAGATTATGATTATAGATTAGATTATAATAATTAAGTATTGTTATCAAAATAAAAAAAAAATTCAAAAAATGACAAAGTCTGAAACCTCGCCATTCATTTATTCAAAATCTAAGGCTGAAGTTGGAATTTCCCACCATTTTTCGGGCAAGCGATATGGATTTTCAGAAAATTTCCTTGACGATTTTTAAGCTGCGCTTGCCTGTTCCTCGACTTTTGGTCTATTCATTTTCCTTAGCAACCAAACAGATATAGGTTTTTGCTTCATTGACGTATCTATGTCAAAGTGACAAAATGGTTATGGATGCATCAGGCAGATCTCGGTGTGTTCTCTGGTATCGTTTACCCTTAGAGTACGGCTGGGGTCCATTTTGGACCCCAAAGATCATTTTTCTGAAATATCTTTCAAAATATTATCTTCACAGAATCTGTTTTTTCGCTAGTTTATTTATTTCAGTCAACGATTGTTTTAACGTGTAAGGCATATTATTCTGAGATCTTTTTTTTTGTATAAGTAGCTGGAACGTTGCTTGAGGTCCAAGATCTTTCCCTCATAGTATTTCAATTTTTTGTGGATATTAAGCCAAAAATACAAATAAAAATAATAACTGTCACTTCCAAGTTGAATGTGGTGAGATGCTATTGAAATAGTTCATCACCTACCACGATTATCAAATCATTATATCCGAAAAAAATGAATGCCTGAAGAAAGATTGTTTTGATTAATTTTGTGTGTAATTGAGGATTCATTTTCTTCTGTTGCTTTTGATTTCACTACAATGGAGATTTTTTTTTTTTTTTTTTTTTTTTTTTTTTGCAAATAAGTTTAAATATATTAGTTCCACATTTCCTGACCATTTCTGCAAAAATTGCTAGTCAACTTGTAAAAAAAAAGTGTGGGGTCCATTATCTACCCCACGCCGTATTTGAGGTAAGTCAAAATAGCGCAGTACCCCAAGGGTTGAGAAAACAGTACGCCTAGATCCTTTGTGTCTTCAAGTATCATTTTGGGCCTCCGTGAACCCTTTTGTGGTTTCTGTAGCTTCCTTTGTATGATTCGGTACCATATTTTAAGTTTCAATTAATTGTAATACATAGCGACAATGTAACCAGATCCTTGCTATAGGATAACATCCTTAAAAGCAATGAAATTTTGATTTGATTGATTGATTTGATTCGGTACCAGGACTCCACGGTGTATTCTTACATCCTTGGTATTCCTGCCGTTCAGCCCTGACGGGGCCCCCATCTGTAACTATCAGATTTTGCCGTTTCAGGCCAAATCGGCGCCCTCGTGTCTTCTTGGACTGGTTGAAGCCAATAGGCTCCCTGGTGTCTACGAGTGTTTCTTGGAGCCCCAACGAGCCCCCCTCTCGTTTTTAAGCCTCGCCAGACGTAGTGGCGTAAGCTATTTGTGCCCGCGCTTTTTTCCGTGATTATTTTTTTTCCTCCTTCCTCGTTCTTCGTTTCGTAAAAAAATTTAACTAAATCTTCCGTACCTATTTTTTGAACGGTTCAATAAATCCAGTTCATTCTTTCCCTAATCGAATCCCAACTATTTGCAGGTTGATATACCGACGACGTTTAGAGATGATCGGTCAAATATAAAACAATATTTAACAACAATTAAGAATGTACAACTCGCGAAACTCATCTGAAATAGAGAAAACGCATAGATACCGGCCTTTCCATCATCATATCTTTCGATCTAATGAAGCTATGTGATCGATTTTTTTTCACGATTTTCACCAAATCTTTTCAAAAACAACAGGTAATTGGTTCTTGAATATTCCCCAACCATTTTTCGTCCAATTTCCCAAATTTTTTTGGTTGAAAAACAACCTCTCTATGAAACTAAATGTTCTGACGGATGAGGTTCTACAGCGCTATAACTCTTTGAACCACACAGTGCTTTATTGTGATGTGTGTATGCAAGTTAGTTCTTCTGGATGGTCGCTCGACTTGGTCGATTTTTTTCTTTGATTTCACAATCATTAAATATGTGATCGTGCAGATTGAACTGTTCTGCCAACAACTGTCCAACAATGGTTGCAGAATGCCGTCGCTCGGCTTGTCTGCCCCAAGTTCTAAATTCAAGATATAGGGTTGAAATTTGACATAGATGCAGTAAAAGTTCTCAATAAAATTTGTGTAATTTCATCATCATATCTAAAGCAGAGACAAAAATTTCGATAAGGAACCAGCATTGCATTTTTGAGATATCACAACAGTTAGCTACCTAGTTTTACCCGTTCTACCGTTTGGATTATTTCATCATCGTGGAAACCCGGACCTGTCACTGGTTCTGTCGGCCCAACAATGGATGCAAGATGCTCGCTAAAGGCTCAACTCACTGGAACATTTCCAATCAATTTCTCAATGAAATCCTCGATTGAATCGAAATCAGGCACGAAAGCGTAAGTTCAGCCTGAAATGACCTGATTAGACTATCTGTGTGGATGATTTTGATCGGAAGTCCTCAGGTGGCACATTGGGTGTGGGCTTATTGTCTGCCCAAGCTCTAGATTGAAGATATAGAGTTGAAATTTGACACACAGATGCAGAAAGTTCTCAGTCAAGTTTGTGTAATTTCATCATCATTCCTAAAGTAGAAACAAAAATTTTAATAAGGAACTAGCATTTCATTCTTGAGATATCACAACAATTGGCTTCCTAGTTCTACCTTTCAAAATATTTCATAACCGTGGAAACCTAAGAGCCTGTCACTAGTTCTGTCGGCCCAACAATGGATGCAGGATGCTTGCTAAACGCTCAACTCACTAGAACTTTTCCAATCAACTTCTCGATTGAATCCCATTTTCCCGAAGGGACGCTTGAATTCAAATCATTACTGACGTCCCTGGATATCGCCGGGAAAGTTTTGTGTCGCCCCACAACAGATTTTTTTTTTAAGTCACAATAAATTCTTGGAACATTCATTGATTCGAATTATTTCTACAGTAGCTACCTACTATCTACACCCATTTCTGACGTGAAGCACATCCCCTGGATGTCCTCTTGAAATATCCAATGGATATCTACCATATCTTGGATATCCACTGGATGTACTGGATATATACAAAAGATATCCCTTGGATGACTATAAGATATTGTGTGCTGCCTGAGTAGGAATCCATGATGAAGACCATCAAGTGTTGAAAACCAGTTTTTTTGGGCGAAGAAGTCATTGTCTTAGCTCAAGATTTTTCTTTTTCCAAACTGGGTGATTACAATAATTTTAAGAATTTCCATACAACATTTTGAGAGTTGCCTAGAATACGGATCCAAAATGGCGACCAAAAAGGAAAAACAGTTGACTACACATTATTTTTGAGAATAGCAATTGCGGACATTAATTCTGTTGATTCTTTGTTTTCTTCCAAATATTTCAAAACGGTTCAAGATTTTTTAGAATGACTTAAAGCACCATCAAAAGCATCAAATTGCGAATATATATGGTAATTTTCATGTATCCAGCTCTTATTTGGCTTCTGAGATAAAAAAAATTGAAATGTTGATTTTATTATGTTTCAAGAGGAAAAACAGTCAAATTCATAACCTTCAGGTGGAAAAAATGAACAAATAAAAACACCTATCGCAGGAACCATAAGAGCTGAAGATATAAAAATCTTCAAATATATTCCTGATTTTATGTTGTTGAAGGTGCTGTGAACCATCCTGAAATATCTTCAACCGTTTTTGAAATTTCCTGAAAAAACTGAAAAATTCACCAAATCCTTTTTTTCCTCAATAAATCAATGATGTTTTGAGATGTTGAAATATAACTTGAGTTTTCAATCGAAAATCATGTAAGAAATAAAATATGATCATCATTTAATGTCTAGCCGTTAGTTCCACAAAAAAGATGATCAGCGATCAAGGCTGATTGCAGATTAACTGAACTTTTTTCTGCTGAACGCTAGGTGATTACTCACAAAAAATGCCTGAAATGTGTACTAGACCCATCATCTTTCCATTATTGAGGGATAAACCAGCATTTCCATTGATCAGTCAGCTACAAATTGACAAACAAAAATCGTAAATCAACGAATATCGAATTATCTGTTTTGTGGAACCCACGGCAGATCTATTATTTTCAGAAAAAAGATAGTCAACTGTTTTTTCTTCTTGGCCGCCATAGTGGATCCGCCTCCTATGCAAATAATGAAATCGTATATGGCTAATGTTGAGATGGTCATATGAAATCATTCAACTGCAAAAAGAGAAATCTTGAGTCAAAACAAGGACTTCTTCGCCAAAGAAACGAGTTTTCAACACTTGATGGCCATTATCATGGGTTCCTAAGCTCGGATTTTAGGGGACTTTTGAAAGCTCATTTATGACCATCAGAGAAGCGTGTGTACAAAATTTCAACCGTCTACTATTTTTTCTGAAGTGGAAAGACATAGTGACTGATGGACTAATTAGAAAGTTTCAAGAGTTGGAGAAGAAACATTCATTTTAAATCAGAAACTTGCCTAAATCCGTACATTGAAAGTATTATTAGGTACTTATATGCAGCTCTTATTAGTTTACTTTGGTATTTCATCTAAGTAAAGAGATGCAAAAAAAGCGAAGGCGGAAGCGATAAAGTTTCCCTGGAGTTGGTATTGTTGGATGTTTTTTTTTTCATTTGATTTAACGCAGAATTTTTGAAGGCAAATTCAGAAAATGCTACGTTGATGAAGGCTTATAAGAAGAACGAAACTGTCAGAAGACACGGCGAGCAGTTGCTGGCGCTCAGCTTCGTCCTTGATGCCGTTTTCGACTGGGACTGCTCTGGAACCGTTCCAGTTCCGAACTTGCTCGATACCGAGCTGCTCTTGAACCGAGTTGCATTTGTTCCATTATATCTCCCTCGGCTCCGCTCCATCATAGACAACTCCATTCTGTTTCTTTTCCCTCTCCCTCTCATTAATTTCACTGTGACAGAACTGACGTGAGACCGTAAATGTCTTGTCTGCGATCTGCGCTACGAGTTGAGTCTGAAGTTATGAATCCCAAAGCGAGTAAGCCCAACGGGGCATTGAAAACGTTCCGTGTAATTGATGATGAGTAGGTACATGTCAAGTGTATTAATTAATAGCCTAATATCTTGCCCAATCCAAAAAACTCCAATTCATCCAAAAAAATTTCGAAAGACCTTTCCCTCATTCGAAAATTCTGTCGAAACTGCAAGGTGGGAAAAAATATTTATAAATATTATTCAGAACAGTAGGTACACCCAATTCTTGTACTTCCAATTTCTTCATCTGAAGAACCTTCATCACTACTTGATTAGAACAGGAAATCATGAGAAAATTGTAAAAAAGAATGAACCGCCACAAATTCATCTCTTTTGGTGTTACTACGACTCATAATTGGCACCAAACTCGACACTGATACATCATGTTGACTGTAGAACTGACTACCGAGACGGTTCTAAAATTCGGAGCTGGTTCCGTGCACGAATCACGTAGGAATAATCCCAGTCGAACACAGCAAAAAGTAGCACGGGAGCAATGCCACTTCCAGTCGTACACGCCGAAAAGTTGCTCTGATGAACTGCGCATGCTCAGTCGGAATGGAACCGGCTCGGTTCTAGCCAGTCGAAAACGCCATGAGAGGGATGTCCAATCTGCCTGCGAAATTCTTGCAAAAGAGCTCACGGACGGATAACATGCGTCTTGTCCTAGATTATTTGCAGAACAATTACGTAGCAAGATGATCCAAGACGTCCAACCTAGATCCCCTATACCAATGTGGAACATATTCGACAGAATAAAATCCAACCTCCCAAAGTGTAACAATTCTTTGGAAGCTTGGCACAATGCCTTACAAAAGGCCATCAACTGCCATCAGCCGTCAGTTATTACCAAGCTGGTGGATGAATTCCGGTGCCAGCTTCCAGTGAAATTCAAATCACCAGATTCCGAGCTGGTTTCGGGAGCGAGCGGTGAGAACTCGACAAATAAATACTTACAGCAAAAGAATAGTTTGCAGACAGGTAACTACTCTTCAAGGTTTGCAGTTGATCACCTTGAAAATATTTCTCACAATTGAGCTCTATGAGTTCCCTCATTTTGTCAATTATTCACGAATATGAAGAATAACACATTTATTTCTCATTTCCATATCATCAGAGATATAATGTTGATCCTATTTTACGATTTAATGATAGTGAACAAGCACTATCTATAGGCAGAGGACCACGGAAATGGTATATCTAACTATATTGTAGAATATGTGCATCTTCGAATTTGACTTGTTGAGTTAGGCATAAATGATGGTTGCACTGCAGCCAAACAGTTTCTTCGTTCTAAGCATGTCGCAGCATGTGCCGCTTCAAAGATGAGTTACGGTTTGCTCGGTACGAACAATGGTTGCACTGGAACCATTCGATTTCTTCCTTTTTAACATGTAGTAACATGTGCGTCTTCAAAGCTGACTTGTGTTTACTTCGGTACGAACAATGGTTGCATTGGGACCAAACAATCTCCTCGGGTTTCGCATGCTTTCGCATGTGCCGTTTCAAATCTGGCTTTTGTTTAGCTCGGTGCGTACAAAAGTTGCACTGGAACCAATTAATTTCTTCGGTTTTCGCATGTTTCAGCATGGTGTGCTTCTTCAAATCAAATTTCCGTTTAGTTCGATACGAACAATGATTGCACCGGAACCAAACAACTTTTTCGTTTTTGGAGTTTTCGTTTTCAACGTGTTGAACCATGTGGCTTTTCAAATTTGACTTGAATTTAGCCCGGTATGAACAATGACTACACTGGAACCAATCAATTTCTTCATTTTTAGCATGTTGTAACATGTGACTTTTCAGATCACCTTTTTGTTTGGCTCGGAACGAACAATTATTGCACTGGAACCAATCAATTTCGTCATCTTTCGCATGTTGTAACATGTGCGTCTTCAAAGATGATTTGTATTTAGCTCGGTACGAACAATGATTGCATCGGAACCAATCGATTTCTTCGGGTTCTGCATGTTTCAGCATGTGCCTTTTCAAATAGGACTTGTGCTCAGCTCGGTACGAACAATGATTGCAACGGAACCAATCAATTTCTTCGGGTTTCGCATGCTTTAGCATGTGGTTTTTCAAATTTGATTTGAATTTAGCCCGGTATGAACAATGACTGCACTGAAACCAATTAATTTCTTCATTTTTAGCATGTTGTAACATGTGAGTTTTCAGATCACCATTTTGTTTGGCTCGGTACGAGCACTGATTGCACTGAAACCAATTAATTTCTTCGGTTTTTGCATGTTTCAGCAGGTTGTGCGTCTTCAAAGTGTACTTTCTTTTAGCTTTGTACGAGCAATGGTCACATCTGAACAAAAGTTTTTCTTCACTTCCTGCATTACGAGTCGGCATATTCGATTCCACTGCTTCAACGCCTTCGAACGTTCTTGCATCAGTCCGATTCAAATCTAGAGACTTTGCATCTTTGGCATTTTCTGCTGGATGACTGAAACCGCGATGCTTTGCCAGGCATAAGATCGAATCCGTTGTATATCTGCAGTAATTACACGGATATCTCACAAATTCTTCACGGAACGGCATATTTTCATTCTCTTCAATCCTCGGATTGTGTTTTTGCTTGTAATGATCGTATACTTTGAGCCTGTAGTAGCCCTTGTAGTCACAGCAGATGCAAGAGAACTGTTCCGGCTCGTTAATGGCGTTAAACAGTTCGGCCGCGTAAGCTTTTTTGTGGTTATTTTGTTCGTGGTGGTCGAATAACATGGATGAAGTCTGATGCGAACATTGCGAACAGTTATATCTGTCAACAATTTCCGGTGAATCTAACCTGGATATTAAACGAGATAAGGATTTTATGAGAACCAAAAAACACGAATTTATAACTCACATTTTGTATGGGTAGGTAGTTTTACAGTCTCTTGTTTTTTCTTTTGATGATTGTATACTGTGTACAGAATATCTTAGTTTTATTCTGTACTACAGCCATTTTGTTTGGGTAGAGGCGCATGCGTGAAGGCGCCAAATTGAGAAAAAAATCGGTACACCTGTCAATTTAAATGGCAACGCTCACATACTCGGTTTATTAGGGTGTTCCATAATAATTAGGCGTCAATACTTTGCCAGCCGATTCTACGACCAAAAATAAGAAAAAAAGTTCCCATAAATATAAACCAAAAAATGCTTCATAAGGGGGCTAGGGCTACAGCCCGCTGAATGTGTGCCCTGAAGATGGTTTTTATTTATTACCTACCAAACTAGTTGGGGTAAATTGACGAAATTCAGTACATCAACTAAATTTTTATTGCTCGATAACATGGAGTAAAAAATCGATGGAAAAAATTACCCGGGGGTGGGGTAACTTGGAAAGAAGTGGGGTAAAATTTACCCCAACTTTTTTGTGTTTACGTTTTTTTTTTGGGGGATTTTGTGCAAACTTATTAAATTTCAGTGTATTTTACGAATAAAAAATGCTCCTGTTGAACTTTGATAGCTTGCTCCGTTTTCGAGTAAAATCGTTTTGAAATTTTTTTGCAGGCTGCAGATTCGAGTTTGTGTATGGCCCTGCAAAAAAGTTTCAAAACAATTTTACTCGAAAACGAGGCAAGCTACTGAAGTTCAACAAGAGCAGCTTTTATTCGTAAAACACACTGAAATTTTATAATTTAGCACAAAATCTTGAAAAAAAAGTACACACAAAAAAAATAGGGTAATTTTTACCCCGTTTTGATTCTGCAGGAAAAATAGTTACGAAAAATTCTTTTCCCCTGCCAATTTATTCTAACGGGAAGAATGTTAACAGGGGAGAGATCTTGGTGGATCACCCAGTACATTGTAGAAAAGTCGTAAAAATACCGCAGAGGTAATAGGAAGCCGTCCAGAAAAAAAACAACGAAAAGAAGTTGCTGTTTTCATCATCCAAATAAGATAAATGAGGAAGGAAACGGAATAAGTACTTTTGCAAATGAAAACTCCACTACCAATTGGCTCAACTCCAAACCAATACAGGACGTCTTTTTCGCAGAACAAAAATTACACAGTTTTCAAATTAATTCAGCGTCTCTGGCAAGGGAGATGGAGAAAGTTAGCAATTTTATTAGATGGTGTGCTGGTGAAAAAGCGATACCCAAAAACTACCGCGAGCATGTTGAAGTAAAGTCCAAAATTCATCCTTTATCGTACCTGAACTACAACACCTCCAAGAATTTGTGAATCACCTTTTTTGGGACGGTTTCCCCATTCCTAGCCCGCCAGGTTCTCCGACCTCACTGCCTTGGATTATTACATATGACGCCATTCAAAGCAAGAAGTGTACAAAACCGAAATTGATACCAAAGACGAACTTGAGCCGCAAATACTGAGAGTTGCTGACGAAATTCGGAACAACAGGCAAACCATTAGGAAAGCGACTTGAAATTCATTGAAACGCAGCAGGAAATGTATCGAAGTCAGAGGAGAGGGCATTTCGAGAAACTCCTCGTATCGTCGACGGATTTGGCAAGAAAAGGGTATCGAGACTATGAATTGGCCAGCACGCAGCACCGATCTCAGTTTAATTGAACACACGTGGGACATTCTTGGCAAGCGAATTGAGGACCGTCAACCCCCCCCCCCCCCCCTCCCTCCCAGCGACCCTTGACGAGAGCAAATGTTGTGCTTGGTTGATGGAGGAGTATTTTATTTCTTTCGCTCTCAATTCCGGAAAAATTAAATTAGGTGTTGTAATTTGTGCTCTTTCCAATAAATATGATGATTGATGATAAATGAAATCGACATTTTCTTCTTACTGATGCTTAATGTATATTTTTATTTCCAATAATTTTTTCTTCTTCTACACTTTTCAACTGTCTTGGTAGTGGATGTTTTTGAAAAGTATGATTAGAGTTAGCTGTGGAACTGGAAACGTATGTCTGCGAGTCTGCGACTTGATTCAACTTTCCGTGTTGCCTCACCCCAATTTTTCACCTCCTTGTTTTTTTTTCTATTTTTAAATTCTACGTTCAATTCAAAGAAAAAAGTTACTGTTGCATAAGAGGCTTCACTATCGAGATATTTGGATTTGAAACTTCGGAAAACATCTCGAAAACACCATTTTCAACGGCCTAAAAATTGAAATCAAAAATTTTTTCTAGATATTTTGAGTTGATAAACCACCATTTTTGCTAAGAAACATGAAGTTTTTCAGGAAAAAAACCTATAGGGCGCTGAAAAGTGGCGGTTTTAAGACGTTTGTTAAAGATTCAGACCCAAATATCTCGAAAATTTTGCCTCTCATCAAAATTTTGCAAGAGTAAGTTTTTTCTGTACCTAAATTACACGTATAATTTAAAAATTGAACGATTCTTAAAAATAATCAGGGGAGTCAAAAACAGGGAAAAGGGGGGAGGGTACAACCATTTATCATCGCCCTTAATGATGTTTGAGAAAATGTGTTACTATTCTTCAATAGAGACTTGTTTTAGTAAACTTTGATCCAAATTTGAACAAAATCGGTTGAACGGAAGTTATGCAAAAAAATGATTTTTTGATTTCAACTTTGAACGGCTTTATCTCTTATTATTCATTTTTGAGCTCATTCATTCAAAAAGTTCATAACGAAAGTCCCCTTTTTTCGATGCTTTATCCGGTGTTTTAGTTTTCAAGATTAAACACCGGACACCTAGTAGGTATATTTTTTGTTGTAATAAATGCAAGGCAGATTCCTTTCCAAGTTCTTTCACTTTTGACACATTGATCGCCTGGTGACAAATAACTTATTTTTATCATCCCAGCAGGCAGGGTTCAGAATACATCTTTTTTTGAGAAATGATGTTAGATTTCACCCATACCAAAGCCGTAATTTGATTATTCCAAGAATAAATAGGTATTTGAATTCATTCCTGGTAGCGTGTTGGGTTCGAACACTAAATGATTAAACAAAAAACACAAACGGTACCTAACGTTACAAATTTTGTAACTTGAGCAATCGACCCCAAAAGAATCAATAAGAACAACCATAAAAGAAAATGGACAGGAAAACAAGAAGATATAGAAAATCACATTTATCCATTTCTGGTTGGTTTATTCCCTTCTTCTTCATGTATCTTTGTTGCTGCTTTTTTTCGCCAAAATGCTGGCTTCAATCGTACTAAGGAAGTGAGACCAATCAGTTTCTTTGTTATTGACGTGTCTGTTCATGTGCCTTTTCAAACTCCTTTTCCGTTTGGCTCGGTACGAACAATGGTTGCACTGGAACCAATCAATTTCTTCGTCTTTGGCATGTCGTAATATAAGATGCTTGTTCAATGTTTCCGATTGTTTAGCTCGATAAGAACAGTGACTGCACTGGTACTGCACAGTCTTGCTGCCTTGAATCGTACTAGGGAAGCGAGACCAATCAGTTCTTTTGTTTTTGGCGTGTCTGTTCATGTGCCTTTTCAAACTCCCTTTCAGTTTGGCTCGGTATGAACAATGGTTGCACTGGAACCAATCAATTTCTTCGTCTTTGGCATGTCGTAATATAAAATGCTTGTTCAATGTTCCCGATTGTTTAGCTCGATAAGAACAGTGACTGCACTGGTACTGCGAAGTCTTGCTGCCTTGAATTGTAATAAGGAAGCGAGACCAATCAGTTCTTTTTTTGTTTTTGGCGTGTCTGTTCATGTGCCTTTTCAAACTCCCTTTCAGTTTGGCTCGGTATGAACAATGGTTGCACTCAAACCAATCAATTTCTTCGTCTTTGGCATGTCGTAATATGAAATGCTTGTTCAATGTTCCCTTTTGTTTGGCTCGATAAGAACAGTGACTGCACTGGTACCAATTAATGTCTTCGTCTTTGGCATGTTTTTGCATGTGCCTCTCCAGATATCTTTTTCGTCTTGCTCTGTACGAACAATGGTTACACTTGAACCAGTGAATTCGTTCACTCGTTGAATTATTACGAGTCGACATATTCGATTCCATTGCTCCAACGCCTTCGACATCAGCCTCTCGAACTATATCTAGTGACTCCACATCCTTGGCATTTTCTACTGAATACCGGGGTGCCCCCGATATCTTATACAAATTGTGATGTTTTGCAAGACATAAGCTTGAATTCGATCTGTACCTGCAGTGGTCACACGAATATCCCACAATTTTTTTATGGAACCACACATCTCCGTTGTCCGCGGTCGTCATATTATGTGCTTGTTTGCAATGTTCGTACAATTCAAACTGGTAGTAGGTCTTGTAGTCGCAGAAGATGCGACGGCAACGGATCTGTTCCGGTCCGACAATGGCGTGGAACAGCTGGGCCGTGTAAACGTTTTTTTGGTTGCTCTGGACGCGGTGGTCGAGTTGAAACATAGACGCGGTCTGATGCGAACAGTTATATCTGTCAACAGTTTCCGCTGGATCTAACCTGAATATTAAAATAAGATATTGATTTTATCAGGAACCGGAGAGAGCTGATTTATAACTTACATTTTGTAGGGGTATTTTAGCTTTTCAATTTAAATTTCAATTTTCTTGTTTTATTTTTTCATGTGAGCCATACCAAGTGGACATCGAGTGGACCACTAGAAGACCACTGGAGCTGGACGCGACGCTTGTCCTTAAGGGAGGGGTAAAATCAGCTGATGGTGACGGCTGACGGCTATGCTAGTCGGTAAAGAAGTAACCGCTTGTGCGGTCGCGCGTTGCCATCGACGTAAATTCCGTTTACCTTCCAAGTGTTTTTGGCAAAGTGGAAAAAAAAATCGGTTGTGTCACCCCAAAACTTTCCCGACGAGTAGAAAGGAAATTTGAATTTATTTGAAAAATCTGAAAGCTTTTCTCAAATGATAACATTGTAAAAATCGTGAATTGGGGCTTCACTTGAAGCTCCATTACTTGAGTCCGGTCTCGATAAGCCAGGCCTCCTGTTTTGCATTTTCAAGTGGAAAACTCTCAGCAAATTTGTACAATTTTGAGAGAAACTGTCGGAAAATGTTAAAGAATCAGTTGCTTCTTAAATTGTTCAAGATTTTTTAGCAACATGTAACGGGTGGGTCGGGAAAAAAAAATTCGGTCAAAATCACCGAAACCACTTTTATGTACCATGGGCATAAAGTGCCACTTTTTTTCCCCGCCGTGCGAGATTGCGACCGAGGCCGTAGGCCGAGGGAAGCAAGCACAAGGGGGAAAAACGCACTTTAGGCCCAAGGTGCATACAATGTTTTTTGCACTGGCTAGTGCAAGACTGGAAATTTCGAGTTATTGAGTCGTTGAAAAATTGTCATGGCAGCGCTGATTACTTGGTTGTACGTCGCACGATCTACAATGCGATCAACAAAATTCGGAATTGGAGTAGGCTGTGCCCTAAGAAAGCAGCTTGACATCCTGAAATTTTACCAGGTCATAGCCTACCAGATCGCATGGACGAGTGGCAGGTTACCTATCACCTATTTTGAACACATACCTAACTGCCGGGGCCCCATCGCTTACTAGCATAAACCAGGTATTTATTGGTTTTGGTATGTAAACGTGCTAATTTTGTTGTTCTTGTAGTCTTTCGTGTTCCCTACAAATTAAAGTCCATTTTGCATCGCATCAAGTAGTTACGTCAAAATAGAAGGTGACGTCTCCTCTGACGGATCAAGAGCGCTCGTTGCCATGACGACTTTTTTGCCCAAGGGCTAAAAAGAGTCACTTTAGGCCCTGTTTTTTTGAGGTTGTAAAATAACGCATTTGATATAGGTAGTGCAAAAATAACTATTTTATACTAGGTCCTTTGATCAAGGAGTTTTTGACCAGCAATGATTATACGGTGGTAACCCGGTTGCGACAACAACGTTATAAAATGGACGAACCTACTACAGTTACCTCCGGTTGCACCAAACTTTTATGAACGAACTAACTTCATCACTCTCATAGTAACTAAGCAATGACCACCTACTGGCTGCTGCAGAGCAACTGTCAGCGTGATAGAGTTGATCCGATCGTAAAACTTTGGTGGGAAGTCGTGTTTTTAGCGGAATTTCTCAGAAAATGAGAGAAAAGCGCTGTTCATTGGTACTCAATTTGAATTTAGTTCTTGTCACTTTCACCTTGGCTCGCTAAGCCATTAGAAATTATCTTCAGTTATGATAAAAAGCATATCTCGTCTCGGTCCGTCGCACCCAGACGCGATTTAAAACACTCTCTTCAGATTTCATTTGCGTTCTTCGTTTTCCGTTTACCACCCGTTGGATGGTGCGAGTAAATTTCAGTTCTATCACGAACAATTAGTGATCCCTCTGTTTTCAACCCCTCCGACTATCCCACAGCGTGAAGAAAATGCCACAGTGATGGCAGAGATTCTTTTACCGTATCTGCTGTCAAAGTTTCAAGGTCTCAACACTTCTTCTACCCGGTCACCTAAATTTTACTTCTACCCGGTCACCTAAATTTTATTTAAAATGTTTTCTTTTCAACTCATTATCGTTATTTGTACCTACCTATTTGTACCCACTTATAACTCGTGGGTTACATTATCATCATTGATTTACCTTTATCAGGTGTCTTGGCTTGGTTTCTTTTCCCCGGAAACTTCGTACCTCCCTTTGTATTCAAATTCAAAATCAAATCATCACGTAAAACTACCCTCCCACAGGAGGACGGTGGTCGGTGTAATAGGCTTTTGAAAAGCTTTCGCGATCACTACTGCCTCCATGTACACATTGCGGAAAGCCAAAAATAGATGGCGCCGCACGGGTGTCTCACTTACGAGTATCCTTCAAGTGTGAATATAGGTGACCTCGATATTCAGATCGCCGAGGCTCGCCGAGCTCAACCTCGAATGCCCCGGCACTGGTGAGGACTCAAGTAGGTCCGAAACACGTGTCTTTTGAATCCCGGTGATTGTTGCCCAGTCGGTCCGATATATGTCCGAGTTACTTTCCGAATTTATCCTAGTGTCCTGTCTTCTGTCAGTTTGAAAAGATTTTGCCCTTCTACTTTACTAATTGTTATTCCAGTGACATTCAACTTGAGGTGAAGTCAATCGTGTATGGAAAACTGGCCGTTTATCTTTACGCTTTACCTTCCAACATTTCAATTGAACGACGACGTTTTTGTTTTAAGGAAACAACGGGCAGGATCTGTCAGTTGTACTTCAAGAAGCACAGCACACTCCTGCATCACGGTTATATTTTCAACAGTGGATGGGAATGGAACCACACTCCAAATACTCACAAATACTTGAAGAAAAAACAACGGAGCGCTGTTTACTGTTGGGAAAAAAGTGCCGGAGAAAAAGGCCCAACAGTACTGCTGGAAACCAAAGGACGTATCCAAGCACAACACACTCCTGCATCACTTTCAACAATGGATGAAGGTGGAACCACACCGCCGGTGTCAGGAGCAAAAAATGGTTTACAGAAGAAATCCACTGTTGAATCGTGGAACCCCGTTGTTGAGTTTTGATTTTGGCCGGACAGCCCTCAGCATTCGGCCAGCTCATGTTTTGTATTCTTGTACCTTCAGCATTACACCGTGGTAATGCCTGCCACTGAAATTGATCTACGCCTGTGTGCGAACAACTTATCTGAGGTCGTTGATCCCGTCTTTATCATTCTTTCTTCTTTTACATTTTGTCGATTTTGTGTTGTTTCAGGACGTCAGTCAGGAAGCCCCCTCCTGCCTCCACCTTCACTTCACTACCCGCTGCACTGCATCGAGGCACCAGGTGCGACGCAAGCCTTTTTCAGCGGTGGCGCCAAGACGGCATAAAAGTAAGCTAGTCGGTAACTTCTGGGTCACCTGGATGCCGAATCGTTACGGCCGCCGACGGTCCTGAAAAGACACAGAGGCCAGACCGGAGCCGATTACAACTCGAAAAGGACCTCGGTGACGTACACTTTTGTTTTAAATTTCATTTTCGTATCTACGAAGTTTTTAAGGGCCTTCTGCCGTCACTATTGTAGCTAGGTTGCTGGCCTAGCATCAGCTTGTATCATAGGCAGCTTGAATACACCCCGATCAACCTGAAACAAGTTTTGGTTTATTCCCTCTACAGTCCGCATCCGCAGCGCTGCCCTCGAGGAAAACGCGAACGATGACACTGGTTTTATTTTGTAGGGCTCTTTGTCATGCCGGCCTCCGCCCTGAGCGTCGGCATAGCCCTTTCTCAGCGGCGCTGAGAGAAACTGTTCTTCTGGTTCTAGGCCGGGAGGGTAGACGGTAATAAGTGTTGTTTTGAAAAACTTCAAAATCGATAATTCGAGAACGAAATGACCTGTAGGTAGACAAAATTCTGGTTTTGATCTCCCCAATCGTACACAGAGGCGCACTTTTCAACATAGCGCTGTTGGATTTTGAAAAAGGTTTTATACAAGAAGAAGAAGAGAATTTGGCTCAAGTATAGGGTGTTTGAAGAATACAGGGTGATTCACCACCAAATGGACATAGCTCAAGGGTAGGTCCAGTTTTTCAAGGCGAACCTGGATCTGGTTTTAAAATTTTTCTAACGCTGTTCGTTTTGAAGCTACAGGGTGATTCATGTATTTCGTAGAATTTTTTGACAAGTCATAACTTTGGAACAACCCAACAGATTGGTTTGAAATTTTGTGGGTTTATTTTTCTATTGATATCTGACACATCGCTCCATCAAAGAGTTCAAAATTTCCAGGGCTGACCATAAAAAAATAATTTCAAAGCTTTTTTCAAAAAAGACACTCTTCATGCATATTATTCAAAATTCATTTTCATATTCAGAAACTACATTGAAGCATGCTATCAATATCGCAAAAAAAATTGCTTGGCACCATTAAGCTATCAGAAGAAAATTGATAATCCTGATGATTTTTGAGGTTAGGATTTTTGTAAATTATTATTTTCAAATAGTTACAAATGATTTATTATGACCCCAAATTTCAGCCGTTTCGACATAAAAATAAAAATGACATTTTTCTCGTTTTCTCAGTAGTAACAAAAAGTTTTAGCCGAATTTAAAAAAAAAAATGTTACGTCCCTCAGCCTCACTTCTATCCCAAATTGGGCTAGAATTGAGGAACGTATCAAAAAAATTTTGAAAATTCTGATAAAATTTTTTGTTTTTTTTGAGAAAACGAGAAAAATGTCATTTTCATTTATCTGACAAAACGGCTGAAATTCAGGGCCATAATAGATCATTTGCAAATATTCGAAAATATTAATTTAGAAAAAATCCAAACCTCAAAAATTATTGCGATTGTCAAAATTTTCTTTGACAGCTCAATGGTGCCAAGCAATTTTTTTTGCGATATCATTAGCATGTTTGATGTACTTTCTGAATTTAAAAATGGAATTCGAAAAATATGCACACAGAATGTCTTTTTTTGAAAAAAGCTTTGGAGTTTTATTTACAAAGCCGGCCCTGGAAACTTCAAACTGCTCGATAGGGCGATGAGTCAGATATCAATAGAAGAATCAACCCACAAAATTTCATTCCAATCCATTCGGTCGTTCTGAAGATACGGCTTGTCAAAAAATTCGACAAAATACATGAATCACCCTGTAGCTTCGAAGCAAACAGTGTTAGAAAAATTTCAAAGCCAGATCCTGGTTTGCCTGGTGAAACTGGACCTACCCTTAGGCTATGTCGATTTGGTGGTGAATCACCCTGTATATTCAACCGTACGTCCTCGTGTTCAGCTTTCAAAAATATGAAGACTGTGTTACGTCGTTTTCTGCTTCTGTTTGCTTTTGGTACTTGGACCGATTGGGCCAGTCCAGTTCTGCCCTGCCGTTTATTTTCTAGTAGTTTGGGGAATTTCGTTATCTTGCGGCGGCCGTTTCGGCAAGCAAGTTCCGCGTGCTTTTCTTCAATTGGCTATAGACGGGAATTTACCCATCTATAGCCATCTAGATTCGCATATCTATAGATTCTGCGCCGGTGGGCAGAATCTGATAAAACGAAGCAAAGTAGCTACTTCTTCCTTTTCAATTTGAAACTCGCATCGGAGCTGTCGCCTAGTTGTGTGCTGTACATCCACGTTTTGCCTTTTTAGTGGTCTTCAAAATTGTGTTCGAAGCCAGAAACCGCCTGTTTTGCGGTGAATTAGCCGACCGGCACCTGTTCATCTTCATTACCTTTTGTAAATAAACTTTGTATTTAAAATCCAATCATTGCTTTATCTTCAGTATTGTATTAGTCATTGCTTGGTGCTAAAGATTGTTTTTTTGGGAATTCGGGTCACAATACTGTGGCGCCCCCGACCATGCAATAAGAACCCCGGCCTCTCTCCTCTGATCAGCTGGCGGGCCGTGTTCCTAAGTAAGACAGACCAATGGTAAGTCGCACCGAAAAGGCACGAGGCCTTTTTGGCATGTAACAATTATGATAAGAACGCTTGCCGGGAAGTCGACCCCGAGAGTCACATCCCTGCAAAGCTCGACCTTGAAAACGACCATCTCAACTTTACTTCATCAACGTTCATCAGACTGTTTGGTAAAACGGCGCTCGAGCAAGATCGGTTGATCAGAAGAAATGCACAAAGAGCTACAACTTCCACCTCATCAAAGGTCAGGAATGATCTCTCATGAGTTACAGGGTGATTAATGGTTTTGGTCAAAAGCTTTCTATAGTCATGCATATCTTTCGACTGGATCAATATAATTGGTTGAAATTCGGCATGTGCATTCTTATGCTTAGGCTCGTTATAGCGCCACTTCGATTATTTAGGAAGTGCAGGTCCGGACTGAAAATTTTTCACCCTCAAGTTTTTATGGAAAGTCACCCTGTATAAAAGTTTTTCTCAAAACTGACAATAGATTCGGATTCTGCATGAAAAAATAAGAACAAGCATTTGCTTGAATTTCATAAGCGTTGCTATGGAAAGTCTGCTTAGCAACTCCTCAGAAAACAGCGACTGGAAAGACTGAACTTGTGATTTTAAGAGAGCAAAATAGTGGCTGAAGAGCAAACCCTCAAGGCCAACCAACCATTAACAAAAAAAAAAGAGAGCAGAGTATGAATGGAAGACGAGTTCATTCAAACTGATGATAATGCAAGACCCCACCTCGAGCGCAAATCATCGTCAATGAGTTTATAAGGGACCACAATATCGAAAGAATGAATTGGCCACCCGTGTGTCCTGATATGAATGTGATTGAGCATGTGTGGAGTAGGATGAAATTGAGATTGAAAGAGAGGGACGAATGGAAACTATGGATGATTTGGCGAATGCGATGCAGGAAGAATGGGACGCTATCCCCAGGAGTTCATTGCAACATTGATAGAAAGAAGTTTTGGAGTGACACAACCGATTTTTCGAACACCCTGTGTGACAAATTCACTTCTTGTCTTTCAATGAGTTTTTTCAAAATCCAACAGCACTATGTTAAAAAGTGCGCCACTGTGTACGTGGAAAATTAGAGGGTGGCACGACTTTTGTTGAGTACTTGATTTTCTAATATTGAAGTCGCTCATTTTATCTTCGCGGGAAAATTTTCTTAGGGGAAGGGGGCTCAGGGGTCAAGTTATACTTGAATTGGAATTATTCATCTTTGATTATCAAGTATTCAATTTGCTCTAACATTGGGGCAAAGCAAGGAGGGTTCACTAAAAAATTTTAGATTGCCAAAATTTTATTGCGCATTCGATTTTGATATTGATAGATTACTACGAATTCTGCCAAAAATCCACGAAAAAAAAACCATTTGTTGAGCACATACGAGATCTCGAAGAAGAAGCCAAGAAGTGTATTCAAAAATTGAAGATATCCGTAGAGGAAACTGGCATTTGGAATTTGAATGGCAAGAAAATAAGGAAACTCCTTTGTCAAGAATAATTCCAGAAATGGAAAAAAATGAAACAAAACGGCCGCGTAGTTGAATTTGTTCGATGAATATACCCCAGCCAACTTCTGGATAAGATCACCAGAAGGCCTCTCCAACACCGAATGGGAAGAAGCCATCAAAATGGTCGGCCAAGTTTCCAATGTACGAGAAATTCCAGGAAGGTCCCAAGATGGCTACCAGTGCAGAGATTGTGCTGAGACAAAAACATTGTGGCATGTCTTGGAATCCTGTCCATATGGCGGTCTCTTTAGAGTCACTCGACATAACACAATACGTAGTCTAACTGCAAAATCATTGCCAAAAAAGTTCGAAATATATGAGGAAGTGACATGTACCGGTGACAACGCCAGCAACAGACGAGTGAACATCATAGCTTTAGACCGAAAAACTGACACTGCCTACATTATTGACCCGACAATACGTTTTGAAATTAACAAAGTTCAACCAACGGACGT
Organism: Anaspis maculata; assembly: GCA_949128115.1. Taxonomy (NCBI): domain Eukaryota; kingdom Metazoa; phylum Arthropoda; class Insecta; order Coleoptera; family Scraptiidae; genus Anaspis; species Anaspis maculata. The sequence goes on from OX421961.1 coordinate 4,576,939, forward strand.
CGACATTGAGAAGAAAAATATTTACGAACGAACCGATAAAAACCTTTTTGAAAGAGAAATACAACATCAATAACATCGGAATAATCGGACTTTTTATAGGCGCGCCGGGTACCATCTGAAAATTTTTCATTGAATTCTCCATTTAAAAAACATCAATAAGACAAATCGTTTTAGAAACCTTGAAATATGTATTCTGTTTTGATTCTGAAAAACCATTTATACACTAATTATACAAGATAAAACTTATAGGTCTACACTCTACTATACCTAAGTATTTAAATATTCGACAGTACTGACACTTTTCAAATCTTTATTTATTGTTGAAGGATGTGGAATTTCTTCAATAAATATATATTTTTTATTACAATCAACATGAAAAATTACATTACCTACATCCGCTTGAGCTCTTCAAAAAAGTTTCTTGAAAGAAGTTATAGTAATTCTGAAATTAGAACACTGTGTTGAGTGGTGCTGATTATCTACTTTTTGTTACGAAAAAGAGGATGAAGAACGATTGAAAACCATCAATCCTGTCTGACTGTCGTAAGAACAACTTTATAATTTGCAAAATGTTTCAATTAATTAAATTACTACCGAAACGTCAGCGAAACAGCCCTGCTGTTTTATTAGAAATTGTTAATATTCCATGTCCACAGCACACCCCAAAAACATCAATAATAATTGATGGACAGGTACACGAGAAGATATAAATCACACTTATTTATTTCTAGTTTATTCCCTTCTTCTTCTTGTATCTTCGTTGTTGTTGTTGTTGTTGTTGCTTTTTTTCATCAAATTACCTTCGAACCAGCTCGCATCTTCGTTTTTTAGTTCGCAGCATGTCGCGACAAGAGCGTTTGCAAATTATTTTTTAATTTAGCTCGAAAAGTACAATGATTGGAGTGGGATTTGTCAATTTCTTCGTTTATGGCGTGTTTGAGCATGTGCCTTTTCAAATTCCATTCCAGTTTGGCTCGGAACGAACAATGGTTGCACCGGAACCAATCATTTTCTTCGTTCTTGGCATGTTTTTGCATGTCCTTATCCAACTGCGAATTTTGTTTTTGCGGTGGAACAATGACTTTTTTGCCGCATATGATCACGTGCCTTTTCAAATTCGATTTCAGATTAGTTCGGTATGCACAATGGTTGCACTCGAACCAGTCAATTTCTTCGTCTTTGGCATGTCGCACTATGATATGCTTCTTCAAAGTTACCTTTTGTTTGGCTCGGTACGAACATTGATTACACCGGAACCAATCAATTTCTTCGTCTTTGGCATGTTTCAGCATGTGCCTCTTCAATTGCGGCTTTTGTTTACACCGGTACGTGCAGAGACTGCACTGGGACCAATCGATTTCTTCGATTTTGGCATGTATCAACATGTGCGATTTCAAAGTCCACTTGGTTTTCGCGCGGTACCTGCAAACGCTGCACAGGAACCACTTGATATCTTCATATTTGGCATGTACTAACATGTGCGCTTTCAAAGTCGACCTTGTTTTAGCCCGGTACGAACAAAGATTGCACTGAAACCGGTGGGTTTGTTCACTTTTTGAATTATTACGAGTCGACCTATTCGATTCCATTGCTCCAACGCCTTTGACATCGGCCTCTCGAGCTATATCTAGTGACTCCACATCATTGGCATTTTCTGCTGAATACCGGGGTGCCACTGATGCCTTACACAAATTGTGATGTTTTGCAAGACATAAGCTTGAATTCGCTCTGTACATGCAGTGGTCACACGAATATCCGACAATTTGCTTATAGAACCACACATCTTCCTTGTCTTCGGTCCTCGGATTATGTGCTTGTTTGCAATGTTCGTATAATGCAAGCTGGTTGTAGCTCTCGTAGTCGCAGAAGTTGTAACGACAACGGATCTGTTCCGGTTCGACAGTGGAGCGGAACAGTTGGGATGTGCAGACGTTTCTGTGTTTGCTCCGGACGTGGTGGTCGAGTTGAAACACAGATGCAGTCTGATGCGAACATTGGGAACAGTTATATCTGTCAACGATTTCCGCCGGATCTAACCTGAATATTAAAACAGATATTGATTTTATGAAGAACCGGAGAGAACTGATTTATATCTCACATTTTATAGGGATATTTTAGCAGCAAATTCTCTTGTTTAATTTTCTCGTGTGTGGCACAGCAAGTGGACAGCGAGTGGACCACTGAACTGGTTGCGTTGCGACGCTTGTCTCTCCAAGGAGAAGGCTCAGGCCAGTCGGTAAGGAAGAAACCGCTTGTGCGGTCGCGCATTGCCAGTGAAGTGAATTTGACAGTTCCATTCCACTCGCTCCTTATTTTCGCACGTAAACATTCCGTTTACCTTTAAACTATTTTTGGCACGGTAGAAAAAAAAATCAAGAGAGTGCTGATGTTTGGACAAGGACAATAAATACAGTGAGGGGCAAAAGTATGGTAAAAATTCAATAAAAATTCGCATTTCTTTTCTTGAAAAATTCTTCGAACCGGTCGATTTTGTTTTCCAATTCGGAATATTTTGATGTAAAATTTTCGTATTTGCCGCTATTTTTGTAAAAGCTGTGACGTCATCAGCCATTAACCCCCTTCCGTTTTTTGCATATTCGAATAGGTAATGCAACTCTTGATTTCAGCAATATGCACATCATACAGGTGTCCCGTTTTTCAACGCTCACTATTGGTATCTCGGAAACGGTAAGAGATACAAAGTCGGTTAAATTACAAAAAAGTTGCGCAATTTTATGGCTATTTCAAAAATGTCAAAATATCAAAGATACGTTTGGTAATTTTTGAAATATCTCAAAAAAACTGAAAAATGCCGAATTCAAAAAAATCAAATAACTTTTTTATTATGACAGCTATCAATTCGAAAATTGGAATTCTGACATTTTCAAAGGTCCTTGATCGACTAAAGTCAATAATTTTTTCCTGCACTTACTAGTTTTTGAGATATGACAGTTAACTTCATTTTTTGTTATGGACACCATATCATTTATTCGCCCCATAAAACTCATCTTTTCTTCCTCTTTACAAAGATATGAAACAGTTGTAGCATTTTTGTCAAAATAACCTGTAAAAATTGGAAAAACCATTTCGGGGGCGAATAAATCTAGTTACCGGTTCGGTTGCCATGCTCTCGTGGCATAATAACAATGGCATTCGGTTGCCATGGTCGGTTGATTTTGGAAAAAGTCAAGTTACATTCCGTTTTCATGTATTTGATAATGATAATAAATAACAATAAAACAAATACAAAACCAAGTATAACACAAAATAGCATCGCAATAGCAATAAACATTTATAATTTACAATTACTCGAAATGGGGTCCACTTTGCGGGGAACGCCCAAAGATCGAATTTGTGGTTCATGACAGAACATCTCAAAGCAACCTAGAGCTGGAAGCAAGTTGATGATGCGTTTCAGTCAATTAATAACCCGCACGATATCAGCGCAGCCGTTGAAAACATGGCTAAAAGGCACACAACTCTGCATAGACCAAAAAGACTCCAATTCGAGCAATTGTAAATTATGAATGTTTATTGCTATTGCTATGGTTTTTTGTGTTATACTTGAATCCGTATTTGTTTTATTGTTATTTATTATCGTTATCAAATACACAAAAACGGAATGTAATTCAACTTTTTCCAAAATTAACAGACCATAGCAACCAAATGCCATTGTTTATATGCCACAAGAGCATGGCAACCAAAGCGGTAACTCGATTTTTTCGTCTCAAAAACAGTTTTTCCAATTTTTACAGGTTATTTTGACAAAAATGCTACAATTGTTTTATATCTTTGTAAAGAGAAAGAAAAGGTGAGTTTTATGGGGTGGATAAATAAAATGGTGTCCATAAGAAAAAATGAAGTTAACTGTCAATCTCAAAAACTAGTAAGCGCAAAAAAAAATTATTAACGTCAGTCGATCAAGGACCTTCAAAAATGTCAAGATACCAATTTTCAAATTGATAGCTGTCATAATAAAGAAATGATTTGGAATTTTCGAATTCGACATTTTTCAGTTTTTTGGGGATATTTCAGAAATGACCAAAGATATCTTGGATATCTTGACATATTTGAGATAGTCATAAAATTGCGCAACTTTTTTGTAATTTAACCGACTTTGTATCTCTTACCGTTTCCGAGATACCAATAGTGAGCGTTGAAAAACGGGACACCTGTATACTTATTGGGCTGATAGTTTCGGGTATATTAAATGCCTAAGTTCCTGATTTTAAAAAATATTTCTGAAAAATTATTATTTATTTTCTTAAAAATTGATTTGGAACTCCTTTTATTGGATAAAATGCTCAAACTGCCACCCGTTAGTCTCTTGGCAGTACGCAAGCCTGTCCGAAAATTCTCGGATAACATTTGGATAACTTCTACACTGATCAAGGGACATTCCTTACGAATTTGATCTTTCAAGTCTTCCAAATTTTGTGGTCTGGTGATGTAGACTTGTGATTTGAAGTATCCCCATGAGAAATAATCGAGGGGGTTGAGATCCAGAGATCTCGCGGGCCATTATATCGGTCCTCGTCTGCCAATCCACCTTTCAGGAAAACTAACAGGTGACCAAAAGAGTGAGAACAGGTCGCGCATAGTGATCTAAAGGGAAGACTGAAGGGCCTAAAGGGCGACTGGAAAAGTTTGACCTTGGTGTGAAATATTTTGAGAGATTTTATGAGCATTTCTCCGATAAAAACGTTTTTATTTTGTAAAAACATCACCAATAAAGAACTAGAAACTTACCACCTTTGATAATTCTCATCTCGGAAAATAAACTGCTTGACAATTGAACTGCAACACCTAAAAATTAGGTGCGTTTTCAAATTGAAATAGCTCGAAAAATATTTGACGGGTTCCAGAAACTCAGGCATGTGAGGAAATATCATTTCTTTGACTATCGAGTGCTGGTATTGATGATAAGTTTGATTGCACAATTTGTTACCTACAGGATAACAACGGAGAGCGTGCAGATATGGGCAATCTTTCACCTTGTACAACTTTCGAAAAAAAAGTCCGAGATTTTTTCTATCGCCTGCTTTTGAAAGGTTGAATCATTATGCCGAAACGATTTTGGAATTTTGACCCTAACTTTTTTTTCCAAAAAATATTGCTCAATTCTCTGAAATATGCACTTTCTGATTAAGAAAAAGAAACAGAGGCATTGTTTGTTTTCAAACGGCGTCCATATTGAATTTGCTTACGATGATTTTCATTTGAGCCTCCACATCCTCTAGAAACTACCCCTTTTGGGACACCGTCTCTCAACAAGATATGCAATGCTTTATTTAAACGGCCTAAGAAAAGTACTCATCAATAATTGGATTGAAATAAGAATACTACGATGACCCTACCCGTACAGCTCCCTAAAAACCACCCCTTGACTTCAAGGGACAGGGACAGGGTTGGTATGATAAGACATGCAATACATGAAAATTCCAAAAAACGTCTTTTTCGACTGTTCCACTAAAAAAGTGATGCTACGCGGTGACCCTTTGCGAAGGTCATCCCAACAGCTACCCTCTCGGAAAAAAAGAACTAGCCTTTAAAAAAACAGTACTTCCGCAATATCTCATTTGTTGTAATTTTTTTAAAATCCGTCGCAATAGTTTGCCACTACGATGATTTCATTCACATATCTACCCGAAACTACCCCTTCAATATTACATATCTTATCTCGAAACGGTTTTGGAATTACCCAGATTGGAAGTCGAACATTAAAGATATAAATTTTTACGTTGAATGTTGCACATTTACGAAACTCAGGCATAGAACAAGCACAAAAAGTATAACGTCCAGGGGGGCTTTACTTCACTCGAAAACTGGAGTTTTACATCGTTACCATCTTCAGAGGCTTGAACTTGCAAATAGAACAGGTTTCACATCCAAAATTTTGATGAAATTCTGACAAAATTCAACGTACGAAAAACAAGCAGTGACAACCATTTGAAAAAGTGCCCCCTGCTTGGCCCCACACCAAATATTTGGATTGTGTCGACAGCAAAATTGTCCTGGGCTGTTGTACGAACAATCTTGCTCAATGTCAACATCCATTCATCAAAAGTGACTTAATATCGCGTGCCAACAAGGCAAATCTGTAACATTCAACATAAAAAATTTACGTTCAATGTTAGACTTCCAATCTTGGCGATTTCAAAACCGTTTTGAGACAATACACCACACTTCACGATTTTTGTATCAAAATACATAAAAAAAAAATGTTCTGACAAATGGGGGTACGATGAAGTCGGTGCAATTTTGCAGCACTTTACGTATCACCCTGTAGAAATTGTACATGACGTTTCTCAACATTCACCTTTCCCGGATAGGTTAAGAAAGCATTAGACTAACTAACACAACAAGCAAAATGGGAATCGCATTCGGCAATCGGAAGTTATTGGTCTTCAAAGTCGAACCATTTTTCCGATACCGACAACTTCGTTGTCCAGCAGTTTAGATTACGAGAGGCCTCGGGAACAGTCTCGAGAGAGAAGGAACCGTTCCCGGTCCAAAAGAATCAAAACTGAGTTACGGATGCCGGTTTCCGACGCGAAATCAAGTTGCTGGTTGCTTTCGCTTTTGCTCCATTGCAGTACGTTAGCGAGGTGTTCGAGGCGATTTCAGAGAATGGATTGATTCGGGTGAAAGGGCAGTCGATCATGGACAAATCGGCATGGATTTCTCCACTGATTCTGGTAGTCAGAAGAACGATTCCAAAATATTTTGTGTAAGCTATCGCCAGCTGAATAGTGCAACGATGGAAAATATCCTATCCCTAATATCGATGAAATCCTGACGCATAAACGAGATATATCCCGTCGCTCGATTTGACAAGCGGATACTGGCAGGTAGCTATGGAATAGAGCAGCCAGCAGTACACAGCGCAAAGGGATATCAGAGTTTCAAGCAATGCTCTTTGGTTCGACAGATGCGCCCTTGACCTTCCAGGCCCTTGGGGATCAAGTTTTCGCAGATGTGGAACGGAGAGAAATTCTAATTAATCTGGACGACATTGTTAATTTTTCGAAGATATACACAACAACAAAAGTTTGACACCATCAGATTCCCGGGAATCCAACGATAAACTAATCCTAAAAACCACTGATAGTGATAGAGGTCCTCCGGGACACCGCACGGCGCCAGGACACCTCCAACCACGTCGCGACGCCATCCATCGCCCAGCGTCGAAGAGCTTCCCTAAGCTCCCTGAACGCCGCGACCGTACACGAGAGGGAGACGGGCCGATGCCCCGCAAGCTCGCCTGAAGCACATCCCAGGCGAGCTTTGCACCAAGTTACAACCTAAGCTTCGACAGTTTCGTCGCTTATGCGCGATCGAGTCTCCGGGTTCGTCGCCTTTGCCGATATAACCACTTCGATCGCGCACTTCGCTCATTTTATTTCCATAACGCGAAAACACACCTGATCCCTTGTGTGTTTTCTAGCACGACGACGGCCAGCTCCTCGCGGGGGACTTAAGGAGGCCCACCACTTCTGGACAGACCGCCACCACATCGCGGAGCCAGGCCCCCACCCCACGAGCAGCGCGAAGAGCCAGAAAGAAAGCCTCTTCTCTACCACACTCCACCACCGACAGCGCCGCCGGCCCACCAGCCCCGGTTCCGTAGCCCAGCCGTGCCGCCTTCACATACGGCCTCCAGCCGTAGGGGACTCAAGCCCGGGACATGGCCCAGCCTGCAGCGCCCGTGGGAGCCGGTGATGATCCCGGCTCCTCCCCGGGCATCTTCCATTGTGACTGCGGCGCGACGTACGGCACACAATCAGGAATTGACCGGCACCGGCGGCAGTGTGACCACGTCCGACGCTTATTCCGATGCGATATCGGCGATTGTACGCGTCCCTACCTTTCTGCGCTTGGTTTATCACAACACCAGCGAAAGGGCCACCTGGCGGAATACACCGCCAGGATTCTGGCCCAAGAAGCTGCAAGACCCCCCACACCAAAGAGGGTATCACCGTTGAAACAGGCCCCCGACGACGCCCTCATCGAGGCTTTGCTGGAAGTCGAGGTCCACGGCAGGGGGACCTTCTTGGAAGTCGCACAGCGATTCGGCGTCACTACCGACGTGCTGAGGCGACGCCGGACCCACCCGGTCTATACCAGGAGGAAGGAGGAGGCGGAGGCCGCCCTGGCCGCCCAGGGAATAACTCCCAGGGTCCTCGGGAAGAAGAGGGTCCTTCCGGTGGCCACACCTGCCGTGCCCATGGTCACCCGGAATCGCAGAGCCACCACACCTGCCGCCCGTACTCTTGCGCCCCTCGCTGCACCGGCCATGGCCCTCCCTGCATCAACTCAGCCTCCTCCAACACGGCCAGCGCCCGCGTCGCCGGCCGCTGGCCCCTCAAGCGCCCCTCAGCCGGCCGCTTCCGCCAGACTGGCCCCCTGTCACGCTCAGGGTGCGACCTCGACGACGGGGCCAATCCAGCCGGACCTTCCGCCCGGGACGACCCGTCCCGGTCGCTCCAGTGGTCCGCCCTCGACCTGGACGTCGACGACGACGAGGCCGATGTCTTCGCGCCTGCGCCCGCCTCCCAACTTCCTGAGGCGGCGCCGCGCGGCGACCCTCCGGATCTCGGCCCGTCCGTGGCCCCTAGCCCGGTCGCCTCCTCCAACCCCGATCATGACGCCCCGCAGCCCGTTCCGGACGTCAACGCTTCGGCTTCCTCCATCCACGGGACCTCTGGGGTGCTGAGCATCTCGGCCACGAGCACGGCATCGATCCCCGCTTGCGATGGTCAGGGGGTAGACGGAACCGACGTCAACTCTGCCCCCCGCCGACAAGACTCGCCTGCGTCGAGAGCTGCCCGGCCCCCTTCACCCATCGAGGCCCAGCCGACAGTTGCGGCTCCAACCATCGGCGGAGTCGGTGACCCCCCGGTCATGGACAGGGGTACCGTCACCGACCTGGATACCACCGGGGCCTGGTCCTCGACCGTGATCCGCCCCAACATCCCCGCCATGGCCCGAGCCGCCAGCAGGATGGAGACCGAGGCCCCGAGCGGACGTTTCCGGGACCTCACGGCCCTTGGGGAAGCCGGGCCCGTTGCCCCGTCCCCGGAATCGTCCACCACAACTCCGCCATCCCGCCCCGATCGGCAAGCTCCGCTGCAGCGGACCTACAAGGTGCACAACAGCCAGGCCGCCGGTCCCTCGCGGTTGTCGCACCCGTGGCCCCCTCCCGGGGACGCCCAGAGCGAAGCCGCCAGTATGGCCTCACTCCACCGGTCCGTGTCACCATTCGACACGCACGGTCCCCGGGATGACTTCGTGGAGTCCACTCCAAGAGGCCGCACATCCCTGGCCCCCGGATTCGGCCGGCCTCGGCCCAGCTTTCTCAGCTATACCGCTGCAGCCGACATCACCGCCTCTCAGTCCTGCGCCTCCACGGCGGACTCCCTCCGAGGCCGCCCTGCAGCACACCTGGCCGCGCGTACGCCCCGACTCAACCCCCTCAGCCAGCGCTTTACGAGTCATCTAGAGCGCCTCGCCACAACCCTGGGTGAAAGCGACCCTCTCCACCCCGTCCTCGGCGCCGCCATGTCCTCCACGGACGAGGAGCTGCGCGTCGAGCTGGACTTGTGGCTGGCCAAACACTTTACGGCCAAGCTCGGTACCCGACATCGGCCTTCCCGCGGGACCGAGCAGCAGCAGCAGCAGCAGCAGCCACCCAACCGGCCGCGGCAGACCGGTCCACAGTCCAGCGCAGGGAAACGCAACTATGGCATGGTGAGGGGAGGTCGCGGGCGCAGGGCGGCTGAGTTCGCCAAGGCGCAGGACCTATTCAAGAAGGCCCCTCGGCAGCTTGCCGAGACCATTATGTCCGGCAAACCACTGTGCCAGGATGAGGTACTGCCTGACATCGCCGACATCGAGGACCTCTTCAGCAAAATCCTAGAGTCTCCGTCCCCTCCAGACGACGATCCGGTGCCGCCGCCCGCTCGAGTCCTGCACGGGCTATGGAGTCCCGTCACCGAGGATGAGGTGGTGGCTGCCAAGCGCCACTGGGCTGCATCATCACCCGGCCCCGACGGAATCCAGGTCTCCGCTGTAAAAGCGACCCCCGTCCGACTCCTGGCCGCCCTGTTCACCGTCCTCATCTACAGGGCGGTCCAGCCCTTCTCATGGCGGACCATGAGGACGGTCGTGATCTACAAAAGCGGAGACCGACGGGACCCAGGCAACTACCGGCCGATCACCATCGGCAGCACCGTGCAGCGGCTCCTGCACCGTGTCCTCAACGCCCGGATCACCGCCGCTGTGCCCACACACCACTCACAGCGCGGCATCAAGAGGATCGACGGAACTCTGGGTAACTCCCTGGTGCTCCAACACACAATCCGCGAGCACTACGGCCACCGGAGACGGTTCAGCCTTCTCTCGCTCGACCTGAGGAAGGCCTTTGACACCGTCTCCCAGCACTCCGTGGCCAGGGCGCTGAAGAGGTGCGGCGTACCGTACCCCCTGGTACAGTATATAGTGTCCACCTTCGACTCCACCACCGTGTTCAAGGTGGGACATCAGATGTCACGGCCGATCCAGATAAAGCGGGGGGTTAAACAGGGGGACCCGTTGTCCCCCACCCTGTTTAACCTCGTGGTGGACGAGCTCCTGCCCTCCTTGGACTTGATGGATGGCATCCCCGTGTAACGTTTTTTTAGACTCAAGAAACGTTGGGAAATCATTGTTTAAAAGTATAGGAACGTCCTTACCGAAATGCATAATAATTCCTGAATCGGTGGCCGCTTCATTGAAAATCATTCAAGTTTGTCCGCTACAAGCAAGTGAAGGTCATCTTTGTTTATGTTTATCTTATGGTTTATTAAAGTCTGTGTAAGAGGGCACCATTATTGATTTATTGATTGACATGAAAGACAATTATGATAGGTGACAGAGCGGTGTCATTTTTTTTGCTTCCTCCTCTGATTCCGTGGGAACAACAACGTTATCTCGTGTTCCAGGAATTTCGAACGAAACCTCGACCATCCGGGTAGTTAACCCCTACAAAATACAACGAAAACATACAGTTGTATAAAATATAACATTCTGTCGAGGTATGTTTTTCAAATTTTCACAATTTTAAGTCACATGGTTTTTACCTTGCATCAATCTCTATAGGTTTCAAGTCCATATCAGAGAACGTTGTTTAATTATGGTTCCAATCAATCATCCGGGACTTTCAACGGTCGCCGCCCGTCCTGGCATGTCGTCGTCTCCCAGGATGATGGCTTAAGCGAATAGGTCCCGGCTCCGATCCAAACATATGATCCGAACAAATGTCACTCCACATGATGTCACCGATGTACCTCTATCTTCACCGTTCCCTTCAGGACCTCGAATTGGACCCGTCTATTATGATGACCAGCTTGCCAGGTGTCCACCATCTCGTCACCGGCTATGAATAAATTCCACCACTTGACTCGATCCATGATGGGTATCTCTTGGAACGAGCAGCGATTTATCATCAAGGGCTAAGTCTTTTTATGGTCTCCTCTATCTTCTGTAAAAAACCGATAACCTTACATTTCTATTTTGTGTCATAATTCAAATATCGAATACCTTTGGGAAATAATATGTGTGCACACAGATCCATAACCTGATAGGTTTGTGTAATTCGTAATCATATGGCATCGGCCAACAAAAAAGGAAAGGTTTGGGTAATAAACAGTGAGCCAGGAGTTATTCACAATAGCCAACAGCCGCGTTTCAGTAAATGTCCTCCTCTCTTCATCATTTATGTTCGTTCTGGAGAGATTTGATCTACAAAATTAAAGTTTTTATCATCAAGTTATGCTCGAGTCAAATCAAAGTCAAAATAATATATCAAATTGTAGTTTGTTACTCACATTCATATAACATCCAATTTATGAATAAACTGTGTCCACAATTATGCCAAAATCATTTCGTTTTCAGTATTTTTTGTAAACAATCCATTTCAGCCACTTGCCGATGTAAACATCAGCTGTTTCAAACTGTCATAATACTTGACCTTGACAACTGTCATTCACGCGTCGCACCAACGGCGGGAAATTCAAACGGCATCATCCGAAATCCTTGGTTGGAAAAGGTCGGATTGTCCACATTTAAATTTCCAACTGGCGCCTTATAAATAAATATTGTAATTTACCATCTATTGCCGTAACCCACACCCTTGCCACTAGCTAGCCGCAGCAAACCAACCTCGTTTGAAAAACGGGAGCAGCATAACAAAATAAAATATGTTATACAAATGGCGCTGACAACGTGGGGCGATTTTTGGAATTTTTCTAAAGTTTTGTTTACAGTTTGGCGAGTTTCAGCTTAAGATTTTGCATTTCACGATTTGATTTTGGCATGGACCTGTTTGTTTAAATTCAATTTCATTTTTCAAATTTTGTCTCAATTTAAAAACAAAAGAGAAAAGAACTTAGTTGTTTTTCAAAAGTTTTAGTCAAAGTCAGTAAAAATATTGTCGGATAGTCATTGGGGATCGCGTTTGGATCGGAGCGGATCTCATTTAAAAGTTTTTGTGTAAAAAAAACTACGTTGTTTTTTGTTGAAGCTTGAGCTTTTACAATCAAGCTGTTATTGCGTTTTCCGTGATTTTGATAAAGATTTTTATCAAAATATTTTTGTGTTAATTACTGACCAAAAAGTCAAGTAAGCATTTCCGTTTATTGTTTTTTCTTGAAAAGAAAACGAGTGAGCCTTTGAATCTTTAGTAGATTGAGTAGGTGTGCCTATATATTTTGTAGATAATTATTTTGTAGATATTTTGTATATATTATTTTTGAATTAGCTATTTTGCCTAGTCCAGTTGTTGAGTCGTGCTCATTTGAAAGCGACTGAAAATGAGTGATCAAATGAAGGCTGTACACTTGCTAAAGCCTGAGTTAGAATACGAATTACGAATAAGAGGGTATCCTGCTGTCAATAATCGAGAACACGATGTCAAAAGAAAAATGTTAACCAAACTACTGCAACAAGAAGCGCATAGACCTTCAATCAATTACACTGATCCAAAATATGAGTTCGACAACGAAAAGGTTGTGATTAAAGATACATTAGATTCAATCAGGACAGTAATCAAAGATTTTGAGGGGCCTCGTACTGATTCGGCTTATCTTAGAGTCCAGTCTAGACTAAAACACCTCTACGGCCGCGTGGAACGCATAGTCATTCCGGAAGGTAATGAAAAGGATGCGGTAGAAGAATTTAAAAATGATGCTAAAGCTTCCTGTCTCGAGCTTGAAATATTTTTGGATGAGAAAACTGTCGAAGATGAACCATTAGTCCAGTTAGCGTCACCCGTAACAACTAATCCACCAATTCAACATTACCAACCCGCACCTCGTTCACAGAAATTCGCTGTTCATAAGTGGAATTTAACATACAATGGCGAAGGCGATTACCGGACACTTGTGGAATTTTTGGAACGGATTGAAGAGCTACGTATCGCTAGACATGTTGAAAAAGAAGAATTGTACGATTCCGCCGTAGAATTATTTTCCGGAGGAGCTTTGTGTTGGTTTCGATCAGTTAGGACCACAGTTAAGAATTGGGACGACCTCGTGCGCAAGCTGAAAGCTGAATTTTTACCGACCGATTACGATGAGAAGATGTGGGACGAGATACGTGGAAGAATGCAGAGAAAAGGAGAGTCAACTCAAATGTTTGTAGCTGCTTTAGAAAATTTGTTTAACCGGTTGGGATATTTCGTCACGGAAAATAAGAAAATCAGAACAATTCGTAAAAACCTTTTACCTCATTACGTCACACAGCTATCACTGGCAAAAACAGACACCATTGCAGAACTTTTGGATGCGTGCAGAAAAATCGACGATGCCTATGACATTCGCAACGAAAATCGACGAAAACCCAACAACATTGCGTCATTGGACCGAGTGGATTCGCCAAGATATCAACCGAAACCGAAAGCATCAGAGAACAACACCAACCATCAGAAGGCATTCAACAAAAACAGCAACTCTCGAAAAAACACTTGGAATCGTTCAACCCAGGACAATCCTAGAACACCACCAATATGTTGGAACTGTCGACAACCCAACCACTCTTTCAGGTATTGTTTGGCAGAAAGAAAGAAGTTTTGTTTTAGATGCGGAAAGCAAGATGTCACCGTGAAAGAATGTAATTGCTCAAAAAACGAATAAGCCGGACATCTACACCATCTCTACAGACGTCCAGGAAAAATATGTTAAAGTTAGATAGTAATCGTAATGATAATAGCTGGAAAGCATGGTTAAGAGTAGTCTCCGATTTTTATAACATCAAAATTAAAAAGCAAGATAATGAAATTTCACCCGTTTTCACTCAAGTAAAATTTGATAACAGACCTTTCATTGAAATAGTAATTTTTGGCATTCACAAAGTAGCTTTATTAGATTCAGGTGCAAATTTAAGTATTATAGGTGGAAAAGGTAAAGATATAGTAAAATTATGTAGGTCAAAAGTTAGAAATTATGTTGGTAGTCATGTCTCAACCGCGGATGGAAAATCACAAAAAGTAGAAGGAATTCTTGAAGTCCCAGTTTGCATGGAAAATTGCTGCAGGTTAGTTCAGTTTCTAATTGTCCCGTCACTAAGTCATGATATAATATTAGGAAGCGATTTTTGCAGAGAATTTCAGCTTAATTTGGATTTTAAAAATAATTCTTGGAAAGTTCAAAGCCCTTTAGTCGGTGTAAGTTTAATTGAATTAGTTGATATTGAAGAAAGCGGTCAAAAGAGTAAATTTGTTGCGAGCGTGGAAGACAAAGGAAAACAAATAGAAGAATTAAAAAGATCATTTGAAGAAGTTGCGAGTACCGACACACATCTTGGAAGAACATCTATGATTGTTCATCACATTGATACTGGAGACGCGAAACCATTTAAACAGCGGCAGTACCCATTGTCACCCTACATGATGCGGCATTTAAATAAAGAAATAGATCGAATGTTATCTCTAGGAGTCATTGAGCCTTCACATGGTTCCTGGAATTCGCCTGTGCTTCTTGTGACAAAGAAAACTGGTGAATATCGTTTTTGTTTCGATGGGAGAAAGTTGAATAGCGTCACTAAACCAGATTGCTACCCATTACCAAGAGTCGATCGGATTTTAAGCCTGCTCAGCAACGCAAAGTACATTTCATCAATTGACCTAAGGAACGCTTTTTGGCAAGTGCCTCTCGATGAAGATAGTAAGGAGAAAACTGGTTTTTCGATACCTGGAAGGGGAATGTTCAATTTTTGTATGATGCCCTTCGGTCTGTGCAACTCGGCTCAGAGTCAGCAGAGATTAATGGATGCAGTATTCGGACCAAAGTATGAGCCGAATATATTTTGTTACCTGGATGACATCATCATAATTTCAGAAACATTCGAACACCATCTCGAACTCCTCAGAGAAGTTAAAGATCTACTCCAAAAAGCAAACCTCACAGTAAATTTAAACAAGTGTGAATTTTTCAGACCATCCCTCAAGTATTTAGGATTCATTGTTGATCAACATGGGCTACGTACAGACCCGGAGAAAGTAGCAGCAATGGTAGATTATCCAAGACCAACTACCACCACAGAAGTCAAGCGTTTCGTCGGTCTCTGTTCGTGGTACCGAAGATTCATAGAACATTTTTCCACCCTTATGTCTCCAATCAATGATTTACTCAAAGGCCAGAAAAAAGGAAACAAGATCACCTGGAATCCAGCAGCCGAAATTGCCTTCAAACAAATTAAAGAAGCACTAATATCAGCACCCATCTTGAGAAGTCCAAATTTTGAGTTGCCGTTCACAATTCAGTGTGATGCATCAGATTATGGTTTGGGCGGTGTTCTGACACAACAAGTTGACGGTGAAGAATATGTAATAGCCTTTTGTTCTCGCTCCATGAATCGAACCGAACGCGCCTATACCACGACACAGAAGGAACTTCTCGCACTAATTTTTTGTCTTGAAAGATTCAGACCATACGTGGAAGGAACCAAGTTCACAGTAATTACCGATCACTACTCTCTTCTATGGCTGATGAACATGAAAGACTTGACTGGTAAACTTGCACGGTGGGCTATCAAAATCCAACAGTATTCTTTCGACTTAATACACCGCAAAGGAAAATTACACGTCGTACCAGATGCTCTTTCTAGGATTCCCGATAAACAAATAATTTCAGTGGACACGTTGACGATCAGTCAGGATAAATTGGATCCTTGGTATCGTGGTTTGCGTAACAATATTCTCCAAAACCCGCAAAATTATCCCTTATGGCGTGTGGAAGGGGAGTGCATTTTGAAATTAATACCGTCGCGTACGTCAGTGAAAACTAACACCAAAGAATGGAAACTTCTGATACCGTCATCCCAAAGAAAAGAATGTATTAAGTCGTGCCATGACAATCCAAGTTCCAGTCATTTTGGATTTTACAAGACTTTTTCTAGATTACGTGAACAATATTATTGGCCGAAAATGAGGACTGATGTCATAAAGTACGTGCGTAATTGTCAAACTTGCGGAGAGCAAAAGAGTACAAACTTGTTACCTATGGGACTTATGGGAACTGAAAAACGAGTAAAATATCCTTGGCAGATAGTAGCAGCAGATATAATGGGGCCATTTCCACGTTCAAAGAAGGGTAATGCATTCTTGTTAGTTGTATCAGACTGGTACACCAAGTTTTCTTTATTGTACCCTATGCGTAAGGCCACAGCCTCTTCAATTGTGAAATTCATGGAAGAACAAGTATTTTTGATACAGGGTGTACCACAGTTCCTGATAGTAGATAATGGGACGCAGTTCGCAGGGAGATTTTTCAAAGCATTAGCTGACAAATACGAGATTCAGAAGATATGGTTTAACGCTCGCTACCATGCACAAGCAAATTTTGTTGAGCGCGTAAACAGGACTGTGGGCGTCGCCATCAGATCATTTATCAAAGACAACAATCACAAAGAGTGGGACCAAAACCTTCCAAGCATACAGTACGCCATAAACTCAGCAAAACACGAAGTAACTGGATACACCCCTTCGTTTTTGAATTTTGGAAGAATCACACCTATCTCCGGAAAATATTATGGTACCGTTGAATCCACCGCAGACATTGAACTCCTAGCTGACGATAGAAAAGATTATGGCGAAGATCTAAGGAAACTGAAAGACCTTTCCAAGAACATTCAAGACAGACTGAATAATGCCTACAAACAAAACAACAAACGATATAATTTGCGACGACGAGATGCCACTTTTGAGCCCGGTCAGAAAGTATGGAGGAGAAACAAGGTTTTGTCCAACAAAGCCAATGACTTCTCAGCCAAGTTGGCGAAAAAATACGTTCTGAATATTGTTGTTCGTAAAGTCTCACGTCTAGTTTATTCCTTGAAAAATATGGATGGTTCTGATGCAGGATCATGGCATGTCCAGGATCTAAAGGAATACATGGGTTCAAACTCAGATGTGTCAGTGGGATGAAAAGGCATATGCCAGATTAAAAAAGACCCCTGAAATACTCAATTTGTAAATATTTGTAAATATGCAAAATTAGTTTCTAATGAAACAAAACCTCAGCAAAAGCTGGATAAAAAGGCAAACCGTAGCATTAGATAATTGTAAATAGCGTTAGTTAGGTATAGATTAGGTTACTTATTTTATAGGGCTCATAAAGAAAAACTAGGCATCTGGCACATTACTGTGAAAATTTGAATACTAGACCCCCCGAATTTGTCCCCTACTGATAATGACTCTCCCGATTATGTTCCATACTTTTGGCGTTTGGTACGCGTAGTTACCGCAGTATTCTTCAAGTGAGTTTTCATTCTACAATTCTTGATTCGATTATAAATTTTCAAACATTTAAAGTAAAGCAGTTTTAGTGAAAAAAATTTTTCTTTCGAAAAATTTTTTTTTCCCAAGGAAACGGGGAGTGTAACGTTTTTTTAGACTCAAGAAACGTTGGGAAATCATTGTTTAAAAGTATAGGAACGTCCTTACCGAAATGCATAATAATTCCTGAATCGGTGGCCGCTTCATTGAAAATCATTCAAGTTTGTCCGCTACAAGCAAGTGAAGGTCATCTTTGTTTATGTTTATCTTATGGTTTATTAAAGTCTGTGTAAGAGGGCACCATTATTGATTTATTGATTGACATGAAAGACAATTATGATAGGTGACAGAGCGGTGTCATTTTTTTTGCTTCCTCCTCTGATTCCGTGGGAACAACAACGTTATCTCGTGTTCCAGGAATTTCGAACGAAACCTCGACCATCCGGGTAGTTAACCCCTACAAAATACAACGAAAACATACAGTTGTATAAAATATAACATTCTGTCGAGGTATGTTTTTCAAATTTTCACAATTTTAAGTCACATGGTTTTTACCTTGCATCAATCTCTATAGGTTTCAAGTCCATATCAGAGAACGTTGTTTAATTATGGTTCCAATCAATCATCCGGGACTTTCAACGGTCGCCGCCCGTCCTGGCATGTCGTCGTCTCCCAGGATGATGGCTTAAGCGAATAGGTCCCGGCTCCGATCCAAACATATGATCCGAACAAATGTCACTCCACATGATGTCACCGATGTACCTCTATCTTCACCGTTCCCTTCAGGACCTCGAATTGGACCCGTCTATTATGATGACCAGCTTGCCAGGTGTCCACCATCTCGTCACCGGCTATGAATAAATTCCACCACTTGACTCGATCCATGATGGGTATCTCTTGGAACGAGCAGCGATTTATCATCAAGGGCTAAGTCTTTTTATGGTCTCCTCTATCTTCTGTAAAAAACCGATAACCTTACATTTCTATTTTGTGTCATAATTCAAATATCGAATACCTTTGGGAAATAATATGTGTGCACACAGATCCATAACCTGATAGGTTTGTGTAATTCGTAATCATATGGCATCGGCCAACAAAAAAGGAAAGGTTTGGGTAATAAACAGTGAGCCAGGAGTTATTCACAATAGCCAACAGCCGCGTTTCAGTAAATGTCCTCCTCTCTTCATCATTTATGTTCGTTCTGGAGAGATTTGATCTACAAAATTAAAGTTTTTATCATCAAGTTATGCTCGAGTCAAATCAAAGTCAAAATAATATATCAAATTGTAGTTTGTTACTCACATTCATATAACATCCAATTTATGAATAAACTGTGTCCACAATTATGCCAAAATCATTTCGTTTTCAGTATTTTTTGTAAACAATCCATTTCAGCCACTTGCCGATGTAAACATCAGCTGTTTCAAACTGTCATAATACTTGACCTTGACAACTGTCATTCACGCGTCGCACCAACGGCGGGAAATTCAAACGGCATCATCCGAAATCCTTGGTTGGAAAAGGTCGGATTGTCCACATTTAAATTTCCAACTGGCGCCTTATAAATAAATATTGTAATTTACCATCTATTGCCGTAACCCACACCCTTGCCACTAGCTAGCCGCAGCAAACCAACCTCGTTTGAAAAACGGGAGCAGCATAACAAAATAAAATATGTTATACCCGTCAACGGTGTCGGGGGACCCAGGGTTTCCTCCCTGGCGTTTGCGGATGACATCATCCTCCTGGCTCCCACCACCGCGGCACTGAGGGGTATGTCCGACGCGGCACAGGACTTCTTCCGTCGGAGGGGGATGGCCATAAATCCCAAAAGGACGGTGGCCGTTGCCACCCAGGTGTCGCAGGGCCGCGTGCTCCCCGTCGCCACCCCGTTCATCAAGATCGACGGGGTGGACATTGCTACGGTCGTGGCCGGGGTCAACAAATTCAGGTACCTCGGCCACCAGTTCGACTCGGCGGGGATTCTACGCCCCACGCTCGCCAACCTGCCTGGGTGGCTGAAAGGGATCGGCGCGGCCCCGTTGAAGCCGGATCAGAAAGTCCATCTTAGTGGGGTCGGTACACATTAAAGAACGATACTATACGGCATTTAATGATACAGAAAATCCCTTTTGCACGAGTGTTCTGCAAGGTCTATTTAACGATATTAGAAGGGGAAGCACAAAAGCTTCCCCTTAAGGGGGCCGCAGGGGGGCCTGTCAAGTTGAGGGTCCAAGAACTCCTACCAAACCATCTTCCAATTTCGTTGTATCACTGAAATGGGGATGATGTGACTCCATTGTGAATTTCGATGGCATTGGTCGCCATGTCTCTTCCATCCTTCATGCTTGAAAAAATAATTTCTTCGAGAGGTCACAGTAATCACTTTTTATTTTTTTAAACATACAAGAGGATGCGAAGTTGGCATGTTTTGTGTCTTAACCTGTTATTTGGCATTCCCAAGATCCTATTATCGAATCAATTTTTTAAATTCTCAATTTTGGGTTGATTGGTAGGCTAAGAAGTAGGTATTTTTCAACATCCAGTTCAGACGAACTTTTTTCAGTGTCCAACTGGAGGTTATCGAAATCATCATCACGGGTGGATCCACTGAACTATTTTCTGAACATAGTGTCGAGAAAATCAATCATAAACCGCGAATAGAGAGTACACAGATTATTTTTCTTCCGGTCGGTCGAATTGCGATGATTACTACGCCCGTCAAGGAGAACGCTGAGCATTGCCAGCTTAAACTGGTATGAAAACAGCCTAAACAAATTCAAAACTGACTAAAACTCTGAGTGCTGACTCAGAATTGAATGTCAAACCACATAATGAGTGTTTCCGGTCGTTTTGATTTCGTTTAGGCTGTTTTTATACTAGTTTAGTCTGGCGATGCTCAGCGTTCTCCCTGACGGGCGTAGTAGGCATCGCAATTCGACCGACCGAAAGAAAAATAATTTGTGTACTCTCCATGTGCAGTTTGGGATTGATTTTCTCGACATAATGTTAGGAAGATAGTCCAGTCTATCCACCCCTGCGATTATTTCAATAACCTCCAGTTGGACACTGGAAAAAGTATGTCTGAACTGGATGTTAAAAAATACCTGATTCTTAGCCTACCAATCAACCCAAAATTGAGAATTTGAAAAATTGACTTCATAATAGGATCTTGGGAATGCCAAATAACAGGTTCAGACACAAAGAATGCCAACTCCGCATCCTCCGGTGTGTTTAAAAAAATAAAAAGTGATTTCTCTGACTTCCCGAAGAAATTATTTTTTCAAGCATGAAGGATGAAAGAGACATGGGGACCAATGCCATCGAGATTCACAATGGAGTCACATCATCCCCATTTGAGTGACACAACGAAATTGAAAGATGGTTTGGTAGGAGTTCTTGGACCGTCAACTTGACAGGGCCCCCTGCGGCCCCACTAAGGGGAAGCTTTTGTGCTTCCCCTTCTAATATCGTTCGTTGGGCCATATAGAACACTCATGCAAAAGAAATTTTCTGTATCATCAAATGCCGTATAGGAATGGCTACCAACCCCACTATCTGATCCGAGATATGGTCGTCCCCCGGCTCCTTTACCCCCTCCAGAACCCGAAGACCAGCGCCAAGGACGTCCAACACGCCGACGTCTTGATCCGCCGCGCCGTGAAGGAGGCACTGCACTTGAACGTGCACACGCCCGACGCCCTCCTTCACGGCTCCACTCTCCACGGCGGACTCGGCATCATGCGGCTGGCTTCGGAGGTGCCGCGCATCATGGCCGGGAGAATAGGGAAACTGTCCCGATACGACCCTAGCGACGCCGTGCTGGGGCACGTAATGTCATCCGCAAGAACCATCGCCCTGATAGCCCGGCTGGAGAAGACGCACGCGTCCTATCCAGTCCTTGAGGAGAGGATTGCCGCCGGACCGCAGTCGCGGGGCGTCGAACAGGCCAGCGAGGACCCCGCCAGCAGGGGATGGGTGCGCAGACGGCCCGACGGCTGGACCGGTCGTGATTACGTCCGGGCCGTCCAGCTGCGCACCAACAACCTCCCCTGTCGTGGCATTCCCAGTCGCCCCGCTGACGCCCAGAACTGTCGCCACCCACCTTGTGCCGGGGCCAAAGAGACTGTGTGCCACATATTGCAGAAGTGCCCTCGCTTCCACGACGTCCGTATCAAGATAGTACAGGAAAAATAGTAAAGAAATCGGCGAAACCTCGGAATAAATTAGGACGTCCTGAAAATTTGGTATTTTGTTCAGAATCAAGTGCTCTACAACATATCCAAAATCGCCAAAAATCGCACTCGGGGGTTTTGAGTTATTGGAGGGGGAGTAAAAAATTGCTGGTAAAAATGGAGGGGATGGAACCCGTCAACCCATTGGATGCGAATACATTATAGTTCGACGTATCATATCTCATTGATACCATTTTGGCACAAAAAGTGTCCATCATTGTTGAAGGGGAGTAGTGGGGGGGCGAAGTTCTGCTGGGTGGTCCATTTTGTTTTTAGGGCCATGTAGAACCGATCACGACAAGTTTGGTATCTTTTCCGACTAAATTCAATCTCCTGAACTCGTATCCGATGTGCAAATTCGGATGAAAACAAGATTGAACAAGATAACTTGAGAAAACTTGTTTTTTCTTTGACAATTTTGACGATTTTTTTTTGTACTGTTGGAGGTGTTAATTCTTAGAAAATTTTCAGGGACCAATGAATTGAAGTGTATTCCCCACAAAAATCATCCACTCGATGTATAATTTTGTTTCTCGAGTTTAAGAAACCGATTTGAACTTGAGCCACCGCGGCGCGTCGTCTACTACTGACCAGAACACTACAGCATGCACCTTTAAATGAAAACACCTCAAACTATTGGAGAAATAACAACTTATCTTCGGAAATTTGAGGATTTGTGCAGAACTGAATTCCCTATACCACGAACTAAATCGTCATGAATCGCAATGCAAGATTTTGAGTTATTCGAGGAAGAGTATAACACTTTGACAGGATTCATACTCTATGAACTGTTACCTCTCCCCTTGAATAACTCAAAACCCTACAGTGCGATTCATGACGATTTTGTTCATGTTATAAGGAATTCAATTCTCCACAGATCCTCCAATTTTCGAAGATCAGTTCCTATTTCTTCAATAGTTTGAGGTATTTTCATTCAAAGGTGCATGCTGTAGTGTACTGGTCAGTAGTAGACGACGCGCCGCGCCGGCTCAAGTTCAAATCGATTTTTTAAACTCGAGAAACAAAATTATACTTCGAGTGGATGATTTTTGTGGAGAATACACTTCAATTCAATGGTCTCTGAAAATTTTCTGGAAATAAACACCTCCAACAGTACAAAAAAATTCGTCAAAATTGTCAAAGAAAAAACAAGTTTTCTCAAGTTAACTTGTTCAAACTTGTTTTCATCCGAATTTGCACATCGGATACGAGTTCAGGAGATCAAATTTAGTCGGAAAAGATACCAAACTTGTCGTGATTGGTTCTATATGGCCATAAAAACAAAATGGACCACCTAGCAGAGCTTCGCTCCCCCACTACTCCCCTTCAACCATGATGGACACTTTTTGTGCCAAAATGGTATCAATGGGATATGATACGTCGAACTATAATGTATTCGCATCCAATGGGTTGACGGGTTCCATCCCCTCCATTTTTACCAGCAATTTTTTACTCCCCCTCCAATAACTCAAAACCCCCGAGTGCGATTTTTGGCGATTTTGGATATGTTGTAGAGCACTCAATTCTGAACAAAATATCAAATTTTCAGGACGTCCATATTTTTTCCGAGGTTGAAATCTATCTTTCTTGTACACGCCGTGGTCGGACACCTGGCCGATTTTTGCCGAGGTCGAGGACTGCCCGTCGAAGAGACTCCGAGGATCCGACATCCCGACGGGCAGCTCCACATTCCCGACCTCATCGTCGACCTCGGCTCCAACGTCCGCCTCGTCACGGACGTCCAGGTGTCGTGGGAGGGCCAGGACCCGCTCGGCCGCGTTTGGCAGGACAAGCGGGCCAAATACGACGTCGAGGGGTTCCGCGAAGGGGCCGCCAGGAGGTGGCCCGGAAGCGGCTTCATCTTCGCCCCCCTCATAGTCGGTGCCCGTGGAATTTGGCCCGCCGCCAACGCCCCCCTCGAGAACCTGCTGCACTTGCCGGGCGGGTTCAAGCGAAGAGTGGTGCACACAGTCCTGAAGTGGGGATCCACCATCCATGCCACCTTTATGAGGCGCTCCGCCGTGCCCGGCCACCGTCACACTGGTGGCCGCCAACATGTGGCACGGCCCACCACTGCGCCTCATACACAGCAGCCGCCATCCCCCTCAGGACGCCAGCCCCGGATCGTGGCGACTCTGGCCTAGCGGACCGGCCCGCATGCGATCTTCCCTCCTCGAGATGTCAACCCTGCCCTGCCCTGTCCGTCGTGCTCCGGCGCAGCCCTGGAGTGACTTCCGGTCGAGCCCGACCGCGGCGGCGCGACATGCTCCGGCCCTTCACGCACGTCCCGCGGGCGCCGTCGGCAGCCATACGGCCCATGCGCCCGCCTGAACCGACGCTGGAGCAACACCGGGAGGCGCTGTCTGCCGCCCTAGGGCCCATAAGCGACCATCCCGGCAGCATCTTTCCACGCGTCCGCCGGACTGGGAAGTCTGGCCGACCGGATACACCGCGAGGGACCCTCTACACCCCCCGCGGCTTTTAACATGGGAACAACGCTGCAACGCCGTCACGACTTTTATTCTATCTTGATACCTTTATATCTTTTATCTTTTATCTTTACATCTTTACATTTATACACACCCCTGTACACATTTTACATATCCTACATTTGCGCTCTATATTTACATTCATACGCTTTACACTTTTACATTTTTACATTTATACATTTTATCTTAAGACTGCGTACTATTTTGTATATAGTTTCGGAGCGCACATTTTGTGGCAGTGCGGTTTGGTCTATTTTATTTATTTTATCTATTCCAATGTCAATACTCTACCATACTTAAGAGGGGGCGCGCAGTTGTTAGGCGCGCTCCCGGCGCCGGACGTGGTCGCGTCATTTGTCTAATTTGTCTAACATCGACATCATCAACATCGAACTGCCTACGATCGACTGAATAATAAAAACGCAGTTGGGGTGGGGTATTTTTCTTCCGGGGCCGCTTCGGCGGCCCCATTGGGGGAGGCGGCACCCGGGAGCTCGCTCCCGATGCCCCCTCCCCCACGCATCGGCAGCGCCTCGGCGCACGGGCTCCGGCCCACCGGGGAGGTATGTCTCCCCGGCACCATCGGTTAATCCTGTAACTATTCGTGATCTGACGGGGGGGGCCTAGGCCCCCCCCAACGACATGTACTATAATTAAGTTCCGTTTAATAAAGTATTTTCATAGTCAGGCCACATTCTTGCTGGAAAGTCGCCACCCAGTGAGCCTCAATCAGCTGTGAGAACGTCATCTCCAGGTCATAGACCCTCTTCAAGGACCCGCACCACACCAGGGAAGTCACATATTCCTCATACTTAGTTGTAGTCATTTTTAAACGTATCGTAGCTAGCGAATCCATCTTTCATAACGTAGCCAGTAGTCGGCCGTCAGCCGTAGTATCACGTCACCAGCTTTCAGTTCTAGCATGCAGCAAAATAAAAGGGGCTTCGTGAACTGAATAAACCAGGTTTCAGCAAGACAGTCGTCTGATTTTTTCATACCAATTTACCCAATCTTCAACAGCCGTCCAAACCGGCGCCAATCGCAACAAGCTTACTCATTTCACCACAATGCGGTTTTTGCACCACTCAAGTGGTTCCGATTAAGCAAACTTGCAAAAAAACAACATGTAATTGCATTCCCAAATCAATGTACGTGCGATAAAATCAAATCACGTCCAAACACTCAACTAATTAAATACGTCAATCGATGCATAACGACCGCATCAATTTCCCCGTGACTTGAAAAAATCTCTGTTAGAGACTCTGGAATGCTCCGGATTGTCTAAAATAGATGCAATGTAAGAACCAAATACTGCCACGTAATGACAGTATTTCATATTTTATACAAGAAAACTAGAAATGTGCAATCACAGTGTTAATTGCTTTCGAGTAGAGAGGTTTGATAATTATTTCGCAATTTTTATCAATTCCACAAAAATCGTAATCGACATCAAACCACTCGAAAGATAAAAAAAAATAGACCTGTTGTTCTCTACCTTTTTGCATTACCAAGCCGAGCGAGTCGTGTGGTGGCACTGCTGTTACGAAACCGGGAACAAAAATGGTCAAAGCTCAGAAATTCGTCGTCGCCAAAATCTTCGACGGCGAAATCCAAGAGGACGACCTGAAAATCGTCGAGGAAGAGCTGCCGCCGCTGGAAGATGGGGGTTGGTTTGTTAATTTTTTTATCGCTTTTTATCGATGACGAGGCAAATACTGATGACGTCACACTTATCTGCTGCTTTATTCAAGAATACCTGTTGGAAACGCTGTACCTGAGCGTGGACCCGTACATGCGGGCGTACGCCCGCACTTTCGCCATCGGTCAAGTCATGATCGGCACCCAGATCGCCAAGGTGATCGACTCGAGGAACGACGACTTCCCCAAGGGCGCATTCGTTTTCTCCAACATGGGCTGGAGGACCCACACCCTGGTCGACACGCACTACAACCCCGACCGCAACGTCTACATCCTGCCCGATTTCGGCGACCTGCCGCTGTCCCTGGCCCTTGGAGCTCTGGGAATGCCAGGGTGAGCCTCGCTTCAATTTTTTTAAACCTATTGTTCAGACTGAAGAGATACAAGCGCTTTTAAAAAACATATGGTGGGGATTCGATCCCGGGACCCTGCGTGACGCGTTGTGCACTAGACTACGGGGAGGTGCAACATTCGAACGTGATGCATCAAGTCATACGGGCGGTCCACAAAGCTACGTTATCACTGCCTTTGTCGCGGGGGAGGGATGACGGCAGACCATACACGTGACATTTCCCCCTCTCCTAAAATGCCGACCTGGCATTCAAAAGGTCGGCACCCTCAAAAAAATTCAGGAAAAATGACTTTCTTCTTTTTCTTTTTCTTTTCTTTTTGTTTTTCCTTTTTCTACTAGTTGTTAGGTAAAAGGTTATCTTAAGCAAAAAACCGCGCCGGTGAGATCGAACCTGCTTTTTTGCACTGAAAAAAAAACCAATATTATTGGAAAGGAACACAACGTCATGGTCTTCAGAATGTTCTGCAAGCTTTTTGAACGTGCAATTCTTACAGGAACACGGCTTTATTCGGCTTCCTGGACATCTGCAAGCCGCAGGAGGGCGAAACGGTGGTCGTAACGGGCGCAGCGGGAGCCGTCGGCAATCAGGTCGGACAAATCGCCAAGATCAAGGGCTGCCACGTGATTGGCATAGCCGGAAGCGACGCCAAAGCCGATTGGCTGAGATCGCTTGGATTCGACCACGTGATCAACTACAAGCACTACAACCCAACGCACGACCTGCGCCACGCCCTGATCGAAGCCGCGCCCAACGGCATCGACTGCTACTTTGATAACGTACGCATACTTTTTCTTTCTCACGCATACTTGTCTTTTCCAGTTTTTGTTAAAAACCCCCGTAATCAGAAGCACCTGGAAATTCAAGATTTAATAGTATTTTTTCACCAGGTCGGCAATGAAATATCCAGCACGATCATCCACATGATGAACGAGGGCGGCAGGATCGCCGTGTGCGGCTCGATTTCTTCCTACAACGAACGGGAGATTCCCAAGGTGACGGCGCTGCAGGCGCCTTTCGTGCAAAAACGGCTCAAGATGCAGGGCTTCAATGCCGTTCAGTTCAGGGACAAGTGGTTCGACGGCATCAAGCAGAATTTGGAGTGGATCCAGGAGGGGAAGCTCAAGTACCGCGAGCACGTCACCGAGGGCTTCGAAAACACCCTGAGGGCGCTGATGGGCGTGATGAAGGGCGAAAACATCGGCAAGGCGGTGGTCAAAGTGAAAACCGGCGACACTTACACAGTCAACCTCAGGCAGCTGATGCGCACTTTCGAAAAGTAAACTGGCTCGAGCACGATTGACATTGGGTGATAATAAAGGAGAACGTCTGGATTTGCTTGACTTTTCTTGTGGAACCTTACAGTTGGGTCGCTTGTGTCCGCCCTTTTTACAGCTAAAACAGTTGAAGGTATTATAGTAGGTTCACTTGTACCGTAATTCTAGTAGGCTGGGCAAATTTCACAGTTTGGCATTGTAGACTTCACGTCCAACTGCCTAGTGTGCGCCTGAGCGTCTGGCTTCGAAAGATAGGTTATGTTGGTGCGCTTTTATCAAGATAGGATATGTTGATGTGTCGGCTGTTCCTGTCAAGAATGAAAAAATTACCGAAATTAACTTTGCAAATTGCAAGTATGGAGTGGATATAGTTCACCTTTCACAAGTTCCGCGAATTTCTTGTTCCAGTACGATGTCCTGAGCAGTGGAATCAAGTAATCACGCCGATGAATCCCATCCACACAAAAATTAGAAGAGTGTAGGTATCTTCCCAGAGTTCCCAGTCTTCCAGAGTGTGGGTACTTCTTTTAAAAACCAGGAATAGTTCACAATGCTTCCATATTATGTGGTTTTTGAAAATAAATTCACGTCTTCTCCGCAAAGCTGAACGTTATGGGGTACATGCCCAGCACCTATACTTCGCCAATTTTCTCCCAGAAGTGAGTTCTTGATGGCACCCTCGAGGGCTTCAAAATGGGCACTGGACGTTATTGTTCAAGACACAAGCTGAGGCGCAAACACAGTTTTCACAGTAATGGGCATAATTCCACTACAATTTCCGTGAAACTCGTGATTTTCAGTCTATTTGACATAAACGGTAATGTTGTTGATGTTGTCGAGCTAAAACTTTCAAACATCAATGCAACCAACTGCCAAGTTCTAGGGAGTTTTCAAATATCAGATTTGGAAACTTAAAAACAAAATCTCACAGCCAACTAGAATCACGGTACAAGTGAACCTACTATAACTAGGGATTCAATGAATTCTCACAGTTTTACAGACTAACGAGACCGCTTCCAACAATTATTGTGTGATAAAGCAACAAAACTTCAAGCTTGGAGGTTCGTGTCTCAAATGTAAACGAATATTTTTCGAAATTACGTCACTTGTGTCCTTTTTGCATTCAAAGTAAGAGGATTTCTTGATGAATTCCAGGAAGTTACTCACATGATCTAGGAGACTGTTTTCAACCATTTCTAAATTAAAACTTCAAAGCAAACATAAGGAAACAACACCATGATGCCACTTGTGCCCTTTTTGTCATAGTAAAAGTGAATAGGGTTTTCAATAAACGAGTGGAACAAATCGAAGATTTCGACCAATTTCCACACTTGCACAATTTTTTCCGGATCATAACGAGTCGATGGTAACTTTTCAAGAAATGAAGGGACGCCCCAGAGTTCTACGCCCGGGACCAATTCTATTCCATATTTAAGCTGGGCGCTTTTTAAGCTCTGATTACAAGTACAAGCAGCACTTGAAGCAACAAGCAGGCATCTAACCACCACGAGGCCTCCGTAGAGAACCAGATATACACCATAGCAAGATCTGGCGCGAACCATTCGGTTTTATATAGTCAAAATTGCTGTGATGTCATAATGACACAGCTTTTCGCTAGCTTTACACCGAATCCTACTGCATAGTACACGATAATTGAATAACAATAATTATTGAGAATCACATTATCACAATCACTTAAGCGATAAGAATAAAAGATATAAATACGACATGAGGATTCCCACTTCCCATACACGAATATAAAAAAAGTCGGCATCAGTTTATTGCTACAGTTTAATCATGGTGAAAGCCCAGAAGTTTATCATCGCTCGCCATTTCGACGGCGAGATCAAAGAAGACGATTTGAAAATCGTCGAAGAAGAGCTGCCGCCTCTGCAAGATGGAGGTGATCAACTGACTTCAACGAAGTTCTTCGAAACCTCCACAGTAACGCATCACGATCTTCTGCTAGTCCTTTCTGATTGATCCAATTCCGATCCAAATTTGAATTTCATGAAACGTGTCAGATCCAATCGAATCAGAATCGACAACACAATCCGCGATTCGTCACTGTGGGGATTTCCAGCCAATATAATGGAACTAATAATTATTTGATGTTTTTTTTTGGGGGGGGACAGAATTCCTGACGGAAACGCTCTATTTGAGCGTAGACCCGTACATGAGAGCGTACGCACCCGGCTTGGCTCTAGGACAGGTCATGATCGGCGGACAGATCGCCAAAGTGATCGATTCGAAAAACAAGGACTTTCCCAAAGGCGTTTTCGTTTACACGAACGCGGGCTGGAGGTCGCACTCTCTGATCGACGCGAACCACAACCCCGACCGCTGGGTCTACGTCCTGCCCGATTTCGGCGACCTGCCCCTATCTCTGGGACTCGGAGTTCTCGGCATGCCAGGGTAAGTACACTTTTTCCCAAGAACACCTTCTTGATGAAGATGAAACTCGTTACCTGAACTGTCCAAAAGAAGCGCAGGAAATGAAGTTTTCCACATTATCTTCTGTAACTTGATGAAGCTTTTGCAACTTCCAGAAACACAGCCTACTATGGATTTTTGGACTTCTGTAAGCCGAAAGAGGGCGAAACAGTGGTGGTGACGGGCGCGGCCGGAGCCGTGGGCAGCCACGTCGGACAAATCGCCAAGATCAAAGGTTGCCACGTGATCGGCGTGGCCGGGAGCGACGCCAAAGCCGACTGGTTGAAAACGCTGGGGTTCGACCACGTCATCAACTACAAAACTACGCGCGACTTGCGCCAGGCCCTGCAAGAAGCCGCACCCAACGGCATCGACTGTTATTTCGACAACGTAAGGCTCTCGTTCAGTTATCATCTGGCGCCCAGCGTGGGGCATACAGGCGTTAACTTCACCATTTCCGATCGTAATTTGAATCGGATTTCATTGAATGTTGTACTGTTGCTTGTAGTTGGATTGTAAAGTCGATCGCAGCAAATACTCCCCAAATTCCTCCCTCAACGTAGAGCTCAATTCGATTAATGCAAATTTAGGGTTAGTTGCTTCATCCCTACTCAACTTTATACATAATAGTATTACACTTCGATGCTATTACGACAAAATAAGATAACGTATTTTTTCAGAACATGTATCGATATGGCGCCCAACGTGGGGCATTTTAGCGTAATGTCACTATTTCCGGTTGTATTCGACATCAGATTTATTTGAACGTTGTCAGTAGTGTTTCTCATACGTTACGTCATAATATAGTCGTAGAAAAGTCAATAACTACAATTACACCCCCCCTTCAACGACCCATAGAGCTCAACTCGATTAATGCACATCGAATGCCAGTTGCTTTAACCCTGTTAACTTTATAATAGAATTTGAGGTACACTTCACTAATTCCACAACTAAGACAACGTATTCCTCCAGAATGTGTATTAATATAGCACCCAACGTGAGGCATTTAGGCCTGATGTCACCATTTCTGGTTCTATTTGCCATCAGATTTGAGCGTTGTCACTAATTTTTCTGGTAAAGTAATGCGGCCGTAGAGAAGTCAGCAACTGCAATTACTAAGCCCCTTCCCGACAAACTTGCCGACCTCAACTCAATTTATGCATATTTAGGGCCAGTTGCTTCACCCCTACATCTCGTACAAACAGTCTGGAACAAAAAAACATAATTCTATCTGCAATAAAATTGGAGGTACACACCGCTATTTCCCCAGCGCAAGACAACGTATTCTTTCGAAACGTGTACCAATATGGCGCCCAACGTGGGGCATATGGGCGCAATGCCACGTTCCTGGTGCATTTGACGTCGAATTTGATTTAATTCATTGAAAGCTATGTTTCACACACATTCTGTTTTATATAAGTCAGGTTTAATGCAATTACAGGTCGGAGGTGAAATGTCCAGCACGGTCATCGGCCTGATGAACAGAGACGGTAGGATTTCCGTGTGCGGTTCCATCTCGTCGTACAACGACAAGACGCCGTCCAAGGCGACCGTGTTTCAGTGGAGCTTCGTCTCGAACCAGCTGGAGATGAAGGGCTTCCACGTGGACCGGTTCTGGGACCAGGGACGCTGGTTCGAGGGCATCAAGGCCAATCTGGCGTGGATCCAGGAGGGGAAGCTCAAGTACCGCGAGCACGTGACCGAGGGCTTCGAGAACACGCTGCGCGCCCTCATCGGCATGCTCAACGGCGAGAACACCGGCAAGGCCGTCGTCAAGGTCAAATCGGGCGACACGTACACCGTCAACTTGAACCATCTGATCAAGACGTTCAATAAACGATTGTGAATAATGTAACCGATTTGTTTTCATTCGAATGCCTGAGAGCTAGTTTTAAAGTGCTATCACTTTTTTTTTTGTTCTTCCTTCCTACCAGCTTCTAGCACCGAATCTCCTTCTACCAACAAGCCTTACAACCGCCTTCCTTAGATACAAATTGTCTCAACGGCTGTTATTCTCACTTTTGAAGGCCTCTATCGTTCAAAGGCACTACGGTATGTTTTTTCAGTGTTATCTTACTTAGCTGATGAGTTTTTTTGTCGGATAAGTGGAGTGTGTTGTGTTTTTGATCATTTTTCGTGATAGTTCGTCTGTTTGAGGTTACCGCCACCCATTTTTGTGATAGAAATTAAAACTGGAATACGATGTTTTGTGGGTTTCCTTTTTTTATTTCATGAGTTTCGGGATGTATAACAAGTCATCTACTCTAATCGTTAAGTGCAATAATAAAACCAAAACATGGTGACAAACAAGATAACACCACGTAATCCAGCTGGCTATTCCAATTAAGATAATTTTTAAACTTATCAGTAGGACTCAAATCTTGCTCTTGAACGGTCCATAACAAAGAAAAAAATTTGGAAGCAATCAATTTTTGTGATTAATTATTATACTTAAAAAAAATGGTGAAGGCAAAAAAGCTGGTGCTCAAAAAATATTTCGATGGACCGCCGAAAACCAGCGACTTTGAACTGGTGGAAGAAGAACTGCCAGCTTTGAAAGATGGCGGTGAGTTTTATCCATGGTAACCACCATAGTTGTCGTGTGTGCAGCTTGTAACAAAAATACTTTCTCGCAGAATTCTTAGCAGAAGCAGTTTTTCTCAGCGTAGACCCATATATGAGGGCTTACGCCCATAATATACCTCTTGGATCGACGATGATTGGACAACAAGTTGCCAAGTATACATTCGCCTGCTCACTACTGCAAAACGTTCTTCAGTTTTCTAAAAATCCATTTCCAGAATAGTAGAAAGTAAGAATAAAGACTACCCAGTTGGCAAATACGTGGTCGGCAAGTTCGACTGGAGGACACACACGATTTCTGCAGGAGCTTCCAGTCTGGTTCAAGGCGCAGGATCTGCGCCTGCGCCCAGAATCCTGCCCGATTTAGGCGGGCTTCCCCTATCGTACGCTCTGGGGATTCTAGGAATGCCTGGGTAATTCCCCACAATTTATTCTACTGGATTTACAGTGTTGCCAATTTCAAGTTGGCACCTCAACACTTGAAGTTGGTAGCGGTATTGGTAGCAGTGATAATAAACAGCTTTCTCAACAGCGCCACGGCCTACTTCGGCTTTTTGGAAATCTGCGAGCCGAAAGAGGGCGACACCGTGGTGGTGTCTGGGGCGGCCGGCGCGGTTGGCAGCATCGTCGGCCAGATCGCCAAGGTCAAGGGCTGCCGCGTCATCGGCATAGCCGGCTCTGACGACAAGGGCCGGTACTTGACGGAGGAATTGGGCTTCGACGGTTACATCAATTACAAAACTGAGGACGTCGACGAGCGATTGGCCAGACTGGCGCCGGAGGGGGTCAACTGCTATTTCGACAACGTGGCCGGCGAAATCAGCTCGGCCGTGATGAAAAACATGGCGCACTGCGGCAAGATTTCCGTCTGCGGATCCATTTCTTCTTACAATGCCGACGTGAAAGCGCGTCCCAAAGGTTCGCAAAGTCTGATTTTTATCACTGTACGTCTAGTGAAAAATACTGCGTTAAAAACTTTACACATGAATTGGTGATTTGATTATGAAGCTATATTTGCTATGAACTTCGATCTAAACAATTTTTGGCTAAAAAAATTATATTTTGCGATTTCTTGAGAAAAACAAACATTGTTCTGAGAAACTAATGGCATATTCATGAAGTGAGCATCAAGAGTTTCTCTAGGAGGTGCCACACCATGTACTTCAATTTGATTTCCAAATTTGAGTTTTTTATTTGAAAAAAACGCAGTTTTTGGGATTTTTTGAGAACAAAATAGCCAAATTTTGTCCTTTTTTAACTTTTAACAGATATACCTTGCGACACCCCATACGTCAGCATTTTCGAAGGAGATGCCAGATCTTGAATGAAAATTTGAAGATTTTCAAGCTGAGCTTGTTCAATGCTTCAGGGCTGGTATCCTCCTGGTGAAGTCCTGAATAGGTTATTGGGCAAATGAATGCTGCGCAGAAATTACAATCCGACGTTCATTCGCCAAATAGTCTACACGAAACTTTATCCGGGAAATACCGGCCCTTAATACATAAATAGTACCACGATATTGCGTTTTCAGCCACTGTGGTCCAGAGCTACATGCTGAAGAAAGAACTGGTGATGCAGGGATTCCAAGCGTACTTGTACCTGGACCGGTTTCCGGAAGCCATCCATGCCAATCTGAAGTGGATCAAGGAGGGCAAGATGAAATACAAAGAAACCGTCACCAGAGGCTTCGAAAACATGCCGAGGGCCTTCATCGAGATGCTCGAAGGAAAAAATATCGGCAAAGCTGTGGTTCAAGTGTAAAAAACTTCTGTTTCGTCGAAAAACAATGTGTAAATTAAAAAAAACTAGAAAAATTTTCATCTTGTACATATTACTTTCCTCCCGGTCGTTGTCATATTTTTCGTAGAACATATTGGAGAACATTGTATGAGAATTTGCCATATTATGAAACACCATATTCAAGTGAGACCAATGATGCTGGCCAAAGCACTTGAAGAGAGAAGGTTTGATTTGAGACGTATTAGGAGGTACATTGAACGGCACACTGTGCCTGAACGAAGCTCGAGCATACATCTGCTCCTTCGAGCCGGATATGTATGTGGACGACCTGTTAATATGTGGCGGAACAGTAGAAGCCTTGAAATTGATCGGAGATCAAGTAATCAACTAATCGGTATTCTTGCTAGTGCCCAATTACATTCGGCAAAATGTTTCCAGATGCTGCTGTATTTTTGTTCAATCATTCAGTGGGCATTACAGATCAACGTTTTATTATTTCATTCATTTGCTATCAAAATTATAGACGGCGTTTCCATGTCGCCACTACAACATTCAAACTGAATCAAGTTACCTACCTGTCTTATTGGTACGTCACACAATCATGTAAAACTAGCAATTGTTCTGTTGCGAACAAATTTTTTCGAACTCTATCATAGAAGGCGACAGAGTTGTAAGTACATATTTATCTGTTATTTTTTTTCCATTCACATCAAATTACAAACGAAAAAAGAATTAAACACATCAATTTAATATCTTAATGACAGACGGTCCATCGTGCCATTTTGTCATCTGTAAAATACATATTGTTCATTTTCAGGGCAGCTTCTTCAGCGTAATGCTGGGGCTGACTGGGGCCCTTAGAAGTGAGGCCCAAGGCCCAAGGGCACAACAGACGGGAGCCTGAGCGCGGCCAAACTAGAAGAGGTAAATTGTTGTTTTTTTTCAAAAATTGGTAGCTTCCATCCGAACTTGGCGACACGTGTTTTTTATGATTATTGAAATACATTTATTAAATGAACTTTAGAATCTTATTCACTCTCATTCACATTTTGAATTTCCAGAGTTGCTGTGTTACCATTTCTTTTACAAGGGTAAATGCAGCTATGGCAGCAACTGCCGTTTCTTGCACGTCAACCATCTAAACTGCTTGACAATTGAACTGCAACACCTAAAAATTAGGTGCGTTTTCAAATTGAAATAGCTCAAAAATATTTGACGGATTCCAGAAATTTGGGCA
The DNA here is from genome assembly GCA_949128115.1 of Anaspis maculata. Taxonomy (NCBI): domain Eukaryota; kingdom Metazoa; phylum Arthropoda; class Insecta; order Coleoptera; family Scraptiidae; genus Anaspis; species Anaspis maculata. The sequence goes on from OX421961.1 coordinate 4,612,793, forward strand.
TGTGAGGAAAGATCATTTCTTTGACTATCGGGTGCTGGTATTGGCGATAAGTTTGATTGCACAATTTGTCATATACAGGGTGCCAACGGAGAGCGTGCAGATATGGGCAATCTTTCACCTTGTACAACTTTCTAAAAAAAAGTCCAAGATTTTTTCTATCACCTGCTTTTGAAAGGTTGTATCATTATGCCGAAACGATTTTGAAATTTTGACCCTAACTTTTTTTTTCAAAAAATTGTGCTCAATTTTCTGAAATATGCACTTTCTGATTAATAAAAAGAAATAGAGACATTGTTTGTTTTCAAACGGTATCCATATTGAATTTACTTACGAATATTTTCATTGGAGCCTCCAAATCCCCTAGAAACTACCCCTTTTGGAACACCGTCTCTCAACAAGATATGCAATGCTTCATTTAAAAGGCCTAAGAAAAGTACTCATCAATAATTGGATTGAAATAAGGATACTACGATGACCCCACACGTACAGCTCCCTGAAAACCACCCCTTGACTTCAAGAAACAGGGACAGGGTTGGTATGATAAGACACGTAATACATGAAAATTCAAAAAAACGTCTTTTTCAACTGTTCCACTGAAAAAGTGATGCTACATGATGACCCTTTGCGTAGGTCATCCCAACAGCTACCCTCTCGGAAAAAGAACTACCCTTTAAAAAACCAGTACTTCTGCAATACCTCATTTGCTGGAATTTTTTTAAAATCTGTCGCAATAGTTTGCTGCTACGATGATTTCATTCACATATCTACCCGAAACTACCCCTTCAACTACCCCTTCAATATCGCATAGCCTTTACCTTGATGCGTTATTTACGAGTTGAAAGGGGGAGTTTAATTGTCAAGCAGTTTATTTCCATCCACTTATCGAAATATATTTCATTTCATTTTATTTTCAACGGAAAACCAATAAGAATAAGAAAACCACAACAATAAGAAAACGATAATAACAAATTCGATAATAGCAATCAAAATGTCGTGAGCATAAAAGAAGAAGAGAAGAACTGCCAGAAAACCGTGTAAGAATCAGTGAGAGCAACAAAAGGTGAAGTGCTGATGACCTCAGAAAAGGCCGTGGACAGTTTCTTACTCCATGTACGTAACCAACATCAACATCACGCGATTGATACACTCAAAATTGAGCTGAAGAATGATAAAGTTCTAAATGCATACGGACTTCAGCGAAAACTGGATGGCTTTTTAGCGAAAAGGGACATGGAAAAGGAGCACCCGATGGGATGGGGACGCCTTGGTTGGTAGAGGAAGAGATATTCCAAATTTTGTCACCCTGATTCACGAGCTGAGGAAAAACACCCAAAAAATTCATCTGTTTACCATGCATGGCCAAGCAATGTCTTCCATCGAGAGCATTTTGCCGAAAGATTTACGCATATTCAAAGGGTCAATGAAGATCCAGGAGCTCTCTTGGACAACATTTGAACTCTTCACCCTCCAGGTACGAGAGCTGACTTACTTGGAGTGCTAACCAGGTGAAGCATGTGATTGTTACGGTCTAGCCGCGATCGAAATTTTGTAACCTCAATCACATTTCTCAGTTTTACAATTGCTGGAAAGCTTGATCCAAAATTATTCTTGCATCGAAAAAAAAAGCGACATTCAACTGTATGCTCAAAATTATATTAAAATAGGTCAAACTACCCTCTGCCCTTGTTACAAAAAAAATTGTCCGACGAGTCAGTTAAGAGACGGAAAAGCATATCTTTTGTCCCTTTGTCAAATCACTCAAATTCTGCGTTCTATTCCATCACTGTTGGCGTTGAACGAAACACAGAGAAACAGAGCGAAATATAGAATGATAAGAGGAGAATAATAACAATTGAAAAACAAAACTGGCAATGGCTGTTCGAAAATTCGTGACGCTTTTGGAGGTCGCCATTTTGGCTGCGGAGGAACTTGTTGGCAGCTAGCTGTCTTCATGTGGAATTTTCGATGTGACATTGTCGCAGTCTCGGGAAGTCATGTACGCGAAAGTGAAAATTCTCGGGAATATGCGAGGTATTGTTAGTTTTCTTCGAGTGATCTGCAGTGTGGACGTTAAGGGACATTGTCTTCACTGGTTGGTGGGTCTTTGCCAAGGCTATTAGGCTTTTGCCGGCCACTGGAAAAATTATGCCGAAAGTCCGTGGTGCCATGAAGAAATGGAATGTAAAAAGGAAAAACCCACTGCCCAAGAGAAAACTTTTTCTTTAGATGGACAATATGGATAGTAGGACAATAATTAATGGAGTTGAACTGTACGGAGACGAGACAATTTGGGCGTGAGTAGGTAGGTACACTGTGTTGTCTGCCAGCATGTGTCTTCATACCTTGCTCGCTGTTGCAGTATAGGTATAATAGGTAGAGCTAGAGGTCGAGTAGGTAGGTACCTAGTACTCACTACTCTAGTGATGTGCATCAGAAGATGTAGCCTTTTGGGCGGTGGGCCTTTTTATCTGAGTAGTATCCTGCCGATTTTTGACATCAATCATTAGTAGCCGCCAGAAAGCTAATAACCTTGGCGGAGACCCACCAACCAGTAAAAGCAATGCCCCTAAGGTTCACACTGCAAAGCACTCCAAACAAACAAACGATTCCTGGCGTAGGCTCAAAAATTTTCACTTTCGCGTACATGATACCTCAACACGGTGACAAGGTGTCACATTAAAAATTGCACGTGTAGACAACTGGCTGGCATCCCCTTGTCATCGTATCATTCGTACCAACACAACACAATTTTGCCATAGCTTGCTCTAATGCAGAAAGCTGTGCAATTGATTATAAATAGATTCATGAGCGAAGCCCACCAACATAATTGGGTAGGTCTCAGTCCGCAAAGTATTTCTTGACTGATTTTTCTCCTTTATTTTCCTAGATTATACTTCTCGTATCACCCAAGAACACAAAGGTATAGGCAAAAAAACCTATACTTTACCAACATCTCAAGACTTTTTCCAATATGGCGGCCGTAGCACAAAGTCAATTCCCGGTGACTTTTAGAATGTTCAACAGAAGGCTTTGTACTATCACTGTACCAAGTCCCCTTCCATTGCGATTTTTTTTGCTCTTTTTCCTAAAATGACTGCACTTATTAGACCTATATCCCATACACTTTCTATTTTCAGTAGAGTGACTTTTTGGAGCAAAAATAAAGTGACAACCTGAGGGGCTACGACTACGGCTGTTGGCACCTGCAAAGTTTGGAAGCGAAACTATCAGCGGTCATCGGCCGTATTCTCCCAGCGCTCCAGCTTGTCACTTTATTTTTGCTTCAAAAAGTCATTCTACTGAAAATAGAAAGTGTATGGGATATAAAAGTGTCAACACGACGGCTTCTATCATTGTCTGCTGGTATCATTCGATTGTCAAAGTGTAGGTCGCGAATCGTAACCAAGCGACAGTACCACTGCCGACATGATATCCCGTTACCCGTTCACTTGTTATTCCCAGAAGAATGACTTTTTGGAGCAAAAATGAAGTGATAAGCTGGAGACGCTGGGAGTATACGACTGATGGTCGTCGATAGTTTAGCTCCAAAACTTTGCAGGTGCCATCAGCCGTAGCCCCTCAGCTTGTCATTTTATTTTTGCTCCAAAAAATATTTCTACTGAAAATAAAAAGTGAACGAAATATACATACAGAAAATGGCCTTTTGTTTGAGTAATTGTATCCGAATGGCTTTGGAAAAAAAAAACATCCGTTATCTTGCCTAAAAAACAAACAATTTTGCTATTTCCAAATATTAAAAGTTCAATCGATTATGGACCGCAATCTGAATAACTTTGCTGGGCTTCTGGCCCTGCAGGGCAGGGCTGTGGCGACACCCGATGTGGCAGCAAGAAAGGATGAGTATCGATTTGTTGAAAATTTCGGGTTTTTCAAAATAAATAAATGAAATCGAGCTCTACATCACACGTCATCATCAAACGTGCACAAATTGATGGTAATCTGGGACGGTGAGCTCGATTGATTTGGCTTGAAAATTAATCAAATCGCTCAAAGCAATCCAAATTTGTCTAGTTTCAAAGTCGGGTCAACTTTTGCAAGGTGAGACTTGAGGTACGAGACTAGAGCGGGCCGCCGCCTAATCATTTTTGATAACATTTGGAAAATCAATATAATCAACTGTCTTTTTCTTTTTATAAAAATAAGTGGAACCATACCCCTCGCCACGGGAGCAGAGGCGGCAAGAGAACGACGAGCTACAAAGCAGGCGGGCGGCCGCCAGAAGACCCCTCGCTGCGGCGCGGAGGAAGGCGGTCGCCGCTGAGCGGGCCGCCGCCGCACAAGCCGCCACGGACGCGATGGAGCGGACGGCGGCGGCCGAGCAAGCGGTCGCCGAAACGAGCAGTAAGTAATAAATATTTTCAGCAGACTGTGCAACCATCAATTTATTTTTGAATCGAAGGCGCGGAGTCTGAAGAGGAAGAAGAATACGATGGTGAGATATTGAATAAATCATGTTCATTCCTTCCATCTGATCTTTTTTTTTTGTCATCTTCCAATAATTTGTTTTAATTTTCCGGAAGTTTTCCGACTGAAAATGCAAAACCGGCCTGTTGTCGACAGTTGTCGATCTCGACGATTTCTCATTTCCCTTCTGCACCCTTCACCCTAAAGCTCAAGCACTTTGACAAAAAGGTGAAGGGTGCAGAGGGGAAATAGTGCCGGGAGTGAGGGGAACCACCTTGCAAATTGCGATACAAGCACAAAATCTGGTACACTTGCTCTTCAAAGTACTCCGAACAAGACTGGGGATGGTACCCAGCTGAGTTTTTCCCAGGAGGGCTGTACCAGAGCCTCTTTGTTCTATCTGGAGCCCTAAGGTCTATCTTCGAAACGGCAGATGATATCGACATACTTCAAACTTCCTTTTGACTGAAGTTCCTCGCAGGTAATGAAACAGATTGAATGAACTGATCTGAACCTCCCGTTCACCAGTTATCTACCTTTCAGGGGTAAAATTGAAAACTTTGTCAAATGGAGCTATTTCATTTGAGCGTTGTGTCCTTCAAGTAAGCCATTTTTTTTTTTTAATTTGGTACAATCAGCCTCTGAGGAAAGATATGGAGAAATGGAAGGAAATAATCAAAACATACTTGACGAAGCAGACGATCATTCCAAAACCTCTGAGGAAGAGAAGAACAAGAATCAAATACGGATCAGATTCCGTTTTCTAGAAAGTCATGCAAGTTCTGAAGTGATGGAAACATCTCAAGATCAGTCAAGCAGTGGTTTACAACAAAATCGGTAATTTAATTTATTGCCAGAAAGGCCTGAAGTCAAGATTTATAATGTAACTTCCAGCGCCAGATTATCACCTGTAGACGTGGATCACAGAAGGAATTTTTTTCCTGAAACATCAGTCAGACCTTTATCCCCTGCATGTTCCCTTTCGGAAGTTCTTTTTGTTCCCTACATAAATGATTTGAATTCGCATTAAATATTTCCGTTTTCGGTTATATTTTAGCGCTCTACAGTCACAACATTCTTGGTCCTCCGAAGCACAAACCATTTACAGGAAGAAAGGTATTGGGTAATGTTACCTAACAACTATTTAGTCTCAGCTTTCTTTTAATTAGTCAGAGACGAGGTCAAAGATCAACTCGTCAAGAGAAACTCATTAAACAGCCCTATGGCTATAGTTCCATAAATCAAAGTTTCCACAGAAAATCGCAACTGTACAAAAGTTGCCGAATCCAGGGCAATTCACGGGACATTGTTTCCGTCGGACGGGAGCCACTTTGCTCGCGAACACTGGCGCCAGATGTTCTTCAGCTTAAGCGACTGAGGGGGGGGGTCTAGCTCGGTCACCGAGGGTTATGTTGAATGATCCGAAGTCGAACCCCTAAGCTATCATACGAGCTTGAAATTCATCCATATGCAGAACAGTCAGAATACATATATCCGAAGTTCAAGCCCAATCAGATCATGAATACAAGGATGTTCCCGACGAAGATGGACGAGAAAAGGCGACTTATGGGCACTGGGAGTCCTCATTTTCCAGCTGCTTCAAGAAACGAGTCCGTTTGATCCCGATGACGCCGATCTGAGCATCGTTCTGAGCAACTTCACCGAAGGGATCGATTCGATTGCGTTATCTAGAGAACTCTTCTCCGAAGAAGCTGAAGACTTGGTTCGAAACCTTTGTACAAAAATGAACGTGGGAACCCCAATTCAGTCTAGGGTACGAAACAATCGACAAGATAAAGGAACGTCGGTGAGTTGTAAAGTTGACTTTGTTTTGAAAGCTGAGTTACCAAATTTTGGAAAAAGTTCCAGATTTTGATTCAGACGCAGAAGACGCGTCTGATTTGGATAAGGACTTCTGAATATACCTGAAATTGTATGGTACCCTTGCGAGCCTCAGGATCCCTAGATAAGCGGCTGATTAACAGTTCTCTATGCCTTCAGCACATAATTATTACAGAACAATTTCCTCGAAAAAAAAAATTCAAAGAGTATAAAAGTGTTTTTCGCATACTCATCTGTAATGTAGATTTCAGTCTTTGATTCTCATAGCATCATAAAATGTAACGTTTCTACCAAACGTCGGAAAGAGGAGCGAAGAGTTGAGGAACTATGCGGAGACTCAAGGTTCAGATATGGTACACAGCAAGATACCATCCACAAGCTAACCCAGTCGAAAGGTATAACAGAACTATTGCCATAGCAAAAAGGATGTATATCAAGGACGACTATCGAAAATGGGATGTACACCTCCCCGTCTTCCAATGAATATATTGAGAATATACATCCCAACGAATCAGTTCAAGAGCCCCCCCCCACAAATATGTCCACCGAGTAGCACTGCTCAATACCAAAAAAAAGCAAAAAAATTAAAAACAAAAGTAGGATAGTAACGCATATTGAAAACAACAGTACAATATAATCATGTTAGAAGCAATTTTCTTTCTCGTAAAGTCGCCGTTACTGCCTGAACTTGCCGTTATTCGAGCAGGAAAACTTATTACGTCCTTGATTAGTTACTGGCTAGAAAATTGTGATGAAACAGCAGATTTTTTTCAGTCGGTCCAGAGACAATTTATTGGTGACTCGGCAGAATTTTTATGATCTTTGAACAAATTCAAACAAGATTGGTTTATTTTCAATAATACTCGTAGATCTGTAAAACATTCTAATAAAAAAAACAAACAACATTTTTCCATTCACTGTAGAGCAAGTATGGCTCAGTCCATCTAATCATCTCTTATCAGATGCACTTTGTAACCTCTAGGTGTAAGCTGCCTGCTTATTACACCACAAATCACCTAGTTTCATTCTATTTATAAAATTACAACAGTTTTCTTCGTAAAGAAAGCGCCAGAAGGGAGTTGAAATTGTGCCGAATCACCGTGCGATAACCGAATTGGTCCTAATCTCTGGCCCCCCGTACAGCTTCGCACAACGTTCATAACATTTTCGACCTTGAAACCGAACAAAGTGCCGGCACATTCCTAACCAATAAAAGCACACATGTTGGGCATGCAGGCGGTCAGATCGAGGGTGGCTGTGCACGGTGCTGTGACGACGCTCAAACGTTATTTTTCCATTTCTCTACAGTGCAGAAACATGGTGAAGGCTAAAAAGTACATTTTGGACAAACACTTTGACGGTTTTCCCAAGGAAAGCGATCTGAAGCTGGTGGTGGAGGAGCTGCCGCCTCTGAAAGATGGACGTGAGTTCAGAGTTGTTCATTTTTCGTCTCTCTTGTATAAAAATAACAGCTATTTATGCAGTAAGAAAACGATGGTTATTATTTTACTGATGTCAAGTTAACAACACGAGCAAAGCGAGTGCTGTAATTACATTCATGAAATAAAATGAAATAATCACCTGTTTTCAATACGTGTTGCATGAATATCTTTTCTATAATGACACAAGAAATAAATCGTAATTCATTAAGATGAATTATTATCATTAATTGGAAAAAAATTACAGAGTTCTTGGCGGAAGCGGTGTACTTGAGCGTTGATCCCTACATGAGGGCGTACGAGCCCAGATTGAGTACCGGAACGACTTTTATTGGATCACAAGTGGCCAAGTGAGTTTTGTTTGATTTTTTCTAAGCGACTATTGCAAACATAGATACACTTTTATTCTTCCAATGTTTTGTATTTTCAATTTTTTGTAAGATATTCAGCTACCACTTCGTCCTCAAGTCAAATACGGCTTGGAAACAATACGTTTACAGCCAGCTATAATTCAAATAAGTAGTTATAATTTTTGTCATATAAATTTCACATTATACCTGCTAACCATATTATCACGTTTAGAAATTGTTTACGTTCTTATTAGCTGAATAACATGCAAATACGATAAGTCAACATTATTTGAATATTTTTAGCTGCGAATAATGAACAAGAATCGGTATATTTTTTTATTTTTCACGTATCTATTTTTGGAGCTCGTTATTCAATTTAATCGTATAAACTAAATATTTACATGTATGCATCAAGGTTACAAGCTTGCAATAAGAGTCAATTCGCGGTTTTAGATTTTGGGATCATTTTCTATATACAGGGTGTTAATTTGTTTAATCATCTAGAACACGCATTGCCAAATTTTCATCTTCAACCCCTTCGCCTCCACCTTACCCTACGTTGAAATTTCAAAAGGCATTACCTACCTTGTGAAACATCAAATTGAAGGTAATCAAATTCTTTTTCTGTAAAAAAATAATTTTTAATTTTCTAAGCCAGCCGCTGACCCTTTTCAAACATGCATTCAATTGGGAGTCGAAGGGGTTGAAGATAAAAATTTGGCAATACGTCTTTGTGTCCCCCTCGCAATAAAAATCGACCTGTTTTTGCTGGAAAATCTATTTCTCAAAAATCGGGAGCTGACAGGAGAAAACTGTTTCATTTAATAATCAACAATGACAACATTTTGACAAAGGTTGGAGGGCGGTTGAAATTTCTCAAAATGTTTGACAAGAAGAAAACTTTATTACCTTCAATTTGATGTATCACGAGATAGCTAGAGCTATTTGAAATTTTGACATAGGGTAGGGTGGGGGCGAAGGGGTACAAGATAAAAATCTGGCAAAATGTTCTATAGAAATAAAAATCGACCTGTTTCGGCGTTTTCCGGGAAAAAAAATTGGCGGCGAGATTACGGGGTGAGAAATTTTGAAAAGGACACCTTTATAAAAGTATTTTCACCTTGAGTGATTCTAGTTACCTCAGATTTTTTAAATTTTTCGAATGTGAAATATAGAAAATCCCCAAAACTTTGCAGTTGACTGGTGGCTGCACTGGCAATATTCGGCACAATAATAAATTCACACCGACATGCGATGTCATCCGGGTCACTTGAAACACATTTTTCGCGCATTTCCACTACAAATTGACGAATTTTTTCGCGAAACGTGACGTCTGGCGCGTTTCACCATTCTATTGGAAAATAGCGTAATTTTACGAGCTATTTCAAATTCTCGCCAATGAAGAATCCACAGCCATCGCCACCACAACAGCATGTGACTTTTGGCAGTTGTGGAAAATACTTTAAACCTTTTGAAACGAGTTCGATTTTTCGATTATCCAAACTGAAGAATTCGAAGCCCTTCGCTCAAAAAAAAACGCCCGATGGAAGCATCAACCCTTTCGCCTGTTCCAGCCAAAAAGACACGCCAAGCCCTTGAGAATTATTGGCAAAACAAGGATCTCCCCGGCGGTTTGCCATTGACAGCAGGATTCACGTCTAAAAAGCTTAATAAACCAAATTGCAAAAAACCCAGTCGTTCAAAGTTACGTAATGCACCGAAATTGATGCGAGTAACTCAAATTTGCCGTTTACTCCGTTTTGGGGCACTCAAGAGTTGAGTTTCTGTCGGCTCTGCCCCTACTTGGCCGCCGTCAATAGATCATGACCAAAAGAACAAAACCAAATTCAACACCTTGGAAGTATGAAACTATCAGTTCCTTGATCAATAATTCGCCATCCTCAACGATTACCAATTTCACAAATGAACAAACAACATTAAATTACACTGTTTACCGACAATTGTTTGCACTTGTAAAACTTCTAATCGCCTAAGCAAATTTAAATGGAAATTTCAATTATTTTATCAAATTCCAGAGTGGTCGAGAGCAAGAGTTCCAAATATCCAGTGGGAAAGTACGTGGTTGGTGAATTCGGATGGGCCACTCACACAGTGGCCGATGACAAGCCCACGCCTGCTGGATTCCCAGCCGCCTGGATCATCCCCGACTACGAAGGACTGCCTTTGTCTTTGGGCGTTGGCACATTGGGAATGCCAGGGTAATTTGTTCACTTTCTACCTTCACTCCCATTTTCTCTACCTTTTCTTGCTTTTTTTACCATTAAAAATAGTTATATTCTAACCAAAGAGTGTTGCAGTTCAAACGCCTGCCGTTCGGCGTATCACTGACATTTTTAAGATCAAGATCAAAATCAAAATTTTATTCCCCACAGGTTAATTACCAAGGGAACTATGGAATTCGTAGTTCCCTCCAGGGTTATTATGAATCCATAATTCCGTATAGCTCATGCTAACTGCCAGAATTGATAAATTATTTGAAAAACTGTAACCTTTCCAATGGGAAAAAGTCTGCTGTAACGAGTCATTGGTCTGTTCGATATGTAATAAAATCATCTATGTATCACTAGAATAATGATCAGATGGCAATAACCTTAGGGAACTTACGCTCCTTGAGTCCTCAAGAAGCCACGAGGTAGACTTTTGCTTTCGGTGTTTACTCTCGTTATACATAGTACCCTTACCCTTGATACATTGTTAGCTTATTATGCCTGGGTAGTTTTTTGCCTCAGCTTAATTTTTCGCTTTTACAAAGAAGTGTTCCAGTATGGACGCTTGCCATTCGGCGTGTCATCATCACCACATTTTCAAAAGTGAACCGAATTTGATGGTTTTTTTTTCAGAAACACAGCCTACTTCGGCTTTCTGGAGATCTGCAAGCCGAAGGCGGGAGAAACGGTCATCGTTACGGGAGCGGCCGGTGCGGTTGGCAGCGTCGTCGGCCAGATCGCCAAGATCAAGGGTTGCACCGTCATCGGCGTCGCCGGTTCGGAAGAAAAAGGCAAGTGGCTGATCGACGAGCTGAAGTTCGACAAGTTCTTGAACTACAAAGACCCGAATTTCGAAAAACGCCTTGCCGAAGTGGCACCGAAAGGCATCGACTGCTATTTCGACAACGTAAGTCTCGATTTCAAAAAAGTCTCCGAGCAATCACTTGAGTTTTAATTCGAAATTTTTATTCGAAACAGGTCGGAGGTGAAATCAGCAGCGCCATCTTGAGGAAAATGAACACGTTCGGCAGGATCTCGGTGTGCGGTGCCATTTCCGGTTACAATGAAAAGTCCATTCCTACAGGTACTTTTTTTGATTGTCCACTAAAAAATTGACTTCAAATTCAAGACCATTAGCGAAGAAATTTCAATTTGCTTAAGTAGCGAGCATTCAATTTATAGCAAGTCAAGTGGAGAAACGTGGGGCATGAATTGGTTCAAGTACAATCATACATAAACTTGAAACTTCTGCCCAAAAAGAAAAATGTCAGGTCTCGCCCGAATGGAATTTCCACGTCAGGCAGCCTCTGGAAATGGAAACGTAGGGCTTGGATTGGTTCCAGTACGATCATACATAGACTTGAAGCGGATAGGCGGATAGGCCTCGCCCGGGAATCGAACCCGCGTATCCTGATATTGCTGGTTACAAAAAAAAAATGGGCCTTGCATGTTTTTATGAGAAGACGCCACTTGGTGGAAATGTAACTTCTATCGTACTTTTCCGATTCAGAAAGGTATAGCCATCAGCACCGTGGCTAGCAGGTTCCGGCGACGTATACAGGGTGAACAAGAAAAAAGTTGAAAATTTCTATTTGATAGTGGGGACAACTCCTCTACGCTAACGTGTCACCAGTAAAAGCAACGCGCACTGAATGAGATGAGAATTGGGTGAGTGGAAGGTCAAGCGCATGAGAGCATCGGGCCGGTCCGACCGTCCAGCAAGGGAGAATTGTATTTTTTTCTCAATTTCGGAAACAGTCCACGATAATTCAGAGCATATAATGGTGAACGTATGTGGTGACTTGCATGTTTCCGTGTGCTTCAATTCGTGGAATACAAATTTTTAACTTCTTCTTGTTCACCCTGTATACGTCGTCGGCATGGTTGGTGCTGATGACTACCCTTCTGAATCGGAAAAGTATGATGCAAGCGGCATCTCCACCAAGTGGCATCTTCTCATCAGAAAATGCAAGGTACTTCCAACTAGCATCCGGACTAATCTTTGACGTGCATTTTTATCGAACGCTCGAAATTTCATCATTCATAAAAAATTACATATCGGACATATATTTGAAAAAATTGCATCAAAAATCAAACGTTTTGATACTTTTTTGTCACAATCGAAATAAAAACTATATTTGATTATTTTTTTCCAGCGACCATAGTGCAGTACCCGATGGTTTTCAGCCAGCTGAAGATGGAAGGTTTCATAGTGCACAGATGGCTGGACCGCTGGTTCGAAGGAATTGAACAGAACAAAAAGTGGATCAAAGAAGGCAAACTGGTGGCCAGGGAAACCGTCACGGACGGCTTCGAAAACATGTTCAAAGCCTTCACCGAAATGCTGAAAGGCGTCAATTTCGGCAAGGCTGTTGTTAAAGTTTAGATGATAAGATCTTCCAATGATGTTCATACTGATTTTTTGAATAAAAATTAAAAAAAAAACAGCATCTATTCAATTCTTATACTGATGAAGAGTGTGCTTCAGATGGAGCAACTGAGCATTTTTCTGGCTAGTCATGCTGTGGATAAGATAAATTGGAGCCAGCAGCAGAAACAGAAGTGATCTGGTATGGTAGCAGATAAGAAAAAAAAAAGGCAACTTGGGAATTAAAAACAATAAAATGCAACGAATCAATGAAGAGGGTGTCTCAAAATTAGCCTGCAATACTTTGCCTCTGGCAAAAATAGAAAAGCTTCCATGAATATACAGGTGGCCCTTGATCAGCCTGCCAAACTTCAGCAGGAGTCAAAAAATGACTCGTGAGGAAGCCAGAGACCCCTAAATGTGGGCCCCTAAAGATGGTCTTTATTTAATATTTCCGAAACTAGTCAACAGTAATATCACAAGTGCTTAGATTTTCACGATAATTTTGGTCACGCGATCGCGAGTGCTGATTGTAGCGATACATGCCCGACTCCGTAGGAGGAGGGCATTTATCCAGGGACAATCAGCCCGAGGGAAACGCCTGGCCAAAATTATCTGGGAAAATCTCGAGCACGAGTGATATTTTGAAGATTATTACATAAAAGAAGTCCGAAGTGACAGCTGTCAGATTTTGTTGTTTACATGAATTTTATTCCGTTGCTATTGACAGTGGGATTTAGATAAGTGAATATTATCCTTGTAGGTCTAATAATCAAGGGCGTTGTATGTAATAATCAAGGTAAAACGATGATTTATTTTCTCACTTTTGATCGAAGAATCTGCTGCTGAAGTTTGGCAGGCTAATTCAGGGACACCTGTACACAAAGAAATGTTACGTGACGATCGCCGCGGTAACAGCGCATAACAAGCTCCATCAACCAATCAGACGGCTGTATTTGACAAGCTACGCTGGCCATTGACATCAAATTGAGACGCGAGAAAGGTACAAGCTTTCTACCATCATAGGAAGGGAGGGCTAAATCTTCAATGCGGCTGCCCTAATATTCTCATCTGCCTTTGCCTTTTTCTATGTGGACTCACCGCCTAGTTTCGCAAGAGATGCATTTCCCGTCTTGCTCCCAAAAGGACCATTGCCTCGAGCTGCGGGGAAATCACCTTATCCCTTGCCTTAAGGACGGAGTTCAATTGGTAAAATAAGCGTTGCGAAATCAATCCGTCTGGGTTTATTCCTTGACGGATTTTTACCATTTTGGTCTTTTTCGAAAGCTACAAGGATGTATTTTGGTTTGAGCCCATTGGCATTTCCAAAATCCAAAAATAAAAAAATAAAAATTTTGGATTTTGGAAATGCCAATGGGCTCAAACCAAAGTACATCCTTGTAGCTTTCGAAAGAGACCAAAATGGTGAAAATCCGTCAAGGAATAAACCCAGACGGATGGATTTCGCAACGCTTATTTTATCAATTCAACACCGTCCTTGAACGAAACTCACCGCCTTTTCGCTAATTTTTTTCATGTGAAACTTTTCGGCCAGGACGACCTTCAACGCGTGGTGGCGTCCACGGGTGGTGGAGGTCATTCAAAGCTATTAGCAAGATACTTATTTTCAACTTGCATGGAATCTATACAGGGTGTTTGCAAACTTGGGATAGAAAATTTAACCGCAGTTAGAGAAATGCTTCAGAAGAATCAGAAAAATGTTGAAAAGAATTTAGGACTTTCATTTTGGAAAATATGGAGGTTCAAAAAGTGGTCATTCGACCTCCTTTATTTTCATCATTTTGGAGAGTTTAGTAAACTCTCCAACAGATTAAAAAGCAATGTTTTCGAACCTCTGAATGTGTTTTGTAATTTTATTTACTATACCGGGTCAATCGTAAATCCTGAAAATCCAGTTTTCTTCAAAAATGCATGAACAAAATTTCATACGGGAACTATTTTGTGTCATTTGTTGTTTATAACCTCTAAAGCTTTTCAAGGGCATTTTCGAAAAATAATAGATTTTCACGATTCATGACTCACCCTGTACACTAAATAAAATTACAAAACACATTTAAAGGTTGAAAAAATTTGCGTTTTGGTCTGATGAAAAGAGTTGGCTAATTTTTTTCAAAATAACGAAAATTGAAGGGGTCGAAGGACCACCTTTTGACCCTCTATATTTCCAAAAATTGAAATCATGAATGTTTTTCAACATTTTTCTGTCACTTTTGGAGCATTTCCCTACCCGCTGTTCAATTTTCTACCCCAAGTTTGCAAACACCTTGTATAGCCTTGTTTGGTATCGTTTCTCACTAAATTCCAACTTCTAAATCCAATTTCCAGCCTCAAAATTGCGAAATGAACACATCTGAACAATTTTCGAGGCAAAAACATGTTTTTTCCAGAACTCCATTTTGAATGCTCTCGAATGTAATCCAAGGTCTGTGAAAAGCCCACAAAAACCGGCAAGTCGAACTTCTGAAAGTCATCAAGGACAGAAAGAAAATTTTCGCCCGTTCAGCCTTTCCCCTTTCCCTCACGAAAAACTACCAAGTCCGATGGATGGAGAGAAGTTGACAGCGTCGCTCTGGCAAAGCCTTGTAACGACGCAGCTTGATTTTTCCTACACCAGAGATGCGCTCTGGCAAAACAAACGGAAAAGAGCCGTAGAAAAGACGAACCACGCAAGATGGAGAGGAACGGGGGGAGGCATCGAAGCCAAAAAGAATCCAGTACAGCTTCACTCCTGCTTCCCAAGAACATCCACCCCCACAGCCCTCGCCATTACAACCATCATCGGAAACAACACACCTGTTTCTTCACCCGAGTCTAGAGAACGGGAATCGCTGCAAATAAAGAAGCTGAAGCTTCAAGTTGAATACTTGAAGAAACTTGCAATATAAAACCGCATTGGAAATTCTGCAGCTTGAGAACGCAAAGGGCATTGTTTCCTCAACTTACTCACTGGAAATACTGGAACAGAATGAAAATGCGCTACTCATCGCTATTCTTTGTCTTTGAACAGTACAGATTTGTCGTCCAAATCGAGGAGTAAACCGCTGAAAAAATATGTACAAAAGATGTTCCCTTTGCGACAAAGGTCCCGGGAGTTCCTCTGCGGAGGTCCTTGAGAGTTCCTCGGAGTTCCTTCAGAGTTGCTCAGAGGTTCCAAGATGAGTCCCTTCAGGAGACTTCCACAGGAGGTCCTCCATCTTGTACAAGGTGATCCATCGAGATCCCTTCTGCCCCTGTTGGAATTTCACCCGTTGGAATAAATTGGTGGGGAAAAAAGGTTTTCCTTGCCATTTCTCCGTAGAATTCAAATTTGGACATCAATTTTTTTATATCTTATAGTATACAGGGTGTTTCAAAAGAGCTTCCGAATTTGTTTGACACTTTGTATCTGAATATGTATTGGAAATGAGTCCAGATATATAATTTGATATTTGAATAAGGTCATATACAGGGTGTTCATTTTCACACTTCCCACCTCGCTTCCCACCCCAGATTTTACCGGCCAATTTTTTTCCAAAAAAAAACGCCAGATTTTCATTTTGAAGGGGACATCTAGGACACGAATTGACGAATTCTCATCGAAAAAAGTCGACCTGTTCTGGCGTTTTTCTTGTAAAAATTTGGCGGGGAGAAATCTGGGATGAGAAGTGTAAAAGTGAACACCTGTATATGACCTTGTTCAGATATCAAACTACATATCTGGACACAGAAGAGAAAGCCGCATCATTTCCAATATTAAGATATAAGGTGCCGAGAAAAATTGGAAGTTTTTTCAAACACCCTGTATACTATTAGATACAAAAAAATTTGGTACCTAAATTTGAGTTCTACGGGAAAAAGGTTGTTAAAAAAAATTTTTTACCCAACAATTTATTTCAACGAGAAAAACTCTAACAGGGGGGGGGGAGAATCTCGGTGGATCACCCTGTACAAAAGAGGTCCCAAGCGGTTTACCCCTCGGTCCAAATTCATCTGGAACGCTGGAAGCCTCGACGGCATGCAGCAACTCGACGAAAAGGTTCGAAATAGAAATAAGAGAGAAGGTTGACTTTCCTCGGGTTCCACCAAACTTTTATCAACGCGATAACTTTATCACTCTGATACTAACTAAGCAACTGGTAATCCTATTGGCTGGTGCATAGCAACTATCAGTGTGATAGATTTAATCTCCTCTTAAAATTTTGGTGGAACCCGAGGTTTGTCCGGCAGCCGTCCGGGTTGCATCTTCTTGAAGATGCTGAAACTGGCGTCGAAGCCTCGACAGCTTTTTGAACCAGTTCCAGCTCAAAGAAGACAGGCATGACTTGCTGTCGCCACATTTGTTGTCGTTCTTTCGATGGAGGTTGAAATCGGCTTCGCACACGTCCAGGGGAATGTTGTCTAGGAATTGGAAAGATACGCAGAATTCACCGAGAGGCTGGTCACAGCATAACTGCATCTGTCCTCGGTCAAGTTGACGTTGTCCACAAGTCAGAACAGGTTCTCCATCGCGAGTTTATCCACTTTCACGGATATTTTCCAGCCCAATTTGACACGTCTGAATCAAGTGATTGACACGAAAAAAATTATGAATCCAAAGACAGCAGTATGAAGACTGGTGCTTTCATAGTTTTTGAATTTTCCAAATATGAGAACGTGGCGGAGATAATTTTGGCATTTTGCGAGGCCATGTGAGTAGATAAGAAGCCGCTTCGGAGGACTCTCCTGATTGGTCACCATGTGACATATGCCACGCCCCCTGGATACCGAGCTGACCTGAGCTAACCCGAGTATGTTACGTACGGGTACCTGTTTCTTTGGAAACCAACCTGTTCATATACTTGTATCGATCTGTTTCCAAAAACAGATATATGAACAGCTTGGTTTCCAAAAAACAGGTACCCGTACGTAACATACTTGGGTTAGCACAGGTCAGACAAGACCTTGTACCTAGAAGGCCAATACACAATATAATTAGAATGACTGGACTCTCTAGTTGAACCACCTCTTAGTTACCAACCCCTGACAAGCGACAAAAGGGCCCTCAGCCCTCCGCCCGTCGCGTTCTCATCCGCTATACTCTTACACTCGTTAATCTCAACACCTACTTTCCGTCACACTCATTGCGCGTTGCTTTCACCAGCGACAGCTTTGTCGCGAGGGAAGGGGTGAATTCAAACCGCACATGTGACATGTCTCCCTACCCTAAAATGCCGACTCACTGAACTTCCACGAAACTAATCCGATTGGAATGAAAAACTGGAAGCCGTTTTTTGGCTGTCGACGTATTTCGTAAGAGGTAAGCGTCTTGAAATATAGTCAGTTTTAAATAAATACTCGGACAGTATTTCACACGCAGTATACGGGTTTGGCATGTTTTCTCGCTGATAAGATGGCCGAAATTCATGAAACCGGTACACTACGTTGAAATACTGATCAGTATTCAATTGAAACTGACTGTATTCCAAGATGCTTCAAATATACCGACCGCCAAAAAAACGGCTTGAAACACACTATTATATTTTGTTCGGATGCTTGAATTTTCAAGTCAAATGTCACTTTTGGCCATATTTGAGCCGCCACAACGAACTTTTATGCAAGAGTTCTGATTTTGATAAAACCTGAAACGCATTCATGTGTTGTTCCGATGACTGGGATTTTGAAGTGAAAATATGACTCTGACGAATGCCTTTGGGCTACCACATTGAACATTCATCAAAATAATCCTATTACAACAATTTGTAAAAAGCTAATTGTGGTTAAGTGAGATTTTTCAAGTCAAATGTGAGTTTCGGGCTTCTTTGAAACGCCGTATTGATCATCTTTCAACTAAGTTATTTGAATTTGCTGAAAAATTACGACTGATTTTTCTTGTAATTGTTCTATTCTTCGGAAAAAATGAGCCCACTCAACAAGCCAAAGCGCATCCATCTGACATCTCAAACATCCCAACAGAAAAAGCGCCACGACCCGTTATGCCACAAACTTCAACAGCGCACGAACCTCCCAAAGCTCAAACGTCCGACTGGAATTTGTCGACCACGCATTTCTCTCATTCGGAAAGCAAATGCGCGAACCTCCTAAAGCTCAAACGTCCAACCGGAATTCGTCCAATCACGCACTTCTCTCACACGCGCGTTCTGCTTCGTACTTCATTGCGTGCTCTGAAGAATTAGCAGCACAGGATGGGAGTCGCGAATCGCGTGTGTGAGAAAAATGCTCTCAGACAAATATCGGTCGGACGTTTGAGCTCTGGGAGATTCGCGGGTTTGCTTTTCG
Organism: Anaspis maculata; assembly: GCA_949128115.1. Classification (NCBI taxonomy): domain Eukaryota; kingdom Metazoa; phylum Arthropoda; class Insecta; order Coleoptera; family Scraptiidae; genus Anaspis; species Anaspis maculata. The sequence goes on from OX421961.1 coordinate 4,631,721, forward strand.
TATGGGAGAAATGCGTGGTTGGTCAGATTCTGGTCGGACGTTTGAATTTTGGGAGATCTGCGGGCTTGCACTATCTGTGAAACGAATGCGTGGAAAGAATAGAAGTTTTGACAGGAGTCATCAAATTCATCATAGTTAAAATGCTTCGGTTGCCAGATAACGGCTACGTTTACACCGGAGGACTAAAGCCGGACTTACCTGAGCACCGACCCAAGTTCCACCTAAAATGGCCTTTTTCTTTCAGCGTTTACACTGGTAGACCAACGGTCGACCTATTTTGAAACACAGTTCTGATTTGGACCATAACAATTTTCTCCTCTGCCATCTAACGGAGAAACCAGTAGGGATCAGCTGTGACACGAACCGTCATTTATTTATAGGTTAGGTGTGTAATTGGGCGTTGTCACAGACTGTGTTGTTTATTTCGCTCCATGATTTCGCTGTAGTATGAGTTGAGGTGTTGTTGAGGTTGAAAAATGGATTCAACAATGTGCCTAAATGTACATGAACATCAGGACAACTGAGCCTAATACAGATTTTTGCGGTTTGCCGGTTTACCGCATGATAGTGCTAGAACCAGTGGTTCATTCGTTGGTCAACAATATGAGGGAACAATCTGTGAACGTTGACGACAATGCTAGGCCGCATCGTGCGAATATCGTCTATAAGTTTTTTTTTAATATAAAATACAAAACAAATAATATGACCGGTCAACTCTCCCGATTTCAATCTTATTGAGCACGTTTGGGGTGCTCCGCCGAGGAGAATGTTGAGTCGCCGGGTTCAACCAAATGGAATCAAGGAATTGGGAAAGCTTCTGCAAGCAAAGTGCGGGCGGCTTTCCAGGGGACACAATTAATAATGCCATATCAAGTACATCGCGAAGATGCAAGGGAATCATAAGAGCGAGAGGCGGTCCTACTCATTACTAAATTGTTGCTGTTGTTTTGTTGTTCCTGCTGTTGTTGCTGTTGCTGTATCTGCTGGTGGTTTGGCTTATTTCGTGACAAAGTGATTGGCCCTCCTTCTTCGAAACAACACATCCGAAGAGGTCTACGGCGACTTCTTCGAAAACGAATTGCTTGGTCTATTGAAAAATATGTACGTGAATCAGTAAGGACTGATCTTCCAACACAATGGAGCGCCGTCCAATTTTTCCTTAGCTGTCCGAAACCGCCTTGACACAACGTATCCCAACCGGTGGAGGTCCTTATGCTTTGGCCCCCAGGTCGTCTGACCTACCGCCACTAGATTATTTCTTGTGGGGCGTACAAGAAAGCCATCGTGTATCAAGATGAATTGGACGCCGTAGAGAAGCTGAGATTTAGGGCAACCGTAGATTTGACCAAAAGGTCAAGGAAATGTGTTGAGCTTGATGACGGCCTGTTTGAACATCACCTTCATTGAACTGTAGTTGTTTTTCCCAACATAACAGTGTCACATGCCACATTTTTGTAATAAAATCGTTAACTCAATGTTAACCCTGTAACCTTGGGAGCTTTAGGATCCATGGACAAGCGGCTGATTAACAATTCGCTGTGTCTTCAGCACACACTTACCACAACAGAATGTGTTTAGATTTTTGAAATCACGAATAGGTTTACGGCAAACCAAACGCAGACTGAGTTTGAAAACATGAAAAGGGCATGTGAAAAAATGATCGACAAAAACAGTTCTACGGGGCGAGGAAGGGTTGACTGGCCATATTCCAAATCTATGGATGAATTGTTTTGCAATAACCCTGCAGTGCAACCAACACCGTTGAGTGATTTGTTATTATTTACTCAAGTTTCTTGAATAAATCCGTTCGAACCCGAAATCAACGACAATTTGGTATCAGAAGTGGGATCTGAAAAGAAGCTACGAGTGTCACGAATGCCGGTGACTGGAGCGACTGCAGCAATGTAGAACGTTGGATAAATCAGTGGGACTGGTTCAATACTATTGGAAATTTGGAATGGTGAAATAATTGAAGAAGTGGAACAATTTTCAGAAGCTTTTCAAAACATCCTCAGCTTTGCTCTATTGTAGGTTGAAGCTATTTGTGAAAATAAATTAAACATAGCAGAGACATCGAACGCATTAAGTGTTGCAAATAATTCCGGTCGGTGTCATGACTTGCATATTTTTCATCTCGTACCTATTAGAATTATCAATGATTGTCTAGTGCGGAGCACGCTGAAAAAAATTATGTCCAGTCACGGGTGTTGCCCAATATTGACTTGATAATACCCACCTGAATTCTAGCGCTTTCTCGTACTAGGCTCACATGACGCTCCGAAATCTAAAATTGCTTTCCTGACCAAATAAAAACACATTTTCTGCTCTAGGGCGGCCAGAACAGAGCTGAGTGTTACGTGCGACGCTTATAGAACTGTGCTTTTCGTATTCCACTGCATCCTAAAATCTTACTTCACTACACCCTATACACCGCAGAAACATGGTCAAAGCCAGAAAGTACGTTTTGGTTAAACACTTTGAGGGCTTTCCCAAAGAAAGCGATCTGAAGCTGGTGGAGGAAGAGTTGCCGGCTTTGGAAGATGGACGTGAGTTTTTTTGACATGTAGTTTTCTTAATGTGCAGGTAATTAGGTGTGATATTACTGAAATGTTCATGCAATAATTACAGAGTTCCTGGCGGAAGCGGTGTACTTGAGCGTCGATCCCTACATGAGATCCCACGAGCCCAAATTGGAAACCGGGGTGACTTTTATTGGAGCCCAAGTGGCCAAGTAAGTTTTATTTTGTTATTTATCCGCCTAGTTTGAAATTAAATTCTGAAACAACACCTGCGATTTCAAACGAGCTTTTGATATAAAATTTTGATGATTCAAAATTCAAGTCTTCACACCCAAAAACTGAATGTCTTATGCTACTGAACGACGAAAACTATTCGCTTATTGCACCAGCAGAGATGTATTGAGATACACATTGCTGTTTACATTGTTGCTAAATCAACATTACAAAAATTTGATAAGTAAGTACTCAAGTATTTTTAGCTGATGCAAAAAATGAACTAGAGTAGTGGGTAGTGAATTTTTCTTGTTCCCATATCTAGAGTAATGAGTACTCAAGGTACTCTGGAAACGCATTATTACATCTCAATCAATATTGTATACCTAATTAACGAGCGTTTGAGCACTTGATCAACGTAAGGCTGAAACTGGTTCCATAATAACCTACCCGGAAAAAAAAATTCATTTTTTTCAATTTCTAGAATAATCGAGAGCAAAAACAGCAAGTTTCCAGTAGGAAAATACGTAGTCGGACATTATGGATGGAGGTCGCACACAATTTCCGATGGCAGCAAGCTCATGCCTGATGGTTTTCCAGGCCCCATGCTCATCCCCGACTTCGATGGACTGCCTTTGTCTTTAGCCATTGGCACATTGGGAATGCCTGGGTAATGTTCGCAATTTAATTTAATTTTGTCCACCCATCTTTGCCGATTCTTAGCTTTGCGACGTTTCAGTATAAACGCCTGCTATTTGGCGTGTCGTCATCGCCTTTTTGCAAAATCAACCAAATTTGATGTTTTTTCTTTCAGAAACACAGCCTATTTCGGCTTTTTGGAAATCTGCCAGCCGAAAGCAGGGGAAACGGTCGTGGTTTCTGGAGCGGCCGGTGCGGTTGGCAGCATCGTCGGCCAGATAGCCAAGATCAAGGGCTGCACCGTCATCGGCGTCGCCGGTTCGGAAGAGAAGGGCAAGTGGCTGGTCGACGAGCTGAAGTTCGACAAGTTTTTGAACTACAAAGACCCGAATTTCGAAGAGCGCCTGGCCGAACTGGCTCCGAAAGGCGTCGACTGCTATTTCGACAACGTAAGTCTCAATTTCGAAAAAGTCTATGAGCAATCACTTGAGTTTTAATTCCAAATGTTTATTCGAAACAGGTCGGAGGTGAAATCAGCAGCGCCATCTTGAGTAAAATGAACATGTTCGGCAGGATCTCGGTGTGCGGTGCCATTTCCGGTTACAATGAAAAGTCCATTCCTAAAAGTACGTTTCTGGCAAATTTTCAAAAAAAAAAAAATACTTCTCTTGTTATTTTACACCAAACACGTCCAGCAAACGTTGGAAAATAAGAACTCAGAATGTTTTCAAATTTATAATTAATATCAATTATTGAACAAAACTTGCAGCTACTATCGTGCAGTACCAGATGCTTTCCAGCCAACTGAAAATGGAAGGTTTCATGGTGTACAGATGGGCAGACCGATGGCTGGAAGGGATCGAACAGAACAAAAAGTGGATCAAAGAAGGCAAACTGGTTGTCAGAGAAACCGTCACGGATGGCTTCGAAAACATGTTCAAAGCCTTCACCGATATGTTGAAGGGCGGCAATTTTGGCAAAGCCGTTGTTAAAGTTTAAATCACAACAATCACAGTCGAAATACAAAAATTATAACCGTAATTAACTAAAGTACCACTTGAATGGGCCACAAAATGAATTCAAATCAATCACCCTGTATAAATTGAATAAATATTGTCGATTGGATGTTTTGTTTCTGAGCAAAACTTAATGATATTTTTTCTGCCAACTCATGCTCAGATAAAAATAATGGAATCGCAGTGTGTTTCGGAGATAAAAATTTAAATAAACACAAGGTGCGATAATAACAAACCACGGCACGCTCGAGAATAACTCCAAAAATGTAAAACAGAGCCACCTCAAGTATTCATCGCAATCTAATTATAGGCTGTGACACAAAGTTCAAGTATATTTATTTCACTTTATCGAATTTTACATGGAAAATGGAATTTGAGTAACACTGATGAATCGGCTACGTTGAGGTTAGGTTTGTTGTGTTATTGTTCCTGATGATTTGAAACTAAAAATAATGGTGAAATCGAAAAGATTCGTCTTCAAGACCCACTTCGATGGTCTACCGAAAGAAAGCGACATGGAAATCGTAGAGGAAAATCTGCCGGATTTGAAAGATGGCGGTGAGACTGATACTGAATTAAAATTTCTGCTCCTAATCAAAATCTAATTTATTTCTCGATTTATCAACAATTGTTTTTTCTATGCATACGGGCAATGTGCGAGACAAGTAGCGCCGTGTAAATGCCAGCGTGTCTTAAAACAGGATTACAAAATATTCTATGTGATAGAAAATGCCATCCTAATGTCGTGGAGATCAGTCGAGCGTTTTGAATGTGATCGTCTCCTAAAAGATAGTAGGTCGAAGTGTTCGCATAACATAATAAGGCACGCCGGTGTGATTCGAAGACTATAAGCATTCCACTTTGCTATGCTTTATGAGTTAATCAGAAATAATCGATTGAGTTTATGGAGATAGAATTGACATACGATCGTTTCCAGAAAGATAGGAGGTCCAAGTGTTCATATAACACATGCCCTTGAGGACAGGACAGCCCTTCATTTGCTCAAAATGAACACTCGTCACGCCGGTGTAACGCGAACACTGATACTGACTCGTTTTACCATAATTCTGCATAAATAATTAAAAGTTTCCAATTCTCACATTCAGAATTGGATTTTTTTCAATTCCAATACTTAAATTTGTTGTTTTTCTGAACCTCAATCATTATTCAATTTTCAGAATTCATGGCACAGGCCGTGTACTTGAGCGTGGACCCTTACATGCGAACTCTGTCCAGGAGCTTGACGCCAGGTTCGATTTTTTCTGGGAGGCAAATTGCCAAGTACGAGTTCGAATACGATAATCTCACATTAAAGAAAAAGAACAAACCTAAATTTGGGAGACACAAAAGAAATCCGAGTTTTTTTGCAGAATAATCGCCAGCAAGAACGAAACATTCCCAGTTGGAAAGTACGTTTTCGGAGAATTCGGCTGGAGGACCATTTCCATTAGCAGCGGACAAGAGAAAACGACCGGAAACCGGCCGGGCGTCTGGTTGATTCCCGATTTTGAAAATTTGCCGTTGTCCTACGGACTTGGCGCTTTAGGAGTACCAGGGTAATTGATGTTTTCAGTTGTATACGTTGACCTTACGGTTTCGTCCATCATTTTGATGAGAAATTCACCATTTTGATGTTGGATTCAGCCATTTTGCGAATGCAATGTTGATGACCGATTTCTCAATTTTGACTACCAATCCCTCCATTTTGATGACAAATTCCGACGTTTTAATGATCACTCCTACCACTCTGATTACGATTTTCACCATTCTGATGATTTATTCCGTCATTCTGATATATTCCGCAATTTTGATGACGAATTCAGGCATTTTAATTCAAATAATACCCCATTTCAAAGTACTTTCATCATTAGCCAACCAAAACTCGGTTTACGCCGCCATATTTGCAGTTTTTAAATATTTGAAATATAGCCTGTTGCTTTGGGAAACATTTTAGTATTTCTAAGATGACGCTTGACGCTTGATGGGTTAGCCTCGTCCCTAGCTCACTTAATTCAAATGTGAAAAAACTGAAATTTCCACAAACCGTTTCGAGCACCACCGTTCATAGGAAAATGCACTTGGATTTTCTTCAACACTGATTCGAACAGTTTTCAAAATGGCGGATCAACGTTTATGATTTGCAGAATCACGGCTTACTTCGGATTTTTGGAGCTGTGCGAGCCGAAATTCGGAGAAACGGTCGTGGTGAGCGGAGCGGCCGGAGCCGTCGGGCATTTGGTGGGACAAATTGCCAAAATCAAAGGCTGCAAAGTCGTGGGCATAGCCGGCTCGGATGAAAAAGGCAGACTGCTCAAAGAGCTGGGATTCGATCATTTCGTCAACTACAAATCGCCGAATTTCGAACGAGAACTCGCCGAGTGTGCACCCGGAGGAATCGACTGCTATTTCGACAATGTAATTTATAATGAATCCAGCGTTGTTCACTTCGCTTTTCCTTCTTCGATCTTCAGGCTGTAACTTCAATTTGAAGAGCGCAAGTTCACTGGACTTCCTTTTTTCAAGCAAAAAAAACTACCTTGGACTTACGTTCTTCGTATAAATAACAAGTATAGCTCGAAGATCGAATATAAAGTTTATGTGTAGTTTTTTTGGCTGAAGCCAATTTCTGACTGGTACAATTTTCAGGTCGGGGGTCAAATCAGCAGCGCAGTTCTGAACCAAATGAACAGTTTCGGACGCGTTTCACTCTGCGGTTCCATTTCAGCTTACAACGACAGATCGGAACCCTCCAAAGCACCCATGGTTCAATTCGCTGTCGTCTCTAAACAGCTCAAAATGGAAGGCTTCATCTGGGCCAGGTGGTACGATCGGAAAAATGAAGCGTTCGAAGCTTGCAAAACATGGATTCAAGAAGGGAAGATTCGGTGCAGAGAACACGTGACTGAAGGTTTCGAAAACACGCTGAAAGCTTTCATCGAAATGCTTCGTGGTGGAAATGTAGGAAAAGCCATCGTTAAAGTTTGAAGAGACTGAAAAAATACGAGTCATTGTAACAAACAAAATAAACGTTATCAAACAAAATATTTGGTTATCTTTAGTTATCTCATCACAAGGTCAATGTGATTCAACTCTAGGAAATCGACCACGTTGTTCAAATTATCACTTTTGAGCCCGGTTAGCAGCTGGTAAGCAGCTGAAAATTTGACAGAAGAACTGGTGGAAATTAACTTAGGAAAAACTAGTGAAAATATAAAGACAAAAAAATGAAAACCAAAGTTATAATTCTGAAAAATCCCTATAAAGGATTTCCCAAGGAAAGTAACTATGAAATAGTCGAAGAAGAACTGAGGGACATCAAAGATGGAGGTTGGTAGCACTGATTTCGTAGAAATGTTGTGATAGTATTCATTTTTTAGAATTTTTGGTGGAAGCAGTTTACATAACCGTCAGTCCGTACATGAGGCTTTTCGCCAAAGATTCCGATGTTGGCAAGCCTGTTTCAGGGCAACAAGTTGGCAAGTACGTCTATAACGGGTGTTTTTTTTAATCTGGCGTCCAAGTATGCTGTACTCCAGCCGAAAAGAGCCTCATTCGGCCGGAGCACAGCATGCTTGACGCCAGATTTAAAAAAACACCCCTTACATGTCTCCAAGTCTACAAAATTCCTATATTCAGTCATTATTTTGGCTTTAGTACCAATAGTTGCTAAGCCTATCTCTACAAACACTACATTATCCGATTGTTTGGTTAATTAAGAAAGGATGAAACAAGGTTGAAATGCAGAGAAAAAATCGTTCACAAAAGTATCAACAGCCATAAAACGTGCAGAACTTGAAATGTTTGCAGGAAGGTAAGCTTCTTAGCGACATCCAAGATGGCACTTGACATTTGAAAGCTCCATAGCTCGCTTGTTTCAAGCGATAAGTCGAAGAAATTTTCTACGTTCATTTCTGACGTGTACCACAATCAGACAATATGTTCAACATCTCTGCAAGAGACATGTTAGTATTTTTCAAGATGGCGTTTGATATTTGAAAACTCCATAGCTTGTTTGTTTCAAATGAAAAACACTAGAAATCTTCTATGTACATTTCTGACGGTAACTAGAATCAGAAAACATTTCACACCTCTTTGCAGGAGACATTTTGGTATTTTCAAAATGGCGCTTGACAACTGAAAACTTAATAACTCGAATGTTTCAATTAATATGCAACCCAAATGTTGGAAAGTTCAATTTTGACGTAATCGACAACTAGAAAACATGTTGAACGTCTCTGCACGAGACACTTTGGCATTTTACAAGATGACGTTTGCGGCTTTGAGACTCCATAGCTCGCTTGTTTCAAACGACAGGCAATCGCAATTTTCAAGGTTAATTTCTGACGTCAGCCACAACCAGAAGACATGCCGTGCGACTCTGCTAGAGACATTTTAGTATTTCTTAAGATGGCGCCTGACATCTAAAAACTCCATAGCTCGCTCGTTTCAAGCGATAACTCACAGAAATTTCCTACGTTTATTTCTGACCTGTACCATAACTAGGAAACATGTTGAACATCCCTGCAGGGGACATGTTAGTATTTTTCAAGATGGCGCTGATATTTAAAAATTTCATTGCTCGTTTGTTTTGAATATTGAACAACGGAAAATTTCTAGGTACATTTCTGACGTGAACTAGAGCCAGAAAACATTTCACGCGTCTTTGCAAGAGACATTTCATTGTTTTTCAAAATGGCGCTTGGAGAATTGCGAACTCTACAGGGTGGTCCAGGTTTTAGTCGACAAACTTTGCAGGCTGATAGAGGATAGAAAAAGAAGTCGACTCACCCCAAAAAGTACATATCTAAAATGCATATTAAAAAAGTTACAGGCCTTCAAAGTTGCGTAAAAAAATTGTTTTTTTCTTTATAACTTTTGAACAGCTTTACGGATTTTGCTCAAATTTTGCACATATGGTTAACAAACACGTCTCCAGTGATTTCTTGAAAAAAATTTATTCAGAATGACGCAGTGCCGTAGAAATGGGGAGGTACTTACCCTCTTACCCCCCTACTTTCTACGCCACTGGATATTTTGGAAAACCGTTGGAAGTATTGAATTCGGCGTTCAATTTTGAAGAGAAAATTGGCGTATTATTGCTACATTTGGAGCAGCGGTTTCGGAGATATTAGAGTTTAAAGGTTCAAAAACACCGAATTCCGCAAATATTCCAAAATTCGAGCAAGCTTTGATCCATTCACTTTCAACTTTTTTTTCAATGCAAAGTTTGTTGATCCATAATTTGGCTCATGAGAAATTGAAAATTGGTTGTGAAAATTCATAATTTCAGTAACACGACAAAGGGCCCTTGGTTCTTGTTCTTACTAAACTTCCCAACTATCAGTAAGTGGATATAGAACCTATTGAATATTTAATTAATACTGAAATTATGAATTTTCACAACTAATTTTCAATGTTTCATGAGCTAAATTATGGATCAACAAACTTTGCATTAAAAAAAAGTTGAAAGTGAATGGATCAAAGCTTGCTCGAATTTTGAAACATTTGCGGAATTCGGTGTTTTTGAACTTTAAACTCAAATATCTCCGAAACCGCTGCTTCAAATGTAGCAATGACACGCTAATTTTCTCTTCAGATTTGAACGCCGAATTCAATACTTTTAACGGTTCTCCAAAATATCCAGTGGCGTAGAAAGTACGGGGGTAAGAGGGTAAGTACCCCCCATTTCTACGGTACTGCGTCATTCTGACAAAATTTCCTCCAAGAAATCACTGTGGACGTGTTTTTTTACCATATGTGCAAAATTTGAGCGAAATCGGTCAAGCTGTTCAAAAGTTATAAAGAAAAAAACAATTTTTTTATGCAACTTTGAAGGCCTGTAACTTCTTTCATATACATTTCAGATATGTACTTTTTGGGGTGAGTCGACTTCTTTTTTTATCCTCTATCAGCCTGCAAAGTTTGTCGACTAAAACCTGGACCACCCTGTATAGCTCGCTTGTCTCAAACAACAGGCAATCGAGATTTTCAAAGTCCATTTCTGACGTGAACCACTATCAGCTAACTTGTCAAACGTCTCTCTCGTGCACATTTATATATTTAAGACTGATTTCAGATTCAATTTTGGTTTTTTCAAGGATAATCCAAAGCAAAAACGACAGATACCCCGTGGAAGCGTACGTTATCGGTGAATTTGGATGGAGGACCTACACAATAGCCGACGAAAAAGCGGGCGGTTTCACTCAATTTCCGCCTATAGTCCTGCCGGAATTCGGCAATTTGCCGAAATCTCTGGCTTTGGGAACGCTGGGTGGACCAGGGTATGTATACAAACTTCTCTGCCTAGTTCCTTATGGTTTTCCGTGCGTTTTTCAACACACAGCTTCTTAAAGTATAAGTTTCACCCCGACACACGTTCAAGTCGACACGAAGTTCAGATTTAGCAGAAAGACGCTCTCCCATGGCGCTGAATTTGAAAATTTGTGCTGACCTGGAAGCGTGCCGGTTGTAAATGTCTCGGTAAACGTCCACTAATGGAGCATTTTCAGTAATACGGCATACTTTGGATTTCTGGAAATTTGCAAGCCCAAGGCAGGCGACACGGTGGTGGTGTCGGCAGCCAGCGGAGCTGTGGGAACGGTCGTGGGCCAAATCGCCAAGATCAAGGGGTGCCGCGTGGTCGGCATAACTGGCTCGGACGAGAAAGGCCAGAAACTGGTTAGAGAAGTCGGCTATGACGCCTACGTCAACTACAAAAACGCCAACTTTGAAGAGGAACTGGTCAAAGCCACCCCAAAAAAAATCGACTGTTACTTTGACAACGTAAGCCTGCTTCAGTTTCTTTTGCGCTTAGGAAGTATTTACTATAGCAACCGTCGAGTATCTACTATAGCAACCATTTAGCCTGCGCAAATATCCTTGGACCCTTTCAACATTTTGTAACCTTGGTGCATTGTACGTCACTTATAACTTTTTGATGATTGATGCAAGAGCGTGAGATTCCTGTTTTACCATGGCCGCCGCAGAGCCCTGATATGAATCCCATTGAACACGCATGGGATATGTTCCAAAGAAGGGTTTCGCCGGAGGGCGCTGAATTTCACACCCATCGGAAGCTCTTTGCAGCATTGCAACGAGCCTGGGATGAGATCCGACGGGAAGATATCGATAATTTGATTTTCAGCATACTAAGGCGTTGCAGGGCATTGTTGACCAGTGTGGGTGGTCATACTTTGTATTGAAGTCGTTTTTTTTTTTACCTAATAGAGTGAAAACTGTTAAAAGTCGAAAGCGTTGTGATTTTCCGCTTGTTCTAAAGTATAAAACTACTGCAAGCTAGTGCCCTAGTAGCCAAAAAACGCTTCCTACACAAATACTGAACGATGAAACCTTTTACAGGTCGGAGGTGAAGTGAGCAGCATCGTTTTGACGCACATGAACAAGTTCGGAAGAGTTTCGGTCTGCGGTTCGATTTCTTCGTACAATTCCGAAGGCACCGCCAAAGGTACGTCAAATTCTCATTTAATTTCGTTTTTTGCTATTGAAAATCTTTGAAAAATTCAGCAAGCGAAGTACAAACCCCCGTCAAGGTGAACCACCTCCGAATGGAAGGATTCCAGCTGTTCAGATGGCGGAAGCGATGGAACGAAGGTCTGGCTCAGCTGCTACAATGGATCCAAGAGGGAAAACTGAAGTACCACGAGCACGTGACGGAAGGTTTCGATAACACCGGCAAAGCCTTCATCGGAATGCTCAGGGGGGAAAACTTCGGCAAAGCTTTGGTCAAGGTGTAGTTGAAAGCTTTGGTTAGAGTGTTAGTTTCCGCATCGCTGCTTCCCTCCACGTTTAGTATGTTACCAAAAGAATCCCTCAAGAATCTTTCGAGAATCCCCCAAGGATACCTCAACATTGGTGTCAGATGTGGGATTCGGATTCACACTAAGCAAAATATCTCAGAACTTCTAGTAGACGAAATCAGTAGTGGTTTGGTATCGAAAAATAGCATTTGAGTTACGTCTACAGAGACTGCTTGCGCGTAGCTTACGGTTTGAGAGTAAGCTACGAAATACGTTGGGCAATAAGAAAGAGTACTTTTGAACATCACTTACTGGCGCGGAATATTTGCACGTTTTGTGTACATTGTTGACACGCTATTACGTACGAGCCGAAAACCCAAAAGGCCAAGCCCTATACTTGCGCTGGGCTGTAGCAGTGCAATGTCGTGCCATTTGGCTTGTGCAACGCCCCTGCAACCATTGGAAGTCCAAAAATGAAATATTTTGCAACTTCAAGAAGTAGTTTTGATAAGCACTTAGCTTTCTTTCCGAATAATATTTAAAAAAAAAATACGAGACCACTGCACGAAACTTTGTCGACTACGGGTTCTTGAAGGATTCATTTGAAGCATTAACGACGACATAAACATAAATTACGATGAGTGACAAATTGAACCATGTATTGCGCTCCATGTTTACGACTATTTTTAAATTAACAAGTCTTGTTATTCGAAATGTCGAAGACTGTTATTGTTATTGCAATGTAGATCTTCAAAATTGTGGGAAATATAAATGTTTTGACTGAACAAACGAAACAACGGAATAAAGCTGGTATATGGTATAATACACAAGGAACTGTACAGAAAGAGAGTATGTTTATGTTGCGTACCATAGACCGCGGGGCTCCTAAAATTCCTTTTCCCACTTATTAGCTTCGTTCTACTGGATAATGTGAAAATGTTATGAGGCGCTCAAAAAAATCCAAAAAGGCTCTGCCTCTTGCTTACACGATTTTCAAGTATGTACTCGGAAGCATGAATGAAATCAAAACTGCTACACAATTATTATTAGGAAAAGGACATTAAATGGGCACAAAGTACCGAATGATCAAAAACTTTCCTCCTCTAGGCAGGCTGTGGCCTGGCCAAAATCAGCCTTGTTTGCCTGCCAATGACCAGACCAGAGCCTGCCTAGAGGAGGAAAGTTTTTGATCATACGGTATATTCTCGCTGAAAGAAACTATTCGACTTGTTGTCCTTGGCGCAGCTTCCAGAAATGTGCGTGGGTAATTTTTTAAACATTATTTTCAAATATTTGTGAATGATCTATAATGGCCTTGAATTTCAGCTGTTTCTTCAGAAGAATGAAAAAAATCTTGTTTTTTAGTAGTAGCAAAAAGTTTCAGCAGAATTATCAAAAAACTTTGGTACATCCCTCAACTTTACTTCTATCCCAAACTAAGCTGAAGTTGAGGAACGTAACAAAAAAAAATTTAAATTCTGCTGACACTTTCCGTTACTATTAAGAAAACGAGAAAGATGTTTTTTGATTTTTCTGACGGAACGGCTGAAATTTAGGGTCATGAAGCTTAGTGGTGCTAAACAATTTTTTGCGATATTATTAGCATGTTTTATGTAGTTTCTGAATATGAAGATGAATTTAAAAAAAATATGCATACAGAATGTCTTTTGGTAATGAAGGATTTTCTCTTGGGGTATATTTTTGGACACAAACAAGAAAAAATTCTAGGTATTTGCCGACGTTTCGATTTAATTAAAATCTTTTTCAAGGCTCATGACCTATTGACTTGAAATAATTATTGAATGAATTGTAACTGACATTTTTGTGCAGCAAGCTGCTTAACAAGTCAGGCAGACCTATCAAGTCAGGCCTGGATAGGTCATGAGCCTTGAAAAAGATTTTAATTGAATCGAAACGTCGGCAAATACCTAGAATTGTTTCTTGTTTGTGTCCAAAAATATACCCCAAGAGAAAATCCTTCATTACTGAATCCAAATGGACAAGAATCAGAATCAGAATGTCTTTTTTGGGAAAAAAGCTTTTCAGTTTTTTGGCCCTGGAAATTTCCAACTGCTTGATAAGACGACGTGTCAGCTATCAATAGAAGAATTAACCTGCAAGATTTCAATCGAATCCATTGGATCGTTGGAAGATATGATTAATCAAGAAATTCGACAATATATATCAATCACCCTATACCTTCGAAACGAACAGCGTTAGAAAAATTTCAAAGCCAGATCCTGGCTCGTCTGGAAAAACTGGACCTACCCTTAGGCTACATTTTCCTGAAGACATGAATCAAAACGTATTATTTTTCACTCGAAAAATGTGAAAATGTCACGGGGCACTCAACAAAACTCAGCAAGGCTCTGCCATTAGCTTACGCAATTTCGAAATACCACAGAACACGGATAACACAAAAACCGCTTTGTGATGATAGTGGAAAAAGGTGAAAATGGTATGGGGCACTCAACAAAGCCCAACAAGGCTTTGCCACTTACGCAATTTCAAACACAGTTCTCCACTTTTTCATGTCTTTCCGTGAGCTACGACCCACAATATTTATCCCATTGTATCTTGTGGTGTATTATTGGTTGGAATTTGGAATGTGACTACAAAATTCAAGTTGATTGCTGAAAATCACCCTTGAACCAGCGGTCTAGATGGGTCTGGATTGAATGGAACGCAGTTCCATCCGATATGAAGGCCCCACTTTGAGCCTATTGTGCCAGATCTCCAGACCAACCGGGCCGAGCCGCAATGTGATGCTTGGATGTTTAATGGTAGGTCGATCCACGCTTTGGTCCAAGTCAGATGCGGTTTTTTTGGAAAAGACATCCAAGATATGGCACTGTTCGATGGAAAAACACATAAGTAGATGCACGAAGAACAAAATGGAGGCGGGAAAAAATAGCCACATTGTCGCAGCTTGATTATGGGTCGCACCTTACATTAACCTTCAAATTTGTGGTCCCATCAAACAATGGCTTGCTTTGTGGTGTCAATTCAAGCACGTCCATGTGATGCTTGAAGAAAAACCGAGGACAATACCACGTGTCGAGGGAGATGAGCCATATTCAAAATCGCTATACAGGGTGCCGCAGAATTAGCGGAGTACAAGTCAAAAGCAGTTAGGTCTTGGAGCTATATTTCCGCTAATTCTGCAACACCCTGTAGATATGTGCATATTTCCGTTATAAACCTCGGAAAGCATTTCAAAAAAACAATTTTTAAGAGCATAGAAATCAAAATCCAAGAAAACGCGTGATTTATTAAATTAAACAGGTCTTCTAGGTGCCGTAAAGTTGATAGACTCTCACTTTTGCTGAAAAACAAGTTTTCAATTTTTGTGCTCTTGAAAGTGATGTTTCCGATTTGTTTTTCGAAGTTTTAAACCCAAATATTCCAAAAATTAGGGTACAAGGTGCTCACGCGAGACGGATACCCCTCATAAAAAAACTTTTCTTCCACGATAATTCAAAAAAGAAAAAACTTTTCTGGAACATTTTGTTCCGTAGTTTTAGTTCGTAGTTTTTCAAATGTCAAATATAATAATCTATTTCGTGCCATATACAGGGTGTCAAATTTTTTTGCATTTTTCCGAAACACTCTATATTTCATCACCACAATCGATGCACATATTCATCTTGAATGCAAATATGCATTGAACTTGTAGATTTTCTTTGAAAAAAAAACAATGCCATCTCAAAAAACATATATTTTTTGAGAATGATGGACTCATTTCAAAATTCAAATATGTCCAGGATATTTTATTTCAAATAACATGGAATGACATAAAATGACTATTTTTCTGAAAGGATAACAATGTGGATCGATTGTGCTAATGAAATACAGGTGTTTCGACAAAATGCAAAAAAAAATTGCAACGAAATGGCAAGTATGGCACGAAATGGAAAATTATACTTGACATATTAAAAAACTACGGAAAAAATTGTTCCAGGGAAGTTTTTTCTTTTTTGAATTATCGTGAAGGAAAAGCTTTTTATAAGGGGTATCCGTCTCGCGTGAACATCTTGTACCTATCAAAAGTCAAATCCGAGCTCGAATTCAAAAAAGAAGAATAACAAGAAAAGAATTCAAATCAAATTTCTGTTCGGAATGTGGACAAATTTACGAATCTTTCAAAATCCGCTCTGAAAAACACACCAAACAAGTAACAAAACACCTGATGACATTACATGAAATTTTCCAAAACATGTTGTCGACAAAAATCATAATTTTCCACCTCTTGATTGTCTGAAACCTGTTTGGTTTTTGGAAGGTCGTGTCATAAAACTGTCGAATTTTTCAAGAAATTAGATATTGAAAAACAACAATTTCAAAACCAACGAAAATCACTAAATGAGCAATTGGAATTCGAAACGCTGTCCTGACACCGTTAATTCTTAAAAATGGTGACAGTTACAATCACCCCATCTTTATTTAGACTTTTACTAGTAAAGAAACAGAGCACTCCTCGCATAGTTCATGAGTACCAAAATCTTAAGGAAATTAACATTGATACATACCATGAATTGGCCCGCTCGAAGCCCGGACTTGAATCCAATTGAACACATGTGGGATGTTGTTGGCAGACAACTGGAAGGGAGTGGCAACGCATATAGAAATGAAGATAACGGAGTTGACCAAGAAGACAAGTGTCAAGGTAAGATGAGCCTCAAGGGGTTTCTGATGCGACTGGAAAAGTTGTCGACGGGAATCGGTTTTTGTTAATTTTTTCAAGTAGAAACTCCTTCAAACAAAAATGTACGGGCAATGCTTCTTAATTTTGGAAATTTCAAAAAAAAAATGGAAACTTTTAATTTGGTTTTTGAAATTTTGAAAACTAAATGACAACGCCCAAACATCTTGTTGCATGCCAAATTTGAACTTTCTATTAAAAAAAAGACACCAAAAATGGTTCCCGTAAATATAAAAACGTAAATGAGTAGAAACCATTCTTAGTGCCTTTTTTTAAACAGAAAATTCAAATTCCGCATGCAACCTTCTTAAAAAAGTATGGGCGTTGCTATCTAGTTTTAAAAATTTCCAAAATCAAAATAAAAAAATTTCAATTTTTTTGGAAATTTTTAAAATTAAATACTATTGCCCGTACATTTTTTGTTGAAGGAGTTTATATTCGAAGAAAAAATGAACAAAAATCGATTCTCGTCAACAACTTTTTTAGTTATTGCCAATAGTGTCCACAGTTGAAAGTTCAACTTTGTTGTAACATCCTGTATACAGTATACAGACACGCCTTACTTTTTTCAAATGATCCTATGATTACAAGCAATAATCATCTACACCAGACAAACCGTTTAGGCAAAAACCTAGCTATAACATTAATAAAGGCCTGAAGTAAAATAAAAATGATTATTTTTCCAAAAAAAAAAAATAATGATGTGAATAAAAAACCAGGATTTTCAGACGAAAAAAAAACAACTTCACTCAGCAGGCATATCCCTGTATACAGGAAAATTTCAACTTTTATCAAAGACTAGTGAAACAGTGACTCCTGAAGAATGAGCCAGTAGAAAAACCAGGTTCATGTGATGTTTCCGGATAAACCTCCAAGAAGAAAACATAAATTATTGATCCACGAAACTTTTGTTGTTGAAAATTATTGTGTCATAGTACCAATCTTCATACTTATCAACATTTATCAGGAATCGAGGATATAGTTGGATTGGTGGAGTAAGGCGTTAGGGGATTAATTCCAGCGGGCTTATAACTCGACAGAAATTCATCATTCATGTCTTTTCGCGGATTTTTCTCAATTTAAAAACTGTTTTTTTGATTGTTTTATACTACTTTCTCTCTGTAGCTCTCGAAAGAAACCTGAATGATAAATTTCTCTCAAGGAGTAAATCCGCGGATATCGATTCCGCAACGCTTTATTCCACCAATTCAACTCCATCCTTGGACTGAATCAGGTCAAGCACACTGTACAGGGTGATCCACTGGGACCTTGGAATTTTGCCAGCTAGAATAAATTGGCAGAAGAATATTTTTTCGCAACAATTTTTCCCGTAGAAATCAAGCTTGAAAACAAAAGTATAAAGTGTTTCGAAAAAAAATCTTCAAAGTTTTTTGGAGTCTGTATTTTGGATATGACTAGTTTCCTTTTCGGAATCTGAATAACTATAATGATACAATAAATCATATTATTACATAAGTTCGAATATATTCAGCAGTAACAGTAGATGTGGCAACAAGATGGAGCGCCACCCCATTTCAGAGCGTCTGTGACAATTTTTTTAAATGCTAAGTATCCTGCATGGATTGGAAGGGGCGGGACCCAATCATGGCCGGCACGGAGTCCAGATTTCAGTCCTTTGGATTTTTTATGGGATACGCTAAAAAATCGTGTTTATCGTGATCGTGACAGAACTACCACCGTTCAACAACTTCAGGCGCTTACTACTGAAGAGATTGATCAAATAATAACCCTGATATGACAGGGAAGGTTACATTAAATTTGATTAAAAGTTGCAATTTAGCTATAGAAAATTATGGAAATCATATAAAGCAAAATTTGTAAACCAGGTTAATTGTTTGTTATTACAGTTGGAATCACATTTTACATTTTCTGGTAAGCAGCGTAACTTCAACAATTGAAACATTGAAAAAGTCATATTCCTCTTGTTAAAAGTCTTGGTCTGGTGATCGCTCTATCCCATTCAATATGCCGAGACCTACACCTGTCGACCAATTGCCACTCATCGCACGCATGAGAGAGCAAGGTGAGTCAACGCAAGTTATCGCCAATCTTTTTGGAGTCTCAAGGAGGTCGATCCAACGAGCTCTCCAGAGTAATGACAATGGAGATATTGGCCATAGTCCACGTACGGCAAATCGCAGGAAGACCACAGCTACGCAAGATGAACTGATAAGGAGGAAGCTCATCACATCTCAAGCAAAACAGTCCGCCGCCGACTCCATGCTGGCTTGAACGCCAGGGGCCCTTATCTTGAAACGGGGAGCACAGTTCACATGTGTAGCTGTTGCTAGGCAAGGGCCAATCATAGCTCTCCTTGCATGGCAACACCGCATGAGAACTTTGTTCCCCGTTTCAAGAATAAGGCCCCTGGAGACGAGCAGCTTGCCCCATCCTCAGAGCGACTCATCGAGCAACCCGTCGGGCTTGGGCACGACAGCACCAGAACTGGGGAATGGCTGAATGGAGTAGGCGTTTGTTTACTGATAAATGCAAGTTCAATTTGTTTAGATCGGATGGACGTGTACGTTACGCCCAAAACGTCGGAATAAAATTTGTCCTGATCGACGATAATGCCCGGCCACATCGCGCCAGGGTTGTAAACGACTTTTTGAGGGATCACGATATTGAGAGAATGGAGTGGCCACCTTTGTCCCCGGACATGAATGTGATTGAGCATGTATGGAGCAGGATGAAATAGGGAGTGAAAGAGAGAGGACGGATAGAAAACTTGATTTGGCGAATGTGACTCAGGATGAATGGGACTTCCTCGCCAACTTGTTGGAATCTACGCCTCGACGTGTTGCAGCACTGCATCAGGCAGAGGTGGCCCCACCAAATACTGAAGTTGTTCTTGTTAAAAAATATCTGAGTAAAATGTTGATGCTCTGGATTTTTCAAGATTGCTGCGAAATTTTCATTACTCATCATTTCGAGAAAAGAATACATTACAGGTAAGTAGTATAGGGATATCTCGAGTGAGAGCCAAATGAGTCGTTTGGAGAAGGGGTCAAGCTGCTCATCTTCTGGCGTTCAAGCCAGCTTCATGGAAGCCGGCGTCGGACTGTTGAGACGTGAAGAACTCCAGCCACTGTTCTGTTGATGGGTGTCTTTGCATTGCCTCCCTCCTTATCAGTCTTTCTTGCGCAGCTGTAGTCTTCTTGTCATTTCCTGTAAGTGGACGACGGCCGATATCTTCGTTGTAATTCCTCTGGAGAGCTCGTTGGCTCGACCTTCTACAGGCCGCAAAAATAATTGCAATGATTTGAGCTGACTCTCTCATGCATGCGATGAGTGGCAATTTGTCGACAGGTATAGGGTTCGGCAAAAAGAAAACGAAAAAACTAGATGGCAGCAGTTCCGAAACTGTCCAAAAACTACAACTTCAAAAGAGCTAAAAAATGTCCATGTATCTTCGCAAGACCCGCGAGACGCCGGTCTGCCAAAAATTCGGACTGCCACTTCTACTTTTTTCACCGCTAAATCTCAAACAGCGCGTCATGATATGATATGTCCCTGTCACGTGTGAAAATGGAAAAAAGCTGCAAATTTCGGATCACCGTGCTTCGTGTTCGTGCTCAGCACGAGACTGGCTGTGCACCTCTTTCAATAACTAGGACTGAACCTCAACATAAGCAAGACCAAGATCAATAAGGTGGTTGACAGACAATTAATACAAGAAGCCATGGCCGTAAACGGGAACATCGTGAAATCCATTAATCGTCTGGCCAACCCTTACCAGTCAGTTTCCAACAACGCCGTTTCCTGAGCTAGGAAAAGTGTTCCTGGAAGACATCGACAAAATGATCAGGTGCTCGTCGCAACAAATGTTAGACTTACCAAACTATTACCTAATTACATGGTAACATGGTGTATACGTTAAGAAACCAAAAAAAGGACTCCCATTGTTCAAAGCCAGCTGGGAAGCATATCTTCAGCATATCAACATCTGCTGCCGCCTGGAGAAATGTGATACCGTAACAACTGACGAACGAGAAAAAGAAGTAATTATCTGGAATGGCAATGTGGGCTTACCTCTCTCAGAGATCAAGGACGCAATCAAAATGATTGGTGACGTTGCTCCCGTGAAGATTGTTCCGGGTAAATCCAAGGACGGCACCCAGTGTAGGCGATGTTATGACAATGAGACCATTCACGGTAACCACGTTGCTTCAATAACAAAGTTATACCTACAATGAAAGACTTCACAAAAATGAGTCGTGTTTTTTCTTTTTGCTTTGCTTTTGTATACAGGGTGTTTGTGAACTTGGAGTAGAGAATTGAACAGCAGATAAAGAAATGCTCTAACAGTGTCAGAAAAATGTTGAAAAAAAAAATTCATGATTTCAATATTTGGATATATGGAGGGTCAAAAGGTGGTCCACTCGACGGCCTGCTAGTCGAGTAGTCGACGGCCTTTATTGCACTTGTACCAAACAACTTCTTCACTGAAAGCATGTCTTGACATGTGCTGTTTCAAACTGTTCCTCTGCTTGGCTCGATGAAGGCATCTGTCACTATTGTACCACTGAATATCTTTAGGACTGGCATGTTTCAGCGAGTGTTCTTCAAAATACCCTTTACGTTTAGTTTTGAACGCACAATCTTCACAGTTGGATTAACATGTTTGCTTAGCTGACACAAAAAAAAAACTAGCATATTCTGTTACCATAGTAGGTTCACTTGTACTGTGACTCTAGTTAACTGGGCAATTTTTTTACTTCAGCAGTGTTAGTAGGCTTGCCGCCTTTTTACCTGGTGTGAAACTGACTTCTCTAGAAGTAAAGTTATATTTCTTATCAAATTGACATTAAAATCTTGGAAAGCTGACCTTGTCATACGTGGAAATGCAGCTAGAGGGGCGCAAAGCTGTATTACCGTCATTTAGACACCAGAACCCTGCGGGGCCGCATTCAATTCAAGTCATCTTGACGGCGGCCATTCAAGGGCGACAAAAACTCGTTCCGCTAAGGTTCAAAACGAAAGCAAATTGAAAACTAAAGGTACTCACATGAATTTCTGTCCAATACGCAACTTTGAGCGGCTGGGTTTTTTTAAATTCGGTTGATTTAACTTTCTACACGTAAATCCTGCTGCAACAGCAGGCCTGCTAGAGTGTTCCATGTCTTGCCAATAGTTCTTCATGGTTCGGCGTGTTTTTTCGACTGCAAGAGGTAAAAGGATTGATGATTCCATGGGACACCCTTTTTTGGACGAAGGCCTAGAATTTTTTTAGTTTGAATCAACCCAAAGTTGAACCGGCTTCGAGAGGTTAGGAATATTTTTGACACCTGTCAAACTTCAAAGCTGCTTTGATTTATTTGTTCATTGGCGAAAATTAATAACAAGTCGAAAAAATTACTACATTTTCCAATAGAATGGGAAAAAGCGTCAGACATCACGTCCCGCAAAAATATTCCGTCCATCTGCAGAGAAAATGCGTGAAAAATGTGTTTCAGAAGTGGTCCGAACGACGAACGCTAAATGAAGCCAGAGCAGCCAACCGCAAAGTTTTGGGGATTTTCTATATTTCAGATTTGAAAACTTGAAAACAAAATCTCACAGCCGACTAGAATCACGGTACAAGTGAATACTATATTCGCACTATTTTACAGCTGTCAAATGCTTCGCACTAGATAGAACAGAGAACAATTTTAATTTGCAACCTGGAAAGCAGCCGAATCGTTCACAGTGCCCATCATCTTGACAGCAAGTTCCATCCCCGCTGGCCGTTATTAACTTGTGCTCTTGAACGCAAGTTCATACAGATCGAGTTGATAAAAACTTTTGAATTCGCAGTAATCGCACATTTTACAACAGTGTAGCTCGGGTTCGAGGATGTTGTGGAACAATTCCGCTTGGTAGACTGTTTCGTGTTGTCTTCGAACGTGACGGTCGAGTTGAAAATAAAAACTCCATAAAGTTTCATAGGAACATTGTGGACATCCGAGCTTTGGCAAGACAGACAATATTCTAACAAGAAAAGCCAAAAGACCCTTCTTTATGGTGGAAGGTGAAGCAGAAGACGACGTCGACGAGATACCTACATCAAATCCGGCATGTTCTTGGATTCAAAGTGAAAGTGAAAGCACCCAGGAAGTAACAAGAGATTCTCAAATGTAACAGATACCAAAATTTCGGTCATACAGAAAATGCTTGCTAAAAATACCCAAGATGTGTGTAATGTGGGGAGATATGGCTGTCGAGTAAGCTTCGTTGCGGTTTCATTTTCCGAAGGGGACTTTCTAGGCCGTTTTTCCACGGGTGAGTAGCCGTGTTGGACACGAGAATATGTTGTTCACTTTGGCCATAGGTCGCTTTTTGGTGATTGTTCAATCCCCGGAGAATGCCGAAATCTCTCAGAGGCGGATGCGCTCACCTATGGACGACGGCGACCGCAGCCTTGTGGATCGGCGCTGGGGTTATGCCTACCGCCGAGGACGTCGCGACGCGAACAAGAAAAGTCCCTTTATCCTTCGCACATAACCAGCAGCCTGTTTCCGTCGCCGCAGTTAGTGGTCAGCTGAAGTTGCGAGAGCCGGAGCTGGCTCTACCTCTCGCCAAGGAGGCACCAGGTTTATCACCTCCGTGGCAATGGCTGTCTCATCTAGTACCAGGTGACGTCAATTCCAATTTAATTAGTGACAGATCGGTCACGTCCGGAGAATAGTGGTACAGTCTAATCGCCCGTTGTAGTGCTCAAAATTAAAATAAGCCGCAGCTAGGCTTTGAGTTTCACGAGGCTGGATCGTGCGGGTCGGATCAATAATTACAGTAATTTTGGTAAATAGTAAATTTAACCGCCCACAACTGACCAGCATTGGCTGGTGGGCTGATGAACATGCCAACTGGGGCAACGAAAATTGGGGACGATGTCTCTTCTCCGATGAGTCCAGATTTAATTTATATCGTCCGGATGGTGGGATCATGGTTCGGAGAAGGATAAACCAACAATTTAGAGAAGAAATGAGAGAGGAAAGGGTAGCTTCTGGGGGCGGAATAAGCCGACATGGACACACTGATCTGGTAATAACTCGGCAATCAGTTGACTCAGGAGATATCGAGACCTGTGCTTGATTCCTCATGTCATCCCCGACGCTAACAACGTAGGGAATGATTTAATCTACGTGGATGATACGTCACAAAAAGCATTAAAAACGACTTTTTGGAAACGCACAACATTCGACGTTTCCCGCACGGTCCCCGGACTGTAACCTACCTGTACCAAAGTTCAGTCAACTGAGTCTCCATCGAATAATATTACCACAATTCATCAAAAATTTCTGGGGGTGTAGATAATAGGAGACAGTCCCCTATTCTCGCCCCTATTTTCGCTCCTATTTTTATCTCCCCTAATTATTTCTTTGAATTGTTGATATTTTGGGATTCTACGTTCAATTTTTAAGAAAAAGTTACTCCTGCAAAATTTTGATTAGAAGCTTCATTTCCGAGATATTTGGTTTTTAAACTTTGGAAAACATCTCGAAATCGCCACTTTTCAGAGCCCAAATTGTTTTTCTCTGAAAACACCTAGTTTCTTAGCAAAAAATGGCAGTAAATCAACTTAAGCGATATAGAAAACTTATTCCAGTTGAGGAATCATGAGTTTTCTTGGATTTTAATTTTTAGGCCTTTGAAAGTCGCGATTTCAAAGCGTTTTCCAAAGTTTCAAACCCAAATATCTTGGGAACGAAGCCTCTAATAAAAATTTTGCAACAGTAACTTTTTTCTAAATTCAACGTGGAATTCGAAAATATCAACAACCTCAAAAAATAATTAGGGGAGATAAAAATAGAGGCGAAAATAGGGGACAGTCCTGTCCAGTTCTGAAACTGGCACCACAGGAAGATAAAAATAGTTTGTGCAGGAAATTGAAAATTTTTAAAATTTGAATTTTCCGGGAAAACCTCAAATATTAAAAAAAAAAACTGTTGACTGTTGATCTGTTGAGTCTGAAAATTTCGCTACCAAAAGAGCATTATCCTTGTTAAGTTGTTATCGATGGTGGCAAAATCACATTTGAGCACCTAGCATCTAAAAAGATCCAACACAGTGGAAAAAAGAAGCAGAATTCGTTAAACTTCGTAAAAAACTGTTACGAAGCTCGCGACCATCCCGGCTCTTTCCAGAGAAATCTAAATTTCCGCGTTGCATTCGGGAAGAATCGAGAGACTACAGCGATAGGTCACGACACGTCGAGACTTCTGGTGGAGGTGCCGTAGAAGGTACCCGTATATTCTCGACGCAGATACCAGAAAAATCCAGAACCTTCGATGCCACTATAAGAAAGGAACTCGACCTGGCATCAGACAAAGTTGGAATCGAGCGACCGTGGCGATAACATCTCGAGCGACGTTGTGAATTTCTAAGCGATTAATAATTGTGTGCGTTATTTAGTTGTATCGGTAGTAGTGAATAAAGTGCAGTTTGTTTACAAGTAAATCGGCACGTTTAATTTCGAAATAAGCGAACCCGAATACCGTAACAAAACTAATGTCGGCATTCTACAAACTTGATGTTATTGACCAAACGTCAATCTCCCCTCAGATAAAAACACTGCAATTTCAGAATCACCTGGCACAAAGTTGTCAGATTGTCGATTTGGTGACTTGAGTTGTACTATTATTAATTATTGGATAACTTTAGGTGTCGCAATCTGAAAGTTGTAAACGATACGGTTGAAAGGACAATAAATCTGATAAAATTAAAAATATAACGTAACACTGACAAAAAGGAACAGAAGCATTTCATCCTACGTGTCCTACGCCATCAAAAGCTACAATAAATAATAACTTTTTTGTCATGAACTGGGTAAGAGTAAGACTGGCATGTGCTACCCTCCGAGCATCCAGCCTTTGCCTTCGAAGATCAAGGAAAAGGTGGAGGTCAGCAAGAGATGAATTTCTCGATGGGGCAGGAATTCCTCTATCAAATGTATACACATCTTCTACTTTTCAATTTTGATTGTATATATATTTTATAATATTTTTGTTATTGAATTGAAACTATACATTATATTCTACCTGAAAAAAAAAATACAAACTTTACTTTTGACGAATTTCAAAAATTTTTCTAATGTTACAAATAGACGGGGGCCAGCGACGGATTTTTGATATCATTTCAACAAAGCTACAATGTTGTTTTAAACATCCCCCTACACCTCCTGATGACCAGAACGAACCTTTCCCGGCTGGTAGCCGGGGCCTTCGGACGTTATAGCTCTTTAAAGATTAAAGAAAAAAATAAATTGTATGTGTCCTTTATAACGGGTAATTTTGAGACGTCAAACGATTACCCGGATGGCTCGATTAATAAGCTGCGAGCGGAATAACCGCAGCAGCTAGAATGGGGGCGAGCTTCAACGAGCCAAGTCCAAAACGGGCCCAGGTTCGAGACCCACCAAGACCGATTTTTTTTTCCGAAAGAAAATCGTTCCTTTTTATTTGTAAAGCAATCTAAATTCAAAATACGGATTCCTCACTGAATTCTTGACTTTTTTCCGATAATTCAGTATAGCATTCGCTTGTTAAGTACATAGTCCGTGTGAAAAGTAACAAGAAAAATTCGAAAAGACGTTACTGAATTATCGGAAAAAAGTCAGGAATCCAGTAAGGAACCAGTTATTTTGAATTTAAATCGCTTCAAAAATAAAAAAGGAACAACTTTCTTTGGAAAAAAGATCGAACTTGATGGGCCTCGAACCCGGGCCCATTTGGAACATGGCTCGCTGAACCTCGCGCCCATTCCAGCTACTGCGGACATTGCGCTTGCAGTTTTTTAAACGAGCTATCAGGGTAATCGTTTGACGTTTCAAAATAACCCGTTGTGAAGGACACATTCTAGATGATTCCAGTGGGCTGTGTTTCTGGTCGCCATCGGCCGATCGCGGCCTGAATCGCAGCCCACTAGAATCATGTTGAAATCAGAATCAGACAGCTTATATAACGGCCAAAGGCCCCGGCTACTAGCCGGGAGTTCGTTCTGGTCATTAGGAGGTGTAGGGAGATGTTCAAATCAACATTGTAGCTTTGTTGAAATGATATAAAAAATCCGTCGCTAGCTCCTAGACTATAATAAGTGTAAGTTTGGGCAACCTCTAAAAATTGTTTGATTTTGATTTTTTTTCTTTAAATTGGCTTGAAATATGATAAGAAACTGGAAAAAAGTTGTGGAGCAGCTTTTTTCACAACAATTTTTTTGGGCCACCCTAATGGGCAGCCATGCCGCAAGACTTCATTACGAATCTCATACTCACAATGGCATTTAGATTATCCAGGCATGCTTGAAATAAATCCTTGGCTTGAGATGTCCAAATCTGAGGTTTTTGCGTGTGAAGTATAAATATCAGTCAGACTGAAGTCAGAATGTCGAAATGAAAGTCGAAGTCTTTCGTGTATGAAGTTGGAATTTCGTGTGCATGGTTCAAATTTCGATATCACTCGTGATATTCAGTCACTAGTTCGAAGTAAAAGTTCAAGTTTTTTGTGGTAAAATTTCAAACTTTTTGTGCTTGGAATCGAAGTTTTTTTGTTCAAAGTCGTAGCCTTTCGTGTTTACTGAAGTCTAATAAATTTCTTCAAAGTTGAAATTCCGTGGTTGAAGTCGAACTTTTGAGATAGAAGTCTGAGTTTTACTTGTTTGATGTCGCAGTTTTAGGTTTTGATCTATATAGTCAAAATTTCGAGACAAGAGTAGTCGAAGGTTTTCGTATTTGAAGTCACAATTTCGCAACTTTTAAAAGTTCTATTGTTCCTAAATAAACTGCGCAACAAATATGTTGTCGCGAGGGAAAAATTGGTCTGAGTTTGAACCACAATAACTTTTGAATGACACAGACCATTTCGATTCTGTTTTGACGGTTAGCGAGCTCAGTCTTTATGTTATTCACCTTCAGGGGATGAAGATCAGGAAGCTCCATGTAAAATATCTACAGGGTGAAATGTAAAACAGTACAAAATTTTAGCGAATTCAACGGACTCCCATTTTCAGAATATTTTCCATTTTCAGAATAATTTTTCTTCTCAAACGCAAATGAAAGGATTATAAAGCGTTATGTTTAAACTTGCGCCCAGTTTTGAAATTTTTGAAATCGAAAGTCTGGTTCTGACTTTACGATTTTTTTCTCTTGGAGGATGCTGATTTATCCTATCCCTACAAAGAAGACTATGTTACTCTGACGATAGGAGGTTGCAATTCACGAATATTGTTGCTTGAACGGTTCTCAGCAACTTAACTCGCAGACCATCTTGAATACATTCATCAAGGCTTCAAAAAGGGGACTCATTCAAAAAGGGCGACACAGGTGTTTTCCTTAAAAATTGAATTTGATCAGATTTTCACAATTGAAACAAGCTTTCTTTGTGATTTTGACCTCCTACACTTGATGCTGATGGTCAATTTTAGTTTTTGATGATGACAGGCTCCCTAGGCTAACATAGTCTTCCTTGTAGCGATAGGATAAATCAGCATCCTCCAAGAGAAAAAAAATCATAAAGTCAGAACCAGAGTTCCGATTCCAAAAATTTCAAAACTGGGCGTAAGCCAGAACATCACGCTTTATGATCCTTCTATTTACATTCAAGAAAAAAAATTATTCTGAAAATGGGGGTCCGTTGAATTTGCTAAAATTTTGTACTGTTTTACATTTCACCCTGTAGATATTCTACATGGAGCTTCCTGATATTCACCTCGTGAAGATGAATAACGGAAAGACTGAGCTCGCTAACCATCAAAACAGAATCGAAATGGTTTGCGTTATTCAAAAGTTATTGTGGTCCAAAGTCGGACCAATTTTTCTCTTGCGACAACATATTTGTTGCGCAGTTTAGTTTAACTCGAGATATTGAGGCTTGACAGACGAAGTTTTCATATTCACAGTCGCAATTTCGTGCCTGATGTCAGATTTTCGCAACGGAAATTGAAGACTCGAAGTTGAAGTTTTCTTGTTTTTTAAGGTCGAAATTTCTTGTTCGAAGTCGAGATTTTGAGATTAAGAAATCGAAGCTTTCTTGTTCAAAGTCGTAGTTTTTCGTGTATATTGAAGTAGAGATTTCGAGAAAAAAGTCTAAATTTCTCGTGTTCAAAATTGAAATTTTGTGGTTGAAGTCGAAATTTTGTAATAAAAGTGGGGGTTTTTCTCGGGGTTTTTTTGTTTGAAGCAGAGGTTTTCATGTTTGAAGTCGAAGCTTTTCGTTTTCAAAGTCATAATTTCGCAATGAAAGTTTCATGTTTCTGGTTTCAGTCGATATTTCGAGACTTGAGAGTCGAAATTTTTCATGTTAACAGTCGCAACTTCGTGTGTTTGAATTCGAATTTCTGACATTGAAGTCAATTTTTTTGTTTCAAGTTTATAACTTCCGCAATAAAAGTAAATTTCGTGCTTGAAGTCGAAATTTGGAGATTAGGGTCAAGGAAACTTTTAAGAGCCATAACTTGATTTTTTCTAATAGCACGCCCTGTATTTTATTACAAGACCATTTCGAGATATTGATAATTGATGAAGCTCTTGTTAATTTCTTATCCAGTGAATGGAAGAAAGCCTTTCGTAAATATTTATGAATAATAGTGTCCACTTTGCCCAAGTTCCCCCTAATTATTAAACAATCTCAATTCACGAAATTATGGTCACACCACACAGGATAAAACATAGTGGAGCGGAGCTGAAAAAAAAAGCGCATCGACCTTGACAACACAAAAAACTTTCAATAAAACCGCCCAAAAACCGCCTGAATCTTTACGAAAACGGCTAAATTCGTCGACCACAGCAATTCGAAACCATTTCCGCACAAATTCACGAAGCGAAAGGCCCAAATTACGGCCAAAAACCCGCTTTTCGCAGTTCGAAAAATGTGAGGTTATGCCCGCCAAATTATTTTCTAGGACTCACCTCGAGGTTGTCGTAGCTCCTGAAGTACTCGCCGGACTCTGTCGGTTCCATTTTGCGGCACCAAAAACACCGAACTGCTGAAAAAACACAAAAATTGGCGCATTTGAGACTCCGAAAAAAACATTTCCGTGTCGGTTTTTTTTTCTATTTATTTCGCCATGGCAACGGTTGTCAGGGCGCGAGAAAAGCTGGAAAAGACTTACGAGGCCTGCTGGATTCGATTTCTTGCTGAATTGGCTGCGGGAAAACACGGAATTGTTGAGAACGCGGTCGATTTTTGAAAATCACAAAACGTAAACACTGCAGCACAGCATGGTACAATAATAGAGGAAGTTGGTGGGGATTCGGGTTGGATTGAAGAGGGAAATAATTGAAGTTGACAGGCAGTGTCGCTAGCGTTACGGCGCGAAGTCCCTAAAGGCAACTGCCGGGTTGATATTGGCGGGAGGTTTGAAAGTGCTAGATTTTATACACTGTCGGTTACATCGCACCATGCAGTTATGCAGCACCGCTTTTAACAATAACAACAGATTAAACTGAAGGTTAAAGCCATGGATTGAGCTCAGAACAATCATTTCCATACAGTTAAACCTTTGGATTTGTTTTGGAAATTTATTTTAAAGCGACTATTGCAGAAATAGAAATAAGCTCGGAAATACATTGTTTTAGTCTCGTTTTCAGTATATAGTTTTTTTAACGTTTAAAATTGAGAAATAATTAGCAGACAAGTGATTTGTCATTTCTTAGGAGATCATGTACGAGCCGCCAGTTTCTGGGCTTGGTTTTCATGTGAATTCAATTTTACAGGGTTTCTCAGAGAAAGAATGGGGATCGATCATTTCTTGGAGTTCTTCATTATTTTATTTTTATCGAAAGTTCCAAAGTGACAAAAAATTCAGTCAAAATCGAAATGTCTGTGCCCGATTTAGTCAGAAACGGTACCTCACTTCCTCACTTGCCTCAAAAAAAAAATGGACGTTTTTGACTTTTTTTTTTAAACGTTCAAAATTTGAGAATTGTGAAGAGACGAGTGATATGTTATTTCTTAGTAAAACATGTATGAGCTAGTAGACTATTGGTTTTCACGTAAAGTCGACTTTACGGCGTTTCTCGAAGAAAAAACGCGTGAATCATTTTTGAACTTTCTCATGTTATCATCGAAAGCTCCAAAGTGTCAAGCAATTCACAGCCAAAATCGAAATACCTGGTGCAGTTCAAAAGCGATACATCACTTGCATTATTTGTAAAAGAAAAGCAAAATTCGACATTTTTGACTTTTTTTTGAAAAATGATCAAAATTTGAGAATTTGCTAAGAAACGAGTGGTTTGTCATTTCTTGGGAAATCACATACGAGCAGCCAGTTTCTGGGCTTGGTTTTCATGTGTAGACAATTTTACAGGGTTTCTCAGAGAAAAACGTAGTTTATTACTTGAACTTTTTCGGTATACAGGGTGTTTCCAAAATGGTGATACAAACTCCTAGGGCAGATTCCCCATCAAAAGTGGACCAGGAAAAAATATACCTTTGATGTCCTAAAATGCTCCGTTGGAAAGTTACAGGGTGTTCAAGTTGACTTTTTAAAACTGATTTTTTGAAATAAGTTTTGAACCGTTCAACCGATTTTGTTCAAATTCTCACCAAAGGTAACTGAAATAAGTCTCTATCGAATAATAGTAACGTGTTGAGATAAAAAGTTCAGGGGCGTAGATAATGTGGGTTGTCCTCATATTTCTCCCCCTATTTTTCATACCCCTAGCTATTTTTCCAAATTGTTCTAATTTTTTGATTCTGCGTTCAATTTAAAGAAAAAAGTTACTTTGCAAAATTTTGATTAGAGGCTTCGTTTTTGAGATATCTGGGTTTGAAACTTTGGAAAACATCTCGAAATTGCCACTTTCAAAGGCCCAAAAATTAGAATAAAAAAAACTCATGATTTCTCAGCAGAAATAGGTTCTCTAGAATTTCTAAGTTGATTGACCACTATTTTTTCTGAGAAACGAGAAGTTTTCAGCAAAAAAAA
Organism: Anaspis maculata; assembly: GCA_949128115.1. NCBI lineage: Eukaryota > Metazoa > Arthropoda > Insecta > Coleoptera > Scraptiidae > Anaspis > Anaspis maculata. Next base: position 4,663,492 of record OX421961.1, read on the forward strand.
ATTGGGCTCATTGAAAGTGGCGATTTCGAGATGTTTTTCAAAGTTTAAAACCCAAATATCTCGAGAATGAAGCCTCTAATCAAAGTTTTGCAAGAGTAACTTTCTTTTCAATTGGACGTAGAATCCAAAAATTAGAACAATTTGGAAAATAGATAAGGGGCGGGTGAAAAATCGGAGGGGAAATATGAAGACACCTCCCATTATCTACGCCCCTGAATATAGTTTTTTTAGCACGTTACTATTGTTCAATAGATACCTATTTCAATAAGTTTTGGTTTAAATTTGAACAAAATCGGTTGAACGGTTCAAGAGTTATGTCAAAAAATCGATTTTGAAGATTCAACTTGAACACCTGTAACTTTTCAACGGAGCATTTTATGACATCAAAAATATATTTTTTTCTGGTCTATTTTTGATGAGGAATCTCCCCTAGAAGTTTGTATCACCATTTTGGAAACACCCTGTATGTTATGATCGAAAGTTTCAAAGTAACGAGAAATTCATAGCCAAAATCGAAATGCTGGTGCTCGATTTAGTCAGAAACGATAGCTCACTTGCCTTCGGAAAAAAAAAACTAAAATCGACATTTTGACTTTTTTTTGAAAAACGTTCAAGACTTGAGGATTTATAAAGAGACAAGTAATATATCATTTCTTAGAAATTATACACGAGCAACCAGTTTCTGGACTTGTTTTTCACGTGAAATCCATTTTACAGGGTTTCTCAGAGAAAACAAATGGAAATCAATCTTCTGAATTTTTTCGTGTTATTATCAAAAGTTTCAAAAAGACAAGAAATTCTTACTAAAATCGAAAAATCGGTGCTCGATTTAGTCAGAAACGATAATTCACTTGCCTTTAAAAAACAAATTCGAGATTTTTGACTTTTTTTTAAACGTTCAGAATTTCAGAGTTTGTGAATAGATGAGTGATATGCCATTTCACAGAAAATCATGTAAGAACAGTCAGTTTCTGGGCTTGATTTTCATGTGAAATCAATTTTTCAGGGTTTCTCAGAGAAAAAACGTGGTTCGTTACTTGAATTTTTTCATGTTATCATCGAAAGTTTCAAAGTGACGAGAAATCCACAGCCAAAATCGAAATGCTGGTGCTCGATTTAGTCAGAAACGATACCTCACTTGCCTTTAGACAAAGAAAAACAAAAATCGACATTTTGGCTTTTTTTGAAAAACGTTCAAAATTTGAGAATTTATAAAAAGACAAGTGATATATCATTTCTTGAAAATCATACACGAGCAACCAGTTTCTTGGCTTGTTTTTCACGTGAAATCATTTTTACAGGGTCTCTCGGAGAAAACAATTGTGAATCAATACTTGGAATTATTTTGTGCGATCAAAAGTTTCAAAAAGACAAGAAATTCACACTAAAATCGAAAAGCCGGTGCTCGATTCAGTCAGAAACGATTTCACTTGCCGTGAAAAAAAATCGAGATTTTCGACTTTTTTTTAAACGTTCAGAATTTCAGAGTTTGTTAATACATAAGTGATATGTCATTTCTTAAGGAATTTGGCCAACGAGCTAGAACTTTGGGCCAACAACAACCAAAAAAAAAATTTCTTAAGGAATCACGTACAAGCAGCCAGTTTCTGGGTTTGGTTTTCATGTGTAGAGAATATACAGGGTTTCTCAGAGAAAAAATGTGGTTGATTCCTTCTTTACTTGAATTTTTTCATGTTATTCTCGAATGTTTCAAAGTGAAGAGAAATTCACAGCAAAAATCAAAATACTGGTGCTCGATTTAGTCAGAAACGATACCTCACTTCCCTTTGGACAAAAAAACAAAAATCGACATTTTGACTTTTTTTTTTGAAAAACGTTCAAAACTTGAGCATTTATAAAGAGACAATGCAAGTAATATATCATTTCTTAGAAATCATACACGAGCAACCAGTTTCTGGGCTTGTTTTTCACGTGATATCATTTTTACAGGATTTCTCAGAGAAAACAAATGTCAATCAATCCCGAGATCAATCCTTGGGAATTTTTATGTCATCGAAAGTTTCAAAAAGACAAGAAATTCACACTAAACTCGAAAAACCGGTGCTCGATTTAGTCAGAAACGATAACTCATTTGTCTTTGAAAAAAACCAAATTCGAGATTCTTTATTTTTTTTAAATGTTCAGAATTTCAGAGTTTGTGAATAGATTGAGAAGAGAAGTGATATGTCCTTTCTCAGAAAATCATGTACCAACAGTCAGTTTCTGGGCTTGATTTTAATGTGAAATCAATTTTACAGGGTTTCTCAGAGGAAAAATGTGGTTCGTTACTTGAACTTTCCCATGTTATTATCGGAAGTTTTAAAGTGACGAGGAATTCACAGCCAAAATCAAAATGCTGGTGCTTGATTACTCACGATACCTCACTTGCCTTTGGACAAAAAAACAAAAATAGACATTTTGACATTTTTTCTGAAAAACTTTCAAACTTTCACTTTCATTTGAGAATTTATGAAGAGACAAGTGATATATCATTTCTTAGAAATCATACACGAGCAACCAGTTTCCGGACTTGATTTTCACGTGAAATCATTTTTACAGGGTTTCTCAGAGAAAACAATTGTGAATCAATCTTTGGAGTTTTTTTGTGTCATCAAAAGTTTCAAAGAGACAAGAAATTCACACTAAAATCGGAAAGCCGGTGCTCGATTTAGTCAAAAACGATCTCACTTGCAAAAAAATTTTTTTTTGATATTTTCGACTTTTTTTTAAACTTTCAGAACTTCAGAGTTTGTGATATAACATTTCTTAGGGAATCACGTACGAGCAGCCAGTTTCTGGGCTTGGTTTTCATGTGTAGACAATTTTACAAGGTTTCCCAGAGAAAAAATATGGCTCGTTACTTGACCTTTTTCATGTTGTTATCGAAAGTTTCAAAGTGACGAGAAATTCATCGCCAAAATCGCAATTCTGGTGCTCGATTTAGTCAGAAACGATACCTCACTTGCCTTTGGACAAAAAACAAAAATCGACATTTTGACTTTTTTTCTGAAAAACGTTCAAAATTTGAGAATTTATAAAGCGACAAGCGATATATCATTTCTTAGAAATCATACACGAGCAGCCAGTTTCTGGGCTTGTTTTTCAAGTGAAATCATGTTTACAGGGTTTCTCAGAGAAAACAAATGTGAATCAATCCTTGGAATTATTTTGTGCGATCAAAAGTTTCAAAAAGACAAGAAAGTCACACTAAAATCGAAAAGCCAGTGCTCGATTTGTCAGAAACGATCTCACTTGCCTTGAAAAAAAAATTCGAGATTTTCGACTTTTTTTTAAACGTTCAAAATTTGAAAATTTGTGAACAGACGGGTGATATGTCATTTATTAGGGAATCATGTACGAGCGGCCAGTTTCTGGGCTTAGTTTTCATGTGTAGACAATTTTACAGGGTTTCTCAGAGAAAAAATATGGTTCGTAACTTGAACTTTTTCATGTTATCGAAAGTTTCAAAGCGACGAGAAATTCACAGCCAAAATTGAAATGCTGGTGCTCGATTTAGTCAGAAACGATACCTCACTTGCCTTATGTCCTTTGGACAAAAAGCAAAAATCGACATTTTGACTTTTTTTTGAAAAGCGTTCAAAATTTGAGAATTTCTCAAGAGAAAAGTGATATATCATTTCTCAGAAATCATACACGAGCAGCCAGTTGTTTCTGCACTTGATTTTCATGTGAAATCATTTTTACAGGGTTTCTCAGAGAAAAAATATGGTTCGTAACTTGAACTTTTTCATGTTATCGAAAGTTTCAAAGCGACGAGAAATTCACAGCCAAAATTGAAATGCTGGTGCTCGATTTAGTCAGAAACGATACCTCACTTGCCTTATGTCCTTTGGACAAAAAGCAAAAATCGACATTTTGACTTTTTTTTGAAAAGCGTTCAAAATTTGAGAATTTCTCAAGAGAAAAGTGATATATCATTTCTCAGAAATCATACACGAGCAGCCAGTTGTTTCTGCACTTGATTTTCATGTGAAATCATTTTTACAGGGTTTCTCAGAGAAAAAATATGGTTCGTAACTTGAACTTTTTCATGTTATCAAAAGTTTCAAAGCGACGAGAAATTCACAGCTAAAATTGAAATGCTGGTGCTCGATTTAGTCAGAAACGATACCTCACTTGCCTTAAGGCAAATGAGGCAAATGTCCAAATTTGGACAAAAAACAAAAATCGACATTTTTAATTTTTTTTTAAACGTTCAAAATTTGTGAATTTATAAAGAGACAAGTGATATATCATTTCTTAGAAATCATACACGAGCAACCAGTTGTTTCTGGACTTGATTTTCATGTGAAATCATTTTTTCAGGGTTTCTCAGAGAAAACAATTGTGAATCAATCCTTGGAATTTTTTGTGTCATCAAAAGTTTCAAAAAGACAAGAAATTCACACTAAAATCGAAAAGCCGGTGCTCGATTTAGTCAGAAACGATACCTCACTTGCCTTTGGACAAAAAAAACAAAAATCGACATTTTGACTGTTTCTTCAAAAACGTTCAAAATTTGAGAATTTATAAAGAGACAAGTGATATATCATTTCTTAGGAAATCATATACGAGCAGTCAGTTTCTGGACTTGGTTTTCATGTGAGATCAATTTCACGGCGTCTCTCAAGAGAAAAAATGTGGATCATTTCTTGAACTTTTTCATCTTATTATTGAAAGTTTCAAAGTGGCAAAAAAATTCACAGCCAAAAGCTGATCAACTGGGCTCAAAGCCAAATGTTACTTTTACACTTTGATTGTATAGTAGAATTACTACACTGCAATAAATTAATAAAGGTAGATTACAACAACACAATCAAGCCCTTATTAATAAGCCATAAAATATAGTTTATTGTCTATAATGATTCTATATTTATGAAAATACAATAATGGTATAATATAAACTTTTTTCATTTCACATTAGTTCCTAGTACAAAGATAAAAAAATATTGCTAGTGACTAGCACTCATCTTAACAATAATATCATTAAATCTATCAACAAAAAAACATAAATTAGCTGTCGGCTCAGATCTCACCGCGATTGGTCAATTTGAAATTCCTACCTAGCAATAAACGAAAACAACATTATCTAGAGTGGTGCAAGTGGTACTGCTCGGGATGTTCGGCGATGTAAAACACGTATATCAACGGCACAGCGAATATCAACACCACGATCAGCACAATCAGCGCTTTCAGAGAAATGTCCCCGTCCACGCCGCTGCAGTCCAGCCTCACGCTGGGCGCCTCCGCCGGCCGCGATGCCGGCTGCGGCAGCAGCCTCACCTCCTGCTCCTCCACATCGTCCAGATCTTCGATCAGCGCTTCCGGCTGCCTCGGCGCCGCAATTTTCGTATTGAATATGATCTCGTTGACTTCGGTCTCTTTCGACAGGTTCACCAGCGTCGAGCTGAGCTCGCCGAGGGCATCTGAAGCTTCTTGGGGGGCGTTCGGGGAGCTGGTGCCGCTGTGAACGCCGGCAAGCGCCATGCTCAGGGGGTGGTGCGGCACCCTGATCGTCCGCCTGGCGAATATCTCGTTTTCCTTGTGCATGTTGTTCAGCCGTTTCAGTTCTTCTATCTGGAAAAACACGGCCGGAGTAAGAGCAAGAGCTAAATCGTGTAGGCTCGAGTTTGAGGAGTTACCGTGCAGTTGTAGCGCAATGACAGCGACTGGAGCGTGTCCCCTTCCTCGACGTCTTTCTCCACCGTGGGGGTCTCGCGTCTGGGGGGCTTGCTTTTGGTGAAGAGCTCCGTTTCTTCGTCATCGCTGTCGCTGTACTTGCCACCCAGTTTCTTGTAGCTGGCGTCGTGCTGTTTCAGCCTGAAATCACCCGAGGTATGTAAAAAAGGCATGTCCGATCGACGATAGTTACTTTTGGCGTTGTTTCATCATTTCCGTGGCGTCGGAGAAGGTTTTGCCACTTTCTCAGTGTGTGAGTTGTCACTTTTTGAGGTTATGTCGCCCTCGTTTGACGTACCTCCCAGTACATTTCGCGCCGCTTGCTTGGCGGCCCTGCTTGTCAATTGCCAAAAAAATGACGGAAGCTGTCATCGGTGTCACGTTTGATGTTTAGCTGTCACCGCCATGTCACCGCCTTGTTGTTGTTGTTATCATTTGTTGAACATTGCCGCTGTGTTTTCAAGTTGGAAAGCGTGAAAACAAGATAATTGTAAATTGTGAGTATGGATTATAGATTGCGCCTTGTTTCAGTGCTTGTGTATTTATTTTTCGTTCTAGTCGATATCTTTGTTTCCTTATAATTACCTACCGCGTGTCCCAGCTAAAACAACCCAGCGCGATTTTGTCAAAAAATATCAAGGCAACAAAAAAAATTTAATTGGGGGGGAAAGCCTGACTCTTTAGCTTTCTTTAGAGGGGGCGCCGATGCTTGTAGGTGCTCTGGTTTCCAAGAAAATGCAATTTTAATCAGGCGAGTCACAGAATTAAAAAAAATCATGACCAACAAAACAAAATACTCCAGATGGAAGTAATCCTCTTTCTCTGGGCTTTCCATTGATGTGTCGCTGATGTCTGTACAGGGTGATCACGCGAGAATTCACCCCCCTACTGGACGCTTCCCCTTTGATATAATTTGAAAGAGAAAAAACCTTTCTTGGACCATTTTTTCTGTGGATATCAAAATTGGGACCTATAATATTTTACAAGCTATAATATACAGGGTATCCTTTCTTTGTTCGACAATATTCAGACTGACTAACTGAGAGTTGTGTACTATTTAGCTTGTCTGTCATTCATCACGGCCAACTCAATTTTTGAAGAAAAAAAACAAAAAAATAGCAAATGTCGTGAAAATCTTCGATTATCTCAAGAAAAATTTAGTTTAAGGGTGGGGTACCCCTAGTAAAAATAAAAGAGGATAAAAAAAGCTATCAGATAATGATATAAAATTAAGAGCATGCCATTTGAAAAAAATGAGTTATGATACTTTGAAAACTATATAATAAAGTTTGATGTTTTTTTGTACTAAGAAATCGCAATTTTTTGACATTGGAATATTAGTCTTTGACTTGACTATCACCATGTCAAGTTTCAGCACTTAGTTTTGAAAAGCAAGGCCACTACGATTTTTTCAAGAAAACTGTAGAAACGCGTTTTTTTTTTAGTTTTTAATTTTTAGTTCGTAGCACTGCCACACAATTGAAAAACAAAAATACAGCCATAAGACAGTTGAAAAAGTTGAACATAAAAATGCAAAGAAATATAATATAGGTGTTCCATTTAAAAAAAAATTGACGTCTCGTTGATCCCGTCAAAATGGGACACCTGTATAGCGGTAAGACCGCTATGAGATAATTACGCTAGGATGGACCACCCTGCATTTGTATTCAGAATGAAAAACTACATCGATTGCAATTCGAATACACAGGGTGTCGCATCAACAAGAAAAGTTTTTTGCGACACCCTGTATATTATGTATAGCTTGTAAAATATTATGGGTCCCAATTTTGAAATCTACAGAGAAATTGTCCAAGAAAAGTTTTTTTTCCTTTCAAATTATATCAAAGGGGGAAGCTCCAGTAGGGGGGTGAACTCTCGCGTGATCACCTGTACCTGGCCCAGTAAGTCAGATATTCTGTCTTACAGTCTAGCAAACATAATAATCGGAATCCATGACGTCACCGATCACGTGTGTGAAGCTTTGTGCGTTTAAAGTCGACATTTTGAAATGAAGTCGAAGTCGAGATTTATGTAGGTAGTCGAAAGCCAAAATGTCGAGATCAAAGTTTTTCTAATTCAGAATGACAGTTTCACATGTTTGAAGTCGACATTCAGTTGTTCAAGTGAGATGTCGAAATGAAAGTCGTAGTTCTTCTTGTTTGAAGTTACAGTTTTTCGTGTTTTAATTCTGAATTATACATTTAAAGTCACAATCTCGAGATGAAAATCTTGTTGAAAGTCACAATTTCGAAATAAAAGTCTTGGTTGAAGTCGAAATCTAGATAAAAGCCCGAGCTTTTCGCTTTTAAAGTCTAAATTTTGAACTAAAGTCGAACTTCTAGTGTAAAGGCGGAATATTATGGCTCAAGTCAGAATGACGTGATGAGAAACGAAGCTCTTTCCATTTGAAGTCGCAGTCTTTCATATTTGGAGTCTGAATTTTATTTTTTGGAAGTCGAAATGTTGTTGAAGTTGAATTGTCGAGATGAGAATCGAAGCTTCTCTTGTTAAAAATCGAAATCCCAGAATAGAAGTCGGATATTTTTGCGTGTTGGAGTACTAATTTCATGGTATAAGTCACTATGTCGAGACATAAGACGAAGTCGTTCTTGTTCAAAGTCGCAGTTTTCGTGCTTGAAGTGTGAATTTCGTGTTTGATGCCGAAGTCTTCCATATGTTTGAAGTCGACATGTCAATTTGAAAGTCGAAGTTTTCCGTGTGAAGAGTCCAAATTTCGACATAAAGTCGAAGCTTTGTGCTTTTGAAGTTAACATTTTGAAATAAAGTTGCAGGTTTCGTGTTTAGTCTAAAGTAGTTGGAGTAATATTGTCGAGATAGAAATAATGTTCTTGTTTGAAGTCGCAGTTTTTCGAGTTTTTAAGTAAGAATGTCGAGATAAAAGTCAAAGCTTGCTTGTCCAAAGTCGCACTTATCGTGTTTGAACTCTGAATTCCGTATTTGAACCCGAAGTTTTTCGTGTTTGAAGTCGTCATGTCGATTTTTTTTTCAATATAATTCATACAGTCGAAGTTTTGTGCGTTTGAAGCCGAAATTCTGAAAGAAAAGTCGAAGTTTTTGTGTCTAGTCGAAATTTGTAGTTGAAGCCAGAAGGTCGAAATTAGAGTTTTTCTAGTTCAAAATAACAGTTTTCCGTGTTTGAAGTCTGAATTTTGCATTTCAAGTCACAATCTCGAGATAAAACTCTTGTCGAAAGTCACAATTCCGACATAAAAGCCGGAGCTTTTTGCGTTTGAAGTCTAAATTTAGAACTTGAAGTCGAAATTTTTATGTTGAAGTCGAAATGTCACGGTTTAAGTTGAAATGTCTTGAATAAAAGTCGAAGCTTTTCTTGTTTTAAGTCGCAGTTTCCGTGCTAGAGGTCTAAATTTCGTATTTGAAGCCAAAGTTTTCAGTGTTTGAAGTATACATTTCGAAATAAAAGTCAAGCTTTGTGCGTTTGAAGTCGACTTTTTAAATAAAGTCGAAGTAGAGATTCATGTAGTTGAAGTCAGACTATCGAGATCAAGTTTTTCTAATTCAAAATGGCAGTTTCACATGTTTGAAGTCGATATTTCGTTGTCCAAGTAGAATGTCAAAATTAAAGGCGTAGTTTTTCTTGTTTGAAGTTGCAGTCTTTCGTGTTTCAAGTCTGAATTTTACATTTAAAGTCACAATCTCGAGGTACAAGCCGTGTTGAAATTCACAATTTCGAAATAAAAGTCTTGGTTAAAGTCGAAGTCTGGATAGAAGTCGGAGCTTTTCGCGTTTGTAGTCTAAATTTTGAACTGAAGTCAGAAATTTTTGTGTTGAAGTCGGAATATCATGGCTTAGGTCAGAATGTCGAGATAAGAATCGAAGCTTTTCTCGTTTGAAGACGCAGTCTTTCATGTTTGAAGTCTGAATTTTGATTTTTGGAGGTCGAAGTTGTTCCTGGTGAAATTCGAGATGATTGACGTTGATCTCGACTTTTATTTACGTATTTGAAGTCGAAGTTTTTTTGTGTTTAAGTCGCTGTTTTTCGTGTTTAAAGTCGCTGTTTTTCGTGTTTCAAGTGGACATGACGATATAAAAGTCGAAGTTTTCCATGTTCAGGGTCGAAATGTTGCTGGAGTTAAATTGTCGAGATAAAAATCGAAGCTTCTCCTGTTCAAAATCCTAATTTCAGGCTAGAAGTCGGATCTTTTTGCGTTTAAAAGTAAAATTTTGAAATTGAATTCAAAATTTTCATGTTGAAGTAAAAATTTGAAGATAAAAGTCGAAGCGTTTTTGTCCAAAGTCGGCACTTATTGTGTTTGAACTCTGAAATCCGTATTAGCCGTTACTAGGACTTTTTTACTTACCATACCTGGATTCACCATAGCAATGAATACTGGCTGATGTTAAAATCAACAAGTGTGTGATCTAGCTGTAGTGTGATAGGTGACGTCATGAATTCCGATTTTGGCTTACTGGGCAAGGTACAGACATCAGCGGCACATCAATGGAAAGCCCAGAAAATAGTGTATTATTCAACAAGCGGGTAATGATTGCTTTTTACTCATGAGGATGCAGTTTGCCGACACGAGCCTCGGCGAGTGTCGTAAAGCATCCGAATGAGTAATAGCCATTACCCGCGATGAGTAGAAGCATAGTTAGCTTTATCCAGCCTTATTGAAAAATGCAGGCATGTATACGCGTGATAATGCGTGCATTATTCAATAGGATTAGATAAAGAGATTTTTTTTTTCATCTGGAGTATTTGGTTTTGGAGGTCATGAATTTTTGAATTCATTAATAAAATGAAATTCAAGTCTGGATTTTGTGTTTGAAGTTCAGTTTTCCGTGTTGAAAGTCGAAATTTCGAGATTAAAGTCGAAGTCGAAGCTTTGTGCGTTTGAAGCCGACATTTTGACAAAAGTCGAAGTTTTTGTGTTGAGTCATTTGTAGTTCAAGTCAAATGGTCGAAATTAGAGTTTTTCTAATTCAAAATGGCAGCTTTTCGTGTTGAAGTCGACATTTCGTGGTTACAGTGGACTGTCGAAATAAAAGTCGTAGTTTTTCTTGTTTGAAGTTTGAATTTCACATTTGAAGTCACAATCTCGGGATAAAAACCGGAGCTTTTTGCGTCTAGATAAATATTCCTGTTCTCGTCCATTAGATCTATTAGCTTGAAGGTGGTAGTTTTCTTGGGTTATTTTGAAACGTCAAAGCTTTTCTTGTTTAAAGTCGCAGTTTCCGTGCTTGAAGTCTGAATTTCGTATTTGAAGCCAAAGTTTTCTGTTTGAAGTCTAAACTTCGAAATAAAAGTCAAAGCTTTGTGCGTTTGAAGTCGACATTTTAAATAAAGTCGAAGTCGAAATTTATGTAGTTGAAGTCAGAATGTCAATATCAGAGTTTTTCTAGTTTGAAATGGCAGTTTTACATGTTTGAAGTCGAGATTTAGTTGTTCAAGTGAGATGTCGAAATGAAAGTCGTAGTTCTTCTTGTTTGAAGTTGCAGTTTTTCGTATTTCAAGTCTGAATTACACATTCAAAGTCACAATCTCGAGATAAAAGCTTGTTGAAAGTCACAATTTCGAAATAAAAGTCCTAGTTAAAGTCGAAATCTGGATCAAAGCCGAAGCTTTTCTCCTTTTAAGTCGCAGTCTTTCATGTTTGAAGTCTGAATTTAGATTTTTGGAAGTCGAAGTTGTTTGTGCTGAAATTCGAGATGATAATTGACTTGGGTCTCGACTTTTATTTACGTATTTGAAGCCGAAGTTTTTTGGGTTTGAAGTCGCTGTTTTTCGTGTTTGGAGTCGCTGTTTTTCGTGTTTAAAGTCACTGTTTCTCGTGTTTCAAGTGGACATGATATAAAAGTCGAAGTTTTCCATGTTTAGAGTTTAATGTTGCTAAAGTTAGATTGTTGAGATAAAAGTCGAAGCTTTTCTTGTTCAAAATCGAAATTTCAGGATAGTAGTCGGATCTTTTTGCGTTTAACAGTGAAATTTTTAAGTTATTCGAAATTTTCGTGTTGAAGTCAAAATTTCATGGTTCGAGTAAGAATGTCGGGATAAAAGTCGAAGATTTTTTGTCCAAAGTTTTAAGTTTTCCGTGTTGAAAGTCGAAATTTCAAGATAAAAGTCGAAGCTTTGTGGGTTTGAAGCCGAAATTCTGAAAAAGAAGTCGAAGTTTTTGTGTCTAGTCGAAATTTGTAATTAAAGCCAAAAGGTCGAAATTAGAGTTTTTCCAGATCAAAATAGCAGTTTTCCGTGTTTGAAGTCTGAATTTTGCTTTCAAGCCACAATCTCGAAATAAAAATCTTGTCGAAAGTCACAATTTCGAGATAAAAGCCCGAACTTTTTGCGTTTGAAGTCTAAATTCAGAACTTGAAGTCAACATTTTTATGCCAAAGTCGAAATGTCACGGTTCAAGTGGAAATGTCTAGATAAAAGTCGAAGCTTTTCTTGTTCAAAGTCGCAGTTTCCGTGCTTGAGGTCTAGATTTCGTGTTTGAAGCCAAAGTTTTCAGTGTTTGAGGTCTAAATTTCGAAATAAAAGCCAATGCTTTGTGCGTTTGAAGTCGACATTTCAAATAAAGTCGAAGTCTAGATTCATGTAGTTGAAGTCAGAATATCGAGATCAAGTTTTTCTTATTCAAAATGGCAGTTTTACATGTTTGAAGTCGACATTTCGTTGTTCAAGTAGAATGTCGAAATAAAAGCCGTAGTTTTTCTTGTTTGAAGTTGCAGTTTTCGTGTTCAAAGTCTGAATTTTACATTCAAAGTCACAATCTCGAGATAAAAGCCTTGTTGAAAGTCACAATTTCGAAATAAAAGTCTTGGTTAGAGTCGAAATCTAGATCAAAGCCGAAGCTTTTCGCGTTTGGAGTCTAAATTTTAAACTGAAGTCAGAAATTTTTGTGTTGAAGTTGGAATATCATGACTTAGGTCAGAATGTCGAGATAAGAATCGAAGCTTTTCTCGTTTGGAGTCGCAGTCTTTCATGTTTGAAGTCTGAATTTTGATTTTCGGAAGTCGAAGTTGTTCGTGCTGAGATTCGAGATAATTGACTTTGATCTCGACTTTTATTTACGTATCTGAAGCTGAAGTTTTTTTTGTGTTTGAAGTCGCTGTTTTTCGTGTTTGAAGTCAACATGACCATATAAGAGTCGAAGTTTTCCATGTTTAGAGTCGAAATGTTTCTGAAGTTAGATTGTCGAGATAAAAATCGAGGCTTTTCTTGTTCAAAATCGAAATTTCAGGATAGAGGTCGGACCCTTTTGCGTTTAAAAGTGAAATTTTGAAATTAAATTCGAAATTTCCGTGTTGAAGTCGAAATTTCATGATTTAAGTAAGAATGTCGAGATAAAAGTCGAAGCTTTCTTGTCCAAAGTCGGCACTTACCGTGTTTGAACTCTGAAATCCGTATTTATACCCGAAATTTTCCGTGTTTGAAGTCGTCATGTCGATATGAAAGTCAAAGTTTTCCGTGTTAGAGTCGAAATGTCCTTGTTGAAGTCAAAATTCCGAGATAAAAATTGAATCTTTTCTTGTTCGAAGTCGAAATTTCAAGTTGAAAGTCGGATCTTTTTGCGTTTAAAAGTGAAATTTTGAAATGAAATTCGAAATTTCCGTGTTGAAGTCTAAATTTCATGGTTTAAGTAGAAATGTCGAAATAAATGTCGTGGTTTTTCTTATTCAAAGTCGCAGTTTTCATGCTTGAAGTCCACATTTTGTGTTTGACACTGAAGTTTTCCGTGTTGAAAGTCGAAATTTCGAGAAAAAAGTCGAAGCTTTGTGCGTTTGAAGCCGATATTTGGGAAAAAGTCGAAGTTTATTTGTTTAGTCGAAAGTAGTTCAAGTCAAAAAATCGAAATTCGAGTTTTTCCAGTTCAAAATGGCAGTTTGTTGTCTTTGAAGTCGACATTTCGTGGTTAAAGTGGACTGTCGAAATAAAAGTCGAAGTTTTTTTCGCTTATAATTGCATTTTCCGTGTTTGAAGTCTGACTTTTGCATTTCAAGTCACAGTCGAGAGAAAGTTTTTCGTGTTTGAAGTCGTCATGTCCATATGAATGTCAAAGTTATCTGTGTTTAAAGTTGAAACTCGTTGTTGAAGTCAAAATTTCGAGATAAAAATCGAATCTTTTCTTGTTCAAAGTCGCAGTTTTCGTGCTTGAAGTCTGAATTTTTTGTTTGAAGCTGAAGTTTCTCGTGTTTAAAGTCAAAAATTCGAGATAAAACTTGAAATTTCAAGAAAAAAGTTTCAATTGTGCGTTGAAAGCCGACATTTTGAAAAAAAAGTCGAAGTTATTGTGTTTAGCAGAGTTAGAGTTTTTCCAATTCAAAATGGCAGTTTTTCGTGTTCAAAGTCGACATTTCGTGGTTAAAGTGGAATTTCGAAATAAAAGTCGAAGTGTTTTTTGTGTAAAATTGCAGTTTTTCGTGTTTGAAGTCTGATTTCGCATTTCAAGCCACAATCTTGATATAGAAGTCTTCTCACAATTTCGAGATAAAAGCCGGAGCTTTTTGCGTTTGAAGTCGAAATTTCATTGTATACATAAGTCAGAATGTCGAAATATAAGTCAGAGCCTTTCTTGTTCAAAGTCGCAGTTTTCGTGCTTGAAGTCTGAATTTTGTGTGCGAAACCGAAGTCTTCCATCTGTTTGAAGTTGACATGTCGATGCGAAAGTCGAAGTTTTCCGTGTTTAAAGTCGAAATTTCGAGATAAAAGTCGAAGCTTTGCGCGTTTGAATCTAACATTTTTTAATCAAGTCGAAGGTTTCGTATTTAGTCTGAATTTGTAGTCGAAGTATCAATGTAGAGATAAAAGTTGTTCGTGTTGGAATTCGCAGTTTTTCGAGTTCGAAGTCGAAATTTCGTGGTTGAAGTGGAATGTTGAGATGTTTTTTATTTATTCGAAGTTGCAGTTTGTCGTGTACAAGTCTGATTTTTACATTTAGTCACAATTTCGAGATAAAAGTCTTGTTGAAAGTCGAAATGTTGAGATGAAAGTCCTAATAAAAGTCGAAATATCGAGATTAAAGTCGAAATTCTTTAATTCATAGTCAAAATTTCGAGATAAAAGTTGTATCATTTTGCGTTTGAAATCGGAATTTTGAAATAAAAGTCAAAATTGTCGTGTTGAAGTCGAAATTTCGTGATTGAAGTCAAGTTGTCGAGATAAAAATGTTCTTTCTATTTCTTGTTCAAAGCCGCAGTTTTTGTGCTTTATGTCTGAATTTCGTGTTTAAAGTCGATATGAAAGTCGAAGTTTTTCCTGTTTAAAGTGGAAATTTCGTGGTTGAAGTCAAAATGTCGAGATAAAAATTGGAGCTTTCCTTATTCAAAGTCGTAGCTTTTCGTGTTCTAAGTCTGAATTTCGTTTTTTCAAGGGGAAGTTTCTCGTGTTGAGTCGAAATTTCGAGATTAAAAATCAAAGCTTTTTACATGTGAAGTCGAAATTTTGTAATAAAATCAAAGTTTTCGTGTTTAAGCCAAATTTCGTGATTTTAAAGTCGGAAGTAGAGCTAAAAATCGAAGCTTTTCCTGTAGTACGGCGGTTAGTGGACGATATTAAGACCTACCTTGCATTTTATTCTAGAGCATTCAGACTTGGCATAGTTGTAGTTCATACCCCCAGCTTACCAGCTTAATTCTAGTGTAAATCATAGTTTGTTTTGATGTGAATCAATCTTTATGCTGGTGTAAGTCAAGCTTTATTCTGGTGTAAATCAATCTTCATTCTGACGTAAGTCAAGTTTTATCATGGCAAAAAAACAAGTTTTATTCCAGTGTGAATCAAGCTTTATGCTGGTGTAAATCAAGCTTAATTTCAAAGTGAATCAAGATTTATTCTGGTGCAAATCAAGCGTCATTTTGGCGCGAATCAAGTTTTATTCTGGCGTAAGCCAAGCTGCTCATTATGTCATAGAACAAGTTTTACTATAACGTGAATCAAGCTTTATTCTGGTGTAGCAGATCAAGCCAAGCTTTATGCTGGTGCAGAGAGAGCTTTATGCTGGTGTAGATCTAGTTTTATTCTGATGTCAATCAAGCGCCAGGCGCCAAAGCGACACAGTATGCCAGTGTGAATCCAGCTTTAGTTACTGTTGAAGTGTTGAACCATCGCCGCTGGCTCAACTCTACCTTTAAATTAGGCTTTATTTTCTCAAGAGCACTAATTCTACCCCGAGGGGGTAACCACTCATGCAATATGTGGGACACCTTGTTTGCAATATGTGTGCAATACCTGTGCAATACGTGTGCAATATATGCAATAAGTATGCAATAGGTTGCAATAGTATGCAATAAGTGTGCAATATCTATGTAATAGGTTGCAATAGTATGCAATAAATGCGCAATAAGTATGCAATAAGTATGCAATAAGTATGTAATAAGTATGCAATAAATATGCAATAAGTATGCAATAAGTGTGCAATAAGCATGCAATGAATACGCAGTAGAGCACATCGCGCATGCTCAGATGTCACCATATCGTAAGTGTGGGTCGTTGAGCCAGGGGACTCGAGTGGTTTTCACCTTGGGGACTTGACGTGTCATACCTTTTTGGATTCTCCACAACACCAGCATACAAATAAGCCATCATACGTTTTTGTATCGAGTAGCTTAAGACCGTCATCTTGGAAAAACCGCGCCAAATATGTAGTTTTTGTGGTTTGTATTTTTTTTTTCGCATCAACGGCACCTCTAATTGGAAAAATGCAACTGAATAAAATGAAACAACAGAATTTACTATAAACATCGTTTAGCACCGTTTTTTGACAGGTCTCGTGAGGTACTCCAAATATCACAGTTCATAGTTCAGCTATGGCAAATTTCTTTATTTAACATTTTCGAGTACACCCGATGATATTCATACAAACCGAACTTCACGTCATTGTCTTTCTAGCATACTTCAACAGGAATGCTCTTCGCGGCATTTTGATGTCCGTCTGTCCATCGGTCTAACTGTCTGTCTTACCAATTAATTGCCCCTGAACGAGAAGACCTAGCAAAAATCGACTTCTTGTGTGTAACATGTGGTCACCGGAGAATGGAATTAGGAAAAAAAATAAATTCTTAAATCGTCGCCATCTTGGTCCGCAATGTCAAATTTTCTCAAAAGTGATCCGATTTTTATGAAACTTTTTTTTATTTCTCCTTGGTACAGCAATCTGCCCATCGGGCAATAAGCATATCTTTTTAAACATTATAGGTACATGACATGTAGATGTAGAAGGTGCTCCAGTGAGTAGCCTTAATAATGAATAATAAATATTATGTCATAACAAAATGACATACAATACATATTAAAATCATATTAAGATGGAAGAATGTACAATGCGACTGTTGACACTTGGGTGATTCTTCGTTATCTGAGTTCATCAACCAGGTCGATTGGCTGAAGACGATTCAGTCTTTGTACTACGTCACTTTGGTCAAGAGTTGGTTGGCAAGCGTGTATAAAAAATATATTTGACTTCCAATCAAAAGATCTTATTTAAAGTTTAAATAATGATTATTTTAACAATCTCTTCTTTAATTATTATTACGGATGCGATGGCGATTGATTCATGCGATGGCGCATTTGATTTTATGTCAAATGCGATGACATTTTGTCGCTGTATCTCGTACTAAAGTGATAAATGGTATCCTCCACGGACAGCTGGAGATTAATTTCCATTCGTTTGTATTTTTGTCTTATTGGATGAAATTATAGTTCGGCGAATTTTGAGGGTTCAAGGATGATGAGTAAAAAATTTTTCTTTGTTAACGCACAACGTTCAACAAATTAATTTCCATGTGATACGTCAATATGGCGCAAATCGTGGAACTAACATGAAAACCATCAGTATCAGTGCATACACAAGACACGACTAGGTTCCAGTTTTCATCAAAATCGGACCACTTTAACCAATTTCAACATGGCGGACAAAATGGCGGCGGATCAAAAAGAAAACATCAAAATCATTATTTAACATAAAAAACATGAGTGTATACCAAGTTTCATGAAAATCGGATCACTTTTAAGAAAATTTGACATTGCGGATCAAGATGGCGACGGTTTGAGATTTTTTTCTCTAATTACCATTCTCCGGTGACTACATGTTACACACAAGAAGTCGACTTTCGCTAGGTCTTCTCGTTCAGAGGCAATTAATTCATAAGACAGACGGTTGGACCGATAGACAGACGGACAGACGGACATCAAAATGCCGCTAAGAGCAGCATTTCTAGTAAAGTACGCTAGAAAAACAATGACGTGAAGTTCGGTTTGTATAAATATCATCGGGTGTACTCGAAAATGTTAGATAACGAAATTTGCCACAGCTTAACTATGAACTGTCATATTTGGAGTAACGAGATCTGTCGAGAAACGGTGCTAAACGATATTTATAGTAAATTTGGTTGTTTAATTTTATTTAGTTTCATTTTTCTAATTGGAGGTACTGTTGATAAAAAAAATACAAACCACAAGAACTACATATTTAGCGTGGTTTTTCCAAGATGGCGGCCTTAAGCTACTCGATACAAAAACGTATCATGGCTTATTACTTTCCCGGCCCACCCACGAACACGGAGGGAAAGTATTGTAATCGTGCAGAAAAAAAGTTTTGAGATTTCACCGGATATATCCGTTTTGAGGTCCCCCAAGACGATTAAGACCATTTTCAGAATGATGTCTGTCTGTGTGTGTGTATGTGTGTGTGTATGTGTGTCTGTCTGTGATCTTCCACGATAACTGCCGTAACGTTGACTGGATCGACTTGATATTTGGTATACAAACATGGTTGTTTCCTGAAAAGAGCCCATTAGTTTTTGGCTGTCATCTGTCAAACCCAACTGTCACTATCATCAAATGTCAGAAGCTATATCTCACGGAACTCAACTTGCAATATGTCATTTGAAAGCCCTTGGAAAACTGTATTCAGAACAGTTGGAAACATTGCCCTATCTGTCATCTGTCAAATAATAAAAAATGTTAAAGTTCAAAACTTTACCAATTAATTATTCAAAATCTATCTGATGGATTGGAACCAGATTTGGCAGGAAGCAACACAACAAAAGAGTCAAATTGAGGCCGCAGTTGCAGTTTTCCACCATTCTCCAGTTGAGCGTAATGAATTTTCGAAATTTCTCCTGGCCGTTGCCACTCAGGAGGGGCTCTCGCCGGTGTTTCGACCAGCACGACTCGCTTTTGTAGCAGGACTCCATTCAAAAATTTATTCCTGCTCGGGGATCGACTTTTTTTTGGAAATTTCAACTGATATCGAAAGTAGATTGTATTGAGCGTCGTGCAGGTCTATTTTCAGAGTTGACACGGTTTCGGTTTTCCGACTGTAATTTTTTCAAAATGAAATTTGCACATTCCGTGAATTTGAGAAAAACGCAATGCAAACTTCTACATGCGGTAGGCCCCACGAAATATTAATTTTAGGTGCAGACATGCTGTGAATAAAAGTTAGAGAAAAGAATGAGCTAATTTTTGGAGGAAACATTTTCGAAATCGGATCAACAGTTGCCGAGTTTTCCTCTCTGGAAAAACTGCAAATTTTCCAACTTTTTATTCAGTGAACAGATTTCTCGGAATTGTTTTTTTTAGAGAATAGATAACTGGTTCTTGAACATTTTCCAATAATTTCTCTCCAATTTCCCGGAAATTTTCCTCCTGAAAATATAAAACCACTCATGCGATCGTACAAATTAAGCGGTTCTGTCACGATAATTACCGAATTATTGATCCGATCAAATCGAAATCAGGTACGGAGGCCTAAGTTCAGCCTGGAATGTTCTGATTAGACTTTGGGTGGATGATTTTGATCGGAAGCCCTCAGGTGGCACATTGGGTCTGGGTTTGTCTGCCCAAGCTCTAAATTGAAAATATAGAATTGAAATTTGACACACAGATGCAGGAAAGTTTTCAATCAAGTTTTTGTAATTTCATCATCATATCTAAAGTAGGAACAAAAATTTCAATAAGGAACCAGCATTGCATTTTTGAGATATCACAGCAGTTAGCTACCTAGTTCTACCTTTTTGATCATTTCATCACCTTGGAAAACTGACCTAACCTGTCATTTTTTCTGTCCGCTCAACAATGGATGCAGGATGCTCGCTAAACGCTCGACTAAATAGAATTTTTTCATCAATTTCCAAATCGAATCGCCCCCTCCCGAAGGGACACTTCGATCAAAATCATTACTGACGTCTCTGGATACCGCCGGGAAAGTTTTGTGTCGCCCCACAACAGATTTTTTTATGCTGGTGTTGTGGGAAATCCAAAAAGGTATGACACGTCAAGTCCCCGGGGTGAAAATCGTGATTTTTGGCTCCTGGCTCATCGACTAATACCAGTTATCTACCTGTTATCTCGCCTGTTATTATTCTTTGCAGTTTTTTATCATTGTTCAATTGTTGTATAATTGCTTCTCTTCTACATTTACCTCGAGATTCACCTATCTTCGTCAAATTAGTGTTGAAGGTATGGGAAATATGAACTGTAGGCTGTTTGTAGGTTACCTCCCTGCAGGTACTTACCTACATGTATGTATTTGAGTGCCGGTTACCGTGTTATTTTGATGGCAATTAGTAATGCAAAATGTATGCAATATGCATGCAATACATGCAATATCTATGCAATATGGATGCAATACATGCAATATTCATGCAATACATGAAATATTCATGCAATACATGCAATATTCATGCAATACATGCAATATTTGTGCAATACATGCAATATTTGTGCAATATAACATGTGTGGGACGCCCAAAGTCCTAGTGGTTACCCCCTCGTTCTACCCAGTACTACCGTAATCACGCTTTACTTAACCAAGTGCATTTTCGCAAAGCTTGTACCGTAAATATTGTAAATCAGGCATATATCCAATGTAACTTAATTGAGCTTCACCTGTAAATCGAGCAGCAAGCTTCATTTTGATGGGAATCAGGCTTCATTCTAGTAGAAATCAAGCTTTATTCTAGTGGAAATAAAGTATGTTTCTTTTCAAGGCACGAAAGCGACGCAATCTCGGACGCAATGCAGGTGTAAATCGAGCTTAAGAGCAAGCGTTGCCGCGTGCTCGGTTTTACCTGTAAAATAGCTTGATTCTAATGGGAATCAGGTTTTATTTTAGTGAAAATCAAACTTCATTCTGGTGGAAATCAGGCTTTATTTTAGCGTAAATGAAGTTTACTCTTTTTAAAGGCACGAAAGCGACGCAATGCAGGTACAAATCGAGCTTTATAGTTATTATTAAAGCATTGCCGCCGGCTCAGTTTTACCTGTAAATCAAGCTTCATTCTAATGAGAATCGGACTTCATTCTTGTGGAAATCGAGCTTCACTCTGGTGGAAATCAGGCTTTATTCTAGTGTAAATCAAGCTTCATTCTGGTGAAAATCAAGATTTATTCCAGCGTAAATGAAGTTTGATTTTTTCAAAGGCACGAAAGCGACGCAATGCAGGTGCAAATCGAGCTTTATAGTTGTTCATCAAAAGCGTTGTCCTGGGCTCAGTTTCACTTGTAAATCAAGCTTCATTCTAATGGGAATCGGGCTTCATCTAGTAGGAATCGGGCTTCATCTAGTAGGAATCGAGCTTCATTGTTGTGGAAATCAAGCTTATTCATCCTAGTAAAAATCAGGCTTTATTCTTATGTAAATGGAGCTTGATTTTTTTTAGGCATGAAAACGACGGGGCGCATTAGTAAATCGAGTTTTATGGTTGTCTGAAAGTTTTACCCGTTAATTAAGCTTCATAGTTTGAATGTAAATCAAGCTTTATTCCAGTATAATAGCGACACAGCGGTGGTACTGCTGGTGCAACTCGAGCTTTAGTCGCTGCAAAAGATTGCCGTGGGCTAAATTCTACCTGTAAATCGAGCTTTAAGAAAAACAAGATTTCCTTATTGTATGTGAAAATTGCAAATCCCAGCTTTATTGTCTAATGTGAATCAAGCTTCTAGTGTAAATCAAGCTTCATTCTGGTCCAAATCAAACTTGATTCTGATGTATTTAAATGACACTTTATTTCAGTGGAAATCAATCTTTATTATGCCGAGTTCGTTCTGGTGTAAATCAAACTTTAGTTCAATGTAAATCAAGCTTTAGTTTAATGTAATTCAAGCTTTAGATTAAGGTTGTTCGAGCCTTGTTCTAGTGTAACTTGAGATTTATGTTTTTTACGTTATTTGTGCCTTATAAACTTTGTGAATCTGTTAAAATTACCAACCTAAATACTTGCTTGAAGAAAAAGTACTTGCCTAAAGGTGAGTTCAGTCAGCTTATTTAGCCGCAAGTTTTAATTTTAGTCGCAAGTGCAGCGACGCCCATTGGCTCTTATGAACCAGCCTCCTCAGAACAGCCAATAAGCGATGCAGCGCTTACGACTAAAATTAAAACTTGCGGCTAAATAAGCTGACTGAACGCACCTTTATATTTTGTAAAATGAGTGAGTAGGTACTGTAACTTTTTGAACAGTATTCTGTAATTGTTTAAATAGGTAGGTACTCACCTGAATACCTCGATTTTTTTTTCAAAATGTCGGCTTCAAACGCACAAAGCGTCGACTTTTATCTCGAAATTCCAACTTTTAATTTAACACGGGAAACATCAGCTTCAAAAACAAAATTCAGACTTCAAGCACAAAAACTGCGACTTTGAATAAGAAAAGCTACGACATTTGTTTCGACATTCCAACTTGAACCATAAAATTTCGACTTCAACACGAAAATTTCGAATTTAATTTCAAAATATCACTGTTGAATGCAAAAAGATCCGACTCTTCTATCTTGAAATTTCGATTTTGAACAAGAAAAGATTCAATTTTTATCTCGACATTTTGACTTCAACAAGGACATTTCGACTCTAAACACGGAAAACTTTGACTTTTATATCGTCATGTCCACTTGAAACACGAAAAACAGCGACTTCAGACAAAAAAAGTTCGGCTTCAAATACGTAAATAAAGTCGAGATCTAAGTCAATTATCTCGAATTTCAGCACGAACAACTTCGACCTCCGAAAATCAAAATTCAGACTTCAAACATGTAAGACTGCGACTCCAAACGAGAAAAGCTTCGATTCTTATCTCGACATTCTGACCTAAGTCATGATATTCCAACTTCAACACAAAAATTTCTGACTTCAGTTTAAAATTTAGACTCCAAACGCGAAAAGCTTCGGCTTTGATCTAGATTTCGACTTTAACCAAGACTTTTATTTCGAAATTGTGACTTTCAACAAGGCTTTTATCTCGAGATTGTGACTTTAAATGTTAAATTCAAACTTTAAACACGAAAAACTGCAACTTCAAACAAGAAAAACTACGGCTTTCATTTCGACATTCTACTTGGACAACGAAATGTCGACTTCAAACATGTAAACCTGCCATTTCAAACTAGAAAAACTTTGATCTCGACATTCTGACTTCAACTGCATAAATCTCGACTTCGACTTTATTTAAAATGTCGACTTCAAACGCACTAAGCTTTGGACTTTTATTTCGAAATGTATACTTCAAACACTGAAAACTTTGGCTTCAAATACGAAATTTAGACCTCTAGCACGGAAACTGCGACTTTAAACAAGAAAAGCTTCGACTTTCATCTAGACATTTCAACTTAAACCGTGAGATTTCGACTTCAACATGAAAAATTCGACTTTTAGTTCTGAATTTAGACTTCAAACGCAAAAAGCTCCGGTTTTTATCTCGAAATTGTGACTTTCGACAAAATTTTTATCTCGAGATTGTGACTTGAAATGCAAAATTCAGACTTCAAACACGGAAAACTGCTATTTTGAACTAGAAAAACTCTAATTTCGACCTTTTGGCTTCAACTACAAATTTCGACTGGCACAAAAACTTCGACTTCTTTTTCAGAATTTCGGCTTCAAACGCACAAAACTTCGACTATATGAATTATATTGAAAAAAAAAATCGACATGACGACTTCAAACACGAAAAACTTCGGGTTCAAATACGGAATTCAAAGTTCAAACACGATAAGTGCGACTTTGGACAAGAAAGCTTTGACTTTTATCTCGACATTCTTACTCAAACCATGAAATTTCGACTTCAACACGGAAATTTCGAATTTAATTTCAAAATTTCCATTTCTGAACGCAAAAGGATCCGATTTTTATCCTGGCCAGAAACTCCGATTTTGAACAAGAAAAGCTTCGATTTTTATCTCGACAATCTAACTTCAACAACATTTCGACTCGAAATATGGAAAACTTCGACTTTTATATCGTCATGTCGACTTCAAACACGGAAAGCAGCGACTTCAAACACAAAAAAAACGACTTTAAACACAAAGGAACTTCGGTTTCGAATACGTGAATAAAAATCGAGATGAAAGTCGATTACCTCGAAATTTTGATTTTCAACACAAACAACTTCAACTTTCAAAAAAAGAAATCCAGACTTCAAACATGAAAGACTGCGACTTCAAACAAGAAAAGATTCGATTTTTATCTTGACATTCTGACCTAAGCCATAATATTCTGACTTCAACACAAAAATTTCGAACTTTAGTTCGAAAATTTAGACAAAAGCTCCAGCGAAATTTTGACTTCAATCTTGAAAAACTGCGACTTCAAACAAGAACATTTTTTCTATCTCGACAATATCACTCCAACTACTTTAGACTAAACACGAAACCTGCAACTTTATTTCAAAATGTTAACTTCAAACGCACGAGGTTTCACGAAATTAGTACTCCAACACGCAAAAATATCCGACTTCTATTCTGGGATTTCGATTTTTAACAAGAGAAGCTTCGATTCTCATCTCGACATTTCAACTTCAACAACATTTCGACTTCCAAAAAATAAAATTCAGACTTCAAATATGAAAGACTGCGACTTCAAACGGAAAGAGCTTCGTTTCTTATCACGTCATTCTGACTTGAGCCATAATATTCCGCCTTTACACTAGAAGTTCGACTTCAGTTCAAAATTTAGACTTTAAACGCGAAAAGCTCGGGCTTTTATCGAGATTTCGACTTCAACCAAGACTTTTATTTCGAAATTGTGACTTTCAACAAGATTTTCATCTCGAGGTTGTGACTTTAAATGTATAATTCAGACTTGAAACACGAAAAACTGCAACTTCAAACAAGAAGAACTACGACTTTCATTTCGACATCTCACTTGAACAACTGAATGTCGACTTCAAACATGTGAAACTGTCATTCTGAATTAGAAAAACTTTGATCTTGACATTTTGGCTTTCGACTACATAAATCTCGACTTCGACTTCATTTCAAAATGTCGACTTCAAACGCACAAAGCTTCACACACGTGATCGGTGACGTCATGGATTCCGATTATTGTGTTTGCTAGACTGTAAGACAGAATATCTGACTTACTGGGCCAGGTACAGGTGAGTCTTTTTGGAGATTTAAATCTCAAGGTCAAGGTCACGACCTTGTCTTTTTCCAAAGCTTTATGTGGTGGGCATTACGTAACACGTAACGTAACAGAGCTCGGTATTGTCTGAATCATGAAGCGAATTTTCATTTGGATAAATCCAGGACTGGACTGGGTTAAGTCCTACGAATAAATTTCAACCGACCAGACCATCAGTGACTATAACTTGCAATTTGCGATCGGATCATTGGCCAGAGCCGAAGTTTACGTTCAACCCCTTCGTCTCCACCCTACCCTACTTTGAAATTTCAAATAGGATTACCTATCTTGTGATACATCAAATTGAATCGATCAAGTATCTCATTCTGCATCTTTTTTAACCCTTTTGGTTTTTTACCAAGCGTTGATAGTTTGAGAGATGATTCGTATTTTGCTCAGCTTACTGTACCGTAGTAGGTAGTAAGTAGTACTAGAGATGAATAATTTTGCACCACTGTTATTGAACCTGGAACTTTGTCGAGCACTTTAATGTTTCAATAATTAAGCACACAGCAACCTAAACACAAAGTATCAAATATCGTTTTATTGTAGTGGTAGAAGGAGCACAAAAGGCCGTCGAAAGTTTACCCGTTGATTAAGCTTCATAGTTTGAGTGTAAATCAAGCTTTATTCCAGTATAATAGCGACACAGCGGTGGTACTGCTGGTGCAACTCGAGCTTTAGTCGCTGCAAAAGATTGCCGTGGGCTAAATTCTACCTGTAAATCGAGCTTTACTTCTCAAGGGAAACAAGATTTCCTTATTGTATGTGAAAATTGCAAATCCAAGCTTTATTGTCTAATGTGAACCAAGCTTCTAGTGTGAATCAAGCTTCATTCTGGTCCAAATCAAGCTCGATTCTGATGTATTTATGACACTTCATTTCATAGGAACTCACTCTTTATTATGGCGAGTTCGTTCTGGTGTAAATTAAACTTTAGTTCAGTGTAATTCAAGCTTTAGATTAAGGTTGTTTGAACCTTGTTCTAGTGTAACTGGAGCTTCATGTTTTTTTTGTATTTGTGCCTTATAAACTTTGTGAATCTATTAAAATTACTAACCTAAATACTTCCTTGAAGAAAAAGTACTTGCCTAATATTTTGTAAAATGAGTGAGTACTGTAACTTTTTGAATAGTATTCTGTAATTATTTAAATAAGTAGGTACTTACTTGAATGCTTTGATTGACAGTTGAAACGTCGCTTTGACGTAATCGCCCTCTAATGCGTAGTACACTCGGCAGCAAAAATACCGCCCACTTCATGACGAAGACGACTATTTGCTTGGCCTGTTTTACCGTAGTAGGTAGGTATGTGCTTCAATGCCGGCCTTGAAGAGGGCTAAGTAAGCAAACTGGGTGTTGGGTCGACGGCCTTTTGTGTTCCTTCTACCACCACAATAAAATGATATTTGATACTTTGTGTTTAGGTTGCCGTGTGCTTAATTATTGAAACAATAAAGTGCTCGACAAAGTTCCAGGTCCAATAATAGTGGTGCAAAATTATCCATCTTTAGTACTACTCACTACCTACTACGGTACAGTAAGCTGAGCAAAATACGAATGATCTCTCAAACAATCAACGCTTGGTAAAAAACCAAAAGGGTTGAAAAAGATGTAGAATGAGATACTTGATACGATTCAATCTGATGTATCACAAGATAGGTAATCCTATTTGAAATTTCAAAGTAGGGTAGGGTGAGGACGAAGGGGTTGAACGTAAACTTCGGCTCTGGCCAATGATCCGATTGCAAATTGCGAGTCATAGTCACTGATGGTCTGGTCAGTTGAAATTTATCCTTAGAATTTAACCCAGTCCAGTCCTGGATTTATCCAAATGAAAATTCGCTTCATCATTCAGACAATACCGAGCTCTGTTACGTTACGTATTACGTAATGCCCACCACATAAAGCTTTGGAAAAAGACAAGGTCGTGACCTTGACCTAGAGATTTCAATCTTCAAAAGGATGCAGGGAAAACAATGCATTCCAATTTTCAAATGTCCACTGCTTTCCGCCAATAAGTTTAGGTATAGGTACCTAGTTAACACTGTGTTTCTATTATTAGTACAGGTTTATTTTGGTTATCATCTAGTCTCACGCCGTGATCTCGATGTATACAGTAAATATACTAAACACCGAAATGATAATCTTCAAGGCCTCCTTGTTTTTTCTCTCCTCTCTCTACCTCCCTCTCGCTCTCTCCCGCTTTAAAAAAACCGGCTAGTTTCTGGCACTAATAAGCATTTTCAATTCTTTACAGAGCTCGCAACGCACGCCACATTTCGCAGCAAGCCGTGGTCGAGTACGGTCGACTCTGTTTTGTTCTGCAAGCCGCCTTGTTTTTCCACGTTATCTCGCACAAATTTTGAAAAATGCTGCGTGCCATAGCCAAGTCCGCTGCGGGGACGGTCCAAAAATGCGGTTTTTCCGCCCAGGCCATGCCGGCGCCGATTGAAAACCCCACAGTCAAATATTCGGGGGTGAGTACACCTTAAAAAAAAAGAGTCTAGGTATAGGTAGTTTTTCTACATATTTTCCCTAGTTTTTTTTTACTTTTCGACAAAAACTACATTTTTTTTAAATAGGTAGATATTTACTTTAGAATCATTGTTGTAGTAATTGACTAACATGCAACTAGTCAAGGCCTTGGCCTGAAACTAATAGCATTTTGATCGGACGAAAAAAAAATCTAAACCATTTCTATTAGCCGCTATCAATAAAACGAGTAAATACATACCCACGTAATCAAAAGTGCTGTGTAACGATCAATTGTTTATACTGATAAGGCTCTTGAGCTCCTGCTGTTGCTAATTAAATTTGATGAATTCATTAGACCCTACCGCAGAGCCGCGGGCTTATTGTAGCTCGAGATAAATTTTTTGGAAAATATTTTGATCAATTTATTTCGTAGATCTTCATCAACAATGAATGGCACAAATCGAAATCCGGAAAAACGTTCGCCACAATCAACCCGACGACCGGGGAGAAAATTGCAGACGTACAGCAGGGCGGCAAGGAGGACATCGACTTGGCCGTGGACGCGGCCACCCAGGCCTTCAAGCTGAACTCGCCCTGGAGGACCATGGACGCCTCCGACAGGGGCAGGTTGCTCTACAAATTGGCCGATCTGATGGAAAGAGATGCCGGTTACATTGCCGTGAGTATCTCCCGTCGCGCTGGTTACATGAATGACTAATAAGTTGAACTAGTTACGTGAATAACTATTTGGTTAAACTAGCTACGTGAATATTTCACGCTGGTTACGTAAATACCTTACACTAGCTACAATGGTTAACATTCCTATAGTTACATAAATAACTATTCAGAAATCACTGGTTACATAAATAACTACTTAGCTGTTTGCTCACAACTACTATTAAGCTTGCTTTTCGCTCTCGTTCTTACTTCATTTCTGTACTAAATAGCATTTCGCTCAAGTCTCAGCAAACTCTACACTAGTGCGGTAAACTCACTCACTGGTTCTTACCGCACTAGTTATTGATTTGTCCACACAACTCATAAAGCTCACTTTTTCTCATTCATTCTAATAATACCTTTTTTCTCATTTGAATTGCTAACATCTTGCTTGAATTTAACCAAACATAACACTAGTGCGTTAAGATTGCTTTTACCATACTAGGTCTTCTTATTGATATTGTCTAATTTTTACACAGTTTATGAGCTCACTTTTCATCACTCGTTCTAATGAATTGCGATAATCTCGCTTGAATTCCAACAAACAACGTGAGTGCGATAAGAATGTCTTTACCGCACTAGGTTTTCTTATAAAAATATTTTCTCATATTCCCACAATTTGCAAGGCTCACTCTTCATCACTTGTTCAATGAATATTCGTTGCTGTACTAAATTGAGAAAATCTGGCTTGAATCTTGAACCCAACACGGGTGCAGTAAAAATACTTTTACCGCACTAGGTCTACTTATCACATTATTTTATAGCTTTGCCACAACTTACCAAGCTTACTTGGATCACTTGTTCAATAATCACTTCGTTGTCGAACTAAATTGCGATTTCCATACTAAATTGCGATAATCTCGCTTGAACTTGAACAAACTTAACATTAGTACGATAAGGATGTCTTTACCGCACTGGGTTCACTTTTCACACTATTTTCTAGCTTTCCCACAACTTGCAAAGCTTACTTGTATCACTTGTTCAATAATCACTTCGTTGCCATACTAAATCACAAAAATCACGCTTAAATTTGCACAAACCCAACACAAGTACGGTAAGAGTGCTTTTACCGCACTATATCTTATTACACTATATTTTCAATTTTTCAACAACTTGTGAAGCTCACTTTTCGTCATTTGTTCTAATGATTCTTTCGTTTCCGTACTGATTGCGATAATCTCGCTTGAATTTGATTTCACTCAATATGAGTACGATAAGAATGTCTTTACCGCACTAAGTATTTTTATCACACGATTTTCTATTTTTTTTCACAACTGATAAAACTCACTTTTTTCACCAACTGGGGAATAATGACCTTGTTTCCATATTAAATTGCGAACATTTCACTTGAATTGAAACAACTCTACATTAGTGCTGTAAGAATGCATTTACCACACGAGGTACTCTTATCACTAGATATCCTAATTTTTCCACAACTTGTAAACTTTACTTTTCATCACTTGTTTAGTAACATTTCTTTGTCATACTAAATGCGAAAATAGCGCTTGAATTTGCACGAACTCAATGCGAGTGCGGTAAAAGAGTGCGGTAAAAGTTTCTCATCTCACTATTTTCTAATTTTTTCCATAACTTGTGAAGCTCACTTTCCAAAACCCGTTCCAATAGTTTCCGTATCAAATTGCGATAATCTCGCTTAAATTTAAACAAACAACATGAGTGCGATAAGAATATCTTTACCGCACTAGGTCTATTTTCTATACGATTCTTCAGTTTCCCACAACTCACGGAGCCTTCTTGTATCACTTGTTCAATAACCACTTCGTTTCCGTACTAAATTGCAAAAATCGTGTTTGAATTTGAACAAACCCAGCACAAGTGCGTTAAGAGTGCTTTTACCACGCTATACATTATTGAACTATTTTTTTATTTTCCCAACAACATTTGTGAAGCTTTCTTTACGTCACTTGTTCTAATAATTTCCGTACTGAATTGCGATAATCTCGCACGAATTTGAATGAACAACGTGGGTGCGACAAGAATGTCTTTACCGCACTAGGTCTACTTTTCATACTATTTTCTAGCTTCCCTACAACTTACGGAGCTTATTTTTTATCAATTCTTTAATAATCACTCCGTTGCCATACTAAATAAATTCCAAAAAAATTGAATTCGCACAAATCGAACACAAGTGCAAATAGAATGCTTTTACCGCACTATGTCTTCTCATCACACTATTTTCTAATATTTCAGCAACTCGTTAAGTCCACTCTTCATCACTCGTTTTGATAATTCTTTCGTTTCCGTACTAAATTGCGATAATCTCGCTTGAATAACTCAACATGCGTGCGATAAGAATGTCTTTACCGCACTAGGTATTCTTATAACACGATTTACAAATTTTTCCACAACCTATAAAGCTCATTTTCTCACTAACTGGTGAATAATTACCTTGTTGTTTTTCTATACTAAATTGGGAACATTTGTTAGAATGCTTTTACCGCACTGGGTACTCTTATCACACGATAACTGAATTTTTCCACAACTTGTAAAGCTTACTTTCCATACTCCTTTTAAAAATCCCTTCGTTTCCGTACTGATTGCCATTTTCTCGCTTGCATTTGAACAAACTTGACTTGAGTGTGATAAGAGTGCTTTTACCGCACTAGGTAGGTATCAATTATCACAATTTTCAAATTTTTCCACAACTTACAAAGCTCTATTTTTCACTAACCGGTTCAATAATCACCTTGTTCCCGAACTAAATTGCAAACATCTTGCTCGAAATCCAACATCTCTACATGAGTGCTCTAAGAATGCTTTTACCGCACTAGGTACTCTTATCACACGATATTTGATTTTTTTTCCACAAGTTGTAAAGCTGCCTTTTCAACACTTGTTCAATAATTACTCCATTGCCTTACTAAATCGTGAATATCTTCGGTTTTTCCATGGTTTGTAAAGCTTACTTCTCATCAGTAAAGCTCACTTTTCATCACTTGTTTGATAACTACCTTATTTCCGTACCAAACTGTTACCATCTCGCTTGAATTTAAACAAGCGCAACACGGATGCGATAAGAATGCTTTTACGGCACTTGGTCTTCTTACCACGCTGCTCTTCAATTTTCCCACAACTTGTAAAGCTTACTTTTATCACTTGTTGAATAATTACTACTTCTAGGCTTCAGCACTATATTAGTTGATGTTTCCATAATTTGTAAGGCTTACTTTTCCACACTTGTTCAATAATAACTTCATTTCCCTATTAAATTGCTAACATCTCGCTTGAATTCAAGCAAACTCTACACGATAGGCGGCAAGAATGCTTTTACCGCACAAGGTCTTCTTATCACACTATTTTCTAATGTTTCCACAAGTTGAAAAAAAGTTACTTTTTTCAACTTGTTCAATAATGATTTTGTTGTCGTACCAAATTTCGAAGATCTCTCTTGAATTGAAGCAAATTTTACATGAGTGCTGTAAGAATGCTTTTACCGTACTTGGTCTTCTTTTGTAGTATTTTCCAACTTTTCCACTCATTGTAAATCGCACTTTCCCTCGCCTGTTGACCAATAAAAAAAATTTCTGACTAAGTTAAATTGCAAACATCATGCTCGAATTTGAACAAACGCAGCAGGAGTGCGGTAAGACTATTTTTACCGCGCTATGTCTTATCACACTATTTTCTAATTTTTCCATAACTTGTAAGGCTGGCTTTTCATCATTTGTTTGATAATTACTTGGTTACCGTACTGAATAGCGAAAATCTAGCTCGAATTTGAACACCCGCACCATCAACGCGGAAAGAATGCTTTTACCACACTAGGTCTGATTATCACACCATTTTCTAACTTTTCTACAAGTTGAAACGCTTACTTTTCATCACTTGTTTCAACTACTTAGATGCCATAGTAAATTGCGAACATCACGCTTGAATTCAAGCAAACTCTACACGAGTGAGGTAAGAATACTTTCACCGCACTTGGTCTTCTTATCGCGCTATTTTCTAATTTATCCACTTCTTGTAAAGCTTACTTTCCCTCACTTGTTTGGCAATCACGTATTTCGTTTCCAAACTAAATTGTTAACATCTCGTTCAAATTTGAACAGATGCAACACGACTGCGGTAAGAATGCTTTTACCCCACTAGTTATATGCTCTTACCGATTACGAACAATTCTCTGCAACTTGGTAAAAAAGCTGTTTTCGAACTGGTTTTCATTGAATCAACTGATTTCCGGAATTCAACTCGAAAACCCTGTTTATTAGCTTGATTTGGGCCATCTTGACGCTGTTAATAGTAATGCTGCTGTGTCGCTAGTTACAGAAATAACTTTTCAATAATTTGCCAGTCAAATGTTGGCATCTTGAGCATGTTCTCTCGCACTCGTTTTTGTTTTGAATTTTGTCTCTTTACAGTAGTATTGACGTGCAAATCAACGCCTACTCGATTTTTATTGAATTTGGAGATTTTTCTTTCAAGTGATTTCTCAAACATACTTAGTAGCAGGATTTGCGTCAATAGAAAGTTGAAAAAAAAAACACTTGAAAGGGTGTCATCGCACTCCACTTGAGTGATTTTTAATTCATTTCAAGTATTTATCTGTCTTCCCTGATAATAATATAATTATAAATATCCATGTAGGTAGTATGAAGTACCTATTCAATAATTCCAATACAATACAGGGTGTTTCAGATTTACCGTAGAGAAGTCCAGGACAGAAATATATTCAAAAAAAATTTGGTTTTCAATTTTTGGAATTGACAAAATTATTTCAACTTTCAACGGCTCAAAAAAAAAGCCTTTCAGTTTGTTCCAAAGAGTTTATGAAAATCGTTACAAATAACGAAAATTAAGGAGCTTGAAGTCTCACCCTTCGACGCCCCATATTTCCAAAAGTTAAAAACCTATTTTTGTTTTTTCAATGTTTTTCTGGCAGTCTTGAAGCATTTCTTCAAACTGTCCTGGATTTTGTTTACGGTGAATTTGAAGCACCCTGTATAAGTTATTCAAGTACCTATCTATATGAGTTATCAGGTTAGCTAGCGATACCGTGACAATATCAACAACGATAAAAATTAATAATTTTGTGTACAATAACCATAACTGTGGTTTTCCGCTATTTCTAATACATCGATCAATTGTTCAGTAAAAAATCTAATTTCGTATTATTGAATGCTGGAAAACACTAGATGCTAGTCTAGACCAAGTAAAAAAAGGACTATCACTGAATCAAGTAATTAGATAGTTCAAGAGGATAATTAGATAGGAATTGGCAATGATTTGCGAAAGTTCATGACTTTCCATCAGAATCGTCAACTAAATATTGTCGTTTCGGTTCACTGTAGTTATCAATTATTTCTCTGAACCAATTATCTCATCCATAAAATCATTATACAAGTTTTGTATTTATTCAATTTATGATCATTAAATAACAACTTATGCAACAAATAACGATGAGTCGTTTAGCAGCTGATTGCATTTTATTATTAAAAATTCACGAGTAGGTATGTAATAATAACATGAATGTTTTCAGGTGGCAGGGCCGGCTTTTATAAACAATGTAACTAGAGCTACAACGGACATGGATTGTTTCATTAGTACTGTCAATTAGAAACAATTGGAAACAAAGGAATTTATACTGGCATACACCTAGCATTTGTTGTTCTTATAGAATTGATTATTATCATGTTTGTTGTGATGCGATAACGGTATCCATTTCAACGGTTCGATTTAGGCAAGGGATTTTCCTTGGTTTTTTTCTAGTTTTTTTGGGTCGATTAAACTGTCACTCATTTGTTGTATACTTTTGCCTTGCTAGCATCCCTTTCTTTATCCCTTTATAAACGGGATCACCACTCTTTCATTTCACGCAAGGCCTTGTACACATATCGTCGTTTCAAAATAAGTATACCAGGGGCTCACGGTCGGTTGTTATTTTGAGTTTTTCCCCGTAAAGATAGGGAACAAGCTTCTAAGTTGAAGTGGTCGAAAAAAATCTTCCGGGGTACACATGAAGCGTCTCAAATACGGGCCCGACCAGCGCGACGAATTTATCAAGCGAGCTAAAAACAACCCCCCCTCCCACACACATACGACAAAATAAATCAGTTGAGACTCTGGGTTCCCACAGAGTGAGGTTTTGCGTGTTAAGGTTCAGAGGACACCCGAAAAAATCCAAACCGCAAAGCTGACATAGTCCTCCTAAAGTTTAAACCAGCTATTAGGGACCTGAAACTGCTTCTCCTCAGTTTCCCGACCTTTCTGAATTCTCAAACAGGATCAGACAACCCCCAATGCAAACCCCAAAAACATGAAACACACATACAATAATATAATTTGAAATTTGAACAATTATTCCTAAAGCAGCCAGGGAGTGTTAGCCTTCACACCAGTTTTAGGGACGTAGAATCTTTTTTTAATCTCTTTTACTTGACGTTCAGAGCACAAAATGCTTTATTTCATTTATAAGAGAGTCCACTGGAGAGGCTACATGGCTACTTACGCTGTTTTCCCGCGCTTTTTCCATTAGTAAGAATCATAGCTACTTCCGCCGTTTACCCGCGCTTTTACGATGTTATTAACGTATTTTCTCATTTGAAAAAGAACTTTACGTTTGTACTTGAGATTAGGTCTGGTGAGTCTTTTGTGGGTGCCAACCGCTGCTCAGTTTACCCTCTTTTTTTGGTCAAATCAAGTTTTGGCTCTGCGATAAGTTTTCAACTTGTGTAATTTCTGTATCCAGAGCTTGGAGACCTTCGACAACGGCAAGCCGTACTACGTGGCCCTGCCGGTGGACGTGCACGGCAGCATCAAGGCCATCCGGTACATGGCCGGCTGGGCGGACAAGAACCACGGCATCACCATCCCCATGGACGGCCCCTTCCAGGTCCACACGCGTCACGAACCCGTCGGCGTCTGCGGCCAGATCATCCCGTGGAACTTCCCGCTGCTCATGATGGCCTGGAAGATCGCCCCGGCCCTGACCACCGGCAACACGGTGGTGCTCAAGCCGGCCGAGCAGACGCCCCTGACGGCGCTGTACGTGGCCGAGCTGGCCAGGGAGGCCGGATTTCCGGCCGGCGTGCTCAACGTGGTGCCCGGATACGGCGACGCCGGCGCCGCCCTGGTGGCCAACCGCAAGGTCGACAAGATCGCCTTCACCGGCTCCACCGAGGTCGGCCTGAAGATCCAGCAGGGCTCCGGGATGGGCAACCTGAAGCGCACCACGCTGGAGCTGGGCGGCAAGAGTCCCAACATCATCCTGGCGGACGTGGACATCGCCAATGCCGTGGAGCAGGCGCATTTCGGGCTTTTCTTCAACCAAGGTAAAGTTAAGATGGTTCTCTCTTCAATATTGCGCTAGTATTGACTAGAAACAAAACTCAAACGTGTAGATGAATACTGATCCATAATAGTTTTATGGCTTACTATCATACCCGGCACCTCCACCATGTCGCGCATAGCATAAGCTCTCGTGACTGGCTAGGCTATGTCGTGGCTAGAAGGGTTGTTTTAGCTGGAGGTAGTGATGGCTCAGATGCGGTAAAGGCCACAGGTTAGCATCATACCATTCGTACAAACACAACACAGTTCTCTACAGCTCACTCTAATGAAAAAAGCCGGATTCTAAGCATTCAAATTTCCAGGTCAGGTGTGCTGTGCCGGTTCCAGGACCTTCGTCCAGGACAAGATCTACGACGAATTCGTGGAGCGCTCGGTGGAAAGGGCCAAGAAACGCACGGTCGGCAACCCTTTCGATGCCAAAACCGAACAGGGCCCCCAAATCGACGAGGAACAGATGAACAAGATCCTGGGATTGATCAAGGAAGGTTCCAAGCAAGGCGCCAAGCTTCTGGTCGGCGGAAACCGTCACGGAGACAAGGGCTACTTCGTCGAACCTACCGTTTTCTCGAACGTAGAAGACAGCAACGTCATCGCGAAGGAAGAGGTGGGTTCCGAAAACGTCTTCGGGCAGTCACCAGTTTGAATTCGGCCTGGCACACTTCCAGTTCGGCATGAAATTCAATGAAGCGCGTCAGTCACTTTGTCTATTCGACAGAGGTGGTGGCTAGGCCTTTGTATATTAAAACCAACGTTGATTGAGACGCTACTTGATCACTATTTTTGGTGGTGAACCAGATAATAAACTCAAGTTTCAATGGAACTGGGGAAGTTGGGTAGCAAATCGCACGGAATTACACTGTGAACTCGTTGATCACCACGAATTTCATACTGTCAACGTTATGTAATCACTCTTTCTGTCGGTGAACCAGATAATAATAAACTCTACTGTACTTTGGTCCACCAACAGAAAGAGCAATGAAATAACTAAAAGCGGTTCCTCGACTAATTTGTGATGATAGTTGAATTGTTAGTGCAATTCTGAATAATTTGAACCCAAACTCGATTGTATATCGAAAATGAGAGAAATACGAGACGAACTGCCTTTTCTTTCATAGCCGGCTGCGTTCGGACAGCTATTTCAACAAAAAAATTGTTCTGTTTTCACACTTCAACTTCACCTTTTCAAAGGAAGCTTCACTACAACCTTCTTGACACCTTCAAAAAGTCAGCTTTGAAAATGGAGTACCGGCAACGCTCATGTACTTTGGTCCAGCAACAGAAAGAGTAGTAAAACAACTATGAGCAGATTGTTTCTTGATTTGTAATAATAGTCGAATTTCTAGTGCAATTATTAGTTGTCTGAACTCAAATTTGAAGGGTTTATATCGAAGATGGCAGAAATACGAGCCGAACTGCCTTTTTTTTGCGATCGGAACACTATTTCAACAAAAACTCACTGAGTATTCATATTTTGGCTAGGCCTTTTGTATAGAGCTTCACTTAAAACCTTCCCGACAACTTCAAAAACTTAACTTTGAAAATTGGGTTGCGGCAAAATTTCTGTACTTTGGCCCACCAACAAAAAGAGTAATAAAATGACAAAAAGCGATTCATCGATTAATTTGTGATACTTACGAACTTCTAGTGCAAATGAATTAATAGTGCAATTCTGAATAATTAGAACCCAAACTCGATTGGTTTATATCGAAAATGAGAGAAATACGAGACGAACTGCTTTTTTTTCACAGTCGGCTGTGTTCGGACAGCTATTTCAACAAAAAACTTGTTCTGTTTTCACACTTCAACTTCACCTTTTCAAAAGAAGCTTCACTACAACCTTTTCGACACCTTCAAAAAGTCAGCTTTGAAAATGGAGTACCGGCAACGCTCATGTACTTTGGTCCAGCAACAGAAAGAGTAGTAAAACAACTATAGGCAGATTGTTTCTAGATTTGTAATAATAGTCGAATTTCTAGTGCAATTATTAGTTGTCTGAACTCAAATTTGAGGGGTTTATATCGAAAATGACAGAAATACGAGCCGAACTGCCTTTTCTTTTTGCGATCGGAACACTATTTCAACAAAAACTCACTGAGTATTCATATTTTGGCTAGGCCTTTTTGTATAGAGCTTCACTAAAACCTTCTCGACACCTTCGAAAACTAAACTTTGAAAATTGAGTTGCGGCAAAATTTCTGTACTTTGGCCCACCAACAAAAGGAGTAATAAAATGACAAAAAGCGATCCATCGATTAATTTGTGATGCTTATCGAACTTTTAGTGCAAATCCGTGTAATTCAAACCCAAACTCGATGAGTTAATCTCGAAAAATGGCAGAGGTATGGCCCAACCTGTCTTTCCTTCCACGGCCGGCTACGAACGGAAAGCTATTTCAACAAAAACTTGCAAAGTTTTCACATTTTGACTACGCCTTTGCGTAGAAAGCTTCACTACAACCGTATCGACACTCTAAAAAAACTGTACTTTGAAAACGAAGTTAGAGTAACGTTTCTGTATACTTTGATCCACCAACAGAAAGAGTATCAAAATAACTTGAAGCAGTTTGTCGAGATGATCCATAGTCGAATTCTAAGCGAATTCTAAGTAATTTGACCCTGAAAACGATTGGTTTATCTCGAAAAATAACAGAAATACGAGCCGAACTGTCTTTTCTTCCAGCGTCGATTGCAATCAGAAAGTTATTTCAACGAAAACTTGCTCAGCTTTCACATTTTGGCTACGCCTTTTTGTGAGAAACTTCACCACAACCTTTCCGGCACTTCCAAAAACTCAGCTTTGAAAATTGAGTTGCGGCAACGCTTCTGTACGCTTCGGTCCACCAACAGAAAGAGTAACAAATTCGGAGAAGCGGGTCGCTTATTTCGTGATGCAAATCGAATTCCTAGTGCAATTCTCTTTACTTTAAATTCAAACTCGGCGGGTTCATCTCGACAGCTGAAAGAGACACGGCTCGAACTGTCTTTTCTTCCACGGCCAGCTAGATCGGAAAGTTTTTCAACGAAAAAAACTTGCTCATTTTACAAATTTTCGCTACCTCTTCTCGAAGAAAACTCGAAAACTCTCGAAAACCTCGAAAATAAAATTCATATCGAGTTTATAATCTGGTTCACCAACAGAAAGAGTGATCAAAAGTAGTGTTCACGTTATACAATTTGTGGTGATGATCGAGTTCACAGTTGAATTATGTCCTAGTTTAACCAAAACTCGAGTGGTTTATTTCGGTTCCATTGAAGTTGAAGTTCATTATTTGGCTCACCAACAAAAATAGTGATTAAATAGCGTTTACGTCATAAAATGTGTGATAGAGTTCACGGTTAATTTCCTTGCTATTTAAAGCCAAGCTCGGGCGGTTTATTTCGGTTCCATTATTGAAACTCAACTTTATAATCTAGTTCACCAACAGAAAGAGTGATCAAAAAGCGTTTACATCGTGCAATTTGTGGTAATAATCGAGTTCAGATTTGAATCTGTGCAAGTTTTCCCAAAACACTGGTGGTTTATTCCGGTTCCATCGAAACTTGAGTTTATTATCTAGATCACTAACAGAAAGAGTGTTGAAAAAAGTGTTTACGTCATACAATTACTGATGATAATCGAGTTCACAGTTGAATTTCGATGCGATTTGAACCCAAACTCGAGTGGTTTATTTTGGTGTCATTGACACTCAAGTTTATAATTGTGATCACCAACAGAAAGAGTGATCAAATAGCGTTCGCATAATAAAATTTGTGATAATGATTAAGCTTACAGCTGAATTCCGTGCGATATTAACTCAAATTCGAGTGGTTTATTTCGATTCCATTGAAATTCAAGTTCATTTTCTGGTTCACCAACAAAAAAAGTGATCACATAGCGTTCGTATCATACAATTTGTTGTGATAATCGAGTTCACAGTTGAATTCTGTGCTAGTTTAACCCAAACTTGAGTAGTTCATTTCAATTCCATTGAAATTCAAGTTCATTATCTGGTTCACCAACAAAAAGAGTGATTTAATGGCGTTTATGTCATACAATTTGTGGTGATAATCGAGCTTAGAGCTGATTTCCGTGCGATATAAACCCGAATTCGAGTGGTTTATTTCGGTTCCATTGCCACTCAAGTTCGTCATCTGGTTCACCAACAGAAAAAGTGATTTAATGGCGTTCACGTCATAAAATCCGTAACAACAATCGAGTTTAGAGCTGAATTCCATGCGATATAAAGTCAGATTCGAGTGGTTTATTTCGGTTCCATTGACGTTTAAGTTTGTAATCTGGTTCACCAATAGAAAGACTGATCAAATAGCGTTTACGTCATACAATTTGTGGTGATAATCGAGTTCACAGTTGAATTCAACTATCATTATAAATCAAGAAGCAACCCGCTTTTTGTTGTTTTACTACTCTTTCTGTTGCTGGACCAAAGTACATAAACTAGTGCCTCATTTTCAAAGCTGACTTTTTGAAAGTATCGACAAGATTGTAGAGAAGCTTGAAGTTTTTGTTGAAACAGCTTTCCGATCGCAGCCGGCCGTGAAAGAAAAGACAGTTCGGCTCGTATTTCTGTCATTCGACAATGTAAATCGACATTCAAAATTCGACATGTCTGTTTCGAGATAAAACAATCGAGTTTGGGTTCAAATTACTCAGAATTGCATCAACAATTCAGCTGACATCACAAATTAACGGAGAAACCGTTTTAGTTATTATATTACTCTTTCTGTTGCTGGACCAAAATACAGAAACGTTGCCATTTTCCACATACAAAATGCTTTGCTTGTTGAAAATGGTTTATCTGGCTGCAGTGACTTTCCCCACAAGATAATGAGTGAATGGAAATGTATGGTAACCATTGCCGAGCCGTAACAGCTCAAATAAAATCGGAAAGGTCTGTTAGATGCTCTCCATACAGTGCAGAAATTTGAAATCATTGTCGATTTGGAAGTTTGCGTTTGCTAAGAAGCTTATAAATAATCATCACAGTATTACAGAATATAATTAGAAATGTGTTATTATTGCAGATCTTCGGGCCAGTTCAACAGCTGATGCGCTTCAAGGACCTGGACGAGATCATTGACAGGGCCAACGACACCAACTACGGTTTGGCCGCTGCCGTTTTTTCAAAGGACCTGGACAAGGTCAACTATTTGGTGCAAGGAATCAGGGCGGGAACCGTCTGGGTCAACACCTACAACGCCCTGGCTTGCCAGGCGCCTTTCGGTGGCTACAAGGATTCGGGACACGGCAGGGAAATGTCGGCGTACGGCATCCAGCAGTACACGGAAGTCAAGTGCGTCATCACCGCCATGCCCAAGAAGAATTCGTAAAAAGTGACAGAAGAATCCCGTTTTCCTAGATTTGTAAGATAACTCCATGTTGTTTTTTACTGTTAAATTTAAGTATAAATTTTCTATTATACTTCTATGATTTTGATTAAAAATGTTATATGTATTGATGTAGTGCCTGACTAATTTTTATCGGTAGTACCTGTGGTAGTACCTTTTCAATTTTGTTGAACCTCTCGAAGGAGTTTGAATAGAGCGTCACAAAAAGTTTCGTGAAGTTTCAAGAGGTCTGAACGGAGTTTTGAATGTATGAGAGGAGTTGTCAAGTTCTCAGAGTAAGCTCAAGAGGTCAGGAGGCAGTTTAAGAAGGTCCGAACATTTTTTTAGGATGTTCACAAAATATTTTGAGTCTTGAAATGTTCAAAATTGAGTACAAGGGGCTTCCTCATTCCCACCCTTGGGTGAAAATTTTATATTCTAAAAATTGGTTGAAGAAATTCACAACATGTGCCTATGTGAAGTTTATTTGGGAGGTCAATAATTCCAAAAGATCCGAAAGAAATTGCAAAAAGCGTAAAAGAAGTTTCAAATGGTCAAACCTGCGTTTTAGGATATCCGAATCTCCAGTTCATCCGAATAACTGTGCACATGGACCTCGTCAGGTTCCTAGTTGTTTTTTTTTATGAGCCTGAAAAGCTGCAATTCGCCCAAAAAGCTGTGCAGGTACATGGACCTCATCAGGTCCCAAGGTCGTTTTTATGAGCTCAGAAAGCTGCAATCCATTCTAAAAACTATATACATGGACCTAGGTTCCTAGTTATTATTTTTTACGAGACTGAAAAGCGCCAATTCGTCAGAAAAGCTGTGTACGTGGACCTTGTCAAGTCTCTACGTCTTTTTATGAGCTCAAAAAACTGCAATACACTCTAAGAACTGTATACATGAACCTCGTCAGGTTCCTAGTTGTTATTTTCATGAGACCGAGAAGCGCCAATTCGCCCGAAAATCTCTGTACGTGGGACCTAGTCACGGGAAGGGACTGATGTCAAACTAATCAAACTATACATGTGACATTTCCCTCTCTCCAAAATGCCGACCCGTCATTCAAATGTTTGTCATCCTCCATTTTGAGATAGGGGTGAATTTCATATCAGGACTCGCTCAACAAGTACGTTGAACTCAGGCCAAGCCGCCATGATAATAGCGTCGGCGCCGTCACCGTCAGAAAAACCAGGGAATATCGTGGGTCACGTCCGAGCCCCCACGCAATGTCCAAGCCTGCCAAGTCAGCAGAATCCGGGAATGAGCACGAAGATCTTGTCTTTAAATTCAGCGGCCAGTCGGAAACTGGTCCGAAGTGCCATGCACATTGGTTACAGTTTGCGAACTGTCGGTGACTAGTTTGAAATTTCTTGATGGAACAAACCTATTATCATTATACTAGAGTACTGGGAATACTGTAGTGTAACCCCGTTTTCAATGTTTGGCTGTGATCGTCGTTGTTCCTTCCCTTCCCCACGTCGTTTACCTTTTACCTACGCTGTGTGAGTTCTTACTCTAGATGAGAATGCGTCCTTGGGGATGAGGTTGAATTCTTGAATAAAACGCGAATGAATGCAAGCAAAATGGATGTTTATTGGAAATCAATGGGGCCTTGCACTGCCACTTTTACACACCGAGGGCGCCACAACCGTTGGGGGCAAATTCGACAATTTTGACGGCGTTGACGCTTCAGCGACCGACGTCCGTTATTTTATGTCTTGATTTGAAATTTGGATAACCTCTGTTTCTTGCTTGACGTCTCCAGTCACTGTCAGTTACTGGTCAAACTACTCAAACTCCCCAGTTTTTCGCGTCGTTACGGCCGCTTCATCGAAGTAGGCGCCCCCTACAGTAGTGGCGACCTCACGTTGAGTTTTTCAATTGCAAGGCCCCATTGGCAAAGTTTTGAATGAATTTGGTTCTTTTCTCAAAACACCTCACAACAATAAATTGACAGTGATAAAATGACACAACATGAATAAAGAACAATAAAACACCAACAAATGAAACAAGAAGAGTCATTACGAATTATTTAGACAATGCATGAATTTTACAACAATAAAATGAACACAAAATCAGATTAACAAAACAAAACAAGAAACAATGAATCGTGGCAAACTGTCAGTTTAATCGCAAAGGAAAAGTGACGTATTCGCTGACAGGCACACATGGGAAGAACTCGTCAAAGAAACCCATGCGCATTGCCTGGTTGATTGCTGAAAAATCCCGCCCCCAAATGATCTGAACAAACGTCGAGTGTGAATGAGTCATGATGAAATGACAGAGAAGTCACTCCAGTAATGCACTGATCAAGTCAGCGTGAATCGGTGCTTGAACCTCTTTGAAACGTTTGCTTCGTTTGCAAGTTATTCACATAACAACAAAAGAAAACTCGCTCGCTTACGCTTTGGAGAAAACTTCACGCTCAGCGATTAATTTTACACTTTACAAACAACAGGAGTCAAGCTGATAGATGAGTAAACAATAAAAAAACGATCGGTAAACAAGTAGTTACATAAATCAGCAAGAAACAAATGATGAGTAATGGTGTAGATAAGTAAACAAGAAACACATGATAAGTAAATGGTGTAAGTAAATAAACAAGAAACAAATAAGAGATAAATAGATAGATAAATAAACAAGAAACAGGTGAGAGATTAATAAAAATAATAAGTAGAATAATAAGTTGGATTGGTCATACTTTTTGTAAGGAATTGGAAGGAAAAAGTATCTATAACGCATTCGCCTGAAATTTCCCAGAAGTTACCCATCACAAACCACACAGATACATACTTATTACATTCAAAACAGAACAATGGTTAGTAAATAGTAATCACATACAAGAAAATCGACTCGAGCCAACCTGTGGCCCTCTCTTCGTCTTATATAATTTTCCC
Source organism: Anaspis maculata (assembly GCA_949128115.1). Taxonomy (NCBI): domain Eukaryota; kingdom Metazoa; phylum Arthropoda; class Insecta; order Coleoptera; family Scraptiidae; genus Anaspis; species Anaspis maculata. The sequence goes on from OX421961.1 coordinate 4,707,270, forward strand.
CAAATAAGAAAAGGTTAGTAGACTCAACAAGGCAGATTCATACGAGCAGGTGGACCCTCCCCCCAGGACACGGAGAAGCGTGGAAGTCTGCTTTCCTTGCTTACCTTTACTTTCAGGTATAACCCGACAATGAACAATAAAATGTGGATGAATCATAAAAAGTACTGTTCTCTACTTAGCGGCTGATTTTGGCGTAAAAGAGATGTCGTTTGTCGTCTTACTGTTTGTGACGTAACTTGTGGAAGAGAAACAATTAATGAAACCTCGAAATACGTGCGACAGCGCAATCCCGAGGCCACGTCATGAGTGCGCAAAGTGCACACCCACTAGATTACGGCCTTTGCCATCAATATTGAGATCATTTGGAGAGTAGATAAATTACACAAAATTCAAAGCAGTGCAAAGCACCTTGATTTCAAAGGGGGAAAAACTGCGGGTTATGCAAGCCCGTTGAGAACAAAGAGAACAAAGAATTTCGGGTTATGTACAATAATTTTGCGGACAAAAGAGGTATCGAAACGCATGATTTGGTGAGTGGGTGGAAGCCAAAATTACGGTACAATAATCAAAGAAAGACCGACCTTAAATTGATGGAAATGACGCACACTCGTTGCATTTGAAATCACGTGTTCCTCACCACAGCTGATTCTCTTCTCTCCGCGCGGCTGTCGCTCGCCCAGTGCCAACTTCCTCTCCTCTTGGCAAACGCTACGAACGTCTCGGTACCTACTTCAGGTACCAACGTACAAAGAAAACAAAGGGGGAATACCACAATACCAGAGAGACATGTGAGCGGAGTCTAACTGCGCGAACTGAGTTCATCTAGTGGTGAACCTAGATTTGTAGTGGGATTTTAGGTTCGCCTGTGACTAGGGTATAGCTACTCTTGAAAGTGTGGGTGAAACTCCCTGGGAGTAAAATACATTCCGCAGTACGATTTTAGGCAACATTCGCTACATCAGTGTAGAACGGATTATATAAAACTTCCAGGGAGTTTCTCCCACACTTCAAGAATAGCTACCCTGGTAATAGTCCACTCCACTCCAGCTGACAGTGTTGCTCCCCCTGATTTAACACACGGACTCCCGAGTCCCGATTCGTCCAAAACGATTTCTGTTTTTCTGTTCAACCCCGCCCCCAGGTCCCTGTGGTGTGCCGTCAACTTTACTTATCTACCCATGAATTGAAGAAAAAAATTGAAATTATGCTTTCCCATTTAAATAACAATTCGTAGAGCTCATATATTTTTTATTTGTTTTTTTGTAGGGTTGCATTTTGACCGGTCAAATAAGATTTGGTCAATTGACCGGTCAATTGACGGTCAAATCGGTCAAATATTGAAAAAATACTCTAAAAACAGGTGTTACTATCATTCAATACCTAAGTACCGCATGATCAAAAACTTTCCTCCTCTGGGCAGGCTGTGACCTGGCCAAAATCAGCCTTGTTTGCCTGCCAATGACCAGATCACAACCTGCCTAGAGGAGGAAAGTTTTTGATCATACGTTACTACCTATATTTTACTCGATTTTTTATTTCATTTCAAAACAAATAAATTTCAATGAAAATATATTTCAATTTTAATTTTTGATAACTATAGGTAGGTACGTGAACACCTCAACTAACTCAGTTCAGGTACTCATACAAATATATGGTATATATGATATAACATGTTCCAAAAAAAAAACACTAATATTTGGTTCTATTTTTAGACTTTATCTTTAAATGGGGTACTTGCCCAATTTTTTTTTTATTAGCTTAATCGATAGTATGGTCAAAAATAATGTACCCGTATTTTTTCTTTTTTCTATATTCCCAAAATTGCGGCCATAATGCGTGTTTTAAAAATATATTTGTGACGTCACAAATATACTAAAAACTAAACAAATAGCACTGTTGGATTGAAAACTCAAAAAATATTTGAAAAGTACAAAAATGAAAACTCCACTGAAGTTTCCACTCTGTTCGTACCTTTTGAAAAAAAAATTGAAAAAAAATCTTTTCAACCAATGGATATATTCTCTAAAAATTTTCAGGAAATAATCTTTATCACTCTTGTTGATGATTGAAAGTATTTTCAGTCAAATCTATATCTTATTGGCAAGTATCCCACGAGGCCCGGGGGCTCGTATTTGACCGGTCAATTGACCAGAGTATTTGACACGGTCAAATGACCGGTCAATTGACGGCTTATTTGACCGGTCAATTGACATCGTGCAACCCTATTTTTTTGGCGTTCATTTAGGCCCCGAAAAAAAAAAAAATTTTGCGTGACGTCACGCATCCTGAGACCAAGGTACGTTAACAGATGGCGCCAAGTAAAGCCTGGATTCCCAGATGTTATTCGGACAGAAAATGCGAAATTTTATGTCAAAATCATCATACAGGCCAATCAGAGCCCTCGAATTCAAAATTTGACATGCAAAATTGCATTTTCTGCCCGAATATTGAATATTCGCATCCGGGAATCCAGCTTTACCTGGCGCCATCTGTTAACGTACCTTGGTCTCAGGATGCTTGACGTCACGCAAAACTTTCTTTATTTTTTTTCGGGGCCTAAATGAACACAAAAAAATCAAATAAAAAATATGTGACCTCTACGAAGGCTCCAGTATTCAAACGAAGGCTCCAGTATTCAAATTCATTTTTTCCCAAAACCCGTGAAACACGCCGAAGTTCTTGTGTCTTCAACTTTTGGCAGCCGCATGCGCTCCTGTAGCAGAATCAAAAGGTCTAGGAGATCTAGGTTCTCTCCTCTCAAATTGTACTCTGAACCTTGAAGAAGCAGAGTGCCAAACGGCAACGCTCTTTCGCAGAGTGCAATTGTCTGGCGAATGGTAAACTTCTGGAGCATTCAAAGCAAACTGCTCGTTCAAATTTGGCGCCAACACTGACAGCCGTCAACTGAATAAGAGGAAGCAGCGGCCTGCATTACCGGCTCGGAAGTAACATCGGTCGTAAAATTATTAAAACGCGAGTTCATCATTGCCGCAGCCCTAGGCGCATTTCCGAAGCACCGTATAAGCCCCGATCGCACCGAGAAATCAAAATCGCTTTTGACAAAGAGGGTTCGCTGACATTTTGAATTGCGCGGTCGAACAGCGCCCTTTGTTACCGGCACTGTCTCTACTGTCACATTCCAACAAGTTCAACGTCTTTTCGAAACTTTTGTGTACACTTCGCCGCCGTACCAGCGGAAAGCCCGCGTTTTCTCAGCGGGAAAGACTGAAAAGCCCTGCGAAAATCGAAATGGGAGACGAAAATCGGCCGGGGGACGGCGCCCTGGCGATTTTGGCGGCGATAACGGAACAAATAGCTTCGGGCGTCAGGTAAAATGTCAATGCCCTAAGCTTTGTTGAAATTCTTTGTAACGGCTCTTTGGCATTTCTTCTTCTTCCTTTTAACTCGGCCGCCTTCCAGACAGACGCACGGTCTTTGTGGCGCTTTTCTCGTTGCGGAAAGCGGCGCGCGGGTCGTGATTCGGTGCGAAATGTTGGATTTTAGTCATATTGCACCAGTCCCGGCCTGAGCGCTTTTTCCCCCCTCAACAAACACCACATACACACTAAAAAAATTGTTAAAGTTTTATAAAAAGCGTCCAGTTTATTTACGGAAGTGTGTTTTTGTAGCGCAGATGAGATCAAGGAGATTGTCAAGTCGGAGCGGCTGGAGCCGAGCAAGGTGCACGCTTACGTCCAGGGGGTGATCCGGTCGATGCATCCGAACATCGAGGCGCTGTGGAGGGAGTTCGGCATGGACGAGAAGATCGAGGCGCTGAAGGAGGGGCGCAGCAAGCCGCTGTGGGATCCGAGCATCAGGCCGGAAGCAATCAAAGCCAAGTACTTGAAGAAGAAGCGGGAGATTTTGTTGGAAAAGCTGAAGGAAATCGAGCCGGAACATCGGGAGATTAAGGACGGGCTGGAGGCGCAGGCTGGGGAGATGCTGGCGCAAATGAGGGCGGTCAAGGAACACCACTTGGATTCTAACGGCTCCCTGAACAGTGCCAGATGAAAATTATTTTATTTTATCGCAAAGTTGTACATTATAATCGTTATTATTAGAACATGTCTTTGTATTTCGGCAGCTTTCCGTGGAGAACACCCAAGAGCTCCTTGCATTTGGCTTCGTTCCCGGCGATTTCGTCGCGTAGCTTGGCATTTTCTTCCATCAACCGCTTTTTTTCGGCAGTCATGCGTTTGTGTTCTTCCCGAATTTTGGCTGAAACGGTGCATTTGATAGTTAAACAGTTAAATCTGAGAATGAGAAGTGGTAATACTGGCAACTCTGTGAGACTGGAGTTTCCTTGAAAATTTAAAGAGCCTTGGTCACCTAAAAACTCAAAAATCGGCTTTATGATTGGCTCTTTTTTTTTTTGTTTTCAACAGATTGGATACAGAATTGCCACTAGGTACTGACCTTGCTTTTTGTCTTTTCTGTCTCGTTCTTCTTCTCTGTCTCTGTGCAGCTTCTTTAAAGCTTCCACAGCCTGGGTTTCAACTTGGTCGACTTGAATTAGAACTGTGGCCAAGGCGTCTTCTTTCCTTCCCATCACGTCTAGCTCCTCAAGTTGTTTCTTCAAATCAATTTGGATTTTTTTTTTTTAATTTCAAATTCATTTATTACAATTTTATCAAACCAATTGTTAACAAGCTTCGTTTTGCTGACTTACCCCGATTTTATCAAGTAAATAACTGGCACTTCCTGTAATATAAAATATATAGGGTGAGTCACTGTCAGGAAAAAGTTCAATTTCACCTACGCCATTAATGATATCGAAATGAACCAAACGGCACTGCAAACGGGAGGTCAAAGTGCAGTTTCTGAAATCATTTTGCCCTTCACAGGGTGACCCATTTTTGCAGAGCAGTCTCCATCCTAATTTCCTTGATGGAACTCCCTGTATATCTTTACGTATATGGATTTGTTCTATTTTAGGCTTTATAAAACCGTTTAGTTTTTGCAATTCAGCTTAGCCGTTCAGAAGTTAAATTTTTTTTTTAAAGAAAAGTAATTGCAGACATTTTTGTTCAAAAAACAAAAATCGCAGGATACCTGATTTTTAGGATATCAAGCTGGCACTTTGCCTGTGCCTTAAACTACCGCCTGGGGTATCCTTTGGTAAAAAGACCGTCTACTTGCATTGTGGCATCACCTTGCTGTGATGTGATGCATTAATTCTGAGAAATTTCGAAGCCCCATAACTTTTTTTTTCCAAATCCCCCCCCCCCTGTATTTCATTGCTTAGTCGTATCACACAGCAAGCTAAACACAAAGTATCAAATATCGTTTTATTGTGGTGGTAGAATGAACACAAAAAGCCGTCGACCCAACACGCAGTTTGTTTACTTAGCCCTCTTCAAGGCCGGCATTGCTTTATTTATCTCAAGCACATACCTACCTACTGCGGTAAAGCAGGCCAAGCAAATTGTCGTCTTCGTCATGAAGTGGGCGGTATTTTTGCTGCCGAGTGTACTACGCATTAGAGGGCAATTACGTCAAAGCGACGTTCCAACTGTCAATCAAAGCATTCAGGTAAGTACCTACCTATTTAAACAATTACAGAATACTATTCAAAAAGTTGAAGTACTCACTCATTTTACAAAATATTAGACAAGTACTTTTTCTTCAAGCAAGTAGGTATTTAGCTTGGTAATTTTAATAGAATCACAAAGTTTATAAGGCACAAATAACGTAAAAAACAAAGCTCAAGTTACACTAGAACAAGGCTCGAACAACCTTAGTCTAAAGCTTGAATTACATTCAACTAAAGCTTGAATTACATTCAACTAAAGCTTGATTTACATTGAACTAAAGTTTGATTTACACCAGAACGAACTCGCCATAATAAAGATTTATTTCCACTGAAATAAAGTGTCATTTAAATACATCAGAATCAAGCTTGATTTGGACCAGAATGAAGCTTGATTTACACTAGAAGCTTGATTCACATTAGACAATAAAGCTTGGATTTGCGATTTTCACATACAATAAGGAAATCTTGTTTCCCTTGAAAAGTAAAGCTCGATTTACAGGTAGAATTTAGCCCACGGCAACCTTTTGCAGCGACTAGAGCTCGAGTTGCACCAGCAGTACCACCGCTGTCGCTATTATACTGGAATAAAGCTTGATTTACATTCAAACTATGAAGCTTAATCAACGGGTAAAACTTTCAAATAACCATAAAACTTGATTTACTAATGCATCCCGTCGTTTTCATGCGTAAAAAAAATCAAGCTTCATTTACACGAGAATAAAGCCCGATTTTTACCAGGATGAATAAGCTTGATTTCCACAACAATGAAGCTCGATTCCTACTAGAATGAAGCCCGATTCCCATTAGAATGAAGCTTGATTTATAGGTAAAACTGAGCCTTCAGGACAACGCTTTTGAACAACTATAAAGCTCGATTTGCACCTGCATTGCGTCGCTTTTGTGCCTTTAAATAAAATTAAACTTTATTTACGCTGAAATAAAGCCTGATTTCCACCAGAATGAAGTCTGATTTTCACTAAAATAAAACCTGATTCCCATTAGAATCAAGCTATTTTACAGGTAAAACCGAGCACGCGGCAACGCTTCAAAAATTACTATTAAGCTCGATTTACACCTGCATTGCGTCCGAGATTGCGTCGCTTTCGTGCCTTGATAAGAAACATACTTTATTTTCACTAAAATAAAGCTTGATTTTCACTAGAATGAGGCCTGATTCACATTAAAATGAAGCTTGCTGTTTGATTTACAGGTGAAGCTCAATCAAGTTACATTGGATATAAGCCTGATTTACAATATTTACGGTACAAGACTTACGAAAATGCACTTGGTTAAGTAAAGCGTGATTACGGTAGTAGGTACTGGGTAGAACTATTGCTCTTGAGAAAATAAAGCCTAATTTACAGGTGGAGTTCAGCCAGCGGCGATGGTTCAACACTTCAACAGTAACTAAAGCTGGATTTACACTGGCATATACTGGTCGCTTTGCCGCCTTATTCAAAGAATATCTTGATCCATAACTTTTTTTTTTTAATCTGGCGTCCAAGTATGCTGTCCTCCAGCCGAAAAGAGCCTCATTCGGTCGGAGCACAGCACGCTTGTACGCCAGATTTACAAAAATACCCGTTACTAGGCGGAATAAAGCTGGATTCACACCGGAGCAAAGCTTCTTCGCATTAGGCTAAAAGCTTGATTTAGATGGTTATACTACAATTAGGATAGCAAAAATGCATATTCTATCTAGTTTAAATAAAGCATGATTCATGCACGCTAGCTTCCCTATGTATAGTCTTAGTGCTCTTAGGAAAAAAGACTCTTCAAATAAATTGGGCTTGATTCACACTAGAATAAAACTTGATTTACACAAAAATCAAGCTTCATTCACATCAGAATCAAGCTTGATTGACATAGAATAAAACTAGATCTACACCAGCATAAAGCTTGATCTACTACACCAGAATAAAGCTTGATTCACGTTATAATAAAACTTGTTCTATGACATAATGAAGCTTGGCTTACGCCAGAATGAAACTTGATTCGCGCCAAAATGACACTTGATTTGCACCAGAATAAATCTTGATTCACATCAGAATGAAGCTTGATTTACACCAGCATAAAGCTTGATTCACATTGGAATAAAACTTGTTTTTTTGCCATATAATAAAACTTGATTTACGTCAGAATGAAGATTGATTTACACCAGAATAAAGCTTGACTTGCACCAGGATAAAGATTGATTCACATCAAAACAAACTATGATTTACACTAGAATAAATCTGGTTTACGTAAAACTAAAGCTTGATCTGTAAAATTCACATTACAATATTGAAGCTTGCGAATGCGTTTGGTAGGTATAGCTAAAGCTTCGCTGAAGCATCATTTTATGCTTACACTGTGTAGGTAGACTGAGTGCTGTTTTATTAATTAATAAATAAATACATTAGGTAAAAAAAAAGCTTCATTTAGACTAGATAGAATAAAGTTTGATTTACACTAGACTAAAGCTTGATTTACACAATGAGGTTTGCGAAAATGCATCTTCTGGTTCAACTAAAGCAAAATTAAGACACTTTAAGTTGATCAAACTTGATTTATTTTAGAATAAAGCATAACTTTCACCAGAATAAAGCTTGATTTACAAAACAAAGTTGAATTTATATTTGGCTGGAGACTGATCTACAATATTCGGAACATAAATATATCTTGGTGCTCTTAAGAAAAAATGCTCGATTTACAAGGTAAAGCTTAGCTCTTGGCAATGTTTTGCAGTAAATGAAGCTCGATTTACACCGGCATTGTGTCGCTCTCGTTCCTTCGAAGGAATCAAACTCGATTTAAGCTAAAATCAAAAATATTGTCCAAAATAAGTCCATCAGTAGAATAAAACTTGATTCACATTAAAACAAAGTTTGATTTACACTAGCACAGCGTAGCACTAGAATAATATGTCTGGTTTACGTTAAATTAAAGCTTGATCTACAATATTCACATTACAATAATTAAGTTTGCAGAATATAGGTACGTTTGGTGTAACTTAAGCGCTCGCTAAAGCACCATTTATGGCTATATACTAGACAGTATCCAGCTCGGTGCTATTGCAAAAATGAAGCTTTATTCACAGGTTAAACCCACGGCAATCCTGTAGCAGTAGGTAGTTGAAGTTCGATTTACACATCAGGGCACTGTGTTGCTTTCGTGCCTTCAAATAAGAAACCAAACTTGATTTACATTGAAATAAAGTTCGATTTACGCCAAAATAAAGGCTGATTCACGAATGAACTGAAGCTTGACTGGTGTCGTGTAGGACTCAAGAATATGCGAGTCTGATTCAACTAAATAAGCGGTCACAGGCAAAGCCTCACGGCAACAGTAACAGTAAAAAGCTCAATTTACACCGACACTGTGTCGCTCAATTCGTGCCTCAAATAAAAACGCGGCTTACTTTACGTTAGAATGAATCTTGATTAAAATTAGAGTAAAAAATAAAGCTTATTGATAACCATGTTAAAGCTTGCGCTGTACGTGACGTAAAAGTAATAAGCTTATACGTGAGCAGCCAGCTTCAGTAGTGTATCGCCTGCTGGGAGTGCCCTTAATGTCACGCTAGTCAGGTGTGAAGTGGCCTTTATATCGACACTTTCACCTTCGCCTTTGGCGAGTTCCTTTTTGCCACGCGAGTGAAGTGTGAAGTGGCCTTTAATTAATTAAATGAAAGTTGCTTTCGTTTGCTTTCTAAACAGAGTTGATAATAATTTCATTTTCATTGACCAAAATGAGCCTAAAAAGGAAATAAGTAGTCATACCTGACTTGTGTAGACTACTACGGTTTTCCATTTTTATGCCGTACAAGCCAGCGAGTTGTGAATGACGAGTCTGTTCTATGAACACGAAGACAAGACGAGTTTACAAGAACTTGAGGAATGGGGATCATCGACGATGACAATTGTCAAAGCAGGCACCTGCAATGCCGGCACCGCCGTCCGATCGCCGCCGCCGCCAGATGGCGCCGGCCTGGCGCGCCGCGCTTGACAGCGCCGGTCATGCGTGCTTGCCGGCACTCCGATTTTAACAACGGCCATACATAATTTAGCATCCTCTGACGCCATCATTGCCGTTTGCCCGATATCGCAGTGTTGTGCCCGCAGAAACCCCGAAATTCCCGTGCATTTCCGCAGTACAGTGTTCCTGTGAGGTGAGTCTCTTTTGTTTTTGTCCGCGGCGAAACGTCAAAGCCCCACGGCCGCCTCGACGCCGGCACCCGTGTGTGCGTGCACCGCGGAATGGACGGCGCCGCCAACCACCATCATCAACCCTCCTTTGTCTGAAAAACGCCATCGCAGTCGGCCTGCGTTTCGCAACGCATTTTGCTACGCATTTCGCCTTCTCGGCGGCGCCGTTTGTTTTTTCGCGTGATAACGCCGTCCGATAACCTCACAAACAATGCGAAAAGTCGTTGTTGGCATTTCCGATGGCGATTCCGGGGACACACGGGCCCGGCGGGCGGCGGGGTGCACCATGGTGGCCGTGGAGGAGCAAAAGCGGTGTGCGGTTACCTGGCAACGGTGCGGTTTTGTTTGATACAAGCCGGGGCCGATTCCGAGCTCCGAGGAATATTATTTTATAAATTATTATTGCCTTTGTTGGGTGGGTGGCGCAGGGGGCGGTGGGAACGAGGAGGCGGTGGACATTAGGGCTGCTCTTCGATAAATCGATAGAGACGGGTAGCGCTGTGTTGATCCGAGGCGGCTTAGCTCGGTACGTCCGTCGACGTGTGTATTTAGGCGGCTATGGAAATGAAAAAACAAAAGACGTTTGCAGAGGGCTTTTCGGGCATGAGCGCCCGGGGGTGGGCTTTTGGAAGTGTTTTCGTTCTGCGCTGCGTGTTCGCATCTGCCATCTACGTTTCGGTTCTGTGCACATTGCTCTTGACAGTTTCGGACACTCACGTCAATGTCAAATCTTAATGATTTCATAAAAATCCATAAAATCAGCCCTTAGGGCTGAATCTCAAGTTAGCGGCGCAACTTACGCCACTCAAATTCGTCATCGATAAGCCAATCATCGCGTCGGATTGTGTTATGTTGCCATAGTGACCGGACTTACGCTACATTTGCGTGAGCGGATTTCCGACCTGAAATCTAGCCCTTATAATGGATTCAGCTTGAGTTCCAACGTGATTTGGTTTTGACACTCACGTCGAATCTTGGTGATTTTCTAAAAATCCCCAAAATCAGTCCCTGGCTTTTGGTGTCCTGTCTGGTTCTTGGAATTTGAAACGATAGCATTGCCCGAAACTTGTATTTGTAAGCTCAATTTATAAAGCTCACTTCAAATGTAGTGACATTTCGGGAGGCTATGAAATTTGACATTTGGGAAGGTAATGTTTCCAGAGTTGGGGTAAATTTATGTGGTACAGTATTTTCACTTGTACCGTGATTCTAGTCGGCTGTGAGATTATGTTTTTACGTTTCCAAATCTGAAATATAGAAAATCCCCAAAACTTTGCGGTTGGCTACTCTGGCTTCATTTGGCACAATAATTCACGAAGAGACACGAAGTCGTTCGGACCACTTTTGGAACACATTTTTTACGCATTTTCTCTGCAGATAGACGGAACATTTTTGCGAGACGTGATGTCTGGCGCTTTTTTCCATTTTATTGGAAAATGTAGTAATTTTTCGACCTGTTTTTAATTTTCGCCAATGAACAAATAAATCAAAGCAGCTTTGAAATTTGACAGGTGTCAAAAATATTTCTAACCTCTCGAAGCCGGTTCAACTTTACGTGATTCAAACTGGAAAAATACTAGTCCCTGTTCCAAAAAAAAGGGGTCCCATGGAATCATCAATCCTTTCTTCTCTTTCTGTTGGAAAGACACGCCGAATCATGAAGAACTATTGGCAAGTCAAGGAACATCCCAGCAGGCCTGCTGTTGCAGCAGGATTTACGTGTAAAAAGTTCATTAAACCGAATTTCAAAAAACCCAGTCGCTCAAAATTGCGTATTGGACCGAAATTTATGTGTGTACCTTCAGTTTTCAATTTGCTTCCGTTTTGAACCTTGGCGGAACGAGTTTTTGTCGGCCTTGAATGGCCGCCGTCAAGATGACTTAAATTGAAGGCGGCCCCGTAGGGTTCTGGTGTCTAAATGACGGTAATACAGCTCTAGTCGCATTTCCACGTATCACAAGGTCAGTTTTCCAAGATTTTAATATCAATTTGATAAGAAATATAACTTCACTTATAGAGAAGTCAGTTTCACACCAGGTAAAAACGCGGCAAGCCTACAATGCTAAAATAGAAAATTTGCCCGGCCAACTAGAGTCACAGTAAAAGTGAACCTACTATAGATCATCATCAAACATGCACAAATTGATGAAAAGCTTTCATTATTAACTCGAGTTAACTTGAAAAATGCTTCATTCCCAGCGCACATATCAAATTTCCGAGATGTCATTTCAATCATTGAACTATTCAAGGCTACTTGATGTAAAGCTGTTACTTCAGTTTTCAACAAGAACGTTTCGAGATAATCGAAATAAGAGTAAATGCTGCTATAAAGCCCGGAAAACAGTTTGGAATGAAAAAGTCATTTAATTTAGTTGCAAAATTATAACTTCGCTCAAAAAAGCCATTCTACGAACAATCATATTTCTGAAATTTGAAAAATGAGCATTTGTCTGCGGGGCCCTTTTAGGGGTTTTCCAGAAAAAGGTCGCTGGACGTCTGTTTGCAAAATTTGCTTGAAGTACACTGTGTGACACCTACCAGAAAAGCTCTGGGTGAGCTGTTTTCATAATATTTGAATTCATTTTTTGAAAATCCGACTTGAGTTTCTAACAAATACACAAAAATCGTTTTTTTTTTCTGACGAAAATTGACTTTCGAGGTTGTGATTTTGTCGAAAAATGGTGCGATATTTTTCATTTTCATAAAGGAGGAAGGAAGAGCCGAGTTTTAGCTTGAAAGCTTGTCAAAGTTTCAAAATAATCGATCGTCAAAACTGAATTAACGTCCTGAAAACGGTATTGAGTGGATTAATTTTTGATATTCGTTTACATATTTGAATTCACAACTGAAAAAGCTGCTCTATGAAGTGCGACAATCCATGTTTCTGGAATTTTGAAAAATGGCCCTTCCTAGGGGGGCTGTCCGCAAAATTTGCATGAAGTATACCGTGTGACACCTCCCAGAAAAGCTGTCGGCGAGCTCTTTTTACATTTTCAGTCAGTTTTTGAAAATTGTACTTCGTTTCGTTAAAAATTCATAAAGAACAGTTTTTCCTGGTTGAAAATTGACTTTTGAGTTTATTATATTGTTGAAAAGTGGTGTGATAATTATGATTTTCGCAAGATCACAGCAAATCATAGGCAAGAGAGTCTAGTTTGAGCTTGAAAACTTCCAAATATGTCAAAATACACTACTGTAAAGGTGTTGAAACTGAATTGAGGTCATGAAAACGGTATTAAATTGATTAGTTTCTGAAATTCGGTTGCATATTTGAATTTGCAACCAAAAAAGCTGCTCTACGAGGTGCGACAAGCCATGCTTCTGAAATTTTTTAAAATGGCCGTTCCTAGAGGAGCTGTTAGCAAAATTTGCTTGAAGTGTACCATGTGACACCTCCCAGAAAAGCTCTTGGCGACCTCTTTCCACATTTTCAATCAGTTTTCGAAAATTGTACTTAGTTTCTTAACAAATTCATAAAAACCAGTTTTTCCTGGTTGAAAATTGACTTTTTAGTTTATAATATTGTTGGAAAGTGGTGTAATGATTATGATTCTCGCAAGATCACAGCAAATCATAGAAGAGAGTCTAGTTTGAGCTTGAAAACTTCCAAATATGTCAAAATACAGTACTGTATAGGTCTCAAAACTGAATTGAGGTCATGAAAACGGTATTAAATTGATCAATTTCTGAAATTCGGTTGCACATTTGAATTTGCAACAAAAAAAGCTGTTCTACGAGGTGCGACAAGCCATGCTTCTGAAATTTTGAAAAATGGCCGTTCCTAGGGGAGCTGTTAGCAAAATTTGCTTGAAGTGTACCGTGTGACACCTCCCAGAAAAGCTCTCGGTGAGCTCATTTCACATTTTCAATCAATTTTTGAAAATTGTACTTCGTTTCTTAACAAATTCATAAAAACTAGTTTTTCCTGGTTGAAAATATACTTTTTAGTTTATAATATTGTTGAAAAGTGGTGTGATAATTACGATTTTCGCAAGATCACAGCAAATCATAGGAGAGAGTCTAGTTTGAGCTTGAAAACTTCCAAATATGTCAAATTACACTACTGTAAAGGTCTCAAAACTGAATTGAGGTCATGAAAACGGTATTAAATTGATCCGATTTTTGAAATTCAGTTGCATATTTGAATTCGAAACAAAAAAGCTGCTCTACGAGGTGCGACAAGCCATGCTTCTGAAATTTTGAAAAATGGCCGTTCCTAGGGGAGCTGTTAGCAAAATTTGCTTGAAGTGCACCGTGTGACACCTCCCAGAAAAGCTCTTGGCGAGCTCTTTTCACATTTTCAATCAGTTTTCAAAAATTGTACTTCGTTTCTCACAAATTCATAAAAACCAGTTTTTTCTGGTTGAAAATTGACTTTTTAGTTTATAATATTGTTGGAAAGTGGTGTGATAATTATGATTTTCGCAAGATCACAGCAAATCATAGGAAAGAGTCCAGTTTGAGCCTGAAAACTTCCAAATATGTCAAAATACAGTACTGTAAAGGTCTCTAAACTGAATTGAGGTAATGAAAACGGTATTAAATTGATCAAGAAAAACCGACCAGAACCCGTCTTGATTGGCCGTAACTTGTTCGGGCAAAAACGGGCAATAGGAATTGCGAATTTAACACACATACGGGCCCAATTTTACCGCAACAAGGATAATTACGTGCGTACAGCATTGAGCGTGCTCCGATGACGAAATCGACCATTTTCCATCTCATTACCGTTGAGCAGCGCCGAACAAACTGGAGCACATCTGGTGTATAACCCGCGTAAAAAAGGCCTCACTTTTGCTTGCAACCGCAAGTTAATTGGGCATGGCCGGTGTGCACAACACAAACAGCCTTGAGCATCGAAAACTTTGGTAGCGTTATTGTTGTTGAAAGAAATTAAATTCACTCTCGATGGAAGAATCCGAAGACAACTAACAACAGTGCAGTATGATGCGAAACGGTTCAAGGCCGCATGACACCTCTGACCCCCGAGCCGTGTAATCTGTTGCCTTTCATCCATAATAGGCGAAAGTTGTTTTGTAGGTATTCAATCATCATCAAGATTACACGCTGATGCCGGGGTCTATGCAAATCGAAGAACAAACGCTGGGTAACGACCTTACGGAGGGATAATCCAATTTGTGTGTGTACAGCCACAGACTGCGTACAGCTAAATGTAGTGCGGTTTTGAGCACAACAACACCACACAGATTAAATCAAATTGTTGTACATGCAGCCATATTCGTCGAGAAACAAGAGTGTCGTGATGAGAAAGAAACAATCGCGATTTCGAAGGTTGCCAGGTGCTGCTGCTGCTGCTGGTCGGTACACCTGATGGTTGTTTGACCTTGATTATCGTCCCGGCAGCTTTTGCGGCGGAGGTTTGTGCAGAAATTCGAGTACACTGAACTTGTGTCATCGAAGCGATTCCTTTGCTCGAAAATAATGAAGTCTTGTATTTTGTGCCAAAGCGTTTTTATTTTGGGTCGCGGTACGTTGGAAGTGTTGATGTGATGGATCTGGTACATTTTTTGTGTCGAATTATCGAGCGAAAACAAAGTCGAGTCGGTGGAAAATAGGTTTTGTTGGAATTCTTTTGAAGTAATTATGCACATTCAGTCTCGATAGACAATAGAGGTACACATTGGCGTTTGCACTGAATATTTTCAAAACGATTGACTTGTAACGGCTTTTGTGTTTCAAAGGTCTGTTGTTCTTGAAGACACAAGTCGTCCAAGTAATTAGCACTCGCGGAAGGCAACCAAATACAAAACCACAAGAGGTTTTTGGGCGAGTTATCCGTCCTAAACCGAGAGTTATTGACCTTTTCATGCGTGGAAATGTGGCTAGGGGAGCGCAGAGATGTACTTGTGGTGTGGTGGTAGGCGCGTTCGACTACCGCTACAGGAGTCGTGGGTTCGAGTCCCACTGTGGGCGCTCGAATTCTCGTCCCCAAAACAAGCTTTTTGATTCAGTCGGAATGCTTGCTGGATGCAAGTCTCGCATAGCACGTAAAATACGAAAGATGGTGCCGACCCCATGCGATGTTGGTGGTCGTTAAAAATCCCTACCCTGTGTTGGAACACACAGGGGTTCGGCAAAATTTCCAATAGAGTGGAGGAAAGCATTCACCGGCGTCTGTGTTTGGCCTCGTTGCAGAAATAAGCCGACGTTATACAGGTATGACATATACAATGACATATAATAACAAAAATGCAGATCAAAGTATGAAATGATCCGAAGTTGAAACCAAAAACACCAGGTCGTTGGCCCGGAATAAGTGTTACAAAACTGACAAGGAGATAGAAAATTGAAAAATAAGGGGACTTTTGTAAACATACCCTCCCAAACGTATAATAACGGAGATACAGGCCTTCAAAGTTGTTTTTTGAAAACAGTTTTTTTGCGTAACTCTTGAACCGCTCGACCGATTTCAGTCAAATTTGAACTAAAGTTTACTGAAACAGGTCTCTATTGAACAATAATAACGCATTTTACCAGACATTTTTAGGGGCGAAGATAATAGGGGGTGCCCTCCCCCTTTTCCCTCTATTATTGACCTCCCCGAATATTTTTGGAAATTGTTTCAATTTTCAAATTCTACGTTCAATTTGAAGAAAAAAGTTACTTCTGCAAAATTTTGATTAGAGGCTTAGTTTTAGAGATATTTGGGATTGAAACACTGCAAAACATCTCGAAATCGCCACTTTCCTGGGCCTAAAAATTAAAATTCAAGAAAACCCATGATTCGTCCATTGAAATGAATTTTCTGGGTGTTTTAAGTTGATAAATCATCATTTTCGCTGAGAAACATGGAGTTTTACGAAAAAAAAAACACAATTTGGACCCTGGAAAGTGGCGATTTTGTGATGTTGTTTGATGTTTGAAACCCAAATGTTTTGAAAATGAAGCCTCTAATCAAAATTTTGTAAGAATAACTTGTTTATTTAAATTAAACGCAGAATTTAAACATTGAAACCGTTCCCAAAAATATTCGGGGAGGTTAAAAATAGGGGGAAAAGGGGGAGGGTGCCCCATTATCTTCGCCCCTAAAAATGTCTGATGAAATTTATTACTATTGTTCAATAAAGACCTTTCTCAATAAACTTTGGTTTGAATTTGAATCAAATCGGCTGAACGGTTCAAAAAGTATGCAAAAATATTTTTTTTATAAAAAAACAACTTTGGAGGCCTGTATCTTCGTTATTATACGCTTGGGAGGATATGTTTAGTGACAAAACTCCCCTTAATTTTCAATTTTATATCTCCCTGTGAGTTTTGTAACACTAATTCCGGGACACCCTGTATAAACGAAGAAAAAATATAAAAAATGATTTTTTTCCAAAAGAGAGATTATGGTTCTCAAAAATTTCAACTTTGAAGGAATGTTTAAAATTGGTTCACGTAGTAATGATTTTTGTACAGTCTAGAACAGTGAACTAATTCGAACGGTTCTTAAATAAAGTCAATTTCTCACAGACGACCTTGAATAACAGATTGTCCAAAAATTCAAGTTAGTTTTTCGCAAATTCGGTACAAAACAATTTTTTTCTTGAAAATTACAAAATTATTTCTTCCCAAAAAATTACGAAATTTTAATTTGCACATGAGGATCTTACAAGAGAACCTAACCCAAATAGCTGACATGTTCCTCACTATGCGTGGTTGACACAAGCTATAGCAGGCTCTGCCCCCCCCCCCCTCTCGCAGGTAATATCAAATCGTCTCATAGCAAACTAAGCGAACGGTAAAAGCCCCATGACATATGCGAGAATAAAAAACATTGAAAAACAATCACGTTACGATTAACGGAAGCGATTGATGGCACAAGGATGCGAAGGGAGGGTATATCAAATCAAGATCCTTACATTCTGGCAAGCGGAATTGCAAAACATTAGTGAGCATTAAAAAAAAACATGAAAATATTTGGGAAACACCAAAGAAGGAGTACATGAGAAATTGACACAAACATCATGACACATCAATCACTTCTCAAAAATGACACACATATCAAGTTCACATAATAAATGAGACAATAAAACATCGCAGGTAATGACGTACAGACAAAAATATGGCTAAGATTCCCGTCAAGTAAGCACATGGAAAATAAATTAACAAATGAAAATACCGAAATAGGATCATTACAACAACAGCAATGACATACCGTCCGTTTTTTTTCTAGGCCCCAGCTTATACCGCCTTTATTATGGGTTTTACACCCAACATATTATATATTTTTGAAATCAGAAGAACAAAATCTTTCGATTGATGGTATGTCAAATTATTTTTGACAGATGTCATTTTTTGACAATTGACGGAATAGTACTTGTGACACACCATTTTAAAGCCCATATAATTCTTAGGCGAACTGTGTTTTCATTTCTAAAATAGGATAGCTTTTACAGCTTCTGGAGGTCTTTGAATAGGAAAAATTGTCAAAATTCAGAAATACCTACTCAATAATTAATAGGTATTTTTAATATCAACTGATGATAATAGTCTGATTTTAAATCATCCAAATTAGCGGTAGATTCTATAAACACCTTATCTTTCAGATAGGCTCATAAAAAAAATCGAGGGGGTCATACCTGGCCACCTCGGATACTATCGCGTTGGGCTGGCAGTTCCAATTCACCGGTCGTTGAATCTCTCATTCAAGGAACAAGGATACGGTCATTTCGAGTAACTTCTTCAGGACACTTTTTCGTTTCATTGTGATTATTTATTGATTATTATCATTAGTTATTATTAAAAATACCTGTTTTGCCTACTTACGTACTTATTGAGTATTTCTAAATTTCAACAATTTTTCCTTATTTGAAGACCTCTACAAGCTGTGAAAGACATTCTATTCCAAAAATGAAGACACAGTTTTCCTCAGAATTTATTGGGCTTTAAAATGATGTATCACAAGTACTATTCTGTCAATTGTCAAAAAATGACATCTGTCAAAAATAATTTGACATACCATCAATCGAAAGATTTTGTTCTTCTGATTTCAAAAATATATAATATGTTAGGTGTGGAACTCATAATAAAGGCGCTACGCGCTGGGGCCTAGAAAAAAAAACGGACGGTATAATAACAAAAATGCAGATCAAAGTATGAAATGATTCGAAGTTGAAACCAAAAACACCAGTTCGAAGTGAAAACAAAAATCAGGAGTGCTAAATTACGTACTTACAAGAGAAACGCCTCTATGCTAGCAGGGTAGCTATTCTTGAAAGTGTGGGAGAAACTCCCTGGGAGTTTTATGTAATCCGTACTACACTGTTGCAGCGAAAGTTGCCTAAAAAACACGATTTTAGGCAACATTCGCTACATCAGTGTACTGCGGAATGTATTTTACTCCCAGGGAGTTTCTCCCACACTTTCAAGGATAGCTACCCTGTGGTGGTTTTCCTCTCCTGAGCGTTCTCGCCCGCCGAACCCAATACTCCCCCCAAAAGGAAGCCATAAAATCGCTCCGGCCCTCGCACGGGACCTCATAGTATTACCAAATATGTTCTCAGAATCAGTAGCATTTCGATGGTACGAAAACCTAATTATCAAGCTGATCTGGGAGAACTTCACTCTTTAAGGCTAGCATTACATTGAGCATCAAATGCTGCAGCTTTTTCAGCTGCCGAGTTCTGATTGGACCTGACGCCTTGTTATTGCTGTCAATGATCAACATGTGACCAATGAGAGCTCAGCAGCTAAAAAAGCTGCAGCATTTGATGCTCAATGTAGGGCCACCATAAGGACGTCATTTCCTAGTGATTTTGGCGCACTTTCCCAAAAAATGGCAAAAAGGCGCTTCTAGCTTCGCTTTGTCCGTCCGTCCGTCTGTCTGTGCCCGGTATAACTCATCAGGGAAAAAATATATCGATGTGGTGTAAACGCTGATCAATAGCACATAATTTATGTCCAGGATGTTAAGTTGACTTTTGGTTTTCTGTTACTTTGCCGCCATCTTTGATCCACCCACCATTTTGAATTTCTCTAAAAGTGATACGATTGGAATGAAATCGGCAGGCAATGTAAAGCACATCATGATCCATCCAATTTTAGACAATTGATGCCCCGCCGCCATCTTGGATTCTCCACATTGAACATGTTTCAAAGTTATGGAACTAGGAGAATTACGCCTCAACGAAAAAAGATATCGATGTGGTTGCAAACGCCAATCGAATGCGTACGTGTCCACCATACAGGGTGATTCATGACTAATGCGACATGGTTGAATGCCAGGTAGTGGACATTAAAGCAAGTCTAAATCTGTGTCAAAAAATTTTTACAGATAAGATAGTTTTCTTTGTTTGGGCTCAAATTTCAAAGAGCGATATCTTTGCAACGGTTTGACGAAATTCGACAAACTTGGAAGAAATTGTCTTCTACTGAGGCTTTTCAAGGTGACCTATCTCCAAATTGAAAATCCAGGACCATACTGAAAAAAAAATTGTTTGCATTTTTTTGACAGATCACCACATTTTCCGATCGATGTTCGGAAAAAACAGCATCGGATTCTTAAAGTACAGAAAAAATGCTATTAAATGAGGTTTTTAAATCGCACGGCACACTTAGACCAGTTTCACACAAACAGTTCAAAGTAAGAACTTGCACACATTTTACAATTTTGCCCTACCTTTTTTTCCGTAATGTTCGTCAAAATTCATCCGACATTATTTCTAAAGCTCCTCTGCTGCAAATGTACAAAATAGTCTATTGCCAGAATTGAATATCCAGAATCCAGGACCGTACCTGGACAACTTGTTTGTTCTTTTTTGACGTAGAAGCATATTTTCCGATTATTTTCAGGAAAAATGACATCGGATTCGAAAAGTGCAGAAAAAATGTTATAAAATGGACTTTCTAAATCGCACGGCACACTTCGACCAGTTTCACAAGAACAGATGAAAGGAATAACTTGTACTACATTTTACAATTTTGCCTATTTTTCTTTCCTAATGTTCGTCAAAGTTGATTCTAAATCAACTCTAAAGCTCCCCTGCTTACAATAATTTACGAGATGGCCTATAGCCAGAATTGAAAATCCAGGATCCAGTATCATCGTAGTTGAAAAAATTTGTTTTTTTTTACATAATAGCATATTTCCCGATCACTTTCGGGAAAACTTACATCGGATTCAGAAAATATCTACCAGGAAAAGTGCCGGTAAAAAATGCATTGAAGCTGATGGATGGCATTTCGAAAATCTCTTGTAATGGAACAATTTCAAATGTTGTTTGTTTTTTGAGTTTCGAAATCTTTTTCACCATTTTTCCCGAAAGTAATCGGAAAATATGCTCTATGTCAAAATGAACAAACCAGTTTTTCCAAGTACGGTCCTGGATCCTGGATTTTGAATTCCGGCAGTAGGCCATCTCAGGAATTCAGGAGATCTTTGGAAATGATTTCGAATTAATTTTGACGCACATCAGGAAAGAAAGATACAGCGAAATTGTAAAATGTAGTACAAGTTCTTCTTTTCATCTGTTTTTGTAAAACTAGTCGAAGTGTGCCGTGCGATTTAGGAAGACCATTCCACAGCATTTTTTCTGTACTTTCCGAATCCGATGTCATTTTTCCCAAAAGCAATCGGATAATATGCTCGCTTTTATGTCAAAAAAAACACAAGTTTTTCCAAGTACAGTCCTGGATTCTGGATATCAAATTCAAAAATGGGCTATTTTTCGTACATTTACAGCTTAGGAAACAATTTCGGTTGAATTTTGACGAACTTTAGGAAAAAAGGTACGGGGCAAAATGTGTACAAGTTCTTACTTTGATCTGTTTTTGTGAAACTGGTCGAAGTGTGCCGTGCGATTTAAAAAACGCATTTTATAGCATTTTCTTTGTGCTTTCCGAGTCCAATGCTGTTTTTTACGAACGTCGATCGGAAAATGTTATTTTCTGTCTAAATAATGCAAACAACTTTTTTCAAGTACGGTCCTGGATTTTTAATCTGGAGATGGGTCATCTTGAAAAGCCTCAGTAGAGGAGTGTTTCTTCGGAATTTTGTCGGATTTCGTCAAACCGTGGCAAAGATATCGCACTTTTGAAATTGAAGTCCAAACATAGGAAACACCCTGTATCTTCGTAATCGCTGACCAAAAATAATTTTTACACAGATTTAGACTTGCCTCAATGTCCTACCTGGCATTCAACCATGTCGCATTAGTCGTGAATCACCCTGTATAAAGTTAACCAATGATTTTTATCACTTGGCCGCCATCTTCGATCCGCCATTTTGAATTTCTCTGAAAGTGGTCCGATTTGAGTGAAATTTGCAGGCCATGTGAATTTTATCAAAATACATCCGATTTTGGACAAGTGATGCTCTGCTGCCATCTTGGCCGTCATATTGAAATTTCTTATTAGTGGAACGAACTTCATGAAACTTGGACCTTACCCTTGTCTAGTACGATCATTCTGATTTTCAAGCTAAATTCCATGATTCTGCCGTTATTTTGTCCGTCATATTGAAATTTCTGCCCAAATAATGGTAGAACCCTAATTAACATCTTGCGTTCACTAATCCTTCAAAAAGGAAGTGCGCTACTGAGCCTCATGCCCATGAGGCATATTCGCTTGTTTTGTATGCATTATCAAAAACGAGCAAGCAAATAAATAATCACAGAGTAACCGCAATTAAATCGAATTCAAAAGCCCAACAAAATGAGGCAAGATTAATTCTACAATAATTCACCAGGGGTGGGTCAGGCTGAGGTGTGGGGGTGAAAATAACCTTAACTTGTTTGAATGTGGATTGTTTCCAAAATTTAATAAGAAATTATAGAATATTGGTGTTTTTTACCGAAAAAAGGTCTCTTTGTTCAACCTCGACAGATGCACCGTTTACGAAATATTTGAGT
This sequence comes from Anaspis maculata, assembly GCA_949128115.1. Taxonomy (NCBI): domain Eukaryota; kingdom Metazoa; phylum Arthropoda; class Insecta; order Coleoptera; family Scraptiidae; genus Anaspis; species Anaspis maculata. The sequence goes on from OX421961.1 coordinate 4,729,844, forward strand.
TTGGATGTATGAAAACGTGGTCAGAAATGCTAATTTTCAATTACGATATTCAAGACGAAAGAAAAACTAAACTGCGCAACAAATATGTTGTCGCAAGAGAAAAATTGGTCCGACTTTGGACCACAATAACTTTTGAATAACGCAAACCATTTCGATTCTGTTTTGACGGTTAGCGAGCTCAGTCTTTCCGTTGGTCATCTTCATAAGGTGAAGATCAGGAAGCTCCATGTAAAATATCTACAAGGTGAAATGTAAAACAGTACAAAATTTTAGCAAATTCAACGGACCCCCATTTTCAGAATAATTTTTTTCAAATGTAAATGAAAGTATCATAAAGCGTGATGTCTTGGCTTGCGCCCAGTTTTGAAATTTTTTGAATCGGAACCCTGGTTCTGACTATGATATTTTTTCTCTTGGAGGATGCTGATTTATCCTTTCGCTACAAGGAAGACTATGTTGGCCTAGGGAGCCTGTCATCATGAAAAACTAAAATTGACCATCAGCATCAAGTTCAGGAGGTCAAAATCACAAAGAAAGCTTGTTTCAATTGTGAAAATCTGATCAAATTCAATTTTTGAGGAAAACACCTGTGTCGCCCATTTTGAATGGGCCCCCTTTTTTAAAGCCTTGATCAAGGTATTCCAGATGGTTTGCGAGTCAAGTTGCTGAGAACCGTTTAAGCAACAATATTCGTGAATTGCAACCTCCTATCGTCAGAGCAACATAGTCTTCTTTGTAGCGATAGGATAAATGAGCATCCTCCAAGAGAAAAAAATCATAAAGTCAGAACCAGACTTCCGATTTCAAAAATGTCAAAACTGGGCGCAAGTTCAAACATAATAATAATAATAATAATAAATGGTCTTTATTCCAAGAAAAAAAATTTTTTTTTTCTTTCAAGATTATAACGCTTTATAATCTTTTCATTTGCGTTTGAGAGAAAAAATTATTCTGAAAATGAGGGTGCGTTGAATTTGCTAAAATTTTGTACTGTTTTACATTTCACCCTGTAGATATTTTACATGAAGCTTCCTGATCTTCACCTCCTGAAGGTGAATAACGGAAAGACTGAGCTCGCTAACCGTCAAAACAGAATCGAAATGGTTTGTGTCATTCAAAAGTTATTGTGGTTCAAACTCGGACCAATTTTTCCCTCGCGACAACATATTTGTTGCGCAGTTTATTTCAAAGTAACTTCATTTTTGTCAGGCATTCAAGTTTTGTTAGGCATAAGGAGGTTATTAAATGTGTCAAGTTTGATTGATTTTTCTTGAACGGTTTCGGAAATATTAAATAGCAGCCATCTTCAGGGTCCCACCTTTAGAGGCCGGTAGCTCCCTTATGAAGCGTTTCCGGACCCATATTCATGGGAACTTTTTTTCTTATTTTGATGAGAGGAACCTGTCCTAGAACGTTGTCGGTGTATTTTCGGGACACCCTGTATAATGTTGACCAATGATTTTTGTCACTTGGCCGCCATCTTCGATCCGCCATTTTGAATTCCTCTGAAAGTGGTCCGATTTGAGTGAAATTTGCAGGCGGTGTGAACTTCATCAAGATACATCTGATTTTGGACAAGTGATGGTCTGCCGCCTTCTTGGCCGCCATATTGAAATTTCTTATTAGTGGAACGATTTTCATAGAGCTTGGACCTTACCCTTGTCTAGTACGATCATTCTGATTTTCAAGCTAAATTTCATGACTCTGCCGTTATTTTGTCCGCCATATTGAAATTTCTGCCCAAATAATGGTAGAACTCTAATTAACATCTTGCGTTCACTGATCATTCAAAGAGGAAGTGCGCTACTGATCCTCATTACGAGGCATATTCGTTTGTTTTGTATGCATTTTCCAAAACGATCAAGCAAATGAATGATCACACAGTAACCGCAATTAAATCGAATTCTAAAGTTTGTTACAGCTCCATGAAGTTTAGTTGAATCAAGTGGCCGTTAGTCGCCTGACATAATCTGAGTGACAGGTCAGGAATGCTAACCTGCCGAAGTTTTTATTTGCCCAGTGGCTCTCAAACGTTCGTATTGCGACGCATTTTTCTGGGTGATCAAACCAGTTGGTAGCCACTAGCCTCCATAGGGGCGTAATTTGTAATTCAAAAAGCCATTTATCAAAAGTCCGGCCTATGGACCGTTGCATTTGAAAAGGGATGCAATCAACTTCAATGTCCTTTTTTCGACCTGTTTTTAGGAACTGAAAAGCATCACACATCGGCTAACCAATCATCGCTTGAGAAGAAGCATGCTATTCAACCAATCACAGTTCCCAGGTCGACGTGATCTGAAGCGATTCGTTCCCCGTTTTCCGAAATTAGCAGCTCTGAGGATTGCACACGTATTTTATTCGTTCAGGGCTGAATTTATAACGAATTCTGCCTTTCTGCTGAAACAACGATTTCAATTTCATTACAACTATAAATAAACAGTTGTAGTGAATTAATTATTGTGTTTCGCAATAATGCAGGCGTTTCTATGCTTCTCTCAAGTTGCAATCAGTTCGAATGAGATCATACGCTCACGGTATGCTCTTTGCTTGATCGCCGTCGTAAAATCTGTACAAAACGAAAAACGGTCGTTATTTTCGTATTAAAATTTTATCGCCGGACACATTTCAGTTTCGATCAAGACCGTTTGGCAACGAGCCCCGCCGTCAAAAGTGGCACCTCGGGCTACTCGATTTGATTAGCGCGGAAGTGCCTCGCGCGCGAGACCACGCCTCCGGAAGTTGCGCTTTTCCCGGGCGCGTTTCGGAACTCCGGCCATCATCAGGCCGCCAGGCAGCCTCGCGAAAAAGCTGAATTTTTCACCACGAGATCAAAATTTCAGGACGAAACTTTTATTTTCGATAATTTCGTAATGTGTTTATCGGCTTCGGGAGGCCGGGCGGCGGGCGGCTCATCGGTTGACGATGGTATCGCGTGTCGAACCATCGCCACGTCGCCGGGGCAACGCGACCCATCACACAAAGCCGCCCACCACCACCGCAAGGGGGTCCCTCCCGGACATTGCCGCTCGTACATTTTTAATGCATTTGGCTCATCATTTATTCACCGCTAAAATGATTATTGGTTGGAGCACGGCCTCGACGTGTATGAGCCGCGGTGCGCGAAAGAGACGGAAAATCGACTTTGTTGTTAATTCCACGTTTTTATTCGGCCCGCTCCGCGCCACCCCCCGCATCGGATGAGTCGAAACGGGGACGGACGTAATAGCGGTGTTCAATAAGAGTTGGCCGTCGATGTCCATCACGCAATTTCCTACTTAAATATTGAGCAAAATAAGTCGTCCGATGCAGTATTTTCCCCACCCTCTGTCCCAGGTACTCTCTTATTACACCCCGGTAAAGTTTTCCTTTGGCTGATGACTGCGGACCCGACCGACCTCCTCCTCCTCTAATACGTATCCGATCGATCCGACGTGCGGGGAGACATCAATAATTAATTTGGATAAAATAAAATATTCGATATGACGGCGTGTATAACGCTTTTCATGCAAATTAATTAAAAGGATTAGCGTTGTTATTCCGGGGGGCCTTTCGGGAGTTGAGATAATAACATGCGTGTCTGATGATGGATGAGCTCCTTGCAGCTTTTTTTTTGAATGTCACAAAAAAAGCCGGGTTTTTAATCTCGTTATATGCTCGAGCTTTCCGGAATTAGTCCTGAGCCATATGTAATACCATGGGATTAGACATGAGAAACACTTCGTTCTTTTTGGCTATTGGTTTGGTCCTTCGAGGCCGGTTCCGTTGGACTTCTACCCCTCTTCATCTAGTCCGATCGATCTGCTATCAATGTATTCCGCCTGAAATTCTTCGTTTGTTCTGAAACTGCTGAAATCATATCCTGCCAGGTGTTCGGAGCAAATTGGTAGCAGAAGGCATATGTCATAGCAATCAATAGAGCGATTCTATGTGTATAAATGTATAATTGTGTATGGCGCCAAGTGACCTGACACTATCCAACGACATGCGTTTCGTTTACAACAAACTTGTAGGAATTAGTACAATTTCTTTGAAATAGAACGAAAGTCATCTGCAGAAGACTCCCCTTGCCGCCGATCCATCATCAGTCGCTTGCGTTTTCATGTCCAGTGTCAACTCTCCTTCCCCCGTGAAGAGCAATCGCGACAGTTTCACTTAGGCCCGCTTCCCTGGAGCCGGTTATGGCTAACCAGAGCATACTAATTTATCGTAGAAATGTAAGATGGTCGCCGAACCTCGACAACAAGAATCGAGCGATTGCACGTTCATATACGGCGATTGGCATATCTTTTTGACTGGAACAGGCAAAAGGGTCGATGCTTCCCATTGATTTTTTTTTAGACGGCCACGTGGTGCAGGCGGTCGAGTGGCTGCCTGCGACGCGGAAGTCCCGGGTTCGATTCCCGGTGAAAAGTCTGGTGTTGTGTTGTCCGAAATTTGCACTTTTCTGAGTCTGTATAATTGATTAATAAACGGGCAAACTCCTATGGCAAGAAAAAGACGATAAGGAGAAAAACATTTATTTTTAACAAGAATCGAGCGATTGCACGTTCATATACGGCGATTGGCATATCTTTTTGACTGGAACAGGCAAAAGGGTCGATGCTTCCCATTGATTTTTTTTTTGGAGCGAATGGTTTCGCATTTTCAAGTTTGAAGCGCGGAAAAGCTAACTCCTTCAAGATGTTAGGAATATTTTTCTAATCTATAAAATGTCACAGAATGATTTATTTGTGTATTGGAAATTCGAAAGTCGGAATCGAGAAGTAGCTATTCCGAATATATTCCAGAATTTTACCATTAAAACAAAATTGAACGTTTTTGCTGTACATTTCATTTTATTACGGCGATTAAACAAAGCGTACTTGTGCATGTGTACGATTTCACGACAAATCAAATTAATAATTCAGAGGTCATCATGAACAAAAGACCTGCATAATGAATAATTATTGCCCAAATGCAGTAAATGCTAAATTACTAGTTGTTGTGATTAAATTGAAATGACTGTTTTTATCAACTAAAAACACATTATGATTCAGCTCTGCTATTTACACTAAAAAAACGAATGTAAAATTATCCAGGTGAAACTGTTTTGGTTGTAGAGCAAAAAGTTTAATTCACTCGATACGTAAATACTAAACATCTTACGAAGAAACATTTGTCACATGCCAAAAAGGCCTCTTGCCTTTTCGCTGCGACTTACCATTGGTCTGTCTTATTTAGGAACACGGCCCGCCAGCTGATCAGAGGAGATAGGCCGGGATTCTTATTGGATGGTCGGGGGCGCCACAGTATTGTGACCGAATTCCAAAACAAAAAAAAACAGTCTTTAGCACCAAGCAATGACTAATACAATACTGAAGATAAAACAATGATTGGATCTCAAATACAAAGTTCATTTACAAAAGGCATTGTATAACTATTACTAGTAGGTCAGCCTCGAATTTGGGATTTTGTCGCTAGATGTCGCCTAGAGCAATTAGCTCGCAACAAATTATCAGCGCATATGAGAAAAATTGAAATTTCTGTACCAAACCATCAACATTTATCAGTAAGTTGGGCGCCACGTTGAAATTTAAAGACAACGTGATTTATAACTAATTTGAGCAACCAAACGACAAATGCTGAACACGCCACCTGCCCGTGCTTTCCGAAAATTGCACAATTTGAACGGCGGCTGGCCTACTAGGAGTAGTTATACAATGCAAAAGGTAATGAAGATGAACAGGTGCCGGTTGGCTAATTCTACAATAAAAGAAATGAAAGATTGATATGTCGAATAATGCCACAACAAAGTTTATGTTACGTTTGGAAAAGAAGCTCGGCTTCAGCACAAGTCGGAATTGAAGTGAACGTTATCTGTTCCAAAGCGTAGGTACCTGTCGTCCGGTTTTTAACAGTACCAGATAACAATTCAAGTCGAGGTGAATCTAAAACGGCACGGTAGGTACCTAAGTTGATAAGCCACTCCAGAGAGTGTTATCGGCTTCTTTTTCACACGTTAACAATGTTACAAAAACAATAATAGTGGGAGCGGTACGCAAAAGCATACCGCATTTTGGAGTGCAGTAACGAGATTTTGCATGGGCGTACTTTATACCAAGACAAGCGATTTGACCCGCAGCACTCGATATTTCGTCCCTTAGGGGGCCAATGGGGGCCCTCCAAATTTTCAAGATGCAAGAACTTTCACAAAATGATCATTGAGTATCGTCATGTATGTCATAAGTGAAGCTTACGGGTCTATTGAAAATGTTTTTATCAAATGTCGTCGTGTCCGATTCATTCTTCACATTTGAAAAAAAAATTCTTTCGCAGAGGTCAAAAAAGGTCAAAAGGTCTGTTTTTATTTTTTCTGCTGTGCAAGGAAACGATAAATTCATATGTTTTGTTGCGTTCCCAACTAAATCGCGTTCCGTAAGCCCAAATATGAAGACAATTTTTTCGCAATATCATTTTCCCAAGAAGAGGTGACCTCTTCAGTACACTTTTTTCAACAGCATTTTTTTCAATGTTCCTAGTGGATAAGACTGTCAATTTTCGCTGATATGAGAAGCTTGAACTCTTTTCTTAGTAATTTCCATGCAACATGGCTTCAAAACATACAAGAGAGCCCTAAAACTTTTTTTTTCTTCTGGTCCGTCAAATTTTTGGCATATTGATTCTGTAGTAGGGGAGACGCGCAAATAAATAAGATCTAGTCTAGGCAAATAAGCTCTACCGGAAAATATACCTACTTACACCTAACGACTCTGCGTTTTTTGTACTGCAATAAAACACGTCATGGAAGAATATTTTCTGTTGAAACCAAATCACCTGTGCCTGCAGCCTGGATTGAATACTGGTCCGCGTCTCTCCTACTATAAAATCAAAATATCGTAAGTTGGACGGCCCAGCAGAAAAATATTTTTTTTTGGTTCCCTTGGGCGTTTTAGAATCATGTTGCTTCGCAACCACCAAGAAAAGAGTTCGAGGTCTCCATTCCTGCAAAAATTACGAGTTATATCCAGTGGGGACATAGAAAGAAATGCTCTTGGAAAAGAGGTACTGAAGAGGTCACCACTTCTTTGAAAAATACCAATACAAGAAAAATGTCTTTATAATTAGGTTCAGGGAATGCGATTTAGTTGGGAACGCAACAAAACATATGAATTTATTGTCTCCTTGCATAGAAAAAGAAATAAAAACAGTTTTTTTGACCTCTGCCAAAGAAATTTTTTTTTCAAGTATGAAGAATGAATTGGACACAACGACAATTGATGAAAATATCTTCAATAGACCCGTGAGCTTCACTTATGACATACATGACGATACTCAATGATCGTCATGTGAAAGTTTTTGCATCTTGAAAATTTGGAGGACCCCCATTGGCCCCCTAAGGGACAAAATATCGAGTGCTGCGGGTCAAATCGCTTGTCTTGGTATAAAGTATGCCCATACCAAATTTCGTTACTGCACTCCAAAATGCAGTATCGATGTGTTTTTAGGTGTGTACCGCTTGCACTATAATAATTCTATACATGAAACATTGTGAATTTGATTTTGAAATTTTTTCTTTGAAATAATAATTACTGATTACAAGTCAAACTAGGACCTTTCGCCCTATAACATCTACGGTTATTTCAAAATCACCAACAACAAGGTACCACGAGACTGTCGGTGGCAAAACTACAGAATTTGTGTACGGATTTCGAAAGATGAAGAGTGATGCTAATTTAAACAAAGTGCATATACTCTTGGCGAATGGTCGGAAATCGCAACAATTCAATTGCGAGCAGACTGAATTTTAAATTTTACCCTTCATTGTCCTGTGAAAACAGTCGATCTATTATTCCTCCGTCTTTCTCTAGAACGGTACTCGAGTAGTGTTGAGCCAAATATCAACGTGAAAAATGATTATCATTTACGTATCTTCAATGAAACACAAGTAATAGAGGGAAAATAAAGCAACACAAAGACGAAATTGCGCAGCTTACTTGACCAAAACGCAAAGCTGTAAACACGGTGACGGCTTCCTGACGGCCGCGATCGACAATTTGTCGTACGCTGAGTCTTCGAGAGTGCGGGCGATGGCTAGACTCGGTGTCGTAGCAGATGGGGGCCCACGCTAGTGCGACAGGACTCGCCGGGCGGTTTGGAAATTTTTGCACTCAAACCAAGGGCCGGGCTCCTTGTTGGATCGTTCCCTTCCCAAGGAAAGAGTCGCTCTGGAAATTCCCTGTTGCGTAAATGCGACGATGTCGATGACGGTGACGTTGACGGCTTGCTGGCAAAATCTCCAGACTCTGAAACTGGATGTCAGGAAAATAGAGAAGTCGGGAACTTGATCGTAGAAAAACTCTTTATGTAGCAGAAAAACCGAGTGGCGGGTGAAAGAAGAAACCTACATCAATTCACTCAACTCAGTGTCGACTCCAACTCGAAAATATGACAAAAAGGGGAACCAAATCAGTCTTTACTTTACCTCCAGGTGACAGACGGTTTCGTTTGATGCGCCAGGTGTGGTTGTACTTCTTTAGACGGCGAAACAATGCCTACTTTGGGTCCACTGCGCCCTAATGAACCAACGTTCGCCAAATAAACCCGCAGAACAGGCGGTTTCTGGCTTAGAACTACACAATTTCGAAGACCACTCGAAAGGCAAAAACGTGGATGTACAGCACACAACTAGGCGACAGCTCCGATGCGAGTTTCAAATTGAAAAGGAAGAAGTAGCTACGTCGCTTCGTTTTATCAGATTCTTCCCACCGTCGCGTTGGGCAAGCTCTCATCTATAGCCAATTGGAGGAAGGCACGCAAAACTCGTTTGCTGGAACGGCCGCCGCAAGACAACGAAATTTCCCAAACTACTAGAAAATAAACGGCAGGACAGAGAACTGGACTGGCCCAATCAGTCCAAGTACCAAAAACAAACAGAAGCAGAAAACGTAACACATTGAAGCAAGCGACACCTGTTTTTGTTGAAAAAATCAAAAATAACATTTTTGGAATTTTATAGTGGCAGTAGTGCCTATAATTATTTACCCGCGGCAAGTGAGTAATGAGTCGAAGCCCCGCCCCGTGAGTAATAACTGAAAAATCGCTGGTTTGGCCCAATTACAGAAATGTCTCGTGCAAAAGAAGTCATGGAAACGCAGCTCTGTTTATCAAATCAATTATCATAGTTTTGCAACTTGTCCGTTCTTTTTCTGATTGAACTACGAGTGATAAAGCATAGTATTTTACTCTCGTGTGATGGCTTATTACTCATTCGGGTGCTTCACGATACGAACCTCACGGCAAACGGCATCCTTTTGAGTAATAGCATTCATTACACGGCTTATTGTCAGTTTATTTGATAATGACATATGACATTTCACCAGCTTCCCCACCAGCAAGAAAAATCCACTAGAAATCAAATGCAGAAGTCTTCTCCATTGAAAGCAGTTTTACAGAAGCAAACCGTTATTCGAAACTAAACAAAATTCGAGTTTTTAATTACAACTAGGTTCATGGTTTTGTTGAAAGACTTGATATAGTGAGCAGTTGTTGGGGTTTTTACAGAACAGTTTGCTTTTTTCGATATAATTTTTGTCGACTTCGTATTGTGCTCGGACAGAGCTTTGCTGAGAGGTGTCGCTCGATGGGGTTCAGACATATTCACTATGGGTGAATCTAACCTCACTCCCGAGCTAAAACTGCGAAAATCGTCCAGAAACTTGGTTTATTTCGGTAATTTTGCGCTGTTTTTTTATTTTGTTGTGAAATCCAATGTGAAAAACTCATTCTGAGTTATAAACTGATGTAAAATTGGGTTTTTCAAGAACAGACTGTCAAAATTTTTAGTAGGATAGCTCTATATTACAACATTTCTTTTGAACGAAGTTCGCTATTGTTTTATTCATCAATATTTGGAACAGTGCGAAACAAAAATGCTGATTTTGTTTTTCCAGTGACAAGCTGTAAAAATTTCAAGTAGTTGCTTTTAACATTTCCACAGAACGGTTGACGCTTTTTATACAACTTTTGACGACTTTTTAACCGGCTCGTCCAGAGCTTTTCAGAGAGGTGTCACTCGATGGAGTTCTGACAAATTCATGATGAGTGATTCCAATCTCGCTGTTGCCAAGACCGCTTCTCAAAATGTTTCTTGAATTTTTAAAATACTCCCCCAAACTGAAGCTGGAATCATGTCACTTGTTAACGATTTACCAAGGAATGATACCTCTAATCGTCTTTTTGCTACTCCTAAAATTTCGAAAATTTACCAAAGAAAACACCAAAAATGACCCATTTTGAAATTTGGAAATTTTTGTGTTTGCAAGTAGGGTATCGTTTCTTACTAAATCGAACATCAGCAGCACGCTTTCGCTACTTGTTTTCACGTCACGGTAATTTGACGGTAAAGTAAATAGCATTTTGAAGAATTTTTCAAAATTTTGCTGTTTTTCTCGAGTTCTTTCCAAAATGACTTGGAAACCGACGCCGGAATCATATTGGGCGTTTACGATTTACTAAGAAATGATACCCCACTTGTCTTTTTTGCTACTTCCAAAAATTTCGAAAACTTTCCGAAAACCAAAAAAAAACACCAAAAACTTCAAAATGTGAAAATTTTTAGCATTGCAACTGGGCTATTATTTCTTACTAAAACGAGCACCAGCAACACGTTTCCATCATTCATTTTCACGCCACGTTAGTTTGATGGCGTGACAAACAGCATTTTGTAGAATTTTTCAAATTTTTGCCGTTATTTCCGCGTTTTCTCCAGAATGACGTGAAAACCAAAGCCGGAATCATAATGGGCGCTAATGATTTACTAAGAAATAATACCCCACTCGTCTTGTTTGCTACTTCCGAAAATTTCAAAAAACCAAAAAAACACCAAAAATTTAAAATTTGAAAAACTCGAGCACCGCAAGTGGGCTATTATTTCCTTCTAAAACGAGCACCAGCAGCACGTTTCCACCATTCATTTTCACGCCACATTAATTTGAAGGCGTGACAAATAGCATTTTCTTGAATTTTCCAACTTTTTGGCGTTATTCTCGCGCTTTTTTCAGAATGACGTGAAAATCGAAGCCGGAATCATGATGGGCGTTAACGATTCACTAAGAAATGATACCCCACTGGTCTTTTTTGCTACTTTCGAAAATTTCGAAGACTTTCCTAAAACCGAAAAAACACCAGAAATTCAAAATTTGAAAAATTCGAGCATTGCAAGTAGACTATTATTTCTTACTAAAACGAGCATCAGCAACACGTTTCCATCATTCATTTTCACGCCACGTTAGTTTGACGGCGTGACAAATAACATTTTCTTGAATTTTTCAACTTTTTGCCGTTATATCCGCGTTTTCCCCAAAATGACGTGAAAACCGAAGCCGGAATCATCATGGGTGCTAACGATATACTAAGATATGATACCCCACTTGTCTTTTTTGCTACTTCCGAAAATTTCGAAAACTTTCCAAAAACCGAAAAAGCATCAAAAATTCAAAATTTGAAAAATTCGAGCACTGCAAGTGGGCTATTATTTCTTACTTAAACGAGCCCAGCAACACGTTTCCGTCATTCATTTTCACGCCACGTTAATTTGACGGCGTGACAAATAGCGTTTTCTTGAATTTCTCAACTTATTGTCGTTATTCTCGCGCTTTTACTAGAATGACGTGAAAACCGAAGCCGGAATCATGATGGGCGTTAACGATTTACTAAGAAATAATACCCCACTCGTCTTTTTTGCTACTTCCGAAAATTTCGAAAACTTTCCAAAAACCGAAAAAACATCCAAAATTCCAAAATTTGAAAAATTCGAGCACTGCAAGTGGGCTATTATTTCTTACTAAAACGAGCACCAGCAACACGTTTCCATCATTCATTTTCACGCCACGTTAGTTTGACGGCGTGACAAATAGCATTTTCTTGAATTTTTCAACTTCTTGCCTTTATTTTCACGTTTTCTCCAGAATGACGTGAAAACCGAAGCCGGAATCATGATGGGCGTTAACGATTCACTAAGAAATGATACCCCACTCGTCTCTTTTGCAATTTTTGAAAATCGTGAAAACTTTCCAAAAACCGTAAAAAACGGAAAAAACATTATCAAAAATTTGGCAAATTTGATAACTGCAAGTGGGGTATCATTTCTTACTGAATCAAGCATCAGCAGCACGTTTCCGGTATTCATTTGCACGTCACGCTAATTTGACGGCGTGCCAAATATCATTTTGTTGGATTTTGCAAGTTTTTGCCGTAATTCCAAAAGTGACGTGAAAACTGAATCCGGAATCATATTGGGCGTTCACGATTCACCAAGAAATGATGCCTCACTCGCCTTTTTGGCTATTCCCAAAACTTGAGAAAATTTCTAGAGGATGTCAAAACCGAAAAAAAATACAAAAACTTCAAAATTTGAAAAGTTCGAGCACTGCAAGTGAGGTATCGTTTCTTACTAAACCGTACACTAGCAGCACGTTTCTGACGTCCATTTCTCCGTCAAGTTAGTCTGCCGTCTCTTGCGTTATTTCCGTGGCCAATATTCCAAAACTGAATCGGCAAATCGGGTCTTTGCTCAAATGGTGTGAAGGTGTTCAGATACTCGAGTTCTGATCAGTTCAACATGGGCCCGGCATGACTGGCCGTGCGAAGCGCTCATCTCGCAGAATTTTATTCACAATTAGGTATGAGCACATTATTCAAGACCATTTTCGTGGACAAGGTACACTTCTAACAATGACAAAAAGTAATTGGAAGCTCGCCCACCGACAAACGGCTTCGGCGAGCCCACACCGGACGACGCACGGGGTCCATCCTTCAGGTGCTAAAATCGCGCCGGGCGACGCCCAAGATTCAATTACGCTAATGAGATGACTAACTAAAAGCGTAACAGATGTGCCAAATATTTCGCGCTCCGTTGGATGTCGCGCATCTGATGCGTGGAAATTGAGGAATTTGTCGTTTGTGAGAAAATTGGACGCGGTTCAATCCGTGATTTATTCATCGTCGCTTCTTATCATCGCTTCTTTATTTATATTCGCCTCCTTCAATAATTTATTTGCTTGGAATGATCGAGGAAATAGTCGAGGCGCTCTTCGCTTCATAATTGAACGGGGTGGTTAAATTGGGATTCTCATGGTCGCGACGGGTGGCGACGAGGAATAACGATTTTATTCAAGTTTACCAATAAGTATCTGCTAGAGACTGAATTATTCAAGCATCCCCCAGGTTAAGAATCGTCCTTTTTTTTTTGTCTTTCAACATTTCATGGATTCAGTTCGTCTCCAGTAAGTTTCTTGTTGGGTTTTGCTGCTTATTCTGAATAGAGCTGAATAGGTCGGAATTTGAATCACGAATGCCTTCAAGGAGCTGTAGAAGAAGACGAAAATAAGAAGCTCTTTTGCTTACAAAGCAATCTTTTGCCAATAAAACGGATGTTGTTACTTAGGCAACTCGCGATGATGCGAACTAGCGTCTTTGCTGCCAACAAATACCGGAGTTCATCAAAGAAACGTCGCGACGACGTCCCACGATGCTCACAAACAGACACCCGTGTTTGTTACAAGCATTTTATCCCGGGATTTTCGTGGAACAATTTTTCGCGTTTCAAGAATTCTTCTTTCAATTTTCCTTTCAGCAAATTCCGGCTTCGTAAAAAAAAAATTATTATGATGTATTAAAAATAAAACCTTCGTTAAGGTTTTATACGAGAGTTTGAATATTTGATTGCGGCGTGTTGTTAAATTGATACAACGAAGATGTCACGCCACAAACACCTTGCAGTTTTTCCATCGTCAATAATAAATCAAATTCTGTCATCGATACTCGAGGTCTGGAGGGAAAAACGAGCATCATGCAAACTATCGGTGTCACGTTTAAATTTTTAACGAGGCGCGAGCTTTATTATGTAGGCACCTACTTATTCCGGAATTATCGCATAAGTAGGTGCAGGTATAGGTAATTCGCGTCGGGTTCACTCACCAACGTGGTGATTCGTGGCTTGACTTGGCTCGGGGCTTTCATTAAACCAGGGAAAATTCAATTTTAATTGGGAGTCGGGCAGCACGAAATGCAGCCGATTAAATATTGATATTGGAAGGCTCGCGGAAGGATCGATTTCCCACGACAACTTTGTAAGAGTTTTATATGCATATTAGCGGGAAGGGGATCCCGAAACGGAGCCGTTTCCACTAAAACCTCGCTTGAACTACGACGGAACTTTGCGGCAAACAAGGCCGTAAAAAAAGGGTCGATTAGAACGTTGCCGTCGCGAAAAGACAAAGTTGGTGGTTTTCGTTTCATTTTCGCGATTTCTTGGGGGTTTCCATTGGAAGTCGGCACTGCTGTCGTAATAGAAGTCATTTTCAACTTTCAATGACCAAAGCAATGAGAGACGAAGCATGTTGCAAAGCCATCAGCTTCAGTTTATAACGGAACCGGTGTCATCAATTCTACATCTTCCGCGGTTTCTTTGTTTCGATCCACGAGCAAAACTTCATCGTCGTCTTTTTCATCTCAATCATCGATTACATCGGTAACTTCACTTTGCAAGATTTTCTTGTTCTTTATGCTCTGGTTCTGGTCTTCAGTCCTTCATGTACTCGGCTGTACTCAACACACCTTCAAGATGGTGGATTACCCTGTAGAGACCAAGAAAAAGACGCCAGAAACAAGAAGCTGAGGTCACAACCAGAGTATAGAGAACAAGAAAATGAAAAACTTCATCTCAATCATCGATTACATCGGTAACTTCACTTCACAAGATTTTCTTGTTCTTTATGCTCTGGTTCTGGTCTTCTGTCCTTCATGTACTCGGCTGTTTTTCATTTTCTTGTTCTCTATACTCTGGTTGTGACCTTCTCAGCTTCTTGTTTCTGGCGTCTGTTCTTGTTCTCTACAGGGTAATCCACCATCTTGAAGGTGTGTTGAATAGATATGTAGTTGAGCGCTGGAAAATTGATGAAAAACTTCTTTGCTTTTTATTTTTGAAGTTATGCAGGGAAAAAGTTGGTCTTTCGGGCCCTTCTATTTTCGTCAGTAGAGAAGATTTTGGTAAATTGCTTATGGCAGAATAATGAGTACAAAATATCAACTACTCAATGTGTATTGAATTTCTCTTTTCTATACGGGGTGAGTCATAAACCACAAAAATTTAGTTTTCTTAAAAAAACCAAAAGCAAGAGGATTCCATTGAAATAAATTGTGTTTTATAGTGCTCTGCAGAGGTTATGGGACCACTGTGACTGTTGCAGAAACTTTATGAAAAAATAAATTTTCAGGATTCATGACTAATCCTGTATAAAAAAAACAGGAATTCAATACGGCTTTAGAGGTTGATTTTTTTGTGCTCAATTTTTTCTATTTTTAAACTGTTCCAACAAAAATTTGATTCAGTGATTTTTTGAGGGTTTTCGAGAAGTTGGCACTGCTGACGTAATGGAACGTCACTCTGAATATTGACATAACATAAGAACGATTCGAGCACATTTGAGTGATTTTTTTGGGATTTTTGTAGAAGTTGGCATTACTAACGTAATGAAAAGTCACTCCAAAGATTGACATGATATGAGAACACAAAAACAGGACCTTTAATTCAGTAATTCAATGTTTTTTTTTTTGTAGAAGTTGGCACCACTGACGTATTGGAACGTCACTCTAAATATTGACATAACATAAGAACGATCCGAGCCATTTCAGTGATTTCTTGGGGATTTTCGTACAAGTTGGCATTACTGACGTAAGGGAATGTTACTCTAAACATTGACATAATGAGTTCACGAAAACAGGAAGTTTGATGAGTGACTTTTTGTTTGTTTGTTTTTGTAGAAGTTGGCACTACTAACGTAATGAAGAGTCACCTTGAGTATTGACGTAATATGAGAACGATCCTAGCATATTTCAGTGCTTTCTTGACAATTTTTAATTGATTAAAAGCCGAAACTGCAGTCAAAGAAGAAGTTTTACTGTTGGAGACGACAAATTTACAACCCCTTTTTTATTTTTTATCAAAGTTGGTACTCCTGAGTCCTGACGTAATGAACCGCCACTCTGAACATTGACATAATATGAGAACACAAAAACAGGACCTTTGATTCAGTAATTTCATGCTTTTTTGTAGAAGTTGGCACTACTGGGGCCTTATTTCTAGCGGGGAGCGATCACCAGGCGATCACAATTCAGCCAATCACAGCCCTGGTTGCCTAGCAACTTCACGTGGGAACGGATCACATCCTTCCTAGAAATAGGCTCCCTGACGTATTGGAACGTCACTCTGAATATTGACACAACATAAGAACGATCCGAGCACATTTCAGTGATTTCTTGAGGATTTTTGTAAAAGTTGGCATTACTTACGTAATAGAATGTTACTCAAACCCAGTCGGTAGCACGGTGAGCTCGGACCCGCTTTCAAAGGCGAAGGTCCCGGGTTCAAATCCGCACTGGGCCAGATGGAGTTTTTCACGCGTTTCCTAGTACTGGGGCATCTACTATCGTGCGGTGATGCCCCGGGAAAAAGGATGAAACGATAAAGCCATAGAAACAAAACCACACTGAATTATCCCCACTGTTCCATAAATGTCTTCGTCTTTATCGTTACTGGAAAACCTGCTAATAACCTAGTAGTTTATGCAGGGCAAAAAAAAAGTTACCCTAAACCTTGATATGAAATGAGAACACAAAAACAGGAAGTTTGATCGAGTGTCTTTTTTTGTAGAAGTTGGTACTCCTGACGTAATAAACCGTCACTCTGAACGTTGACATAGTATGAGAACTCAGACAGGACTTTTGTTCCAATGATTTCCAATGATTTTTGGAGATTTTTGAGAAGTTGGCACTACTGACATAATGGAACGTCATTCTGAATATTGACGTAACGTGAGAACGGTTCGAGCACACTTCAGTGATTTCTCGAGGATTTTTGTAGAAGTTGGCATCACAGACGTAATGAAATGTCTCTTCTGAACATTGACATAATATGAAAACAGAAACAGGATTTTTGATTCAGTGTTTTTTTTTTTGTAGAAGTTAGTACTACTGACGTAAACATTGACATAATATTTATTGGAACGCCAAGACAGGATCTTTGATTCCAACACATTTCCGTATTTTTTTCTGGATTTTTATAGAAGTTGGCTACAAAACTTTAAAACAGAGTTCACTGTTGTGGACTACAGGAGGTCTAGTTGAGAAGATTATCTACATAAAACCTGTTTCAGTTATTCAATGGGGATTTTTGTAGCAGTTGGCATTATTGGATTATTGCCATAATCAAACGTCACTTTGAACGTTATAACCTAGAAAAGTGAAAGGCAGACCGCCTGAGCTATAATTTAATGAACTACTCGCTATTTTCTGGATATTATTATTCAATAGGACGTCAGTACTGCCGTAATAAAACGTCATTTTACTAATTTTGAATGTTTCACGCAATATAAAATGACGAAATACCTTAGGCCAGCTAACCAAGAAGAAGAAGAATACGAAGAAGAAAAGACGAAGCTTCCTTTATTCAATTTTTTACCAATTCCTTGGGGCATTTCGGTTGAAGTTGGCGGTACTGCCATAATGAAAAGTCACTTTGGACATTGACGTCCATAATTTTGAACATAAAGGGCGAAGTCACGAGCATGAGCTTCGATTTGCAGGATTTTCGGTAAATTTTCACCAAAATTGGCGCCACATTTTGACAGTTATTGACATGTGGAAAAGCTAAGTCAGCAGCCCTTTCTCCATACCTCCTTTCGATCGTTTCATAGGGAAATTTCAGTTCAAGTTGACAGTGTCGAAACAAAAATCAGAGAAATGTCAATATTGTCAAAATGTCAATATGTGTTGTCAGTTGTCAGTGAAAGACATACAGGGTGGCCCAACGAAAACAGAACAGAGGGGTTTTCGGGCATTTCACCTTATTTTTTTTTTTTTTTTAAAAATGGTCGGATAGGTCGATTTTTATACCAAGGGGGACATCTGAAACATACATTGGCGAATTTATATCTTTAGCCCCCTCGCCCCAACCCACCCCAACTCCGAAGTTTCAAATGACATCACACACCTTGCGATACATCAAATTGAAGAGAAATTAATTCTCTTTCTAAATAAAATATTTCTATAACTTCCAACCCCACCCCCTTCTTCCTAAAATTGTCTGAGTTTCCAATGTAATATTCTTGACTTCTTAATTCTCTTTAGTATAGTCAACGTCATCCGGCACAGCATCGAGGGAGAAGATTTTCTGTGTAAAAAGTGCCATTGAAATTCACCCCTTCACTCCCCCACCCCAACTTCAAAATCTAAAATGACACTTTCTACTTTGTGATACATTGAATTGAAGGGAATTGAATTCTCTTCCTGAATGAAATATTTTCAAATTTTCCAAAAAGCCATTTTCCCCTAAAATACTCATGTTCAATTTATTAGGGGAGGGGTTCAAAATTTTGTTTTCAGAAAGAGAAATTAATTCCCTCCAATTCGATGTATCATAAAGTAGGTGGTGTCTGTTAAATTTTGAGGTTGGGATGGGGGAGAGGAAAGGGGTGAATTTGGGTAGCACTTTTCTCCACCGGAAATTTTCTCCTTAGATGCTGTTTAGGATGACGCTGATTAAATTGAAGAGAATTGAAGGATCGAGAATAGAAAATGGGGCAGTCAGAGAAATTTGAAAAGATGGGGAGTGGGGTTAAAAATTTTGAAAATATTTTTTTTAGGAAGGTAATTTGATTCTCTTTGATTTGATGTATCGCAAAGCAGATGGTGTCATTCGAAATTCTGAAGTTGAGGTGGGTCGGGGTGAGAGGGCTGAAGATAGGAATTTACCAATGTATGTTTCAGATATCCCCCTCGATATAAAAATCGACCTGTCTGGGCTTTTTTAAAAAAAAAATAGGTGAAATGTCCGAAAACCCCTCTGTTCTGTTCTCGTTGGGCCACCCCCTGTATAGTCACGAATGAACTTGGCACCACTTCAGAAGGACGAGTATCATCAAAGCTTTGACTAGGAATTCAGTTATCACAATGAATAAATTGTATTTGTTCATGTTCTCTATCTCTATCACTCTCTGCGTTGGTGAACCGGACCATAGAATCATAAATAAATAAAAAAAAAATCAAGGTTGCCCAGAATCTTTCAGATAGTTTATATTTCACTACCAAGTAGTAATTATAGTAAGTATGCAGTCACTTGTTGCGATGAAGTGTAACGATAACGGCATCAAATTCGCAGGTCCTCAAATTCAGAATAACACCACTACTAATCGGTCAGTGTTACGTAGCAATAGATGGAAGCAAAAAAACGGAATTTCCCCCCTCCTCTCAGTTTTCTGTTCATCATGTCCTCGCATTACCAGAGCCATCGACAGATGAGCAAACGAACAGTTTAATTAAAAACCTGACGACGATCAAGTTTTCGAATTTACCCCCATCCCTTTTGCCGCGTTTGTGATGATCCCGTGTGCCAGCGAGGAAAATCGAGCTTTTGTCGTTCGCGCGCCAGTTTTTTAATAAAAACGAACGCGTGTGGGGGCGGGGTTGGTACACGGGCGGCGCGGATCTGAAAAATTTAATTTCATCACACCGACTCGTCTCTTTCTCTTGAGTTCCAATCAAATCCTTTGTGCGCGATAAAAATGTCCTTTTGATACAAGAAAAAAAATCATCCGTTTGGAAAAAAATTCCTCTATACCTACGAGCTTGAATTTCGTTTTTTTTTTTCAACATTTTCGTCGTATATTGTCAATAGTGTCAAACAACCAACACAGACAAATTCGTTCGTGAGGAGGCGTGTGTTTGTGGATGAATTAAAAGTCGACCTTATTGATTTTCCCATTGGTGCGCTAGAGGTCCGGCTAACTAACAGGTAAACACGCGGCTTTTTACGGACCGTAATTCTCTCATCTAATTGCCCCAGCACACCCCGTGTGCCACGTTAAAATCTCGTGTGTTCGCTCTAGTTTTTCCAGGGCCGGATTCGCATGGTGTGATGGTGACAGCGCAACTATGGAAATGCATATTATACAGAGCGTCAATTTTCGCAATTTGGTACTACATATACCCTAGTACGTTGATCGAAATGATCCGTATCACTGTTGGTGCAGCTACACAACCACAGACGTGATATCAATTTGATTCGTCCATATCTGGATGATTCGAATACTTGAAAATATTCAAGAAATCGTTCCCGAAGCCATCACCATGCATCTTTCACGCTTCCATTAATATTTCACGTCTAATCCATACAACAAAGAATCTTAACGACAATAATAATTATTACTGCGGCAACCTCGAAAGCCTCCCATTAAAGAGCATTATTGTCTTTGCCTGTGCCTGATGATGATGACGGCCATAACCATCTCTCTGATGCTCGTAATATAAAACTCATTATTGAATTATTCACAACTGAGCTCTGCGTGGCCGAAGCTTAAATCTTAAATCGCCTCGTTGAGAATTGGAAATGAACAGACGAAATAAAATGTAAAACGGCATCGCACCGATTGCAAAACACGATGATGACACAGAAACTTTCATGCCATCGGCATTCGTTTCGGATACCCCTGGCACTTCGCCTAGAACAATAATCGACTAATCTAGCTACTTAATATTATTACATTCATGCCAGGCATTGAAGCTAACTTTACAAGTGCACCGACAACTGCACTTGGATAATTGTTATTAATCGAGCATTCATATCACTCCGTATCGGAGCAGCTGAACGCCGACAAAACACGATCTAATTTGCCCGCAAAGTGCACAATAATAAGCACAAAACTGTAACACGGCCCCTTGTACTTGTTGAACAAACAAGACAAATGTACGAGTAGGTACACGCAATTTGAATCAAAGCCAGAGAGATGGGATCGCCGTCGCCGTCGGTTTTAATATTAGCAGACGCGAATTCATCATTGTGTAATTTGTCTGCGTAATCCGGGGAGCCGATCTGTCAAAGCGACCACATGTAAAGCTACACCCCAGGATGTTGGCAGTGTTGGCACCACTGTGTGTGTGTGTGCCAGAACCGCCACTTCCCATTCGCCTGCGCTCCAGTGATACCAACATCACACCCAAGTGTGCGGTTACTCAAAGTAATCCAATTATCGAACTTGTGCGCCATGTCCACGCCATCATACTCCTAAAAGTTCCTTTTGCGATAATGATATGATGTGTATGTGTTCCAGACGATGGTACAGTTGGTTAATTAGTTGTAAACGTAGTTTTGTATAATGTGTATAATATAATTACTTGATATAACTTGCGAGTATTTATATAAATTTATAATCAATGTGAGAACGGAACGTTTTGAGTTTAATTAGAGGTTGGACGTTGGAACGTCGTACGGCGGTCTCATGTATTATTACGGATCCAGGAGGAGTGCAATTCTTCGATAGATTCAGACACGCGAGAGTTTCGATCGCGTCGGGTTCACACCCTGTATATTTCGGGTCGCCGGCAACACCTGCGCTGCTTTGGTCTGAAAAAATGCTTGAATTCATGTTGGAATTCATTCATCTCGATTTTTTATAAAATGTAGTTTTGTTGAGTTGAGCTTCGTTTGGAATTTTTTTCTAATGAAGGAACTCTGTGGAACTCTCGGCACAATTTTGAGTTAAGGAAACTCGACTAGTTTATCTTGAAATATGGACATTTCAAGATAAGTGTACTCCTCCTCAAAATGTGTCTGAAGTAACCATCTCTATCTACTGACATGTTTGACACCCTGTAACGTTGAAGCAACCGACGCATGAGTGACAGAAGTTGTTTTTCTTGTTTGGGATCACAAAAACTATCGATTAACCTGTTTCTGTCTCGTGATGAAATGACTTGAGTAAAATGTCGCTATCCGGCGTACTGTAAATCATCAAAG
The DNA here is from genome assembly GCA_949128115.1 of Anaspis maculata. Classification (NCBI taxonomy): domain Eukaryota; kingdom Metazoa; phylum Arthropoda; class Insecta; order Coleoptera; family Scraptiidae; genus Anaspis; species Anaspis maculata. The sequence continues at coordinate 4,751,673 of OX421961.1, forward strand.
GTACTGGTTCTTGATAGATTATTAGGTTTATTGGATGTTTCTCGCTCTCAGTTTTTCATTACCTGATCGAGGTTTTTTTTCTGTGAAATTTATATTTTGGCTCATACGTACGGCTCACAAAGCCTTCAATGAAGCAAATTTTTGGTAATTTACAAAGGAATATTGATTACCAAATAATTTATTCGGGTGATGAAAACAGATTAGTTTCCAAAATAATAAGTTTCGGTAATTTTCCATCACTGAATTCGTCAAAGCGGTCTTGAAATTCTACAGAGGCTCTTGATTTTTATTCTAAATTCAGAACAACTACCCCTTCGTTTGGGACGAGTATCTCGTGGTTTAGGAGGGGCGCCTCTTGGAGGACGGGGGGTACCCTTTTGGTTTAGGACAGTTACCTCTTGGTTCGGGACGAGTACCTTCTGTTTCAGGAGAAGTACCTCCTCTTTTAGAAAGAGTACATCTAGGCTTGAGACGGCAACCTTTTGGCTCGAGACGAGTACCTCTTGTTTAAGAATGAAAATCTCTTGGTTTAGGACAAGTACCTTGCACCTCTTCATTTAGGACAGGTGTCTTTTGGTTTAGGACGGGTACCTCAATGGTATAGGATGGGCGGTTCATGGTTCAGGACGGGCACCTGTTGGTTTAGGACGGCTACCTCTTGGTTCAGGATGAGTACCTTTTACTTAGGGATAAATAGCGCTTGGTTTTGGGCAAGTACCTCTTGGTTTAGGACGAGTTTTTTGTTTAGGATGATTTTTTGTTGGTCCACGGCGGGTACCTCATGATTGAGGACATGCGCCTTTTGGTTTAGGAAGAAATACCTCTTGGTTTAGAACGGGTATTTGTTGTTTCAAAAACTTCTGTTTCTGTAAGAATACTTCTTCGCTTGAGACGAGTATGTCGTGGTTCAGGACGAGTACCTCTTGGTTGAGGATGATAAACACTTGGTTTAGGACAGGTACCTCTTGACTTGAGACGAGTAAGTACATCTTGGTTCAGTACAAGTTATTTTTGCTTCAGGACGAGTACCAGGCTGGGCACCTCTTGTTTAGGTCGGGTACCTTTGGTTTTAGGGCGAGTTCTTCTTGTTTCAGGGTCGGGTATCCCTTGTATTAGGACGGGTACCCCTTGTTTTAGGACGGGTACCTTTCGTTTTAGGACGGGTACCTCTTGTTTTAGGACGGGTACGTCTTTTTTTAGAACGGGTACCTCTTGTTTTAGAACGAGTACCTCTTGTTTTAGAACGGGTACCTCCTGTTTTAGGACGGGTACGTCTTGACTTGAGACGATTAAGTACCTCTTGGTTCAGGACAAGTAAGTACCTTTTGTTTATTTTAGGACGAGTACCAGGCTGGGCACCTCTTGTTTTATGACGAGTACCTTTGGTTTTAGGGCGAGCTCTTCTTGTTTCAGGGTCGGGTACCCCTTGTTTTAGGACGGGTACCCCTTGTTTTAGGACGGGTACCTTTTGTTTTAGGACGGGTACTTCTTGTTTTATAACGGATACCTCTTGTTTTAGGACGGGTACATCTTGTTTTAGAACGGGTACCTCTTGTTCAAGGACGGGTACTTCTTGACTTGAGATGAATCAGTACTTCTTGGTTCAGGACGAGTACCAGGCTGGGTATTTCTTGTTTTAAGACGGATACCTTGGAATTTAGAGCGAGTGTTTCTTGTTTCGGGACAGGTACCTCTTGTTTCAAGACGTATAGCTCTTGGTTCAGGACGGATACTTGTTGTTTCATGAATAGTATTCATTTTATAACTTACTCGTTCTGTTGGTGGACCAGAGTATGGAAACCTTCAGACGCTCCGCAATTTTTTTTCCAAAGTTTCTGAACGTAAGCTTTCGCTTCGAGGAAAGCCAGTAGCTTTCAGCAGGGGTTTCAGTAGAGCCCCTGCTGAAACCCGTAAGAGTTTTTCGCTGAAACAGCTTACGGTCATGTCTACGGTCGGTCTTGAAAAAATTGTATCTTTGCTCTGCAATTTTTGCTGTTGGATATTCAATTACTCTTTGCTTTTTATTTAGTCCTACCCTTTGCTTCAAATACTTTTTCTGCTAGAGGACCAGTGTGTAGAGCTTTTTGTGCTGGGAATTATTTATAACAAAATATAAACTCAAACCGTAACAATTACTAATCGAACCCGATAATAGATACAAATTATTAATATCTCTCTCGACTCGTACAAAGCCTCAATCACTACCCGAAAGCCATTTTGTAAACGAAAATTGAAATTTAATCACCGCCAATAGATTAATCAGAACAATTGTGCGTCATTCGGTTCCGTTAATATGCACATCGGAATTTAATTAATTTTATGGCCATTGGGCTTTTATTTTTATTTCTATCTTTCAAACGAACTCAGTAACATGCACAAATGATAATATCCGAAATAATTAGTTATTAGCACGAACAATCGTAATTTTTTCGGTGCCGTTTCCACCCCCGCCCTACATACCCGTTGACGGTATTGATCCGTCAAAGTTGGTTATGAAACAATTGCGGAAACAACACGTCAGCACACCGGCTAGTATTTGTCATTTATTGACACGTGACAATCCAGCGTCATTTTTCTAGCGCTTTCGTGTGCCCACTTGATTATAACAAGAAGTAAAATATATGCCGTAAGTTTTTTGGTAAGGGGGCCCGTAGTGTGTCATCATCATTTTGTATAAAAGGCAATCAATAATTTATTCGAGCATTAGGGCATAGTTGCGTAAGTTCTCTTGTAGAGTGGAACTATTAATTTGGTATTAAACGCTTCCAATTTTCGAAGCGTGCTTCGTATACCCACTGTCATTAGAATAATTGCGTTCGTATGCGGTTTCTATGATAGTACATAAATCAATTATTGTTGAGAAAAATTACTACTAGTGTATGTGTGTGTGGAAATGTGTAGCTGATTGTGTAGGTTAAACCTCATTATTTACTGGGAGTAACAAGTGTGTCACACGTAGGTATGTTTATGACCCGGCCTAATATTGATTTTTATTGTATTCGGAAACAATAACCGTGAAAGTTTATTGCTAGATGATAATAATAAAAATAGTTGCCAACTTTTACGCTGAAAACTAGTCGTTGAATTTTAAAGCTATTCTGTTTGTATTTGAAGACACTAAGTCTTGAGACTACACAAAATTTTGGCTGGAAAGCTGTGCAATTCTTGGGCTTGACGCTCTTCGCTATAGCAAAAAGTAACAGCAATTCGACAAAGACAATGCGAAGTGGCTGAGGAATGAAGAAAAAAAAAAGAAAGTGTCACCGGGATGAGTCTATAATTTACCAGCGCGCGAAAAGTACGAAATCGACGTAAATCAACAGGTTTGCCGTTTTAAGCCCGGCCGCATTGTATACCCACCACGTGTACGTAGAAAGTGCGGCTTCTTTGTGACTAAAGTCGACGTTGCTGCATTCCGGCGAGAAATTCAATGTTTTCCTCGTAAAAACCCGATCCTAATGGGCATATATAGGTTTTATATTGCATGTACGGCATGCGTGAGGAATCGGAATTGGCGTTGCGTAATTTCGCGCGCGCGGAAAAAATGACAAGTGACAGGTGACACACGTGCGATCGGCGTATAGAGATCGTGTGATCGTGTAGCGCTGCTAATTGCAGAGCAGATCGAAATTGGCCAGAGCGCAGTGATTAGGGAAAACTGCTGCGAGGATTGGAAAAACGAGACGCGGGATGTCGTAAGAAGGAGATTGTTACTGTTGTGATAAAGACCCTGGAATCCTGGATGCCGTGGCGAACCGCTATAGGTATTGAACGATGAGCTCAAGTGACCAGAAGCTCAATTAATCCACACACAAGAACTTTGTGAATATCGAATTCGATTGCTTAAAGAACTAATAAACAAATTGAATTGAAACGGTATGAATATTGAAATAAAAAAAATGCTTCAAGAATGTTGCCGAGGAAAATGGCTTTCTTATTCAACATTCGAAACGTAGCCAAGTATAATAATTGAATTCAGTAGTACTACGCATAACAGGATTCAAGCAAGAAAATCTACGATATTCAATAAGAATTAATCTTCATACGATATTTGCTATCCGACGACGTAAGTCAAATTAGTATTGGACAAATTACAGATTTGCTTGGTTGCGTAACGCGATTGGATCACGTAATGTGATGTAAAGCAAAATACTTAATTTTCGTTAAGTTCAATTTGCCGCGGTTTGTCATCAGAGCCGCCGCGTTATCATCGGGCTGGGGGCAGCGAAATGATGATTGGAAGTCGGGGGTTGTGGCGGGTCTTTTATTGTTGTACGACGACGACGATGATGATGATGTGTGTGTTGGCAGGCAATACGGGATACGCCGGTTTCAAGCCGGCATATTGGTGTGTGTGTGCAAGTAACGAGCGTGTTTGTATTTTGAGAAGGTCGCTATGACGACCCGTCAACAATCAATTGTGGCCACGTACGCCGTACCCCTGCCGGCAGGCCAACGGGTTTCGTCCTGGGGGAGATTTCTGGCTGATAAGTTGATAGTCTAGTGACCACTGGTCAGTTCTTCGCCGGCCAGTCGAACGTGAAGTTGTCCCTTGTTCCGTCTGGTCTCCCCGACTTGTCTTCAATCTGCCAGCACTTCCGTCTGTCTTGATGCTTCTGCCAACACACTACCTAATACCACCAAAGGTAGGACGAAGCGATTTTGCACAACTTGTTGAACCGCCAGCACCCCTGATTTGTTCCCGCTTTGATTTGTTGCTGTTTTGATTTGTTGCTGCAAGCAGGACTTGTTTACTCTCCCAGTTCGAAAGCGAGCCGCTTTGAAAAAGCTCGGCCCGAGTGCAAAATGACAACGCGAATGCACTAAATCATAACTCACACTGCTCCGCCGGGAAATGCACCAGCAGCAGCAGCAGCACCGCCGCCGCCACCTCGCGCTTCTTCCTCTTCCAGCTTCCAGCTTCCTCCCACTTGTTTTGCACACTCTTCCCATAGTGTTTACCCAAGTCCGACAATAATAACTCTGTAAATCAACTCCACTTCTGCTTTTGCTCACTCAGCAACGGCGGCGGCGGAAATTCTCCTTGGAGGAAATATAACTCGAAACGAAACGAGCAAGAGAAACGGCCGGGGGTAGGTAGGGAGCGGGCGGGAAAGAGAAAAAGAAAAACTCGACTCTTCGCAGAAGTAAGGAGCAAGTTCCGATGTGATTAATTCCATATTTTTCGAGTCTTTGCTCTTCGTTTTCTCCTGCCTCTCTGCAGTTTCTCGGTCTCTGTTCGGCTTGGTGTTTGTGCGAGTGTGTGGACTTTTTGGTTCGTTGCCCCGACCTAACCCTCGCGAGATTTCTATCGCCGCCGGGGGGCATGTGTAACGTGTGCCGCACGTCGTGCGGGATCGATTTCGCTCTCTGGAACAGGAACAGGTGAAATCCTCTCCGGCCTCTCCCCCTCCGAGTTTCGCAGAAAAGGAGCCTGCGGGGTTATCCGAAAACAATATACTTCAATTACTCAGTCGTCAAACTCCGCTATATGCTCTCTGGCTATTTAATTTTCATAAAGCTCGCTCATTTTTTCCACAAACCCTTGTACCGCCTATCCTTTGACAATAAATATTGTTCCAGCTTCATAAACGTTTTGTTCTCCTGTTGATCCGCCGCGAGAGTGCTAAAGCTTGGGACGGTTGCCTCGTTTTCAAACCTTCTGTAGCCTTGTAATTGGTCGCCTTCGGCGAGCTAGTTTCTTATCCTTGATCTGGGATGGTTTACTCTTGATTTAGGACAGATACCTCGTTCTAAAACTTCTTGTAGCCTCGTAATTGGTCGCCTTCGGCGAGCTAGTGGCTTATCTTTGGTCTAGAACGGTTAACCCTTGATTAAAGACGAATACCTCGTTCCAAAACTTTTGTAGCTTTGTAATTGGTCGCCTTCGGCGAGCTAGTGCCTTGTCCTTGATCTGGGGCTGTTAATTCTTGATTTAGAACGAACACCTCGTTCCAAAACTTCCTGTAGCTTTGTAATTGGTCGCCTTCGGCGAGCTAGTATCTTTCCCTCGACCTGGGGCGGTTATTTCTTGATTTAGGACCAATGCCTCGTTCCAAAACTTCCTGTAGCTTTGTAATTGGTCGCCTTCGGCGAGCTAGTAACTTGTCCTTGGTTTAAAACTGTTGACTCGTGGTTTAGAATGACTACCTCGTTCCAAAACCTCTTGTAGTTTTGTAATTGGTCGCCTTCGGCGAGCTAGTGGCTTATCCTTGGTCTAGGACGGTTAACCCTTGATTAAAGACGAATACCTGGTTTCAAAACTTTTGTAGCTTTGTAATTGGTCGCCTTCGGCGAGCTAGTAGCTTTTGTTTGGTTTAAAACGGGTAACTCTTGGTTTAGAAGGAATACTTCGTTCCAAAACCTCCTGTAGCCTTATAATTGGTCGCTTTCGACGAGCTAGTAGCTTATCCTTGTTTTACGATGGTTGACTCTTGGTTTAGGACGACCTCTTGGTTTTACCTCGTTCTAAAACCTTTTGTAGATTTGTAATTGGTCGCCTTTGGCGAACCAATAGCTGGTTCTTGGTTTAAGACGGCCATCTCTTGGCTTAAGATGAATAATTAGTTTCAAAACCCCTTGTACATTGTAATCGGTCGTCTTCGGCAAGCGCTAGTAACTCACCTTTGGTTTGAACTCGACCCAAAACCTGTGTAATCTTGTAATTTGATAATATACTTGCAGTAGTTCTAATGACGTTTATTCCGTTTCAGATCGCCAGATTCTAGAGGACTGCGCGTCATAGTCGCTTATCTAATTCAGGGTAAGTTTTAGCAACTAATCACTTAGGCCGAGTTCCAACTGTCAGAATGACGTGAGCCGCCGTCACGGCTCGCTTGATTCATGTTCCGTTGCTGTGCGTTACAACGCGGCCGCTCGTCATTTGTTTTTAAACGGATCCCTTACGACTCGAAGCGCGAAAGCCCTTTTAACAAATTCCCATCAGAGAGAGAGAGAGAGGAGGACCCAGGACCCATCTCTCCCGATCGAAGAGGGTTATTCAATTTGGTTTATACGCCTCGGGGGATCTCTACCCATCCGGTTAACTATTTATTAAGCGTTTAATGCTCTTTAATGGCACTAATACCTGGGCGCGAGTCGGTAAAAATACATATAATCTCGTCCCCCGTCGATTCGGGTGCATAAACAATTTTCATTGCCCGCACCCGCAAAGTGAGTTTTTCAATTTCGAGGAGTCGAAATTAATGACACCTTACCGGATAAAGATTCTGTGTGTCTTCTGAAACTTGAGAAACTTTACAGCTCACTGGATTCCGTGGAGTTAAACGGAGCAAACCGGGAGCGTTCCATCACTCTTCGGAAAAACTCGGGTGGTTCAAAGCCGGGCGATGGAGGAGCAGGAGGGTGTGACGAAAAACTATTTACCGATTAGGCAAAACTGATTTATGGTTGTTTTCGGTTTCGCATTTGTTTTGCGGACTAACAAATGAGGGCGCGGTCGGTTGCCAGCCGTTTTTCAGTAGTCACGCGAATGGATAGATATAGTACATACACACTGGCTACTTGATGCACACCCTTTTTCCACGTTCGCGAGAGGGTATTTCGTAGATAAAACTGTATGCTCGAGCAAAGGATATACCTACACAAGTTTTACGGCACCAGGAAGTGCAATAAAAGGCATAAATATATCGTGTGCGACAAATATCATGATTTGTTCCCTGTTGTTTTTGCGTGCTTGATTTCCGAGAAATATTTTGGGAAGAGAATGAACGAGAACTGGGAACAAATACGGATGCAAATCAAATTTTGACATGCAGGATGCAGCTTACAGTTTGTTATTCAGAGCAACATTTCAACTGACCAGAACTCAGCCACTACGTTGTCATAACGTTGAAACGATCCAACTACCGTAACGTCAACATTTCGGTAATTGGTAACCAATATTCTTGACGTCTGACTTTCGATTTCTCTGACGTCTGATTTCCGAATTCTCTAACGTCTGATTTTCTTTATCTCCAGGCTTGAAAACAGGTAACTAGGATACGGTTCTTGCAGTTGAGGAGATTGTTGTGAACAGATCCCTGGATATCCCGGGCCAACTTGAATCGGTTTTCGGGCGTTGATTCATATCTGGCGAATGATTTATCACCCTTCGTCTGAAAAACTTTTTATTCCAAAACATCTAACAAAAATCTTCCGAAAGAAAAACAACACAGGAAATTGTCCGAACGTTCCGAAATTATCGCGCGAGACCGCTCCGTTTCTTAATGGATGATGATGTGAGATTTATTATAATTCCTCGCTTGATAAGCCCCCGACATTCCTGGCACGAGAATCGAAGCGATTATTCCTCGCTCGCGCGCGGGAGAGTCAAAGCACTCGCCGAAAGTTCTTCTCAAAATCCCGCCTGCTTCAACAGAAATTAATAATTCTCCCCTGGCTTATTTTGAAATCTCTCTCTCTCCTTTTGCAATATAACGGTCTCGAATTTCCCAAGCGCTTTTATAGTAATTGTGACACAATGGAGATTGTTTTCTCTCACTGGCTGTCGCATTTTCTCCGTTGTGTGTCCCGCCTTCGGGCGTTCGACGGCTAGGTTAATCGACCGTGTTCACCACGTGCTAAATGAGGCTTGGACGGAATTGGCGCCAAAAATTTGACACATGACAGACACGTTGACAGTTTCGTTAAGGCTTGAGGACCGCAATGGAAGCGATCCAAAAGCGTTTATTTTCGGGACGAAAAAAAAAATGGAAGCTACCTGCGGTCGAATCTCTCGTGAATCTTGATTGCGAGAGGCACGGCACGGGGCCGGGTTTGAGCGAATTTATCACTTGGATTCCCTCGGGCTCGTCAACAAGTAAAAAGTGCGGGATGGCCGGAGCTCGGAGCGGCACCGCCGGCTAATTTCCGAACAATGAAAGGATATTTTTGTGCGGGGCACGACGAGGATTACAAAACGTTGCGTGATCGCGGCAGTGGAAAATAATGAAATTCGGGGAGGAACACGACGAAGTATCCTTCAAGGGGTTATACGCAAGAGGTAGGTGTGAATCGGGGTCATCCGCGGCACACCCTGCGGGGGACATAACTTGTGTGTGTGGTTTTAGAGCTACAAGAGCCGTATTCAGGATCGTATATCATGGCACCACCTCTGACTAATCTTTGGCTTGGGATCGGAAATTTTCCGTTAAGGGTGAGTAACTCGCCCTAGACCAAAAGTTACTTTTCCTAAATTAAGGATAAGGCACTAGCTTTCGCCAAAAGCGACCAATTACAATGTACAAGGAGTTCTGAAACGAGTTACCCGTCCTCTGAACCAAGTTACCCGTCATAAACCAAGAGTTACTCGTCCTAAGCCAAGGATAAGTCACTAGCACTCGCCGAAGGCGACCAATTACAATGTACAAGGAGTTCTGAAACCAGTTATCAGTCCTCTGAACCAAGTTACCCGTCATAAACCAAGAGTTACTCGTCCTAAGCCAAGGATAAGTCACTAGCACTCGCCGAAGGCGACCAATTACAATGTACAAGGAGTTCTGAAACGAGTTACCCGTCCTCTGAACCAAGTTACCCGTCATAAACCAAGAGTTACTCGTCCTAAGCCAAGGATAAGTCACTAGCACTCGCCGAAGGCGACCAATTACAATGTACAAGGAGTTCTGAAACAAGTTATCAGTCCTCTGCACCAAGTTACCCGTCATAAACCAAGAGTTACTCGTCCTAAGCCAAGGATAAATCACTAGCACTCGCCGAAGGCGACCAATTACAATGTACAAGGAGTTCTGAAACGAGTTACCCGTCCTCTGAACCAAGTTACCCGTCATAAACCAAGAGTTACTCGTCCTAAGCCAAGGATAAGTCACTAGCACTCGCCGAAGGCGACCAATTACAATGTACAAGGAGTTCTGAAACGAGTTACCCGTCCTCTGAACGAAGTTATCCGTCGTAAACCAAGAGTTACTCGTCCTAAGCCAAGGATAAGTCACTAGCACTCGCCGAAGGCGACCAATTACAATGTACAAGGAGTTCTGAACCAAGTTATCCGTCCTCTGAACCAAGTTACCCGTCATAAACCAAAAGTTACTTTTCCTAAATTAAGGATAAGGCACTAGCTTTCGCCGAAAGCGACCAATTACAATGTACAAGGAGTTCTGAAACGAGTTACCCGTCCTCTGAACCAAGTTACCCGTCATAAACCAAGAGTTACTCGTCCTAAGCCAAGGATAAGTCACTAGCACTCGCCGAAGGCGACCAATTACAATGTACAAGGAGTTCTGAAACCAGTTATCAGTCCTCTGAACCAAGTTACCCGTCATAAACCAAGAGTTACTCGTCCTAAGCCAAGGATAAGTCACTAGCACTCGCCGAAGGCGACCAATTACAATGTACAAGGAGTTCTGAAACGAGTTACCCGTCCTCTGAACCAAGTTACCCGTCATAAACCAAGAGTTACTCGTCCTAAGCCAAGGATAAGTCACTAGCACTCGCCGAAGGCGACCAATTACAATGTACAAGGAGTTCTGAAACAAGTTATCAGTCCTCTGCACCAAGTTACCCGTCATAAACCAAGAGTTACTCGTCCTAAGCCAAGGATAAATCACTAGCACTCGCCGAAGGCGACCAATTACAATGTACAAGGAGTTCTGAAACGAGTTACCCGTCCTCTGAACCAAGTTACCCGTCATAAACCAAGAGTTACTCGTCCTAAGCCAAGGATAAGTCACTAGCACTCGCCGAAGGCGACCAATTACAATGTACAAGGAGTTCTGAAACGAGTTACCCGTCCTCTGAACGAAGTTATCCGTCGTAAACCAAGAGTTACTCGTCCTAAGCCAAGGATAAGTCACTAGCACTCGCCGAAGGCGACCAATTACAATGTACAAGGAGTTCTGAACCAAGTTATCCGTCCTCTGAACCAAGTTACCCGTCATAAACCAAGAGTTACTCGTCCTAAGCCAAGGATAAGTCACTAGCACTCGCCGAAGGCGACCAATTACAATGTACAAGGAGTTCTGAACCAAGTTATCCGTCCTCTGAACCAAGTTACCCGTCATAAACCAAGAGTTACTCGTCCTAAGCCAAGGATAAGTCACTAGCACTCGCCGAAGGCGACCAATTACAACGTACAAGGAGTTCTGAAACGAGTTACCCGTCCTCTGAACCAAGTTTCCCGTCATAAACCAAGAGTTACTCGTCCTAAGCCAAGGATAAGTCACTAGCACTCGCCGAAGGCGACCAATTACAACGTACAAGGAGTTCTGAAACGAGTTACCCGTCCTCTGAACCAAGTTTCCCGTCATAAACCAAGAGTTACTCGTCCTAAGCCAAGGATAAGTCACTAGCACTCGCCTAAGGCGACCAAGTAAAATGTACAAGGAGTTCTGAAACGAGTTACCCGTCCTCTGAACCAAGTTACCCGTCATATACCAAGAGTTACTCGTCATAAACCAAGAGCTACTCGTCCTAAGCCAAGGATAAGTCACTAGCACTCGCCGAAGGCGACCAAATACAATGTACAAGGAGTTCTGAACCAAGTTATCCGTCCTCTGAACCAAGTTACCTGTCATAAACCAAGAGTTACTCGTCCTAAGCCAAGGATAAGTCATTAGCACTCGCCGAAGGCGACCAATTACAATGTATAAGAAGTTCTGATACGGGATACCCGTCCTAAACCAAGAGTTACTCGACCTAAACCAAGGATATGTCACTAGCATTCTAATTACAGTTACAATTTACAAGTGACTCATCCTTGGTTTAGGACAGGTAACTCGTTTCAGAACTTCTTATACGTTGTAATTGGTCGCCTTCGGCGAGTGCCACGTATTTATTCTTGGTTTAGGACGAGACTCTTTTGGTTTAAGACGGCTAAGTCGTTTCTGAACTTCTTGTATATTGTAACTAGTCGCCCCTCGTGACTTATTCTTATTTAGGACGGCTAACTTGTCCAAGAACTTTCTGTACATCGTAATTGGTCGCCTTTGGCGAGTGTTAGTAGCTTATCCTTGATTTCGGTCAAGTAATTCTTGGTTTTGGACGGGTGGTAACTCTTGGTTCACCTCTCCATGCTTTGTTTCCAAGCATTCCTGGATGTTGGGTATGAGGTATGAGTAACCTCGTTATCCGCACTCCGTCTTGTTCCTGGGTATTGTTTTACATATATTATTGCTCCATTTGTTTCGCGTGGTTCAAATCGAATCGCATGATGACCGCTAAGGTTTTCTTTATGTAATCTTGCTAATTGTGGGGGCCGCCAGAGTCAATCGATAGTGGAGCCTTCTGTAGTGTAACTGAACAAACCTGATTTTAGCCAGAAGCTTCGGCAACTACCCAACTAACCATCATGGTTACAAAGTACCCTTTTGAAACAATTTATTCGGGGTAATTTGCAGAATATTGTTAGCGCCGGAGTGCTTGCTGCTGCTGCTACATTAGTACGTTGCAACATTGCCCTGTACACATTAGCAATCATACACTCACGCTCGAGTTGAGAATTTGCATAGCTTCACGCTCGACTTGGCACCCTCCCGGGGCCAAGATTCGCCGGCGATGGTTCATCCGCGAAGAGCGTGCATATGTGCCGGTCGTCGTCGTCGTCGTCGTCGTTTTCCCCACCTCTCCTCCAACTCATTACGATTACGAACCAGTAAACAACGTACGTTTTCGCCGAGTGGCTAGTTCGAGTCGGCGGCCTGGAGAATATAGTTCTACTGCTGCGAAACTTGCATGGCGTAGGAGTGTGCTTTGTGTGCTGCTAAGTTTTTCTACGAGAGTTTTTCGTTCTTCATCCCCCCTGCTCTTCCATTGGATTTGTTTTTTTTTTTTGTACACCGGCCAGTAACAAGTGAGTTGTCTTGAATTGTGTAATTATGCGCAAGGTCACGCATATAAGGCGGCAAGCGACACACCTTACGCATTAACCTTGATTTTTGGAACCAGTGTCAAATTATCGGTTGATGTATGTAGATATTTGCGCAAATTATTGATTAATAGCTGCATGTTTTTTTAGAAAGTGCCTGTAAATTGATGTCACATCACATCACGTGCGGGTACACTATAAAATTTGGAAATATTAACCAATCCAGATTTCTACAAACATAAATTTCTCCACGAGCCGTATTCGTAAGTAGACTTGATACCAGAATAGTTATGCTAATACGTTTGATACGTGTTTTGAGTTGAGAAGCGACAGGAATTCCGTAATCGAAATAGAGATAAAAGCTATCATCATTTTTTGGTTTCTACAAATAGATCTTGAGCAACTGAACCAACAGCAGGAAACGCTGCTGCTGTTGCGATAAACCAGTATACTTCATAGGTCGCACACTCAACAGCCAAGGATTAGTCCCGTTCCGTACCGTTACTCTTCTCGCGCCGATTTTTCAGGATCCCGTATACCTCACGCCGTGATTTATGCAAATATTTACCTCTCACTTGCTCGATTATTGCCAGGGCGAATCTTCATCTCTAAAAATAACTGCGGGAAAAGGCATCCGATCAATAACAAAATACCAGTTTCTGCCGTGTTAGAGCTGTGCTAGAGAGCCAACAAGCGCGCTCAACCCGGTACTTTGAGTACCACCGCGGATGTAATAAAAGTAAAAGTATTGTTCAGCTGGATTACTCACGCATACGTTATTTTCAGAATGTAAACGAAAATAGCGCGGTGCATACCTGAGAGAGCGAATAAGCAGCCCTAGAGAATGCTTGAAAAAAACAGAGACTCCCTGTGAGTCATTCCGGCTATTTCCGAACAGTTGTGTTGACAAATTTTTGTGCTGTTCTCACTTTTGGGCCAGCTATGCACACCTGGGACCCCGACGCGTGGTCGTCTAGATAAATCAAATCGTAAATGTTCCACTGTTCCAGTATAAATTTCGTTTGAAGGGTTAATAGCAGTTAAACGGCATGCCGTTCGGGCAGTCGCACGCTTCCGTTCGCAATAATGAATAGACAAAGACTGTACGGTTAAAAAACGCTTTTCTAGTAGAAAGTGGCAGCGGCGGTAATGAACAATTGCAGAACCTTTATTACTCCGACCGCCCCAAGCCAAAGCCAAGCACCTTCAAGTCGTTGAACTGCTGACACTACTTTCCGCGAGGAATCCTCACGTTTTGTTCGGAGCGTGTAGGTGTGGGTCTATTAAAAATCTACTCCGAGGAATGTAAGCTGCCTCTTGCACACCTGTGTGTGCATGGGGGTACACCCACCGTTATGCGTTTCTGTGGTCATGGATTTGTATAAATTGCATAATAAGCGCCGCGCTATGCCAGGTATTTCATAGGGGCAACGCATGGGGAGATACGGGAGCAGAGAGCAAGATAATGTGCGAATTGACCCACATACCAGCTGCCGGCAAAAGGGGACGACTTTATTTGTTCTCTGCTCTGCTCTTCTCCGAGGATGGGCAGAACGGTGTATGAAAGAGACGCTTAGCTGGGCTGCCGCACCTTCGTGAAGGCGGCGGGTAAATATTTTCGCTCAGAATTCCGAATGATGAGAAAACTCTTCTTCGAAAGTCATTTATTAAGAATTCTACTTTTCGTACCATTCCATTTCGATCTGTGTCCTGTGTCAGTTAGAATTATTACGAATTCTTGGAATTCGATAGAAGCTATTCAGTTCCGTAAACAAGAATGGGGAAACGCGAATCGAACCTTTGGCGATATTCTGCAGACCCACAATGCCAGCTCGAAACTCAATACATTTCTCTTCCTTGTCGTCAAGGAAGTGCCATCCATCGATCCGTTCATAATCAGGTGTAAGTGCACACATACACACAGGACGGCGAGTTTCCCGGAAGCTGCGTTTTTTCCGACGCCGATTCCGACAAGTTTGTTTTCTTCGAGATTTTTTCCTCGCAAGATTTACGTTGTGCGTCAATCCGATGAACGCAACAACAAAGCAGCAGCAACAACAAAGCAAAGAACTTGTCACGGCAAGGAACGCGAAATTGAAACGCCTGACATATGATGAATAAATTAATATTTTTTACATTTGATACTCCCGGAGGGGCATACGCCGGAGATATGGAATTGATTCTTCGCCCTCGCCTCGTCTCTTTGAAACGCAGGCCTTATCTAATAACGTTTGAGCGTCGTGTCGTCTCTCTGGACACGACGCCGGAGCTCCGCCGCCGCGCGACATCAAAGCCAAAGATATTAATAATTGCGGTGCGAAAGGAAGAGAGAGGCTAATCCAAAAGGGGGACGCGAATATAAGGGACAGTCGAGATAATACGGTATCTGAGAACCCCCGAGAATCTTGAATCTTGTCAAAACGCTCTTGCCTCAGTTAACACAGCGCTAGCTTTATACGAGACTGTGCCGCCACTACAGCTAAACTGCCGCCCACCACCACCATCATCGTGAGTTTGCAAAGCAAGAACGCGATTGTTTGGCATCAAAAGCGTGTGGCGCGCAGCCATTTGCTAATTAACTCAGAAGCATCGTCTTACGTCGGTACACAAAAGTTCACCGGGGCGCGCTTTGTTTCTAAACTTATATTGGAATTTGATATCCAGAATCCGTTTCGTGCTGCTCCAGGCATAGTTGCGATCACAATTTCGCCCGTTTCGGCGTTCGAGGCGGTGCCACGTGAAAAACAACTTCGCGATCGCGTTCGCAGTGCTCGATTTACTCGGAAACGACACCCAACTCGGTATGTTTCCCAAACTATGTTTTTTTTCAAAAAAATCTCATTTTCCAAAAAAATCAAAAACGCAGTTTTTTCTTTTTCAACTTGAGTGAATTGTTTTGAGCTTCAGTGAAGAATTAGTATCGTCTCCAACCGTTTCTAGGTTTCGAAACGGCTGAAATTTAGCATTTTCGGAAAAATGGAATCATCGTAGGAGGCGTTGGATTTGAAAAACAATGTGTATTTCTGTAACAGTCCAAGGTAAATGTATCGTGTTGGGTGTCTGAAAACGCAGAATTTTGTGGCTGAATCGAAAATCGCTTCGATACTTCAATCAGAAAATCATAGTTGGGTTTGGAGCTTCCTAACTTAAGAGCTGCTCCAAACGTGTCACTTCGTCTGTATTTCGGCAACGTTTCAAGGTAGAGGTGTCATGTTGGGTGTATTGAATCGCAGAATTTTGCAGCTGATTCCGAAACGCTCCAAAATTTCATTTAAAAAATCACAGCCGGATTTGGAGCTTTCGTATCTCGAGAACTGCTCCAAACGTGTTTATATTTCGTAACGGTCCAAGAAAATTGTCGGGTTTTGTGTCTGGAAACGCAGACGTTTGCAGTTAATTGGAAAAACTGTGTATTTTAATAAAAAAAAATCCGAGCCGAGTTTGGAACTTTCGCAGCTTGAGAACTGCTCCAAACGTGTCCACTGTCCATATTTCGTAAACGCTCAAGAAAATTGTGTCGGGTTTTGTGTCTGGAAAGGCAGAATTTTGCGGTAAATTAGAAAACTGCTCCATTTTAAAAAAAATCTGTTGAGTTTGGAGCTTTCGTATCTCGAGAACTGCTCCAAACGTGTCCATATAATGGTTCAAAAAAAATTGTATCGTGTTTTGTGTCGGGAAATGCAGAATTTCGCGGGTAGTTGGAAAACCTCTCCATATTACTGAGAAGAAAAGCACAGCCGAGTTCGGAGCTTTCGTATCTCGAGAACTGCTCCAAACGCCAAACGTGTCTATATTTCGTAACGAATCAAAAAAATTGTGTCGTGTTGAGTGTCTTGTCAACTCAGAATTCACTGGTTAATTGGAAAATTGCTTAATTTTGATTTAAAAAAAAATAACAGCTGAGTTTGGAGCTCTAATATTTGGAGAACTGCTCCAAACGTGTCCATATAACGGTTAAAAAAAAATTGTATCGTGTTTGGTAGTGTCGGGAAACGTGGAATCAAGAATATAATCAGAAGACCTATTGATTTTAATAAAAGAAAAATCACAGCCGAGTTTGGAGCTTTCGTATCTCAAAAATTGCTCCAAACGTGTCCATATTTCGTGAAGGCTCAAGAAAATTGTGTCGAATTTTGTGTCTGGAAACGCAGAATTTTGCGGTAAATTGGAAAACTGCTCCATTTAAAAAAAAATCTGTCGAGTTTGGAGCTTTCGTATCTCGAGAACTGCTCCAAAACGTGTCCATATTTCGTAACAGTTCAAGAAAATTTTCTCCTGTTTTGTGCCTGAACACGCAGAATTTCGCGGTCAATTGGAAAACCACTCCATTAAAAAAAAATCAGCTGAGTTTGGAGCTTTCGTATCTCGAGAACTGCTCCAAACGCCAAACGTGTCTATATTTCGTAACCAATCAAAAAAATTGTGTCGTGTTGGGTGTCTTGTCAACTCAGAATTCACTGGTTAATTGAATAATTGCCTTATTTTGATTTAAATAAAAATCACAGCTGAGTTTGGAGCTCTCATATTTGGAGAGCTGCTCCAAACGTGTCCATATAACGGTTTAAAAAAAAATTGTATCGTGTTTGGTGGTGTCGGGAAACGCGGAATCAAGCGTATAATCGGAAAACTTTTTGATTTTATTAAAAGAAAAATCACAGCCGAGTTTGAAGCTTTCATATCTCAAGAATTGCTCCAAACGTGTCCATATTTCGTGAAGGCTCAAGAAAATTGTGTCTGGTTTTGTGTATGTAAACGCAGAATTTTGCGGTAAAGTGAAAAACTGCTCCATTAAAAAAAAATCTGTTGAATTTGGAGCTTTCGTATCTCCAGAACTACTCCAAACGTGTCCACTGTCCATATTTCGTGAAGGCTCAAGAAAATTGTATCGTGTTTTGTGTCGGGAAACGCAGAATTTCGCGGGTAATTGGAAAACCTCTTCATATTACTAAAAAGAGAAGCACAGCCGAGTTTGGAGCTTTCGTATCTCGAGAACTGCTCCAAACGCCAAACGTGTCTATATTTCGTAACCAATCAAAAAAATTGTGTCGTGTTGGGTGTCTTGTCAACTCAGAATTCATTGGTTAATTGGAAAATCGCCTCATTTTGATTTAAAAAAATCACAGCTGAGTTTGGAGCTCTCATATTTGGAGAACTGCTCCAAACGTGTCCATATAACGGTTAAAACAAAATTGTATCGTGTTTGGTGGTGTCGGGAAACGCGGAATCAAGCGTATGATCAGAAAACCTTTTGATTTTAATAAAAGAAAAATCACAGCCGAGTTTGGAGCTTTCATATCTCAAGAATTGCTCCAAATGTGTCCATATTTCGTGAAGGCTCAAGAAAATTGTGTCGGGTTTTGTGTCTGGAAACGCAGAATTTTGCAGTAAATTGGAAAACTGCTCCATTCAAAAAAAAAATCTGTCGAGTTTGGAGCTTTCGTATATCGAGAACTGCTCCAAAACGTGTCCATATTTCGTAGCGAATGAAAAAAGTGTCATGTTGGGTGTCTGACAACGCAGAAATTACAGCTTATTTGGAAAACCGCTTCATTTTCATAAAAAAAAGTCGAGTTTGGAGCTTTCGTACCTCGAGAACTGCTCCAATCGTGTCTATATTTCGTAACGAATCAAAAAAAGTGTGGTGTCGTGTTGGGCGTCTTGATAACGCAGAATTCAGTTAATTGGAAAATTGCTCTATTTTGAATATTCTGATGAAAAAAATCACAACCGAGTTTGGAGCTTCGTATCTCAAGAACTGCTCCAAACGTTCCATATTTCGTAACGGTTCAAGAAAATTATGCTGTTTGAAGTGAAAACGCAAAATTTCGCGGTCACTTGAAAAACTGCTTCATTTTATTAAAAAAAAATCTCACCCGAATTTGGAGCTTTCGTATCTCGAGAACTGCTCCAAACGTGTTCATATTTCGTAACGGTTTAAGAGAATTATGTCAGGTTTTGTGTCGGGAAACGCAGAATTCGGCGGTCAATTGGAAAACCGCTCCATTTAAAAAAAAAATTCTTCTATTTTGGAGCTTTCGTATCTTGAGAACTGCTCCAAACGTGTCACTTTGTATCTCGGTAACGGTTCAATATAGATGTGTCGTGTTGGATGTCTGGAAACGCGGAATTTTGCGGCGAATCTGGAAATCGCTTCTATATTTCAATCAAAATATTACAGAGCCGGCTCGTGAAGCTTTCATTGACTAGCCGAACGTGTCGCGTGTTTCTGATTGGCTCTCGGTCGAGAATTCAATACCACACTAACCTGCCCCGATCCATATTTCGAATTTCGGCGATCAGCTCTGCGAGCCAAAACCATCCTGAATTATGTATTTAAGAAGTCCCGTTGAATAATTCACTCTCGCGCGCGCCGTCCGCCGGAATAATTGCCTGTGAGGTAATGAAATTTAAATTAAGCGAACTTTACGTTCCGATTTACATGGTTTTTAATTTGCCATCAGCGGCCCGGGATTAGTTTTCCCTCTCTTTCTCGCCCGTGGCTCTCGGCTAAACGAAATCACTCACGCTCTCTTCGTTCTTTGCATAATTTCCAATTAGCCAGTCTGAATGGTTCGCGCAGTTTGCACTAAAACAACGAATCGATGGAATTTAATGTGGGCCGAGGTGTTTCATGCAAAAGTTTTCCATCATTTTCTCGACCGAACAAAGCCTCTCAAGCCCACATTTATTCATACTTTGCGCGACCGCATGGCGTATGTTTATTACAATAGGAAGTATTTGCAGATCCACGCCCCTGTTGGACGCCCTCGTGCTCTTTGCTTGCCTCACTTTTTACATAAACGATGAGCAGTGCTTGCGTTATCAATCGAAGGCCAAACACATCAAGTGATGAAACTTTTAGAATGGTGGCACGACCTTCTTTTCACCACCGGCACTCAGTAGTACTAGTAGTCTTCCTCCTTGAGCGGCCGGCAGCAACCTTGGTCTGTTTGAAGAGTGTGCAAAGTAAAAAAATCGAAATAATGCAAAGACATTTTCAATTGGCAATTATGATACGCAAAATGCCATTGTTTTCGGTCACGGCTGTGTAGCAATAATGGCAATAATTATCAACGCCGTTATTGTTCGCGGCTGAGGATCGTGTAATTTATTGGAAATCTGCCCCGTTTCAGCTTCCGAGCCCCGCTCGCAATTCGCACTCCGTTACGCCAGGGGCGCGCAAGTTGATCGGTTGATTGGAAAAATTCGAAAAAGATCATTGAATGGTGAACAGCAAATTTTCTCGCAAAAAGCTAAGACCACGTAGTTTTCGCCTCAAGAGGCCCAATCGGCAAAAAAATACCCATTGATGCGTGTCCCGCACGCTCAACCTGCAGAAACCAACTGCAGCACAATAGAAAAGGAGTTACTAGCCGTAGTTTTTGCTACGAAATACTTTCGATCATACATTTTCGGCACGAAATTCAAAATAATAACTGATCATAAGCCGGATTGTACTCACGGAACCGCTTATTGTCCTATAAGTTACTGCAGCAAAAAATCAAGCTGTTGAGCCATAAATTCTCTGGTGTGAACTGTCATCTACGCCTAAGTCCTAACCTCACTAATTACGTCACATAGACATACCAAGCTGGTCTTCGCGTGATGCCAATTTGCCTGGCATCACGTAGCCGAAATCTGGCCGGCACCTGTCGGCGATCGGGTAAACTAATTACGCGTGCGGCAGTCGCCTCATTGCTACTTCGGAATAAATAAGCGTCAAATCAAATGTAATAAAGATGAACTGCTAGGAAGATATCCGGTAGAATTCTTATTGGATTGAAGTCATCACTCACTCAACTGCACACACACAGTCCTTTTATTATACATCCCCGAAGCCCGAAATAAGACGCCAAGAGAAAAGTTTCACGCATGTTCCCCGACGACCGGGTTCAAGATGACGTATCGAGTTAACTCCGCAGGAACGGAGACGGATATTTCCTGCAGGGAATCGTCATATTCCCATCGGATGATATCTCGTGTGCCTTGCCCGTGTTCCTTTTGCCTGGGTGTTTTCCGACCGACTTTTCCAGTGAGCACGGCGAATAAAACCAAGCAAATATAGTCTTGAAAAATAGTCGCAGTCGTACTTGGAATATTACTCACGCTTGAAATATTGCTTACACTTGGAATGATATTCGCACTTGAATATGCCTGCTTTTTCTGAATCCGTATCGGATGCAGAGCTCGCTGATAACTAACAGCAGAAGAGATAATTTGGAAGGTACAAGTGGCATAGCTTGAAGATCAAGATCAGTGATCACATGTCAATTGATTGATTGGTTAATGAAAGCCACGCCCCGTTTAATTGTCAAAATGCCGATTACATTATTGGTTAATCCGAAACCACGCCCATAAATTTGGTTAATCAGCACGCGCCCGATTCAAAAGCTTGTCGAAGCTACACCTGATTGTCGGAGCAACACCTATCAGCAGCTGGCCAGTGTCACACATTTTCCGTCTTTGTTATAACATTGTCGATATGTGCACGGGACTTGTGTGTTCTAACCCGAGGCCATTCCATTTTCGTAACACCACTACTACCAACCGGGGACTTCATAAATATTAATGAGCTGAAGCAGAGCCCGAGCTCTCCAGCTCTAGCTTAGCCGCAACAGCAGAGCATACACATACCACAAAGCGTAGGCTCTGCATTTAGGACCTTGTCCTTGTGCTCCACATTCACGCCTCCGCACTCCATCACACCGCACACTGCTACTATAGCTCCGGAGGACTCGAGGACTTCAACCCCGAAACGAGTCTTTGTTCCATGTTCCTTGCCCCTTCATTTTTATTTATTCCCTTACATCTCCATGCGTAAACCTCCGGAGGAATCCAGGCGGTACCCGGTACCGCAGAGCTCAAGGTCATTAAAATATAAATATCAATTATTAATACCTCACGTATATACATGCGATTAATTGGATCTCGGCCTTCGAATGTGGGCACATCTCGTATTTTCTTGCCGTGCTGGGATCGCGTTACATAATCTGAACAGCACAAGTATTTCCTCAAATTTTCCCGCAAAGGTGTGGTCTGTTTGTTGCGTAAAAATGGGTGTCGCAAGACCTCAAGACGATCCTTTTACGTGATCTCTGTGTTGTTGTTGTTGTCAACAACAAGTGCACAAAGTCACATTGTTTGCGGATGGATCCTACTACTACTACTACTACTGTTGCCACTACTTTACTCCTCCTTCCAAGAGCGCTAGAAGACAATCTCATTTCAGTGATCAATGTGTGTTTGTTCTTTCACGTGAAACGATTACTGCTGGAAGTAATTGCTGCTGAAAGTGTTTGTTGTGTCAGCTGTTGTGACAAAGTGGAGCAAAAAAGTTGTGCCTATACAAGATTGCAAATAGCGAGTGCGCGAGACATGTTGGGTGTTATGTTTTTGAAACGGAAACACTCTGGAGAACGCACTTGGAATTCGGAGTTTGATTTTCGGGATTTTGTACGTTTGCATTGTTTCTTTATCTTCAAGTCGAATCGAAAATCGCCAAAATCGGTTGGAGAACGCGGGAACTACCGCCGAACAGCTCATCGGGTGTATATTTGCTAGCCAAAAAAATCGAATATTTGCAAATTTTTTTCTTTGAAATATTATGATATTATGCAAATGAAATGTGCTATAAGAAACTCCCAGTGTTTCATGATAGTTCCAACTTGATATGGTTTTGTTCACAATTTAGAACAAAAAAATTCGAAATTTGCCGAAAATTGCGTGAATTAATTCACAATTGAGACCAAAAATTGTTGAAATCGACTGAAAAGTGCGAAAGTTCACAATTGAAACCGAAAACTGTCAAAATCGACGGAAGAATGCGCGAATCAGTTCACAATTTATACCAAAAATTGTTGGATTTGGCAGAAAATGCGATAGTTCACAATTTAAACCAAAAATTGTCGAAATCGGACGAAAAATGCGTGAATTAGTTCATAACTGTGATCAAAAATTGTCGAAATCGGCTGAAAAATGCGCGAATTAGTTCACAATTTTGCCCAAAAATTGTCGAAATCGGCTGAAAAATGCCCGAATTAGTTCACAATTTAGACCAAAAAGTGTCGAAATAGGTTGAAAATGCGCGAATCAGTTCACAATTTAGATCAAAAATATTGTCGAAATCGGTTGAAAATACGCGAATTAGTTCATAGTTGGACCAAAAACTGTTGAAAAATGCTCGAGTTTGTTCACAATTTTGACCAAAAATTATCGAAATCGGCTGAAAATGCGCGAATTAGTTGACAATTTAGACCATAAAGTGTCGAAATAGGTTAAAAATGCGCGAATTAGCTAACAATTTTGGCCAAAAATATTGACGAAATCGGTTAAAAATGCGCGAATTAGCTCACAGTTTCTACCAAAAACTGTTGAAAAATGCTCAAGTTTGCTCACAATAATTTTTACCAAAAATTGTCGAAATCGGTTGAAAAATGCCCGAGTTAGTTAATAATAATTGTGACCAACAATTATCGAAATCGGCTGAAAAATGGGCGAATTAGTTCACAATTTAGACCAAAAAGTGTCTAAATCGATTAAAAATGCGCGAGTTTGTTCAGTATTTTAACCAAAAAGTGTCGAAATCGGTTAGAAATGCGCGAATTAGTTCACAATTCAGACCGAGTTTGTTCACAATTTAGACCAAAAATATTGTCGCGAGTTAGTTCACAATTTCGTAAAAATTTTCGAAATCGGTGACACATGGTCGAGTTAGTTCACATCACAATTTAGAACAAAAATTGTCGAAATCGACTGGAAAATGCGTTAATTACTTAACAATTTAGAACAAAATTTATCGAAATCGGCTGGCAAATGCGCGAATTAGTTCACAATTCAGACCAAAAAAGTGTCGAAATCGGTTTAAAGTGCGCGAATTGGTTCACAATTTAGACCAAAAATTGTCTAAATCGGTTAAAAATGCGCGAGTTGGTTCACAATTTAGACTAAAAATCGTAAATTTTTTCGAAATCGGCGACACATGGTCAAGCTCGTGCACATCACAATTTAGAACAAAAATTGTCGAAATCGACTGAAATGCGCGAATTAATTCACAATTTAGAACAAAATTTTTTGAAATCGGCTGGCAAATGCGCGAATTAGTTCACAATTTAGATCAAAAATTGTCGAAATGGGCTGAAAAAGCGAGTGTTATGACAGAAAAATGCTAGATATGTATTTTTACTTGCGTATGCGCCTTGATATGCCACGCTTTGTTCATAATTTAGACCAAAAATTATCGAAATCAGCAGAAAAACTCTGGATTTATGATAAAAACTCTTAGAGATGTATATTTAGTTGCCTATGCGCAAGGTGTTTCAATCAAGTAGCCTAATTTTCCGCTGCATTTGACTGCAAATGACTCCCAAACTGTCTTTTTAAAGCCAAAACATTGTCAAAACCAAGTTTTTCTTGCTAATGTCTCGGCTTATCGGGTCAATTTTCATCCTGGGACATCAATCGGCGTTCCCTGGAGCAGTAAAGTAAAATTTTATCTAGTTTTTTCATTAGGAGAATAATACTTGTTTTTTTTCTAAGTACCGCTTTATCTTGAAAACAAGTCTAAAATGGTCGAAATCTGCCCGGAAACGCAAGAGCTCGAACCTAAAAAATACTCTGTTGTATATTTGGTTGCCTATTTGGAAGGGGTTCCTTTACGAAGCGCCAATTTTCGGCAAAAATTCCCCGGTAGCTCGGGTTTCACGAGGAAAAGATAGGCCAGGGCAAAGGCAAGAAAGTGGGGATGAAAAAAAAACTTATGACAAAGAATAACCGAAACAAAAACCGAAGAACCAATCAGCTGTATATTTGGTTGCCTATCCGGAGGGTTTTTTTTTCAAAAACGCCGTGTTTTTTTTTTGCCTGAAATTTGCCGGTAACTCGGGTTTCAGGCGGAAAAAATGAGTCAAGACAAAAGCAAGAAAGTTGAGGTGAGAGAAAAATGAGTTAAAACAAAGAAAGAAATTAGGACAAAGCAAGAGGAAATTCTTGAATAGCACAATTTTTCGGTATATTTCACTGAATGACTGCCAGATTGGGCTTTTTCGAAGAAAAATGTGTCAAGAACCAGTTTTTCTTTCTAGAGTACCACTCATCGGCATCGGTTTGATTTTTTATCTCGGGGTCGTAATTTAGTTTTTTATTCATGTACCGCTTTGTCTTGAACGCAACCCAAAAATCGTCGAAATCGGTCTAAAAGCGCAAGAGCTGAGACAGGAAGAAAACCATCGGCTGTATATTTGGTTGCCTATCCGCAAGGGGTTTGTCCAGAAACGCCTATTTTTGGTTTAAAATTTGCCGACGACTCTGGTTTCACGCATCTGAAAATAAGCGAGGACAAAGGCAAGAAAGTCAGGGTGAAGGAAAAGTACGTTAGGACGAAGAAAATGACTGTGCCTTCCTACTGTTTTCGATAAAAAATCGTCGAAATTGGTCCGAAAACGTAACATCAAGAACCATAGCACTAACCGACTGTATATTTGGTTGCCTATCCGCAAGGGGCTCTGTTCAGAAATGCCAAGTTTTGGCGTAAACTTCACCGGTAATTCGGGCTTTCACGCGGGAAAAATGAACAAGGGCAGAGGCAAGTGAGTTGGGTCCAAAGAAAAATCACTTGGGATAAAGAAAAATAAGTTAGGACAAAAGAAAAATGAGTTAGGGCGAGGAGGGAAAAACGGGCTTAGGCAAACTACCCCTCGTTGATCCAGTTACATCCTTCCGTTGCCGGATATCGGCCCCGAATGCGCCCGGGAGAGCAAAGAACGAAATTTCTCTAGTTTTCGCATCGCGCCGTGGATAAATCATAATTATTTGATATCTGCGCTTCCCTTATTCCTGCCATTTCTCTTGCATCCAGGCGGGAAACTCCGGGGATTTTCCCGGATCCGGGTCAATCCCAGGGAAAATTTAATCGTGACTCATTCCGGATTTTTGTCGCGGTTACTATAATTCCCCTCAACCCGCTTCTTGTTTCCACGTACTACCACTACTGCCACACACTCGCCAGGGCTGCCAAGTCTAGAGCAAAAAAAACTTCATTCTCGCTCGAACCTGCAGTACTTTCAAAGCAGCGTTAGCAATGTGACAGGTGACATTTGACAGAGACCAAATTTAATTTTTAAGGATGTGATTCGTTTGCATGTGAAGTTGCTAGGCAACCAGGGCTATGATTGGCTGTAACCTAGGCAACATCACATGAGTTGTACCCCGGTTTTAGAAACAAAGATCTTGAACGTGTCATCTAACCTTCAGGCGTTATTTGCTTTTGACTAGTACAGTATGAGACCAGACAATTGTGCTGCTTGATAACACACAATAAAGTTGGCAACAGTAGTAAGTTCAATTGACATATGTCAAATTTTCAACTACAAAAATTGTTTTTCTTCTAAACCTGGTCATTCCTGCGCCCCCCCCCCCGCGATCCACTTTGAAATTGGCTAATCGAAACAAATAACGCACTAGCTGATTGCGAAGCTAATCAAGTAGGAATCCAACGTGAATTGAAAAGTTTGTAGCGGCGGTAACGAAATTGAATTTTAATTGGCGACGTTCCGTTTCATTTTTTATGACAGTTGAATGGCGACCGTTAAATTAAAAACACTTGTTATTTTTATAAGACTTATTATTTTTAAGTGATAAAGCGTGCTAATTTGGTGGTTTTTCTTCTGTTACAGGTCGAGATAGCCATGAAGCGGGAAGCTGACGGAGACATGGGATCCCCGCAAAAACGTTCACGGCGTGGTGACGAGGAAGTTCGCTTACTTATCCCGAGCAAGGTTGGTAGCACTGCCGCGGAGCTCGGGTGACAAGTTTTAATTAATTCCCGAGCCAATATTTACAACCGCGCATATAGCTCCAGTCCCTTGACTTATTACCTGCTGCCAGCCAGCCAGCCTGCCTGCCTGCCTGCCTTCCGCGATATACCTGTGGCAACGCGGGATGGCTTTATTGCTTCCCAGTTGGCAGCACCGTGTAACACCTACATCATTTGTTTCACCCGAGCGTGGCTCGTTAAAACTTGGAAAAGAAAAACTCACTAGATCGAAAAAGCAAACTCACCACATCTGGCAAAGTGGGAATTATTAGTTGGCAACATTGTAATAAGAACACTGGATTTGGTAACAGATTTTGGTTGGCAACAGTGTAAAAAGCAATTTTGATTTTTTAAAACACTGGAATACGAATCATTCCCAGCTTTTGGAATTGTTGACTAAAATCACTACTTTTCACTGTTTCCAAAATATTTGCTCATTCTATCAAATCAAATGAGTAATTACGCGTGAAGTTGGCAGCAATTTTTCCTGTTGAGAAAAAAACAATAACTAGATTTAGTGAGTTTGTTTCTTTTTGTTGGCGGCATGTTGAAAAAAAAACGGCGATTTTAATCAACTTTCGTGCCAGACGTAGCAGATGTCGCCACCGCCGCCGGTCTATTATCAGCAGCGACACGGAACAATCGAGGCACGCCAATGACATTCATAGCCCGCTATATTCCGGTCACAGCCGACCCCCTTTGTGTCCGCACGACGTCTACGGCGACGACGACGTCATGCAATGTTTTATTTTCAGTTTTGCCATATCTCTCGTACAATGTTTTCCTTTTTCCCCTTTTAGTCCTTTTACAGCTCGCACACACATACACACAACAACATCCCCATGCAAAACTTGGTAATTTTTTGCCCGTCAAGTTGTCGCGCCGCGTGTCACCCCTAAGCCCCAAGCCTACTCCTAGATTCGCACAAATAGATCACATGGCATTCCAAAGCCAACGCTTCTTAGAAAACCGCGTCGATCCTTTTAAAGCTTCTATCGCGCACACAACAATAACCAGATTAACAGATTAGCAGCTGTCAAAATTAACATGTCTGATGGATGGATTTGAAATTCAAAATTCCAAGGTCAAGAAAACAAAGGTTTTGTCTCCTGTTTTTTTTTTCCTCTCTCTCCAGTGTTCGTCATTAGGTATGAATCAATTGAATTAATGGCCGATGCCCCCTGGCTGAATTATCATGCCCCGACTGAGCGCCGATCGCTATTCCGGCGGGGAGGCGAGTTTTCTGTGGCGGAACGGGGTCGCGCACACACCCTCGAAAGCTGAGTGCGTCGTCAATTTTCGCGTCCCGAGTGCAATCCTTCACCTCTCGGGTCGTATATTCCCGCAAACGGGGCATATTTCGCTGGGTTTTTCGCAGCGCAGCGTCGGCCGTTGCCGAGAAACGTCACTCGAGTGTCACTGCTGACGTCCCGCATTTTCTGACCCTCTCGATTTTCGTATGTTGACACATTTCTGACGTTCCTGTCATTGATGGCGGGGTGAAATTTTGAGGTTGAGCTTGTCAAGATCTTTCCGTATGCACTTGATGCAGTTTTGATCGAATCAGACTGCTCACATTGATGGTTTGTGCGAATGGCGGTAGGCCAAGTGTACGAAGGTCGAAATGTCACCAAAGTGTCACTGTAGACGTTCAGTTTATTCGCACCATTTTTCCATAGATAACTTGGTTTATGTAATTTCACGTGCGTCAAACGTAATTTTTGACGTTCGTGTCATTGTTGGAATAATTTTTGACGTTCATGTCATTGTTTGAAATTTGAGACTTGCATCAAAAACTTTCCATCTCGCACTGCCTGTTTGATCTTGGTACAAAAAAGACTCCATTTTTGACGTTTGCCCTAGTTGTCGGTCCGCAATTTTGAGCATTAGAACTACAAAACAAATGTGAAAAGTCATCTCCGCCACGCATGCCCACTTGATTTTTACCTAGATTATGCCCAAATTTGTCATCAGAAATTACTCTTGCGGCAGAATATTACGGCCAGCTTGATAATACTTCACTCGAAAAGTCAACAAAGTGTCATTGTGACGAAGATGTCACTTAACACATCATTTTCCATGTTGTCTTTTTTTAAGTCAACATTGTTACGTCATTTTTGACGTTTTATGTCATGGTTGCCATAGGTACACGATATCACTCTCTAGATCATGTTTCCACGGCTGTCTCTAGTTTTCTCCTAAATTGACTTGCGCGTCGCCCAATTTTTGACGTTCATCATAGTTGCCGGTCCGCAATTTTGCATCAGAACTGCAAAATGAATGTGAAAAGTCATCTCCCACACTCATGCCCACTTGATTTTAGCCAGAATCGACTTGAATTTGTCATCAAAAACTGCTTTTGCTACAGAATATTACGGCAGGCTTGATGTACTTCCCTCGAAACGTCAACAAATGTCACTGTAACGAACTGTCACTTTGGATTTTTTCATGGCCATTTTAGTATTTTTATAAGTTGACATTGTTACGTCATTTTTGACGTTTCTGTCATGGTTACCGATCCAGGATTTTGAATTGAAATCCCAAAATAATCACCAACACATCCGTGTCTGCTTGATTTTACCGGGAATGGACCCAAATTTGTTGCTGAAAATTGCTTTTTAATGGTGGAAAAATCGCGACAGGCTGTTTTTACGGCCACGAAATTTGACATTGGAGTTTGAAATACCGCTTTTGGCAAGCTAAATCGAGTAATTCGAGTTTTCGAACCGATGATCACCTGTGATTTTGAGCTCGATTTGGCCTACCAAAATCAATATATCCAGCTCACATGTCAAAAATTTCGCGGCCGCCTTGATGCACGCTAATTCCAAACAACGTATAAGTTGAACATCATTTTTGACGTTTCTGCCGATGACGGCGATCCGGGATTTGTATTGAATTTTCAAAATAATGTCACTCACGTCCCACATCATGTCTGCTTGATTTTAGTTGGAATCGTTCCAAGTTTCACGTGCGAATGGTTTGGGAAGTTTGACAGGTCGGATTTAGTAAGTCGAAACGTCACCGATCTGTCAATATAAACGTTTCGGTATCGGTACGTCATTTTTTCACGCCGCTGTTGGTTTTCTCATCAATTGTTGTACGCTGTAAACGTCATTTTTGACGTTTATGACAGCGGCGAAGCGGGATTTGTATTGATTTGATTTGTTTGGATCTGGTTTAGTCTTGGCAAAGCCATCTCCGACATCCGTACTTACTTGATTTAACCTTTGGAAGATTAAATAAGATGTTCAAATTTAGATGTAGGCTGAGATTGGAATGTCATAATTTAGCGGATACAAATATCGGGTGTTAAGCTGTATTCCTAGATGCGAATATCAGGATAGAAAATTCGAAATTTTATGTCAAAGTCGTCATATTGGCCAATCAGTGCCCTCGAATTCAAAATTTGACATATAAAATCGCATTTTCTGTCCGAGTATTTGCATCTGGGAACCCAGCTTTATTCAGACAGTTTCGCCCAGAAAATCTCGGTTGGCCGTTACAAAGACATGAACGTCAAAAAGTGACGTTTCGGCGCTTCGGTCGATTGGAAAATCAAGAGGGTCTTGAATAAATGACGTATAGACCAATAATGATAATTGAAACGTCTGCAAGTGACGTCGGTTGATGCGACAGTTTGAAAAGATGGCCGTGAGAACATGACGTCCAGATGAAACGTCACTCAAGTTTAGGTGAAGAAAGTCCTGAAAGATTCCGACGGGCTAGCGTACATTTTAATGCAAATATAGGATTGGTTGACGGTGACATGAACGTCAAAAATGAAGCACATGAAGTGATGAGAAAAAGCTGCGGTGGCCATGAGAAAATGACGTGCACTGCACAACAGTCGGGCAAAAAATTGAAACGTCCATAATGACACTTGAGGTTTCAAATTTGTCAACACTTGCGTCGTTTATTCATGGCCGTCTTTGTCTTCTCATATTGACGTATGCTAAATGTTTTAGACATTCCCGTCATGGTTCACAGCCTGCTTTTAATGAGGTTATATTAAAATTTGTTCTAGCGTGTCAGTATCACCTACCCACTTGATTTTGCCTGGATTATTTGAAATTTGATGTTGATATATACCAAGATAGTAAAAATTGCAACAGGTCGGATATACGGTTAGTAAAGCCGAGGTCTGGTCAGTTGCGATCATTAACTCATCCCAAAAGATTGTTCTTGAACAGTTTCAAATCAATTTGGATCCAATCAATTGGCGTAATCAACTTGAAGCCTCATCAAAGATGTGTGGCAAAGTGGCGCCTTTTCATTGGAATTGCCGGGGCTTGCAAGTTGATGTGACTTGACCGAATCGCACAATACGAATCGATAAATTACACAAATGCCGTTGATTTTTCGCGCTCGTTCTCTCGGCTTTCTAAATTCTAGTCTTGCCAAACGCAGATAAAATCTCGACATATTCAGCGAACTCATCGTTTACATTTCTCTTCTCTTGCCGAGCGTGTGTATATACCGAATGCCAATTATTTTCGTGCACGATTCCTATGGCAAACTGCTTCCGCAAAACGCCATCATCTCTCGCTGTAGCCTCTTTGGTATTGCGCCGGCTTGTCTCGTACGCGTGGGAATTTCTTTGTGCCCGGTCCACATACTTCTTGCGATCCTTCTCTGTGGACCCTTTTCTACGTGTCCTTGTCGTTGTTGTGCTCTTTTTTTTTGTTCTTCCAATTCCACGTTATCTTATCCATTACGGCGTTTGCAATTTAATGAGGAACAGATGCGTGGGATGGTGTACTTTGCGGTTCGCTGCCTTGCGGGGTCACTCAACTCACGCACGCCAAGCCAGCACATTACACTTTGCGAACGAACCCAAGCTCTAACCGTGTTTTGATTCCAGGTCGCTGGTTCCATCATTGGTAAGGGTGGCCAGAACATTACGAAGTTAAGGAGTCAGGTCAGTATCCACGGACGAAGCGTCTTTGGACCGGTTCCGAAGCTCGCTGCGAGCTTCGGCACCGGTCGTATTTTAGACGAGTAGATCCTAGAGTAGTTTTATAAATTAAAATAATAATAATAATTTGCAACAAGTACCTTGTAACATCGTAACATTGACAGCACAGGTTTTTTGGTTTTGTTTGTTTTTCTTTTTTGTTTCAATTTTTTTTTATTAATTGATTAATAAGAGGGTTTTTTCAAATAACATGCCACTTTAACCCCTTCGACCGCCCCCTCGAAAAAGGCTCTTTTGGTAGTAACAACAGCAACAGCAACCTTTTCACACTGACATTCACAGCCGCCAATTTTAGGGGTGTTTTCACACAACCACAACAATTTAGTCTAACTGTACTGTTAAATGTTATACGTGTTTTTCTTTCTTTTTTTTTCAATAATGTACTGATACGCTTGACGTGTTCAGTTTGAAGCGTTCGTTCAAAATGGATACGTCATCGCGCGCCGGCAATTGTCACTTGCATAGCGTTTTCCATTTGCACCGCCAAGCTGCTCTT
Source organism: Anaspis maculata (assembly GCA_949128115.1). Taxonomy (NCBI): domain Eukaryota; kingdom Metazoa; phylum Arthropoda; class Insecta; order Coleoptera; family Scraptiidae; genus Anaspis; species Anaspis maculata. The sequence goes on from OX421961.1 coordinate 4,783,777, forward strand.
TGAAAATCAGGTTTTTGTCGACCCAAAACTTGTTAGAAAGCCATTGGCTGGGCCCATAACTTGTCAGGAAGCTTTTGGTATCCATATCCAACTTAAATGTAGCCAGGTAGAGCAAGTGCAAAACGCTACAAGCTCATTCCAGTTTATAACGCTGCCGTTCGGTATTTCGCAGCTCCACATGTACTGTCACCAACTTCGCACACAAATTCATCAGTTGATCTTCAAACCATATTTGATTTTATATGAACGCTTATATTCTAGTCGAAGACTAGTTCTTCATCGCAAAAAAAACTAGTCTCAAAAGCTCTTCATGTAAGTAACAAATGTGGTCTGAAGATCGGCAATTGACGGATTCGCGCGTGCAGTTGGCTAGACTGTAGCAGCGAGTGACGGTTGCCGCGCCTAATTTTAAGGTTAGGTTTAGGCTATCTCTTGTGTAATGAGCCCGTGCTGGTGCCCCCAAAGCCCCAGCACCCGCCCCCGTTTTTTTTTTGTAAGATTTTGTAAGATTGCAGCGCTTCGCGTACTTATACCAAGTACTCTACCACAAAAAATGTTAACTAATGTCTTCTGTCCCCCGGCTGTGCCACCCGTGTGCCCACCACCCGACCACCCGACCTGCCCGCCATTTTGTTGCCACTACTTCTCAACTACGACATCAACAACAGTACAAAGCCTCGATAACTGTCCCTGATTGCCCGGGCCCTGAACGGTAAAACTATATTCAAACTCTATTTAGTTGTGCTCACTCCGGCCCTGGTTGCACTGCATTGTTTCACTCTTTAGTACTCTAAAAAAAAAACGATCATCATAACCCCATTTATTTGTGTGCCGCTACATTGAATGTTTGCTTTTTTACTAATGTTTTATTAAAACTTTGAGCTTAGTGTTCGCACAGCGTTGGCGTTCGCAAGGCATGCGAACACTAAACTCGAGCGCCACCACTCGACTCACTAAAAACACTAAAAGCCGCGGTGCAACCGGCCGGTTTTGACCGCTAGGTGGCGTATTATGGTCCCCCTAACCAAGCGTTTATAAACGCTTTGCCTTAGGTTGAGGCCGCCATTGTGTTTGTTAATTTTTTTTTTGATTAAGTATATGAATAAAAACAACTTTTTTTGCAGGTCCCCTTTTCTCTTATCTCAAACCCTTTCAAAAACCCCTTTATTTCTATAACCACCACCAAAACACCACCCCAAGAACAAGTAAAAATCCCCTTTACAAAAAAAGGATACTCAATCGCGTCTCGTCCATTTTTTAACCCAATCACCAAAAACCACTAAACACGCCTTTTTGTCATCTAAAAAAAAAGAAAAAAAAAACGAATAAACTACGCAAACTAATCTTGATATGTTTACAGGATGCTGACTCTATCTTCGGACTTGGACACCATCTGCAACATCGTTAACGATGTAGTCCCCAACTTGGAAGAGGTGAGTCGAGACGGGAGCAACCGCAATTTAATTGAAATAGATGACGGTTCCAACCCTTCTCTTCCCTTAATCTTGGATAGTATTGAGAAATCTTGTCGGGGGTTGATAATAAAACAACCCCCTGCCGTTTAAGGCGACCGTGTGTTCATATTAATGTTGACAATGTTCGGTATGTACTACGTGTATATGCGGTTATTAGTTCGGCGTTGGGTGAACTAATGGCATCCTGCTGTGCCTACTACAGCTTTTGTTTTACGCCACAGCACGAAGATTTCGCTTTTTTCCGTTCTCTCTCTCTCTTGCTCGGCATTTCGAATTTCCTGCTACATAATAAACGTTCCGATTGAATTTCCTGCGCTGCGAGCTTCCTTGAAAGGTTGCGCTCGTCCTGGAACAACGTCTTAATAACGGAGCTTAAACGTCGCCGGATTTCGCAGAAATTCCAATCACCGCAGCCAGATGTCGAGCGTTTTCGCCTCGAATCCAAACAAAATCATCTTCTATATCGACGTTTTTCTGTATTGGATAATGACCGAGCTCTGGTCAGTTGAACTGAAAGGATGGAAGCTCAAAATATGGGGCTCGCTGTGGAGGCTGACTGCAAATGATGAAGTTGCTATTCTGGAGCCTTACAAAGCCTTCTGGCAACTTCACGAAGCCTTCTGGCAGCCTTTCGCAGGAGGGCTTTTGAAGTATTTTCGATAACGTAAAGATTATGCAATCTAGTGGTTGATTGCTCACTTGAAAATCTACATCGACGATATTGTAAGTTGAGATCCAAAGACATTGAAAGCTTCAACGATGCCGAAAACGAAGCAGACATTGGAAGGACTTTGAGCTTTGGGCCCATTGTAGGTCGCCTAGAAGACGTTGTACTCGAAGTTTCCAACAAACAACTAATTACAAAGCCACAACAGATTTTGAAACGAGACATTCCCCTTAGATCAAGAGCTAACCGTCCTAAGCCAAGGACAAGCTCCTAGCTCGCCGAAGGCTACCAATCACAAAGCCACAAGAGCTTTTGTAACGAGGCATTCGTTCTAAAAGAAGAGTTATTCGTCCTAGATCAAGGATAAGTCACTAGCTCCCCGAAGGCGACGAGTTACAGAGCCGCAAGAGCTTTTGGAACGAGGCATTCGTCCTAAATTGAAAGTCAACCTTCCTAGATCAAGGGTTGTCCGTCCTAGATCAAGGACAAGCCACTGGCCCGCCGAAGGCGACCAATTACAAAGCCACATGAGTTTTTTGAACGAGGCAATAGTCCTAAATCGAGAGTCCAACCGTCCTAGATCAAGAGTTCAACCGTCCTAGATCAAGAGTTCAACCGTCCTAGATCAAGGACAAGCCACTAGCTCGCCGAAGGCGACCAATTTACAAAGCCACAAAAGATTTTGAGACGAGGCATTAGTCCTAAATCGAGAGTCAACCGTCTTGAATCAAGGACAAGCCACTAACTCACCGAAGGCGACCAATCACAAAGCCACAAAAGGTTTTCGAACGAGGCATTCGTCCTAAATCAAGAGTGCAACCGTCCTAGATCAAGGGTTAACCGTCCTAGATCAAGCGTCAACGAGGCATTAGTCCTAAATCGAGAGTCAACCGTCTTAAATCAAGGACAAGCCACTAGCTCGCCGAAGGCGACCAATTACAAAGCCACAAAAGGTTTTCGAACGAGGCATTCGTCCTAAATCGAGAGTTCAACCGTCTTAGATCAAGGGTTGACCGTTCTAGATCAAGGACAAGCCACTAGCTTGCCGAAGGCGACCAATTACAAAGCCACAAGAGGTTTTGGAACGAGGCATTCGTCCCAAATAAGAATCCACCAACCGGCCTAGATCAAGGGTAAGCCACTAGCTCGCCGAAAGCAACCAATTACACAGACACAAGAGGATGTGGAACGAGGCATTCGTCTTAAATCGAGAGTCGACCGTCCTAGATCAATGATAAGCCACTAGTTCGCCGAAGGTGACCAGTTGCAAAGCCAAAAGAGGTTTTGGAAGGCGTTCGTCCTAAACCAAGCGATTTGGTGCCAAGGTATTCGATATGCCTCAAAAGTTAACCCTCATAAACATCGGACGTCGGAAAGACCCTCTTGACTCTACGCATCTCCAAAAGAGCTGTACAAAGCGATATCAACAGGACATGAACGAAACCACATTAAAAGGTGATGTGTCATTTCAAAGGGGCCAAAAAGCTTCTCAGAGCAGTGGTTGTGGACGAAGTCTTGGAGAGATTGAACGTCTTTTAATCTGATGACCAATGTTGAAGGTTTTGAGACGCCTTTGCTTGCATTGCTGAAATGGAGTGAAGCTTTGACACACCACAAACCATCACTATCTTTTGATAAGGCTCAGAGGTCATACGGTAAAATGAGATCAAAGGCGAGTTAATTGGAAAGGAAATGTTACATTTATCATCGGGTCAGGATCTTTGCACATCGTATTAGATAGTTACAGAAGATAGATTGATTTTGAAAAATGTCTTGAAGGTAGGATAATCGATGGAAATAGAGAAATAGGGAGTAGTCTTCTGAAGAGATCGAATTGATGAAGTTTCCTACAATCGGTTGACCTCACTTTCCTCGAAAATGTGCTGAAAAGGGCATCGCCACTTCTGACGAGGCAGTGATTACGAATGAGAAACTCCGAATAACCGCTTCTATGTGATTTTGAAGATCCAGCAGTGGATCACATACAGTTGAAATGGTGCCGTGACAAAGATCGAAAAGCGGCGACGCAAATCAAAACGAACGCTAATGGTGGTGTCATCGTCATTCCACTAAACGCCAATTGCGATTACACCGACGACCCGCACCGACCTTCCGGCAGGTCAAAATTGTGCAAATTACTTTCGGAATAAATCATCATCGAATAATTCCCAAATGCAACGGCGCGGCTCTATCTCTTGCTCTCTCTCTCTCTCTCTCCGGTTATTACAAACGTATTTGGCCCGGAACGGGATTCAATTTGACGGAAAATATCGCACAAAGGACCTTCCTGTCGTCCCTGGCCCGCGCCATGCACGCAGAGAGAGACGAGGAGAGAAAACGGAGAGAGCTTAAAGGGATTTTGCAACGGTTCGTCTGGATGTGATTGGATAAATGAGGCGCGGAAAATGGCTGGATCAAGTATTAAAATGCCGCGATCATGAATACTTGCGATTCTCTTTGCATGGCAATAGAGTTCTAGGAAGTGTCGTGCAGACCTTTGGCTGGTGTGCACGTTTCAAAATTAAAAGCTTCGATAATGGAAATGCTGCGGGTACTGCAATCAAATGCCACATCAATGGTCGTGCTGAAATATTAATACAGAGACGATCGCATGTCCATACAAAGCGCACACAGCACATCGATAGTTTGTCTTGTATTGGTATATACACACACGGCATGGGGGTATATTGCGACGAAGCAAGCGCCAGCAAACAAACAAAACGGAACGAAAATGTGAGTTTGAAAAGTTGACAACGCAGCTCAGAATATGCGGAACGATCCAGGGAATTACGTCCGACAGGTGCGATATGTTTCACTTACATTCCCGAATATACCTGCACGGGGAACTGAAGCTCAATCATTTGTGTGTTGCGTTTCCCCGGTTGATAAATAAACGACAAGTTTCCGAGAGAAAGAGAAATGGCCCTGTTGTGTTTAATTCAACTTTGGATTTTTTCTTCTTCTCAACTCGTTTTCTAAAGAAAAATATTCTTTTGCAGAATGGAAGCCGCGGAGCCAACGCCAACGAGTTGGACTTGCGCATGATGATTCACCAGAGCCAGGCCGGATGCGTGATTGGAAAGGCCGGCTACAAAATCAAAGAGCTGCGAGAGGTAAGTTGATGCTAAAAAGAGTCGGCGGGAGAGTTGAATAGCTGCTGCGGTTTTGTAAAGCGCTACCCTGCTACAGTTTTGAGAGCTTTTTCGTGGTCATTAGAGCGGAAACAGAATACGTGTATTGTGGTGGTGAGAGTAGCAATTACGTCGGACGTGCAATTTAAAGTTTTACATGTATTTCGGCCCCGGGAATTCCAGGAATAGTTGCTGGGGGTGTTTACGCCACGAAGCTGAGTCAGATATTAAATTTCACCGTGCAATTCGTTATCATGAGCGCTACATCATTTAATTCGTGCTTGATTGTAAAGAAGAGACCTCTACGTATTGGAATTCCTTGCACTTTGACCGGGGCTCAGTAGTCGCCTGCTATGACCAGATCAAAATAAGGGATTTTCATCAAGCAAGGTCTTTTGAAACGTTTCCAATTAAAAGCGTTCATGCCCATGTCACACAATACTCTCTATTAATCAGTCATTTTCTATTTCGCTCGCTCTTTCGCTCCCCCCCTCCCGACAAAGAAAAAGCGTCCAGGTAGTGCGCAATTATAACGGGGAGTTGGTTGGAAAACAGAAAACACAGTTTCCTTTTGCTTAATTACGGAGCGTTAAATTCCCTGTGCCGGTCCGTTTCGCCGCTGCCAACCGCGCCGCCACTACCGACTCGAGTAATTAATACGAAAGCGCGCTCTCGCAACCTTTGTTCGCGGAAAATTGTGCTTCGGCAACACAACATCATCCAAAAATGAGCATCAAGCAAACGCGCGGGAGGTCGGGGGGGGGGGGGGGGGGTGAGGAGATCAGAGAGAGGTGCAAGGTCTCGCAGAAACCCCACTCGAGAGCAACTCCCACACAACTCCCCCTCCACCGCCTCCCCATCTCGTTGTGCCCTCCTTATCCTCCCAAAAACGATGTTTTGATGATGATGAAAGCCGATACAAATTGGCGGCAGGTAAAGGCAGCTGCTTGGCTGTGTGGCACAGAAGTAAGCAAGCAATTTCTGAATTCGGAGGCGCGCAGGTTAAGTTGTCGGGCTTCTCAGGTTTTGCCGGGATTATTGCAATTTGCGCGCTTTGCTTTGCGAAGCCGAAACGCGAGGGGGTGGTGGCTGCTGCTGACGCGTATTTGTTACGATTCTCGAGAGGTTGGGAGGTTTTTCTTCGATCCGAGCCCATTTCCCCACTAGTTCCCCGACCAAAGGAAGTGTTGAAACAATATGAAGATTAATGAAAATGTTCCATGTAAAATTGGAACAGTTTCACAAGTTATGGATCAAATCTTAGCGAATCCGAATTTTTACGACCTCCCGCCAATCATTGGGGGAGGATAGGGGGCTGTGGAAAGGGCAACCGGGAAGGAAAGCATCGTGCAAGGAACGAATTTACAAAATGTTTTCATCGATCGCGCAAAGGTGACGGCGATGGTGGCGTGTCATCTTCATAAGAAAATTTAAAGCCATGTTATTATGCATTTATATCGGGAAAAAGCGAACGGAGGTCTTAACGCTGATGGATGTTCCTTGCGTCACTTTTCTTCATAATCCTCATCCGCCCCCCCCCCCCCCCGGAACCGTGATCCGGCGTGGTATCGGGTTGCCGAAATTTCAAACTAATGGTTCGCGGGTAGTGTTTGCTCTTGCGCTTGCTTTTACTCCCGCTGTTGCTCCAGCTCCCCTTCAGCTCCCCTTCAGCAGGACTAGTTTGGAGGCTTTTTATAATTAGAAAACTGGCGTATGGTAAGCAAGCAGCAAAACAATGTTCGTTCATGCATCAAGCGTGTCACGCGCGCGCCATCCCAGGCGGTTTCTCTTTGCCTTTTTCTCCTTTTCCGGGCGGCGGCATGCCGTCAGTTGTTACTCCCGTGGGGGTAGCATCTCCATTTGGAAGCGGCAGCAACAGCGGCGAAAAAGTACTACCACCACTCCCCGTGTCATGCCGAGAACATGGCGAGGATTGAGGAAGAATGTGCAACCTTTTCTTTTGAGCTTGGGTGTATTGTAGCCGTACCCTTGTAACAGTACACAGACAAAAACACGGGCGTGCAATACTTGATACAGTGATACAAACGCTTTGTTGGAGGACGATGATGAATACGACGGTGGAAAAAAAACCGTTGTACATCAAACGAAAGGAGATTTCATTTGCGCCCACTTCCGCTCCAAACAATGAGCTCGCCGGCGCGCGCGAGCCTTCCAAAGTGCATCAATTAAAAATTGTTGCGAGATTCGCGCTCTGTGAGCGGGCACGAGTGGCGAAAAAAAAAACTTTTGCGCGCTCCGGACGGTTGATTGAAAAAAACAAATTAATGCGATCGATGGGTGGTGGTGGTGGGTCGGTCGGAGGGATGAGGGGTGCAGGGCGGCGCGCGAGCTTTCAGCAGGAAATTGAATCGCTTCGGCTTTTTGCAGAAACACCGCCAAGATATTACCAAAACCGCGGGTCGGTTTCCGGTGGGTGGCGGTGTGCTGGTAGCGGCGTTTAAAAACCGAAAAGCAGAATAAGGGAAAGGCGACGACGGTGGGAAGGGTTGTCTTTGTTTCGCGCACGCCGCGGTTTTTGTGGTGCTCTGTATGCGTCATCGGTTACAAAATGAACGTTGGTTTGCCAGCAGGGCGGCGGATAATTGCGGTCCACCTGATGTTCGTTTAATCCTTTGTGTCCGCCATACGGTGCGGTGTGTTGAGCAACAATTTGTGGCGGTGGAAATTCGATACGTGTAACTGGAGTTGGTATGATTGTCAGGAAATTGGTTTGAGACTTTGTTGGAAGACTCATTTCGAGTGCTGGTAACTTGTCCTTGGTTCAAGACACGTAACTCTTGGTTTAGAACCAATAATTCGTTCCGAAACCGCTTCTGGCTTTGTAATTGGTCGCCTTCGGCGAGCTAGTAGCTTGTCCTTGGCTTAAGACGGTCAACTTTTGATTTAGGACGAATACCTCGTTCGAGAACCTCTTGTAGTTTTGTAATTTGTCGCCTTCGTTAACTCTTGATTTAGGACAAATTCCTCATTCCAGAACCTCTTGTAGCTTTGTAATTGCTCGCCTTTGGCGAGCTAGTAGCTTGTCCTTGGTTTAAAACGGTTAACTATTGAATTAGGACGAATACCTCGTTCCAGAACCTCTTGTAGCTTTTGTAAATGGTCGCCTTCGGCGAGCCAACAACTTTTCATTGGTGTAGGACGGGTATCTCTTGATATAGGACCAATATCTTGTTCCAAGTCATATTGAAGCTTTGAAATTGGTCGCCTTCGGCGACTGCTAGTTTATTCTTGATTTAGGACAATAACCAAGAGGTTTTGGAACGACTCCCTCCTAAATCAAGAAGTAACTGTCCTAGATCAAGGACAAGCCACTAGCTCGCCAAAGCCGACCAATTACAAAGCTACAAGAGGTTTTGGAACGAGGTATTTGTCTTGAATCAGAGTTAACCGTCCTGACCAAGGATAAGCCATTAGCTCGCCGAAGGCGACCAATTACAAAGTTACAAGAGGTTTTGGAACGAGGTATTCGTCCTAAATCAAGAGTTAACCGTCCCTAGATCCCTAGATCAACGATAAGCCACTAGTTCGCCGAAGACGACCGATTGCAAACCTACAAGAGGTATTCGTTCTAAACCAAGAGTTAACCGTCCTAGATCAAGGATGAGGCACTAGCTCGCCGAAGGCGACCAATTACAAAGCTACAAGAGGTTTTGGAACGAGGTATTCGTCTTGAATCAGAGTTAACCGTCCTAGATCAAGGATAAGCCACTAGCTCGCCGAAGGCGACCAATTACAAAGCTACAAGAGGTTTTGGAACGAGGTATTCGTCTTGAATCAGAGTTAACCGTCCTAGATCAAGGATAAGCCACTAGCTCGCCGAAGGCGACCAATTACAAAGCTACAAGAGGTTTTGGAACGAGGAATAGTCCTAAATCAAGAGTCAACCGTCCTAGATCCCTATATCAAAGATCCACTTGTTCGCCGAAGACGACCGATTGCAAACCTACAAGAGGTATTCGTCCTGAATCAAGAGTTAGCCGTCCTAGATCAAGGATAAGCCACTAGCTCGCCGAAGGCGACCAATTACAAAGCTACAAGAGGTTTTGTTACGAGGTATTCGTGTTGAATCAGAGTTAACCGTCCTAGATCAAGGATAAGCCACTAGCTCGCCGAAGGCAACCAATTACAAAGCTACAAGAGGTTTTGGAACGAGGTATTCGTCCTAAATCAAGAGGTAACCGTCCTAGATCCCTAGATCAAAGATAAGCCACTAGTTCGCCGAAGACGACCAATTGCAAACCTACAAGAGGTAATCGTCCTAAATCAAGAGTTAACCGTCCTAGATCAAGGACAAGGCACTAGCTCGCCGAAGGCGACCAATTACAAAGCTACAATAGATTTTGGAACGAGGAATAGTCCTAAATCAAGAGTCAACCGTCCTAGATCCCAAGATCAAAGATCCACTTGTTCGCCGAAGACGACCGATTGCAAACCTACAAGAGGTATTCGTCCTGAATCAAGAGTTAGCCGTCCTAGATCAAGGATAAGCCACTAGCCCGCCGAAGGCGACCAATTACAAAGCTACAAGAGGTTTTGGAACGAGGTATTCGTCCTGAATCAAGAGTTAGCCGTCCTAGATCAAGGATAAGCCACTAGCCCGCCGAAGGCGACCAATTACAAAGCTACAAGAGGTTTTGTTACGAGGTATTCGTGTTGAAGCAGAGTTAACCGTCCTAGATCAAGGATAAGCCACTAGCTCGCCGAAGGCGACCAATTACAAAGCTACAAGAGGTTTTGGAACGAGGTATTCGTCCTAAATCAAGAGGTAACCGTCCTAGATCCCTAGATCAAAGATAAGCCACTAGTTCGCCGAAGACGACCAATTGCAAACCTACAAGAGGTATTCGTCCTAAATCAAGAGTTAACCGTCCTAGATCAAGGATGAGGCACTAGCTCGCCGAAGGCGACCCATTACAAAGCTACAAGAGGTTTTGTTACGAGGTATTCGTGTTGAAGCAGAGTTAACCGTCCTAGATCGAGGATAAGCCACTAGCTCGCCGAAGGCGACCAATTACAAAGCTACAAGAGGTTTTGTTACGAGGTATTCGTGTTGAATCAGAGTTAACCGTCCTAGATCAAGGATAAGCCACTAGCTCGCCGAAGGCGACCAATTACAAAGCTACAAGAGGTTTTGGAACGAGGTATTCGTCCTAAATCAAGAGGTAACCGTCCTAGATCCCTAGATCAAAGATAAGCCACTAGTTCGCCGAAGACGACCAATTGCAAACCTACAAGAGGTAATCGTCCTAAATCAAGAGTTAACCGTCCTAGATCAAGGACAAGGCACTAGCTCGCCGAAGGCGACCAATTACAAAGCTACAAGAGGTTTTGTTACGAGGTATTCGTGTTGAAGCAGAGTTAACCGTCCTAGATCAAGGATAAGCCACTAGCTCGCCGAAGGCGACCAATTACAAAGCTACAAGAGGTTTTGGAACGAGGTATTCGTCCTAAATCAAGAGGTAACTGTCCTAGATCCCTAGATCAAAGATAAGCCACTAGTTCTCCGAAGACGACCAATTGCAAACCTACAAGAGGTAATCGTCCTAAATCAAGAGTTAACCGTCCTAGATCAAGGATAAGCCACTAGCTCGCCGAAGGCGATCAATTACAAAGTTACAAGAGGTTTTGGAACGAGGTATTCGTCCTAAATCAAGAGTTGACCGTCCCTAGATCCCTAGATCAACGATAAGCCACTAGTTCGCCGAAGACGACCGATTGCAAACCTACAAGAGGTATTCGTCCTAAATCAAGAGTCAACCGTCCTAGATCCCTAGATCAAAGATAAGCCACTTGTTCGCCGAAGACGACCGATTGCAAACCTACAGGAGGTATTCGTCCTAAATCAAGAGTTTAACGTCCTAGATCTCTAGATCAAAGATAAGCCACTAGTTCGCCGAAGACGACCGATTGCAAACCTACAAAAGGTATTCGTCCTAAATCAAGAGTTAACCGTTCTAGATCAAGGATAAGGCACTAGCTCGCCAAAGGCGACCAATTAAAAAGCTACAATAGGTTTTGGAACGAGGAATAGTCCTAAATCAAGAGTTAACCGTCCTGAACCAAGGAAAAGCTGCTGGCTAGCCGAAGGCGACCAATTCGAAAGCTACAAAAGGTTTTCGTAACGAGGTATTTGTAACCGTCCTGAACCAAGGAAAAGCTGCTGCCTAGCCGAAGGCGACCAATTTCAAAGCTGCAAGAGGTTTTTGTAAAGGTATTCGTCCTAAATTAAGAGTTAACCGTCCCATATCAAGGATAAGCCACTAGCTCGCCGAAGGGGCGACCAATCACTAAGCTACAAGAGGTTTTGAAACGAGGTATTCGTCCTAAATCAAGATTAACCACAAGAGGTATTCGTCCTAAATCAAGAGTTAACCGTCCTAGATCAAGGATAAGCCACTAGCTCGCCGAAGGCGACCAATTACAAAGCTACAAGAGGGTTTGGAAAGAGGTATTCGTCCTAAATCAAGAGTAACTACAAGAGGTATTCGTTCTAAATCAAGAATTAACCGCCCCAGATCAAGGAGAAGGTACTAGCTCGCCGAAGGCGACCAATTACAAAGCTACAAGAGGTTTTGGAACGAGGTATTCGTCCTAAATCAAGAGTTAACCGTTCTAGATCAAGGATAAGGCACCAGGTTCTCTTTTCGACGCCTGCGATTTTCAGAAACTTGCATTTTGTTTAGGACGCCGGACGGTTTTCTCCTGTCGCAACCTGTTATCTGCTCTTTGTAATTAGTCTATTCCGACCCGATTCCTCAGCACTTTCTTTGTATGCGATGCGCGACCAACAGCAGTTGATCGGTTTTTCGATAACTTCTCCTAGTACCACCTAGAGAATTTCCGGGGTTGTGCGCTTCCTGAGGGAGGAAGGGTGGCCGGAGAAGGGGGAGTTTGGGAGAGATTTCTCTGGGATTGAACAACAAACACGGGCTAGACCTAGAAAGGAAACGACGGGTCTGGCGACGTCGGTCGGTGGTGGTGGTGGTGGTGGCGGCGGACTTGCCAAAACCTGCTGTTGCCGTCCCCGTGTGAGCAGTACATCGCGTGTGGAGTCAGGCCGGCGCGTCGGTGGCGGGCGGCCCGTGTGCTGGCTGCCTGTGCGGCGGGCGCCCTTCCCCCCCAATCAATACCAGCTGCGGGCGCTCTCTCGTTCCTCGCGCTTCGCCTTCTCTCCATGCCATGCCCTCCCTGTGCACAGCCTCGGCGGCGGCGTTGGTGGTGGTGGTTCTGCTTGTCCGCCACGTGCGCTGTATGTGCCAGAGCAGGCCAGCATTCATGTGGTGTGTTTTCTCCCGTCTCTGTTTCTCGGTTCTTCTCGCTGCGGAAGGCCCCCGTGAGCCGACAGTGCCAGTATTGCCAGTACGCTCCCGAATCTGGTCGTGGATGCTTACGCCGCCGCTGCTGCTTGCAAGCCCCACAAAACGTCTTGATCGACTCTTCAATTTTGTCGCGTTGTGCAAGTGTTTTAGTGGTGAAATGTCTTCGGAAGTGGCTCCCGATTGGATAAAACCAGCTCTCGGTTAGCACATTTCGCTTTAAAAGCCGTAAAACGAATCCGCTTTCCTAATAGCAAGCTTTTCTTTTAATTCCACAGCATTTTTCGTTGGTGGTGCTACTTTTTATACGGGAGCGTTCCGAAACCCGAATGGCATTCGCGCTCAAACGAAATGACCTTTTTGATTTTACGTGCAAGGACTCACGTACGTGTGCATCAATCAGTCTTTTTATTATCCAGCGGCGCTTCTCTCCCGCTCGTCGGCAACTTTACGGAATAGTTGTGTCGTAAAGTGAACTTCATCAAAGTTTTTAACTTGGCTTCAAGTTTCCGAACTTTATCACCTAATTTCCGTTATCAAAGCATTTCACGTAATAACCACTTGCGTAATAAAAGACGCGCGCTTGATGAAGCTTTCGGTTCTTGCGGAATTCTGCACGGAATGGCGGAATTTTGCAGCAACCGAGAGAAGAAACCGAGGAGAGGAAACAAAGCGAATTCCAGGAGAGATATTGAAATATGGAAAAGCAACGACAGTTTCGCGATAAAAGCGAAGGGACGAAAAAAAGCGTGAAGTGGGTTCGCTCTGGAAAAACACGACCCGTGCGAGAAGGAAATACCTACAACTATCCTTTGCTTTCTCGTTTTCTCAACTTGATTGATCATGTTCCGTTGCTTTACTTTTCTACCTGGTACTCCGTGATCAATTCTGGTCAGTTTTATTCGAGCTCTGGTCAGTTTTATTTGAGTTATGGTCAGTTTTATTCCACTTTTGTTCAGTTTTATTCCACTCGGCTCAGGTCCAATTTGGCTTAATAAAGAAAGAAGACGGTAATCTCAAGAGATTATGAAGAGCCGGAATTGTGTCACGGAGGCGTTGGAACTAATGAATTCCAGCTGTCTGTCTTCGCGCGCGCGAGACACAAACACACACGTTTCGAAGTGAAATTTATTCCGATGTGGAAAATCCACTAAAACCTTCCGACATTATCCTGTCGCGTGTTCCCTTCAGCTTCAGCTTTTCCTCGCGGAATTGTGGGAATGAGTAAGAGAAGGAGGAGGGGGAAGAGAACGAGCAGAAGCCTATATTGACATTTCGATTATGTTGATTTTTGCGAGAAGTAGGCGAGAGTTTGCGGTAGGTTTGTGCTGAAGTTCGCGGGACGTGCATACCTAGAGAGAAAGAGAGCGAAAATGGGGGTGGGTACTGGGTAACTCTTCCAGTGTTACAGCATAACCGGGGTGGTGAAGCGGCGCAAGACGCTCGGTGTGTTTGTTCAGAAATCGTTTGTTTGAATTAAGGTGTTTGCGTATCGCGTTTGGGATGATTGCTTTACTCGACTTCGGTTGGGCGAATTTTTGACTTGGCACCACACGCATTTTTCATTGTAGCAGCTACGATTAGTACGACTCCGCAATAATACTAAGTAATGATGTAAACTATACTAATGACGATTTTTTTGTTTTGTTTTAGAAAACCGGAGCCCGCATCAAGATCTTTTCGAACTTGGCCCCGCAGAGCACCGACCGCGTCATCCAGATCGTGGGCGAGCCGGCCAAGTGCGTCGATAGCATCCGCGAAATCATCACCCTAATCAAATCCGTGAGTTTTTTATTAACTATTTAATTTTATTGATGACCGACCTCTATCCAACCTTTAACTTGCCGCTTCAGTTTTATTGCACCCTTATAACACCGCTTATTCATCATTTCCAGTTCGAAGGGGGACCCTGCGCGAAGTTGTCTCTTATTTCTCTTCTGCTCGACCGGCGACCGAGAGAAATTTCATTAATACAACCGGAAATTCAGGGTTTAGGTCAAGAGTTCACTCGCGCGCTCACACACACGCTTTTCGAGGGGTCGTTAAATCGTGTATAAATTGTTCCCAAATCAGATTTGTCCCTTTAAGGGAGATGTGATTGGTGATTAGAAGGGCCGCGTGTGACCCCAAATTGCAATCGTAAATTTAGCACTAGAACTCGGAAGTGCTGGCCAATTCAAATGGCGTGGAAGCTTCACTGACATTTGAATGGTCACTTTTGTTCTAGCTGTGGACCAGTTTGAATCAAATCTTGTTTCCTGAATAGCTCATGTATCAAGCTAGCATCAGAAGTGACTTCATCGACTACCGGTAGCACAAATTCACGTCATTCTCAAGGTGACAACGCCAATTCTAAATGTTCAGAGGAATTTTTCAAAATTGCATCTTTGCAGCATTACGTTGGCAAGAAAATACTAAAATATTCAGGCCATTCGACCACTCAGACGCCACTTCAATTTGTTACTACCCGTATTTTCTTTGTTGCGTCCCGGTGTTTTTGTGGCAGCAGTTGATGTCGTTTAGTTGAGCTCGAGCTGAGGCCCTCTTCGTTCTTTAATATTCTCAGATCATGGGTCGTTTAAAAATGGCAACCCCTTACGTGACATGTCGCGTATAAAGAAGCAGAGCAACCCCCCAACCCCCGTCCCCTTATCTCGACCTCGTTCTTCCAGATACTCATCCAAGTTTTATCATCCTCTCCAGTTTCCACTATATATACATACCACTAGCTGAGCATTATTGCTCTTATTACTATTATTGCTATTGTGATTGTGTGCTTGAAACTATACGGCTCTGTGTGTGTGTGTTGTATGTGTCCACAGAATCCAATTAAGGGGATTGTAAATGCGTACGATCCGCACAATTATGACGACTATTATTCGGAGGAGTACGGCGGCTGGGGCAGCCAGGGAAGCGGCGGTGACAGAAGGGGTGGCGGCGGCAGCGGAGGAGGAGGCGGCGGCGGAAGCGGTGGCGGCCTACGCGGCAACCAGTCTGGAGGCGGCGGCGGCGCTGGCGGTGCCGGCCGCAACAACGGCTTCAGGGGCGACGGACCGCCCGGCAGGTTCAACAACAGAGGCGGACCGGGCGGCGGTTCCGGCGGACCGCCTTCCAGGAGCGGACCCCAGATGAGGTGAGATCACGGCCCGTACAATGGGGTACTTGCCTAGTTTTTTTTTATTGGCTTAATCGATAGCATGGTTAAAAATAATGTACCCGTATTTTTTCTTTTCCCTAAATTCCCAAAATTGTGGCCGCAATGCGTGTTTTAAAAATATATTTGTGACGTCACAAATATATTAGATATAGAACATAGAAGGACTCTTTTTCCTCGTTGGGTTGGCAATGATATAACGTCGCCAAGGTGCCGTTTTCAAACAACAAGATCTGAGTCTGACTGACAACGTCAAACCGCCGACCGTAATTTCTTCCTGTGCCCTTTTTTTGCCTTTGAATGCTTTGATCGAGGCTTTGATCTACGCGGTAAGTACCTACTCGTTTTGTTCATTTCTTGTTTAACCTAACTAGTCTCTTTCTTTAGTCTTCTGTGCTGTCCACCTAAAAGCCTTTCGCATGTTTGTCACCCGTGCTCTGACCTGGCTGACCCTCGGCTTCATTTCGGACATCAGTGTTCCTGCTCCCCACATTTTATTTGGAGATCCATCGCGTCCTCCCCACATGGATCTCTAAAGTATTACCTATCCGGAATTGTATGCTAATGATGAACCTATAAAAGCTCACTGTTCATTTTCAGCCTCTTATTTCTGTGCTATTGGTGATCCTCCAGATTTTCCCCTGGAAATAAATTATCTCGACTGAGACAGTGTTATAAGAGGTTTCTGGAGTCAGTTTCTTCGAAACCTTGTTCGACTTTATTGTCTAAATGCTCATGGTAAGAGAATTCGATAGGAAACCGGTTTTGCGATAGCATGTTCAAAATGACAGTGTCACAGTGACATCCCTGACATTCTTGATTATTCATTGTCACACAGTCAGACCAACCCCACTCAAAATCCCTGTCCTGGCGCGAAGCTTTTAGGAGGATTTTTCAAATTCGTTTTTTTCTGTAGAAAACGACGGGATTTTTGTGAAATTCTCAGTAGAGTCCCCTTATCACTTATACTAGCAATCAAAAGTATTTCCAGCTGAATCTATTCCATTGGCAAGTACCCCATTCCACCCGCAACCGACCGATTCCCCAAGTTGCGGGTTCAAAGCCCAGTCGGTTCCATAGTTGCTCTTCAGTTTTCGCTTTTGCCAAACCGGTTATATTAGATGCGATGCCGAAAAGAACGTAACAAACTCTTGGTCGGATCAACTAGAAAGAGTGCCCAGTCATTCTGCTTACAGTGAATGGTCGGAGAGACCCGATATAGGTCACTCGTTAACAATCAACCATTCAGTCCCCTCTCTCATGCTCCGCACTACCTCTGACGCGGGGGAAGGGTGGCGTCTACTCATACGGTGACATCTCCCCGTCCCCCAAAGTGCCGACTCGGCATTCAAAGGGTTGTCATTCTCCAAGAATTTTGGAAAAATTACCTTCTTGAAACATTACAAAAAAAAAATTGTTTTCGCCAGTAAAACCTATTCATGTCCATTCTCACATAATTATAGCTTATTGTTGTATCTTCTTAAAACTACCCGGAAACTATACAGATTGTTTCAGCGATGCTATAAGAAAATTTAACTGTAGGTAGATCTAGTCAAAATATGACGAAAACCTACATACCATTTTGCAAAATTCGGCCCAATGACGGAAATACAGCCCTTCACAGTTCACTTTTTTCGGATTTCAAAAATTTGTAACTCAGGAACTTTTCGACAAATTTAGCTTTAATTAAGCATAAGCTGGTTTGTCATAGTTATCTATCAACCTGACAAATTTTGAAAAAATCCAATGAGTGGCGTAGAAGTCATGAGGGGTCACCTTGAGTCAACATTTCTTCGGATGCTTCTAAATTAATGACCCTCATATTTTGACGAAATCTACTCAGTTATTTTTTTTTACTATCACTGCTGAAACACCCTGTATAAACCAAGAAAAATATCACACAAAATGTCCGATATCTACACAAGGTCTCATTCACGGTCGTTTCGCTGGTCATACCCGGTACCTCCACCATGTCGCGATAGGGTTAAGAGCTGACGGCCCTTTGATCGTAGGTTAGAGGGTAGTAATTCAGAGGGGGTTAACTGGAGAAGCCATTCATTCTACTTCTAGTGTGTATTTTTATATTGAGTATAAAATATATCTGTAGGTGGCGTTGGAATTTGATAGTGTTGGCAGATTTTCGCCGCTATTTCGGTCATTTCTGTAGTTAACCACGTCGAGTTCGGGCTCAAACTTTTCAGTTTCTTCATTAGAAATAGGAAATGATCATGTTTGCTTTATCAAAGCACAAAATTAAATCATCTGCTCAGAAGCATCACTTTTTTGAACGGCACTTATGAGCGATTTGAACTAAAAATTTGTCTGTATGGCGGTTTTGTTGATGTGAAAGGCAAGAGGGGGACACAACTACTTGAAAAAACCAACTTTCTGTTTTTTTTTTCATCAAATTTTCCAATTTAAAAATAGTTTTTTCTTCAGAAAAGGTTCTTAACGAAAACTTGGTAAGGGGCTCGAAACGCAGCCGATTATAGTTATCTACGTAAAAACCGCTAATTTTCTGTGCATCCGTAGGTGGCGTTGGAGTTTGAGACAGTTGACACATTTTCGTCGATATCTCGGACATTTTTTAAGATAACCGTGCCGAGTTTGGGCTCAAACTTTTCAAATTCCGCCCAGGGATTTGATAAAGATCGAGTTTGCTCAATCGAAACTTGAAAAAATCCATTTGCTCAGAAGCATAATTTTTCCCAAACGGCGCGAAATGAAAATTTTAACTGAAAATTTAAATGCCTCGTGAAATGCGATAAAACTGGATACCAAACTCGACTTGTGTTTTTTGAGTATCACCAGAGTTTTTACAAAGTTCTTTGGATTCATGGCCGCCTACGATTTGCACATTTCTATTTGAAACAATGCATTTTTGCGTCTGTAGGGCAGTTTGCTATTGTAAACGTCAAAAAACAGTCAAGTTCAAATCTCAAAATAATTCTAAACTTGAACCGATAATTACTCGTCCTAAACCAAGAGTTACCCATCCTTAACCTAAAACAATACAGGTAACTCGCGACCAATTACAAAACTTCAGGAGGTTTTGAAATGAATTATTCGTCTTGAATCAAATAGTTACTCGTTCTAAACCAAGAGTTATCCGTCCAAAACCATGAACTACCCGTTCTAAAACAAAAGTTACCCGACCTAAACCAAGAGTTACCCATCCTGAATCAAGGACAACACTATCAACTCGCCGAAGGCGACTAATTACAAGACTTTAGGAGGTTTGGAAACGACTTGTTCGACTAAACCAAGAGTTATCCATCCTAAACCATGAGTTAGCCGTCCTAAACCAAGGACAATACTACCAGCTCGCCGAAGGCGATCAATTACAAGAAGACAGAAGGTTTTGAAACGGGTTATTCGTCCTAAACCAAGAGTTATCAGTCGTGAGACAAGAGTTACCCGTCCTAAACCAAGAGTTATCCGTCCTAAACCATGAACTACCCGTTCTAAAACAAAAGTTGCCAGTCCTAAACCACAAGTTAACCATCCTAAATCAAGGACTGCACTATCAACTCGACTTACTAGGCTACAGGAGGTTTTGAAACGACTTATTCGACTAAACCAAGAGTTATACATCCTAAACCATGAGTTATCCGTCCTAAACCAAGGACAATACTACCAGCTCGCTGAAGGCGACCAATTACAAGACTACAGAAGGTTTTGGAACGAGCTATTCGTCCTAAACCAAGAGTTATCAGTCCTGAGCCAAGAGTTACCCGTTCTAAACCAAGGGTTACCTGTCCTAAACCAAGAGTTATCCGTCCTAAACCATGAACTACCCGTTCTAAAACAAAAGTTACCCGTCCTAATCCAAGGGTTACCCATCCTAAATCAAGGATAACACTATCAACGCGCCGAAGGCGACTAATTATAAGGACGCAGGAGGTTTTGAAACGACTTATTCGACTAAGCCAAGAGTTATCCGTCCTAAACCAAGGACAATACTACCAGCTCGCCGAAGGCGACCAATTACAAGACTAGAAGGTTTTGAAACTGGTTATTCGTCCTAAACCAAGAGTTATCCGTCCTGAGCCAAGAGTTACTCGTCCTAAACAATGAGCTTCCCCGACCTAAACCAAGAGTTATCCGTCCTAAACCATGAACTATCCGTTCTAAAACAAAAGTTACCCGTCCTAAACCAAGGGTTATCCCTGTTGAACCAAGAGTTACCCATCCTAAACCAAGGACAACACTATCAACTCGCCGAAGGCGACTAATTATAAGGATACAGGAGGTTTTGAAACGACCTATTCGACTAAACCAAGAGTTATCCGTCTTTAATCATGAGTTACCCGTCCTAAACCAAGGACAATACTATCAGCTCGCCGAAGGCGACCAATTACAAGACTACAGAAGGTTTTGAAACGGGTTATTCGTCCTAAACCAAGAGTTATCCGTCCTAAAACATGAACTATCTGTTTTAAAGCAGAAGTTACCTGTCCTAAACCAAGGGCTACCCATGCTAAACCAAGAGTTAGCCGTCCTAAACCGGGAACAATACTACCAGCTCGCCGAAGGCGACCAATTGCTAGGCTACAGAAAGTTTTGAAACGGGCTATTCGTCTTAAACCAAGAGTTATCCGTTCTAAACCATGAACTACCCGTTCTAAAACAAAAGTTACTCGTTCTAAACCAAGTGTTACCTGTGCTAAACCAAGAGTTACCCGTCCTAAACCAAGAGTTATCCGTCCGAAACAATGAACTACCCGTTCTAAAACAAAAGTTACCCATCCTAATCCAAGAGTTACCCATCCTAAATCAAGGACAACACTATAAACTCGCCGAAGGCGACTAATTATAAGGATGCAGGAGGTTTTGAAACGACTTATTCGACTAAACCAAGCGTTATCCGTCCTTAACCATGAGTTACCCGTCCTAAACCAAGGACAATACTACCAGCTCGCCGAAGGCGACCAATTACAAGACTGCAAAAGGTTTTGAAACGGGTTATTCGTCCTAAACCAAGAGTTATCCGTCCTAAACCATGAACTACCTGTTCTAAAACAAAAGTTACCCGTCCTAAACCAAGAGTTACCTATCATCAATCAAGGACAGCACTATCAACTCGCCGAAGGCGTCAAATTACAAAGCTACAGGAGGTTTTGAGACGAGTTATTTGTCCTGAACCAAGTGCAGGTTACTTGGAACTGCTTAAACAAGAGAAAGTTACAGGCCAAGCAATCAGAGTCATTGCAGCGAGTTGATCGTTCGAAATCAGGGGCGAACTCTAGTATGCAGTAAGATTAGAATGTTTTGAATTAGGGCAAATTTGCTTGGCGACGTGACGCTAAGCTGTAACAGCCCGCATAAGCACGTAGGTAAATCTGCACACCCCTAAATTCAAACATCCGCGTCATGTGTTCGCGGTGCGAGCTCTCTTCTCACACTCCCCGCAAAGCACCCGGGCACCACTTCCCCAAAGGGATCATATTTCAACATTTTATATGCTGCATTTTCTTTTCCTCTTTGCCTTTTGTGCCTTGTGCCCCACTGCGACTGGTGCTGTACTAAAGCGCGTCGCGCGTCGTCCTCCTCGCGGTAATAACAATAATTGCGCGTCTGATGTACATTTTATGCCGGAGAGAGCTCTCTCCTTCTCTCTCTCTTCTTTTGCTTTATCTGGCTTCTCTCTGCTGTGGGTGGGTCTGGCCTCTGGAACCTCATTTCCGGAAGCTGTAAAACGTAAAGATGGGACGACGCGAAATGCCGGTGAGATGAGCTGCAAAATTGCAATTCAGGGGGGTCCAAACACCAGACCGCCTCACCACCCTTGCATAACCTCCACCCTACCACACACACGCCCCCATCACCCAGTTTTGCTCGCAGCAAGTACGTACACATTATGTGTGTTTGTGTGTGTAGACCTACCGACACGACTTCCGGTCGTTGCATCCTGGCGGAACTTCCGAGTTCGGCTGCAAATATAGGGCGGCTTATTCAGCCCCTTTTAGCCAATTTCCCAGGCGGGAGTTGCAGGGGTCGAGGTCGTATTTTGCAGATCATGCCAGGGTAATTCCGACAAAAAGTAACTCAAGTTAGAGTCGTTCCTACTGGTTAGTTCCAGTCTTGCTGGTTCAGGTGGTTGAGATGCTGCTGTAACATTCAATAAGCAGGTTTGTTACAGGTTTCAGTTCAAAATTCAAAAACATGCGTCATTTTTCAACTTGGAGAACCAAAGTTCAAGAAACTAGCACCTACCTACCAATGAAATCCTCTAAAAATTCACGTAACATTCATTTTTTGTCTTGTTTCAGCTTCAGCGACCGTTCGTCGATGGGCGGCGGCGGCATGCAGCAGCGCAGCGGCGGCGGCAGTTTCGGCGGCGGCTCCAGCCGTCCCATGAACGGCGGCTCGCCGTTCGAACGCAACGGCTGGGGAGGCGGAGGCGGCGGCGGCGGTCTTAACGACAACTCGCTGATGAGCCAGCCGCCACCGAGCATGATGGGCGGCGACGGCGGCATGGGCGCGTCTTCTTTGCTCTCGGCCACCCCCGGAATGGGCAGCTCGAACGGAGGCGGCGGCGGTGGCAAGTCCACCACCCAAGTCACCATTCCGAAAGATGTACGTTTCGTTCTATTCAATCATTGAAGTTTGAGCTCATTTGAGGAGCCACCCTGTATAGTAAATGGCATTGAAATCGGAATCAGAACAGCAAGTTTGCTTGAAACGATACCAAACACGGCATGTTTCTGCTTAAATTTTACTGTAGCACTGTAGTGCTAAGCTAACCCTATGTCGCAAGTCTATCGTGGAATATTTTGGAAAACTTATACCTATCCAAGCACTGTGAAAGCTACGCATTTTAAGCTGCAAAGCCAAATACAGTCCATGCAAACAATCATTGCTGGCTTTGTTTTGTTTTAGCACCGTAGTACCAGTGGCACCATAGTGCTAAGGCAAATTAATCCCAAAATGTCCCGTGTTTGGTATCGTTTCTTACTAAATCGCGTATTCCAAGTTCAGTTTTTGCAATATTTCTTTGATTAGGTGCATTTTCTGTTTTTTTTTTCCAATTGCATATTTGTTTTTCTAGCTTGCCGGTGCCATAATTGGAAAGGGAGGCGGCCGCATCCGCAAAATCAGGCAGGATTCCGGCGCCGGAATCACCATCGACGAGCCGTTGCCCGGTTCCAGTGAAAGGATCATAACCATAACCGGTTCGGCTCACCAGATCCAAATGGCCCAGTACTTGCTACAGCAGAGGTAATTTCGTTTTATTTTCAATTAATAATAATAATAATAATTTGTACACTGTACCCATACTAATTATGACGTTTTCTAACTGCTGGGTTTTCAATGTGAAAAAGTGTTGTGTGAATTTGTGCAAAAGCAAGCGCCTTATTGTATATATACAGGAAGCCTTCTTTAATACAAAACATGGTGTGTGGATTTTGCCTTGACTAACCTCATGGGCGCCGTTGTGTGGAAGACTAGTGATTTTGTTGTTTATTTTTGACATAACAAGGAATCACTAATCATCCCACAAAGCCGCTCTAAAGCTCCACGGATCTTCCTATCTGTGTAAGTCTTTTTTGATTGTTTGTACATAATTTCGCTGTTACGGAATCGGCAAGGTGAAGTTTCTAATCGGGTTTTGAATTTTGCAGCGTCCACAACAACTCCGAACGCAACAGCTACTGAGCGAGCTGGAGCAGCGCCTCCGCCGAGGATCCATATTTCTAAGAATTTTCTCTAGTGTGTATTATCCATAGTAATCTTTGTATTAAGTTGTTTACTCGTTTTCTCTTTTGTAATAAGAGCAACATTCCAAGTGTTTGTTTTATATTCAGTCTTGATGATGATGATAATTTTCAAAGGGCATTATATTTTGGATTATAAATACATCACTTTACGTCATTCGGAAGAAGTAGAAATTTCAACATGATCATATTTTTTCTATTTATACTACAAAAAGCATTGGCTACACGAAATAATTATTGACTGTAATTTTGACTAACTTGATGTATAGTACTAACCGCGAGCGCGAGTGTTTTCTCTCAATAATTATTATTATATAAAAAATGTGTAATGATACAAAATATGAGTGCATAGTTTTGCATTTTTGTACGTCAGGGAACAATCCAGTACAAATCAATTGTTAGTTTCGATTATTTCTTTAACAATAACAATAATTTTTCTCTTCCCAATAATATTGTTCCGTGTGTTCGAATATTGCAAAAAAATATTGTATAAGGTACAACCAAATATTTTTATAGGTTTAGTCTTTAATCCCTTGGCCCCCCTTGTATTTGCACTAGACTTACCTTCCAAAGTCCTTTTGCCGCCCTACCCATCCCCCTCATATCGCTACATTATAAGGATGTGTATAAGCATAAGTGTTAAAATATAGTCCAATGTATCTCCCCCCATCAATAAAATACATTAAAAGTCGAGACTCTTTCGATTCCTTCATTATCTACATATTTTTCAAATCCTGATTTCTAAAAAGAAATGTTAGGAGGTACAAGGAGTGAAGTAACGGTTTCAGAAAAGATCAACTGATCTCTGAATATATGGAGTTTTTTGACAAATTCAAGCTGATTGATCAAGGCAACCCATAAAGCCTGTAGAAAATGGATTGTTCCATCTCAGTCCTCGACCATATTACAAGAAACTGCAGCCTTTTCATGAGTTATCAACTGTACCTCAAGCAATCAAAACAGATACTTGTATCAAAGCTTTTAATTATCTTTGAAGTCTGAAGGAGAACAAGGAATTTTGAAAGATAGACAGGTGATCCACCAAGGTTCGTTCCCCCTGTTACAATTCTCCCGGTTGGATAAACTGACAAGGCAAAAAAAAACGCAACCATTTTTCCGGGACCATTCAAATTTGGACACCCAACATCTTCTATATCTCCAGGATTTTTTGACACCCTGTATTTAAATACTAGGAAATGATGCCGGTTTTCTCTTTAGAGTCTGAATTTGTCTATGGTCCTAATTTATATTATTTGATTATGATCACATATAGGTACAGGTGTTTTATTTTCAAACTTCCCACCCCAGATTTCTTGCCACCAAATTTTTTGACAAAAAAAATGTCAAACTAGTCGATCTTTATTTTGAGGGGCACATCTAGGACATATATTGCCGAATTTTAATCTTCAGCCCCTTACCCTTCACCCTACTCTACTTCAAAATTTCAAATAGCATTACCTGTCTTGTGATACATCAAATTGATGATAGTGAAATTCTCATTCTGACAAGCATATTTCAATTTTTTTTAGAAAAAATGTGCAAACATGTACAAGAAGTTTTGATAAGGATGTATGGACAAGGAGTTCCAAGAATGTATATGTACAAGAGGAGTTTTGTACAAAGAGTTTTAAGCAAGTACCTACCAGGAGTTCTGGAGGATGTACACAGGAGTTTCGAGAGTGTTGAGGAGTTTTTGAAGTATTTAACACAAGTTCGTAGGAGACCTGAAATCGCAAGAGTGAACAAGGAGTATAAAGCTGTATGTACAAGAATTTGAAGCATATACAAGAAGTTTCAATCATGTTCAAGAAGTTTTAAGAATGTACAAGAGGTTTTGAAAGATGCACATAGAAGTTTTGAAAGATGTACATAGGAGTTTGAAAGATGTACAGTCATTGCCCATTAAAAATATAAAATTTGATATTTGAATAAGATCATATACAGAGTGTTCAATTTCCCACTTCCCATCCCCACCAATTTATTTCAACGGGAAAAATTCTAACGGGGGGGGGGGGGAATTTTCGCTGGATCACCCTGTACAGAAAGTTTCTTCAGTCATGTACAAGGAGTTTCAAGGATGTGTGAGCAAAGAGTTTCAACAATGAAGTTTAGGCATGTAGGAGTTTTGTAAAACGTATATAGGAGTTTTGAAAGATGGACGTAGGAGTTTTGAGAGATATACATAGAAGTTTTGAAAGATGTACATAATGTACAGGTGTTTCAAGAGCACATAAGTGCCTATATCCCATACACTTTTTATTTTCAGTAGAATGACTTTTTGGAGCAAAAATAAAGTGACAAGCCGGGGCGCTGGGAGAATACGGCCGATGGCTGCTGATAGTTTCGCTCCAAAACTTTGCAGGTGCCATCAGCCGTAGCTGTAGCCCCTCAGCTTGTCACTTTATTTTTGCTTCAAAAAGTCATTCTACTGAAAATAGAAAGTGTATGGGATATAGGTATATGTATATTGTCGGGTTCAGCTCTCAAAAATAGGAAGTTTGCGATAAGAATGGATTGAAAGAGGTGCCTCCTGAGAAAGTTACGACCCCTCAAAATTCAATATTTAAAATCGTTCTTTTACTGTAACTTTTGAACCGTTCAACCGATTTTTATAAAATTGCAACCAAAGATTACTGAAATAAGCCTTTATCAAACAATAACAACGCGTTTCACCAAACGATTTCAGGTGCAAAGATAATGGAGGGTGCCCTCCCCTTTTCTCCCCTATTTTTGATTCCCCCGAATATTTTTGAAAATGGTTCAAATTTTTGAACTCTACATTTAGTCAAAGTGAGAAAGTTATTCTTGCAAATTTTGCGATTCGTGGCTTCATTTTCGAGATATTCAGGTTTGAAACTTCAAAAAACATCTCGAAAACACCACTTTCAAGAGCCTAAAAATTTAAATTTGAATTTGAATTTCCAATCCAAGGAATTTTGGATTTTGGGTATTGAAGTTTCACATATACAGTGAACAAAGAGTTTTAGGGATTTATGTACGAGGGGCCGTATTCATACCTCGCTTTTAATATTTCAGTGTTCAAAAATACAAATTAATTCCCAAATTAATTGCAATTAAGTACATACAATCGCTCCCAATCGCAATAATGTATTTTTGAACACTGGAATATGAGAAATGCCCCTAAATGCGCATCGCCCATATAGCGCTTTTAGCCTAAAAGCGAGGTATGAATACGGCCCAAGGAGTTTTAGAGCTCTATCTACAAGAAGTTTCAAACATGTACAAGGAATTTTTAAGGATGTACAAGGAGTTTTGAAGATGCACATAGGAGTTTTGAAAGATGTGCACAAGAGTTTTAAGAACGTAGGTACAAGAAGTTTTTCAAGTCAAATAACATAGAAGTTTTCAGGAGACAATAAATTGCAAAAGTGAACAAGGAGCTTTAAGGTTGTATGTACAAGAAGTTCCAAGCATATACAGTATGTTCATTAAAAAAATCAATAATGGGAGGCCGTGGACCGATGATAACCTGGCCGTTTTCGGATCGAATGGCCTGCGTCACAGCCTCCCTTTATTGAAGTTTTTAATGAACATACGGTAGAAGAAGTTTCAAGCATGTACAAGAAGTTTAAGACAAGGAGTTAGTACATCCCTTGTATAAGCATGTACAAGGAGTTTTAGGCATGTAATGTACATACAAGCGTTGCCCATATAGTACAAGAAAGATAGATTTCAACCTCGGAAAAAATATGGACGTCCTAAAAAGGACCCCGCACGATTCTTATGGAAAATGGCTCCCGGTTAAATTCTCTGAATTTTTGATATGTTGTAGCTCATGAGATACTAATCAGATACCGTGAACCCCAAACTCAAATAATGGACAGTTTTTTACCCACAGGGGGTTGAAGTTGGAGGTTTTGACGGCTCCAAAATGATATTATGACGTTAATAAAAGTTTTTTATTTGGTTTCTCTTCAAGTTGTGTTCCATGCTGAATGTATTTATTTGACAGAAAAATATCAACCCCCTCCTCCACCCCCAACCTCTATCTACCATCACAAAATTCGAGATTACTCTCAAAAGTCATGCAGATGGCTTCTGTGATTTAAATTCTGAATTTTGACATACAAATTATTTCTCACCCCTAATGTTAGGGTGCCGATTTTCCAATTTTCCTCGGTTAATTTGGCTGAATTTTTTGGTATTGTGTACTTCTAATTCTGCTGAACAGAAATTTCTCATTCCAAAACTTATTCCTATGAACAGTTTTCGTTCTACAGGGGACTGAATTTGAATATTTGAGAGCATAAATATTGACCTTCAGTCCCCTGTAGAACAAAAACTGTTCATAGGATTAAGTTTTGGTAGGAGAACTTTTTGTTCAGCAGAATTAGAGGTACACAATACCAGAAATTCAGCCAAATTAACTGAGGAAAATTGGAAAATCGGCACCCCAACATTAGGGGTGGAAAATAATTTTTACGTCAAAATTCATAATTTAAATCACAGAAGCCATCCGCATGACTTCTGGGAGTAATCTCGAATTTTATGATAGTAGATAGGGGTTGGGGGTTGAGGAGGGGGTTGATATTTTTCTGTCAAATAAATACATTTAGCATGAAACACAACTTGAAGAGAAACCAAATAAAAAACTTTTATTAACGTCATAATATCATTTTGAAGCCGTCAAAACCTCCAACTTCAACCCCCTGTGGGTAAAAAACTGTCCATTATTTGAGTTTGGGGTTCACGGTATGTGATTAGTATCTCATGAGCTACAACGTATCAAAAATTCAGAGAATTTAACCAGGAGCCAATTTCCATAAGAATCATGCGGGGTCCTTTGATATTCTGTAAGGAATTGAGTGCTCTACAACATATCCAAAATCGCCAAAAATCGCACCCGGGGGTTTTGAGTTATTGGAGGGGGGGGTAAAAAATTGCAGATAAAAATGGAGGGGATGGAACCCGTCAATCCATTGGATGCAAAAACATTATAGTTCGACGAATCATATCCCGTTGATACCATTTTGGCACAAAAAGTGACCATTATTGTTGAAGGGGAGTATTGGGGGGCGAATCTCTGCTAGGTGGTCCATATTTCGTTTTTCTGGCCATGTAGAACCGATCACGACAAGTTTGGTATCTTTTCCGACTAAATTCAATCTCCTGAACTCGTATCCGATGTGTAAATTTGGATGAAAACAAGTTTGAACAAGTCAACTGAAGAAAACTTGTTTTTTCTTTGACAGTTTGGACGAATTTTTTTTTACTGTTGGAGGTGTTCATTTTCAGAAAATTTTCAGGGACCATTAAGTTGAAGTGTATTCTTCACGAAAATCATTACTCGATGTATAGTTTTGTTTCCTAAGTTTAAAAAAATCGCTTTGAACTTGAGCCGGCGCGGCGCGTCATCTACTATTGACCAGAACACTACAGCATGCACCTTTGAATGAAAACACCTCAAACTATTGAAGAAATAACAACTCATCTTTGAAAATTGGAGGATCTGTGCAGAATTGAATTCCCTATAACATGAACAAAATCGCCTTGAATCGCAATGCAAGATTTTGAGTTATTCGAGGAGGAGGATAACATTTTGGCAAGATTCATACTCTATGAACTGTTACCTCTCCCCTTAAATAACTCAAAACCCTCCAGTGCGATTCATGGCGATTTTGTTTATGTTATTATAAGGAGTTCAATTCTGCACAAATCCTCCCATTTTCAAAGATGAGTTATTATTTCTCTAATAGTTTGAGGTGTTTTCATTTAAAGGTGCATGCTGTAGTGTTCTGGTCAGTAGTAGACGACGCGTCGCGTCGGATCAAGTTCAAATCGATTTTTTGAACTCGAGAAAAAAAATTATACATCGAGTGGATGATTCTCGTGGAAAATACACTTCACTATAATCGCCCCTGGAATATTTTCAAAGATAAACACAGTGAAAACTAACAGTGAACAGTGAAAAAAAAATCGTCAAAATTGTCAGAGAAAAAAAACAGTTTTCCCAAGTTAACTTGTTCAAACTTGTTTTCATCCAAATTTACACATCAAATTCGAGTTTAGGAGATTGAATTTAGTCGGAGAAGATACCAAACTTGTCGTGATCGGTTCTACATGGCCAGAAAAACAAAATGGACCACCTGGCAGAGCTTCGCCCCCCCACGACCCCCCTTGAACAATGTTCGACACTTTTTGTGCCAAAAAAGTATCAGCGGGATATGATGCGTCGAATTACAACGTATTTGCTTTCAATGGATCGACAGGTTTCATCCCCTCCATTTTAAGTTGCAATTTTTTAAATTGTAGATTTTAAAAGAGCTTTCGACTCCATAAATCATTCTAAATTATGGTTCAAGTTGTACAAAAACGGTCTCAGCTCTAAGATCATAAGAATAGGCTACTTCGTTTGGGCAGGTGCGCATGCTTGAAGGCTCCAAATTTTGAAAACTTTCGTACACCTGTCAGTTGAATGGCAACGCTGCATGCTCTGTCTAGCCGCCTGACCAACAACTGGTTCCTGGCTGTCACTTTTACACATACCGTAAATGCATCTCTTCGTAGCTTCTTTGAACTTCCTTCTCGGTACAGCCATTTTCAACAGGTTCTGTCCTTTCCTCAAAACATGAGCTAATGAAATGTAGGTCAGGTAGAAACGAGAAGTGTGATCATAATTGTCACAAGTGAAGGCTATGTAGGGAAACTCTGCAGAAGATAGAAATATATATTAATATTTAATACAGTAATTATCGCAATAATAGTTGAGTCGCTGAAGCGCCGCTCGTTCCTAGCTCTCTCTCAACGCTCTGCCGTGCTGTCGTCGTACTTCCGCATTCCTGCTTTCTCTCCGTTCTCCTCCACTCCTATTGGCTCTCGTATTGGCGCGACTTCACAGGTCCGTCTCCATCAGCGCCGGAAGACAGGACCGTAACTAGGACTGTCCTTGTAGTAGGGGCACAATAGGGGCCTCCAGCGTACACGGCCATCCTGCAGGGCTGGCGTCCTCGACAGCAACACTCCATCCGATTAAGGCGAAATTCAGAGTTCTAGCAATGTGAGAGTGCATTCTGGAACAGAGTTAAAGGCAGCCCTAACAAGGAACCAGGCTTGGAGCCAGAAGGTGAAGAAACATGGAATGCCCCTTTTGGAATCTATGCAAGATGCAGTCTTTTTTTTTTTCTTCTTTTTTTTTTTTCAAGGTACAGAAACAGGGTCTACGAAAGCAAGGCCTGATACTGACTAGTTAACTAGGTGAGGCTCTGACACAGACTACCTTTAGTATCTGACACAGACTACCTGAAGTATCTGACACAGACTACCTTGGGTATCTGACACAGACTAAGTGAGGCTCTGACACAGACTACCTTTAGTATCTGACACAGACTACCTGAAGTATCTGACACAGACTACCTTGGGTATCTGACACAGACTAAGTGAGGCTCTGACACAGACTACCTTTAGTATCTGACACAGACTACCTGAAGTATCTGACACAGACTACCTTGGGTATCTGACACAGACTGCCAACTGAGAGTTACAGTAAGGAATCGATTGCAAAATATCTGGCCACGGACATCATGCGGGCTCCAAAAACGGACTACCGTATGAATTCCGACAGAGTTTTCGAGCATCTGATTCAGCTTCGACGGCGAAACTGACAGACTGCTTTATTCACGAACCTGAGTGGGGATGGAGAGCATACCTTTTACAGGACGGGGAGAAGGAGAAAAAAAAACGAACCTAAATATCTACCTATAAGAAATATAAACAAAGAAAATAAGTGAACAGTGTATTTGAACGGAGAACTGGGATTATAATGTCTTTAATTTGAATCCGAGGATGACGAAGGAGAGAACCAAGGTTTTAAATGTTCGACGGCATAGACACCGACATAACGACGTTGTTTGGGAATCGTTTTCATCTGTTGGACCTCGTAGCGGTCCCTAGGAAGACATTTCGTGACTTGGAAAGGTCCTTTCCATTTGGCCAAAAGCTTTTTGCTTTCTCCTTTGGTGACGATACTAGCAATACGCACTACCACAAGGTCGCCAACTGTGTATTTCATCGGCGGAGCGCGCTTCGAATCAAAGTGTTTCTTACCTGCTAGTTGAGCAGCGGTGATGCGCTTGCTAGCATCTGCTCGGAGTTGTGTGACATCAGGCAGATCAGGTCCGGTAAAGGTGTCAACGGCTGGAAAAAGAGCCCCGGTGGTTTGTGCCCGATACCCCATAAGTAATTCTTGAGGGGTTGCGTTAAGGGATTTATTCACGGTGTTGTTCAGGCCTAGTTGAACTGAGCTTAGATGTGAAGACCAGTCTACTGTACCAGCAGCCGTGGTAGCAGCTAAACTTTCTTGGATTGTACGACAGTACCGCTCAATTTGACCGTTGCCGCGTGGCATACCCACTGTGTTAATGAATTGGCGAATGCCATTTTTGTCACAGAATTCCTTGAATTTTTTTGACGTGAAGGACGTGGCAGCGTCGCAGATGAGGCGACCGGGCGCTCCAAAGACTGCAATTATCTCTTTCAGTTCGTGGATGGCATGCGAGGATTTTGTGGTACGGACTGGTCGAATGAGAATGAATTTAGTGAACGCGTCGATTACCAGAAGTAGATATAGGTACCCTTTTGATGACTTTGGGAATGGCCCCAAATGATCAATATGAATTGTGTGGAAAGGGATCGCAATCTTATTGATGGGGTGGAGGTATCCCGGTTGTTTGCCTCCTTTGAGTTTATGGAAAGTGCAGGGGATGCAATTCTGAATGTACTTTTTTACGAAACGACGCATTTTAGGAAACCAGAACAGCGAGTTTAGTGCTTCGTAAGTTTTGTCTGACGCGAAGTGACCAAGGTCGTCATGGTAGTGTTTGGTAATTTGCCATCGGCACTGCTTTGGTATTACAAGCTTAGGCCCTTGAGACGAATTGTAGTACAGTTTTCCACCTTTTACGCTGTATGCCTTGAATGTTTCTTTGTGGTTATGTCGTTCACCAGACATAATCACTTTGATGAGATTAGCAGTTGTGGCATCCGACTGCTGCACACATGAAATCCAGTCTGGTTGAGTGATAATGTGACAGTTCACCGCTGTGGTGGGTGCAGGGTTACGACTTAACGCATCGACAAACGTTAGTTGTGTGGCCGACTGATGTAGCACATCAAACTGGTATTCTTGGAGTGCAATGATCCATCGGGCAATTCTAGTATTCATATCTTTTTTTGTGAGGGCGTTCTTCAGGGAATTGCAGTCGGTGATGAGAGTGAAAGGGTGGCCTAACAGATAATGGCGGAAGTTTTTTATCGATTTGATCACTGCCAAGGTCTCCAGCTCGAATGAGTGGTAACGACTTTCTGCGGGAGTCGTCTGTATGCTGTAATACGCCACTGGAGTTTCCTTGTCGTCGATTAGTTGAACGAGTACGCCAGCAAGACCATGGCGACTAGCATCCGTGTACAAGCGTGTTTTACGATCCGGGCAGAACAGATGCAAAAGCGGTTTCGATGTTAGAATTTCCTTGAATTCCGAGAAAACACGATCCTGTTCTGTGGACCAAATCCAAGCAGAGTCCTTTCTCAATAGGATAGTCAATGGTTTGGATTTCGTCGCGAATCGATGGATGAACTTCCGGAAGTGGCCCACCAAGCCCAGGAATTGGCGGACTTCCGTGGTGTTTGTCGGGGTGGGGAAATTCTTGACCGCCGCGATTTTCATGTCATTCGGACGGATTCCTTCGCGAGATATCTCAAATCCCAGAAAGGTGAGGGTTTGCTTGAAAAACGAGCATTTGCTGGATCGCAGTTTAAGACCATTTTGCTGGAGAATTCGGAAGAGCTCTGTAAGTACCTGTAACCCTTCGTGGATCGTGCGAGAGGGGACAAGAATGTCGTCCATATAAACGACTACTCTATTGGTGGCAAGTAGAGGCTCCAACAGGGTATTAATTGTACGCTGAAAGAAAACGGGTGCATTGCGGATGCCGAAAGGGACACGGAGAAATTCATAATGGCCATTGGGGGTTGAGAAAGCCGTTTTATGAACTGACGCTTCGTCAACGCCGAACTGGTAGTAACCAGATGCCAGATCCAATTTAGTAAAGAAAGAAAAACCTTCGAGTTTGTCAATGAGATCATCTATTCGTGGCAGCGGAAAGACCTGAGGAATAGTGACTTTATTTAGCTGGCGATAGTCAACACACAGACGGTAATCGCCGTTTGACTTCTTGACCAAGATCGCCGGGCTGCTATATGGCGAGGTTGAAGGTCTAATGATGTTGGCGACCAATAACTCGTTGATGATTGTGCGAATTATTTCTGCTTCTTTGATAGCCACTCTGTACGGTTTACGATAAATGGGCTTGTCATCAGTCAAGTCAATAGAAAGGTTAATGTCGCAGCGACCGACATCAGTGAGATTGTCAGTAGCAAAACAATCTTCGAATTGAGAAAACAGGTTTTGAAGTTCGGGCTCGACTGTATCAGGTGCTCCGATGTAGACGGGTAAAACATCACGGCCGGAAGTGGATGTAAATTGGATGCCATTAGGTCCTTTTGCGTAATGTACGTCAGCACATTCGGAGAAATCTCGTCCAATTAAAATGTCGACCTGGGCAAGGCATTTTTCCACAAGGAAAAAATCCAGACGTTTGGAGATTCCATCCAATTCAACAATGGCGGACGCTTGTAACCGCGTCTCCGTGATGTGATCACCGAGATGTTGCAATTTTACCAGGGGAATAGACGTTTGTGTGAGTTGTAAAGATTTGGCCAAGGTCAAGGACATTAACGATACCTCGCTGCCGAGATCAACATAGCACGGGACAGTAACGTTGGAGATAGTCATGGGTTTGATGAAAGGGCTTTGTCAGGGTGACGCAATAAAGTGGACCTGCTTGGGATTTTGTCCTTTATTTGACGGATATTCGATGGCGAATTGCTTGCGAGTATCGCGGGAGTGGTCCTCGTTTGTAGATTGGTTATGAGAATTGGTGTCATACCTTTTGTGTTTAGTTGTGCGATAAGAAAGGCAGTCGCGACGTTTATGTCCGCTCTTTCGACAATAAAAGCAGATCAAGGTGTTTTTGAAATTTTGTGTTTTTCCGAGTAATTTCTGCATTGTAGAATGTGTCGATGAGGGTTGAGCAGTTGACTGTTCTTTTTTTGTACCAGATTTGACATCAAAAGTTTTCAAATAAAGGGCCAACTCCCCTGGACTTGTAATTTTTGCGGTTTGTACAGCAAATTTTATATTTGGATCGGTGATGCCTCCCATAATTAGATTGATAACGTCAAAATCAGTAAAATTGAGTTTTAAACCCTTGATCATGGCTAATTTCTGGAACGTATAGTCGTAGTATGATGGGGCATCACGTACTGTGAATCCTAAAAGATTTTCAAGTAGCGAATGCATGTCACGTGTTGGGTGAAAGGTTTGGCGCAGCACGTCTTTCCATTCAGACCAATTAAGATTAACCGTGGGAACACCCTCATAAAACGTTTTGGCAGCGCCTCTGAGGCGAGGTAGTGCGTAACAACGCGTTTCCGTATCTGACCATGACAGCACTGCTGCCCATTCGTCAACTTTAGCGATCCACTCGTCAATCTGGGCCGTAGCCGGATCAAATTCAGTTACAACATCTTTTAGAAAAGTGGAACTTACATTGGGTTTTGTCGTTTTTGGTATCGCTTGTTGCACCAGACCTTGAACTGCGTCTGCGAAGAAGCGCGCCATGTCGCGAGCTGCGTCACCACCTCCACTTGCTGCTGTATTCAGCTGAGGATCTCCCCGTTGCTGCTGGGCGGGAGATCGAGATCGCTGACGACGTGCCATTGCAGCTGCAAAATCTTCCAACGGCGGTGTGTATGAGCCACGTTCCCGGCGACGCCCACGAGATCGACGCGGCGTGCTTCCATTGTCTCGCTCGGCCATCCGGCTAAAGTGTGTCCCAACAGCTTACCTCGCAACGTACCACCGCCAGGAGGGCGTGATGCGATGGGCACTTGGATCCTTTGACCACTTCTGATGAAGGCTATGTAGGGAAACTCTGCAGAAGATAGAAATATATATTAATATTTAATACAGTAATTATCGCAATAATAGTTGAGTCGCTGAAGCGCCGCTCGTTCCTAGCTCTCTCTCAACGCTCTGCCGTGCTGTCGTCGTACTTCCGCATTCCTGCTTTCTCTCCGTTCTCCTCCACTCCTATTGGCTCTCGTATTGGCGCGACTTCACAGGTCCGTCTCCATCAGCGCCGGAAGACAGGACCGTAACTAGGACTGTCCTTGTAGTAGGGGCACAATAGGGGCCTCCAGCGTACACAAGTGACAGTTGGCGACGATGTCTTGTTGTTTTGAGCGCTGTTGCCATTTTCGTTGTTCCTGAACTTCCACAAATGATCATTGAACCTAATTTCAATGAAACATTTCCTTTGAATATAAAAAATGGTATCTAACATCAATCAAATTATTTGTGGAATTTTAGGTGCACTGCAATATTTTTTAGTGTTAATTTTCAATATCGGTGTACGAAACTATGAAATTCGCGCCAGATATGCGCACTCAAGAAAACCGAAACGAAGGGACCTATTGTTCGGTCTCTTTATGAATGTGCTTCGGTTCGGATCAGGGTCGACGATGAGCTCACGGAGGGGTTTGATGTGACGACGGGTGTTCTGCAGGGAGAGTGCCTCAGCCCATTTCTTTTTCCACGGTATACAGGGTGTTTCAGTTTTAATTGAGCAAACTTTGGGATAAAATTCTTCTCATCCTCCTGATTCAGAAAAATATAACATAAATGCCTTTCACTCGTTTCCTAAGAAAGATACAGGGTGTCAAAGTTAATTTTTTTTCGGTTTTCAAAATTTTGGAACTTGAGAACCGTTCAACCATAGTAGCTGAAATTGAGCATAGGCTGGTTTGTCGGAACCGTCTACCTACCTGCCAAATTTTGAGAGAATCCAATCAGTGGCGTAGGAGTTGTGGGGGGTCATTATTTATCAAGGTTCTACAGATGCTTCCAAAATAATGACCTCCCATAGCTTTTACGCCACTGGTTGGATTCTTTCAAAATTTGGCAGGTAGGTAGACGGTTCCGACAAACCAGCCCATGCTAAATTTCATCTACTATGGTTGAACGGTTCTCAAGTTACAAGATTTTGAAAACCCAAAAAAATTAACTTTGACACCCTGTATCTTTCTTAGGACACGAGTGAAAGGCATGTATGATATATTTTTCTGAATCAGGAAGATGAGGAGAATTTCATCCCAAAGTTTGCTCGATTAAAACTGAAACACCTGTATAGGCGACATGGAAACTTTTTTCAGGTCCAACGGTTCCTCAAGTTTGTTTATTGATGGCGTCAGGGACATACTGATGCTTCTGTACGCGGACGACCTGGTGCTGCTCGCGGATTCGGAGGTGGACCTCGGTCGTAAACTCGGTCTGCTTGAAAGGTATTGTTTGGAAAATGAGTTAGATGTCAACACGAAGAAAACTAAAATCCTTTGCTTACATAGGGGAGGTGGGCCTTCTCCCAGTGGTGTTTTCTACTTCAATAATGAACAGGTTGAGGTGGTCAAGCAGTACCGATACCTTGGGGTCACATTTTCTTCGTCCTCTTTATTCCTCGAAATGACACATAAATAATAGGTTTATTCTCAACAGGTCGAGCCCAATTACAGAGAACTGAAAATATGTACGTTACGTTACGTTACATTTAAAACGGTACAAATGACATAGACTTTAACAATCACTTATAAAAATTAACATTCACATTTTAAAGCTTCAAGGAATCTGAAACCAAGCCTTTGAACCTCGACCTCCTCTCGTGATTAATGTCAACGTCAGGGCACTTGGAATTGTACAGCTCGCACGCTGCATGCAGTGGGGAGGCTCGAAGGACGTTGGTGTTGGCTTTAGGCAGCCAAAACGTCCGGTGATAACGGGTGTGGAGTCTCGGAACCGCGAAGCAGATCTGCCCAAGAAGATAGCTGTCGTCGACGTAGCCATGGCACAACCCGTGAAGAAGCATGAGCGAAGCCACCTCCCTTCTGTGTGCGAGGGAATCAACATCAAACCTCCGAAGGAGGACCCCTTGAGGGATACCCCTGGGAGGGTAGTACCCGTCCAGCGTCTTGCTCACGAACTTGAGGAACTTCCTCTGTAATTTTTCGACTTGCAGTTTCAGTCCCTCTTGTTGAGGATTCCAAATCAGACTTCCATACTCCAACTTCGGACGTACTATGGAGTTGAAGAGTGCCAGGAGAACGGTTCCATCCCTAAATTCGGAGCAGTTGCGAGCAATGTAGCCCATCGTCCTGGATGCTGAGTTCACCATTGAAGATATATGTCTATCAAATTTAAGTGTCGGTTGAAAGGTGATCCCAAGGTCCCGACATTCTGTACCCCGTTCCAGAACCGCTCCAGACAGAATGTAAGGGTATTCATAGATGACTTCACATCGAGAGAAGCTGGTTATTTTGCATTTCTTGGTGTTGAACTGGAGATTGTTTACGGTACACCATGAAGAGAGGACGTCGAGGTCTCCCTGAAGCAGGATGCAGTCATCTGGGCGACGTATATCCCTATAGATCTTGAGGTCATCCGCAAACAACAAGACTTTACTCGAAATACCCTTGGTGATGTCGTTGATAAAGATGGTAAACATTCTCGGAGACAGGTTCGTTCCTTGGGGGACGCCACTCGTTGCCATGTAGTTCCGAGAGCGATGGCCGTGAATCTCAACAAACTGCTCCCTGTTCGCAAGGTAGGACTTGAAGAAGCTTACCAATCTGTGATGGAAGCCGAAAGTACTCAATTTGTTCAGCAGGATTGTATGGTCCACTCTGTCGAAGGCCTTCGCAAAATCGGTGTAAATGATGTCCGTCTGTCCTCTGCTGTCCAGTGACGTAGCCACATCGTGGGTGACCGTAGCCAGATTAGTTGTCGTCGATCTACCGCCGACAAACCCATGCTGGCTCCATTGCAATCGGCGAGCAACAACGCCGGCCATCGATCTATCAATGCAGATCTCGAAGACCTTGGCCAGTGAGGAGATCATGGA
This sequence comes from Anaspis maculata, assembly GCA_949128115.1. Classification (NCBI taxonomy): domain Eukaryota; kingdom Metazoa; phylum Arthropoda; class Insecta; order Coleoptera; family Scraptiidae; genus Anaspis; species Anaspis maculata. Next base: position 4,822,288 of record OX421961.1, read on the forward strand.
TATGGGACGATAGTTCTCAACAACAGTGTCATTTCCCGACTTCAAGACTGGGCATATTCTAGCCAATTTCCAACGAGAAGGGAAGGTGGAGGTCTTCAGTGCAATGTTGAATATGTGAAGCAGTGGCCTGACAAGCGCCGACGCACAATCTTTAACAAAAACATTCGCTATGAAATCAGGTCCTGAGCTCCACTTATTACTCAGTGTTTTCATGGCTGCGAGAACCTCATCCTCCGTCAGTGAGTTCAGAGTGATACATGTGTTGCCGCCGGAACAATCCTCACCACCAGCAGGCCCTGCATCGACCGGCATGGAGTAAGCGGCCTGGAAGTGACCCGCAAAAGCTTCGGCAACTGCATCGGCTCCCTCGCACCAGACGCCACCCCGTTGCACGGCTCCAGGAATTCTCGAACGACCTTTTCTGGCTTTAGCAAACCTCCAAAATGTGTTAGGATCTTTTTTGATGCTTGATTGAACTGCTTCCATGTATTCTGCATAAGCTCGCCTGATGTTTACCTTGATGGTGGCTCTCAATTCTGTGTACTGCTCTCGAATGTGAGGTTCGTGCAAACGTTTCAGTCTGTTGAAAAGGGTGGCTTTCATCTTGATGTCTTTTATGATATTTTTATCAAACCAAGCCGGGTATGATGATTTGAACTTTTTCGCCCTGGACTTGAGGATGTGATCGTCCATAGTACGATATAATATCGCATAAAGTTCGTCGCAAGCCCTGTCTGTCTCTTGTTGATCAAACAGAGAAGTCCAGTCCAATTTGCTCACGGCGTCGTACAGACCGATGAAGTTTGCTTTTTTGAAACAGTAGCTTGTATTTATGTTTGTTGGGATAGATGGATGTCTTGATATTTCGACTTTGATCTCAAGCTACGAGTCTAACAGAGTCTAACAGCTATGGCTGTTAGACACATGCAGCGTGCAGCCGTACTGAAGTCTAAACAGACGTCCGCTGCGGTTTTTGACCTGATGATCAGATCGAAATTGAATTCGTGGTCTTCTAGAATGACACTGTTCCAATAAGCGATTTTGGGGTCCGTTTCTTATTGCCTGCCTTTGTGGGGGATGGGATATCCTGATCTGCTGGAGAGAGTTCAGATGGAGTTTTTCAGACGACTCTTGTGTTTGCCTAAGTCGACCTCTGGTTCTTTGATTCGACTGGAGACGGGCATAATTCAATTTCAATTTCAATTTCAAGCCCTTTCGGGCACATTTATTCAGGACTTTTTCGAAATTAACAAAATGTGGAGAGGTACCGATGACCCTCTCAGACCACGAAAAAAAAAAAAGAAAAAAAAAAAGACTTAAGATAATATGATGTAACATAAGATGGCTTCTTCTTGATATAGCACATATGGACGGCACAGGTTTGACTCTGGATTCGATTCAGCGGCGGTCGAGACTTTTTTTGCTTCTCGCCCCAGGTGTAACAACCTGAGGCCGGTGGGTTACGTCGGAGTGGCGGCGAGCATCCCCGGTTCCAGATGGTGATTTCCTCGAAGTGGGTTGTTGTCAGGAGTGTTGCGTGTAACAGAAATTCAGAGACAAAGGAGAATTAGTAAGTGGCAGACACAAGAGGAACTGCCACTGCAAGGAGACATGGGAGTGCAGCACCACCACTTTCATCGTTTCTTTTTGGTGACTCAATTGGACATAATTGGTATTTAATGACATAATCGGGTTTGACATAACAGGTTATTTTCCAAAACCACACCAGTTCGCCTGACTGGCTCTGCTGAAACAGCAGAAGTGGAGTTGGACGTAAAGTTGGACGGAGACGGGCATAAGTAGGGTTTCCCTCTTGACATTTAAATCTTGTCTTGCCTGGCTGTTGAGATTACTCCGGATGCCCACCAGCAGAGTGGCTATCACGCTATCCTAGGGCGTGCTTTGACAGGCTGGTCAGTTTGTACTCGGTCGACGAGTCCGCCGTCGATATGCGTTATACTTATAACTGGGCAGGTCGGCTCGCTGAGCTCTTTGAAGTTGTGAACTGTCGCGATTTCTGGGATAAACTGCAATTTCTAAGCTTTTAGCTTATGAACAGATCTATACCAACTTTTTTAAACATAGGGTAAGTGATTCTTGAACATTTTCAGTCAATTTCTCTTAAAATTCTCCGCTCGATTCTCCGAGTTTTCCACTAGTCCGGTGGACTAGCGCCAAATATTGCCCAAACTATGCATTTTATGACTACGGAACAATTTTTTGCAGGCATGTTCAGGAACCCTTCCTCTATCATTTGAGAAGTGCTGCCAAGCAATTTTTCAATGTGGGGGGCCAGGGGAACCCCTTTTTTGACAACTTGAATCGTTTTTTTATCGATAAAATCCGTGATAAAAATTCTATAAAAAAAACTTCAACGGATTATTGAAGAGCAACTCAAAATGTCACTCATGTGTGATGAGACTTATTACAGGGTGAACAGGTTCCGAGAAAGATGACTTTCCGTCAACATGCAATATGATGATGAAAAACTTGCGCCAAAGACTTTTAGTTTCGTCATTGAAAGATGCCGATTGGCATATTTGTTGATCATACGTATCTAAACTGGTTGAGAACCGTACCCAACTGCGTCATTAGTGCCGGAGCTATATACAGGGTGGAAGAGAAAAATATTTTTGTTACTATTTATTTCAAAAACCAAGATAGATAAAGTGATCGAAATTTAGGAATTGATGCTTCATCCAATGCGTGTGAAGACACAACAAACCGTTTTGAAATATCTTGAAGCGTTCCTGGAATATTTTGAAAAAACTGAAGAATATAATAAAAATTTTACTTTCCACTTTGATTTCGTATTCCCCATTATACAGGGTGATTCATGAGTGACCTTACATAGGCTAATGGGAGATAGAGGACTTCGAGGCGAGTCAGGATCCACAGAAGAAATCTCGTTTTCTCTATTGGTTACGAAGATACAGGGTGTTTTGTGTGTTTCGTATGAAACTTTGATAAGCGATATCTCTGAAACGGCGAGAGCTATTTTGTTGAAATTTACCAATAATGTTTCTGTACTGGAACTTATCCAGAAGTCATACCGGGTAATTCAAAATCCAGGGCCGGGCTAGAAAAAATGTGCCCCTTTGTTATTTGATCAAAAAATACATTTTCTGACCGCTTTTCTGAAAAACTGCTGTCGGATTCGAAAAGCTAAGGAAAAATGCTCCAAGAATCATTCTTAAAGTTAGATGGCACACCTGAGCCGTTTCGATAAAAAAATTAAATGTAACATTTGTGGGTCAGTTTCCATTTTCAACCGGACATAATCGACTCATTGTTTGATTGAATTTATTGAAATTCATTTTTTGGCTTGTCCCTGTTGGATAGAAGGGCTTGGTTGGAAGAAAAATTCTAGAGCCGACGATTTTTTTTTTCACAAATTCGAGAGTGAAACACAAAAATTAGACTCGATTTGGTCGTAAAAAAAATCTTCGGCTATGGAATTTTTCTTTCAGCCAAGCCCTTCTATTCCACAGAGACAAGCTAAAAAATGAATTTGAATGAATTCAATCAAACAATGAGTCGATTATGTCCGGTTGAAAATGGAAACTCACCCACAAATTTTACTTCTAATTGTATTGTCGACACGGGGCAGGTGTGCCATCTAAATTTAAGAGTGATTCTTGAAGCATTTAGCCTTAGCTTTTCGGATCCGATAGCAGTTTTCCAGAAAAGCGGTCTAAAAATGTACTTTTTGATCAAATAACAAAGGGGCACATTTTTTCTAACCCGGCCCTGGATTTTGACTTACTAGGTATGGTTTCTGGATAAGTTCCCACAAATAAATATTACTGGTGAATTTCAACAAAATATCTTCAGCCGTTTCAGAAATATCGCTCATCAAAGTTTCACACGAAACACAGAAAACACCCTGTATCTTCGTAACCAATAGAGAAAACAAAATTTCTTCTGTGGATCCTGACTCGCCTCGAAGTCCTCTATCTGCCATCAGCCTATGTAAGGTTACTCATGAATCACCCTGTATAGAGGTATATACTATAATTCAACAACAAATTGGGGTCAGCCACATCACTCACCGGCATCAATCATGAGTGACGGAAAAAAGAACGAAAAACAAAAGGTCGAAAACAAAACATCGAATGCATAAGGTCGAAAAAGAAAAGGTCGAATTTACAATATATCGAAAGTGATGATGATCGAAATACATATGGTCGAAAATACATAATATCGAATAACAGAATGTCGAAAAACAAAAGGTCGAACAACAAAAGGTCGAAAAACAATTGGTCGAAAAACAATTGGTCGAAAAACAATTGGTCGAACAACAAAAGGTCGAAAAACAATTGGTCGAAAAACAAAACGTCGAAAAGAATCATAGAGAAACAAAAAATCGAAAAGAAAAGGTCTAGAAAGAAAAACCGTGAAAATCGATAATGAGCAATAGGTGTATGTACAATTGTTGTAAAGACAAATGATTTGAGAGTTTGGGACGAGAGAAGAGAAGCACCGAGTCAAAAATCAACTAGCCCAAACTTATTTCTGTGAAAAAACCTAATCAGGCCTTGAAAAAAATATACTGAACCTGACAAGGTCTGTGTAGTGTGTACACCGATTTATGAGTATAGGTCAATTTTGCGTCAAAAAACCGAATCAGGTCTGCAAAAAAATCACTGAACCTGACGAGGTCCATGTACACAGCTTCACGTTTCAGAGTGGATTTTGCGTCAAAAGAAAAAAACGAAACAGGTCTGCAAAAAAATTACTGAGCCTGACGAGGTCCATGCATGTGTCCAAGTTGATTTTGCGTCGAAAAATCAAATCAGGGCTTCAAAAAAAAAACCTGACGAGGTCCATGTGCACAACTTGACGTTTCAGAAATGATTTTGCGTCAAAAAACCGAATCAGGTCTGTAAAAAAATTACTGAACCTGACGAGGTTCATGCACACAGGTTTATAAGTCCAAGTTGATTTTGCGTCAAAAAACCAAATCAGGTCTTCAAAAAAAAAACTACTAGACCTGACGAGGTCCATGTGCACAGCTTTATGTGTCCAACTTGATTTTGCGTCAAAAAACCAAATCAGGTCTTCAAAAAAAAAAAAAAAAACTAAACCTGACGAGGTCCATGTGCACAACTTGACGTTTCAGAGTTGATTTTGCGTCAATAAACCAAACCAGGTCTGCAAAAAAATTACTGAACCTGACGAGGTCCATGTACACAAGTTTATAAGTCCAAATTAATTTTGCGTCAAAAAACCAAATCAGGTCTTCAAAAAAAAAACTACTAGACCTGACGAGGTCCATGTGCACAGCTTTACGTTTCAGAGTGAATTTTGCGTCAAAAAACCAAATCAGGTCTTCAAAAAAAAACTACTAGGCCTGACGAGGTCCATGTGCACAGCTTTACGTTTCAGAGTGGATTTTGCGTCAAAAAACCCAATCAGGTCTGCAAAAAAATCACTCAACCTAACAAGGTCCATGCGTGCACAGGTTTATAAGTCCGAAGTTAATTTACGCTGAGGCTGATCAGATTTGAAAGAATATACAGGTGTTTCGGTGGCCTTGCATAATACTTTGGGAGGTGATTTATCTCTGAAGAATAAGTCGAAAAGTGAGAGTAAAATTTTTCCTCAAGTGCTCTCTGAGAGAGTCACAGCTCTTCAATCGATCCGAATTGTAATCACAATTAAAACATATATTTCTAGTTCGACATTGTGCTATTCGACATTTTATTTTTCGACTTTTTGGTTTTCGACCTTTTGCTTTTCGATATTTCACTTTTCGACCTTTTGGTTTTCGACCTTTTGCTTTTCGATATTTCACTTTTCGACCTTTTGGTTTTCGACCTTTTGCTTTTCGATATTTCACTTTTCGATCTTTTGATTTTCGACCTTTTGTACTTTCGACAATAGTGCTTTCGATGTTTTGTGGTTTCGTTATTTTGTTTCTCGACTTTATGCATTCGATGTTTTGTTTTCGACCTTTTGTATTTCGATCTTTTTTCCGTCACCCCTTTATTATATTGCATGTTGACGGAAAGTCATTTTTTTCGGGACCTGTTCACCCTGTAATAGTTTTTACCACACATAAGTGACCTCTTGAGTTGCTTTTCAAGAATCCGTTGGAATTTTCCATTTAGCATTTTAATTACGGATTTTATCGACAAAAAACGATTTAAGTTGTCAAAAAAGGGCCCCCCTGACCCCCACATTGAAAAATTGCTTGGCAGCACTTACACCTTAAATGACAGATGAAGGCTTTCTAAACATGCCTGCAAAAAATTGTTCCGTAGTCATAAAATGCATAGTTATAACCCTAGTCCACCGGACTACACTTTAAAATGAATAACCGGTCTGGCATACCGAGACCGGACTCAAATGAAGGAGCCAAATTTTAGAGAAAATATCTTAATTCTTCAATATTTTTCTCAAATTTCAACTTCCCACCCGAAGGGACGTCTCATAATAAATTTCCATCCGTTCTTTGCTACTAGTCAGGGAAGTTTTAAGGTGACACAAGACACAACCGATTTTTTTATCGGGTCGTCATTTAACGGGCGAGGGAAATGTCAGGCTGGCCCGTCTCCCTTTAATCAGTGACGTCAGTGAAAAAACACAAGAGTTACGTCCGAGGGAAGTGGCGGCTCGATAGTGAAGCGATAAAGATGAAGGAATAAGAGAGCAAATAATGGATATAATTGATCCAAGAGTACGAATCGGGGAGTGTTCAATCGGTATCTGAGTTATTACGAGTGGAGTACCTACCTAAGGAGCGGTTCCATAGACACTCTCTTTCTTTCTTTGAAAGTCGAAATTATGAAAAAGAAAGTAGTATATGTCATATGTCCGGTCTGCGCCTTCGTACCATCCAAACAAAATTTGCTTGTATTCAAAACTTCCAAAGTTAAGTAAGTTAGTTGAATACCGAAGTAGTACCTAACGTAACAAACTGATTTCTTTTTTCTGTAAAAGTTAGGCAATACATAAAACACCTCCATTTCGCAACAGCAATCAGCTGCGAAGCAGGTCAGTTACTACGTTTTGGATTCGGGCCAGCCCACTTTCAAATCCACGCGCCAAACCCGCGCGCCAGCAGCACCCCCACCAGCCCCATCTACACCCCCGCAAATGCATTCGCATGCACCCTTCACCTGCGGTACCAACCCCGCCCCCTCAAATCCCCAAAAATCCACTTTTGGATCCTCGAAAAAAAAACCACCAGCCACGAAAACAACATAACCCGATCTCGCTATCTTTAACGCACACACGATTTATCGCACACTCCCGACAACAGATTGTTGTTGTTTACCAGCGCCGGCGGGCGATTCTCGCCTCTGCGTCGCCTCCGCTTTGGTGCCTTTTTCGCGCGTCGCTTGGCACCTCCGGCCCGTAATCAGCTGTTCCGTTTGACAACAGACGTCAGGCGCAGAGCGCAGGGGGAACCAAAATGGCGTAGTGTTTGTGCAGACAAAGAAACGTTTGTGCGACGAATTTGCCCCGAACCTCGCGTTAATTTCACGTAATTTCGATCTGACACCGCGCCCGAAGACTTTTAGTGAGATTTTGTGAAAATGCTGACCCTGAACGTGACTCCCGAGCGCTCCCTGGGCTGTGAACAGTGGGAGTTTGTCGTAGGTGCGTTTCGAATTTATTCTTCTACCGAATATTTTTGTTTGTGTGTTTACGTTTTTGCTTCGGGGGGCGCGTGCCGTTGTCGTATCGCCAATCGACAACAGGTGACCAGTTTTTTTTTGCGTTCATTTCCAGGACGATAACGCGCCGTTATTGCGAATTTTCCACTCTTGTTTTCATGCGAAATGCTCGTTGGAAAGTTGATTGGTAGAGGTACTTTTCCGCGTGTTGACATTGAAGGAAAATCGAAGGTTTCCTTCGCTCTGGCGCGCTTGCATCAGTTGCATCATTTTCTCTACACGGACTACGTAATAGCCTAGATTTTCTGGTGCGATGACCAGTTTTTCTTAACGATTCTTTTCTGTCGTTTCACAAGATGATGCAAAAATTGGCAAGGATGCAGAAAGGTTCAGACCTGTTCATTCCAAACACCAGCAAAGTGTTCCAAGTTTTTATTAACATCACACATTTGAAATTAAATCCTCTGCACAAACCTTGAACTGGTTTGTTGCAATGTCATTAAACTTTATTGTTTAATTATTATTATTTCTCCTCTCACCATAATGCACGTTTTTTTTTTCTCTGAAAGGAAACAAAAACTGGGAGAAAAATTGCTTTTTAATGAGGAACAATGCACGATAGAACAATACCTATTATTATGCTTATAATGTAGGTACCGATTTGAATTATTGGAGTTAAAGTTATACAGGGTAAGTCATTAGTATAAGGCAACTGGATTGCACCTACGCAATTTTTACGAAAAAAAAAGAGGTCTAATATTAGTATCTAATACTTACATAAAATCATTGATTTGAAAAGTTCTACGTCGCGAAATTATTTTCAACTATACAGGATGTTCACATTTTTGCGCTATAACAAAAATTGAGATTTTTTCTATTTTTGATTTCATTGTCTTGCTCAGCTTTGCAAGCTCTATTATGAGTATTTTTGTTCCTTCAGCTGGTAGTGCTACCAATTGAAAATTAAAATTGAAATTTTTTTCTCATTTTGAGGTTTATTTTGAAAAATTGTAGGGCTTGTTTTATGGATTCAAGGAATGAAATTTGGAACGACAGTGGTCGAATAGAAGATGAAGAACTTCATGACAAAGAAGTTCTGATCCAGTTATACAGGGTATGCACAATTTTTTTCGAACTTCGCATATTTCTTGCAGTATACAGGGTGGTGAAAATTTCGATGCTCACCATTGGTATCTTGGAAACGGTAAGAGATACGAGGTCGGTTGAATTAGAAGAAAGTTGCGCATTTTTGTGACGATTGAGAATCTGAAAACTTTGAATATTTTGATTGGTTTACGATTTATCACGAAAAAACTGAAAATTTTGATTTCAGAAATTATTTTACATCTTTTCAATCATTCAAGCTATTCCAATCAAACTTTGTAGTTTTATGTTTTTGATCACTCCGAGTCGAATAACGTTTACAGAATATTTCCAGGTCTTCTAGATGTCAAATTATGATAGTCAACTTTTGTTTTTCTTATGGCCGCCATATTGGATTTTTGCACTAATAGATAGAGAAAAAAATTCGCTTTCCGAAACCCAACATGTTTTTTTTATGACACTTTTAGCGTCAAATTTTAAAATTTTCGTAAATTATTGACAAAATCGGGAATGCTTTGAAAAACAATTGGAATATTATCAATAGCAACAACAAAAAAGTGACAGATGGTGTGCAATTGACGTATCTAACTTCTTAATTGTGTTTTGTGCTTGTTTGTACCGGTAGTTCATAAATTGAATGGGTCAAGGGTGTTTGTGAGTTCAAAAACTATGGTTGGGATTTTGACCAGTCAAAATCTTTTGTGGTCAATTGACCAAGAGCCGGTCAAATTCTTCAATTTTACCCAGGGTAAAAGAGACATAAGAAATAACATAGAAATGTATATTTATTAGAAAAAACCTAAAAAAAAAGTAAATAAAATATTCTGAGGTAGAAAAAAAAACAAAAACAATCAAAACATAAATTAACCATTCTGAGATACAAAAAAAAAACAAAAACAATCAAAACATAAATTCTACACGTCACTGACGTCACTGAACAAAATAGACAACGGCACTTCATCTTCGTCGTCATACACATTATCACCATCATCGTCATGGTCATCAGAGTCATCAATTTCGTCCTCACTACTAAAATTGAACTCCGCATTTCCACGGCGGTTTTTGTTTCCACTTAACAACTCCAAGTTATACTTTATGTAGACTTTATGTATTTTTGTTAAATTACATACCTAGAACTTTCGCCTTGTGTCACTGCAGTATCACTGACAACACTCGACTGAGCTAAACTAAGCTAACCAACATGTTCAGACTTGTCAGCCGCTTAGAGCTTGAATGTTGAAACGCAATTCGCTAGGTAGCGCCACGGTTTAGGTAAGGGGTGAATTAAAAGATTTTGACCGATTTTGACCTGGTCAAAATCTCTTCGGTCAAAATCGGTCAAAATCTCGGTCAATTGACCAGGCACAACCCTATCAAAAACGTCTGTCGGAACTAGCATCGTTCTTGTTAAAGTTTGACAAATTTATTAGAAAAGGAGTAAGGATTACCCTAGTTTCGACAGACGTTTTTGAACTCACATGCACCCTTGACTCATTTAATTTATGAACTCTCGGCACAAACAAGCACAAAACACGATTAAGAAGTTACGGCTCGATACCAAGTTGGGGCTGAGACCGCCGTAAGTGCCGTTACCATAGCAACGGCGGATACCAACCAATCAGACCGCGCTGTATTTGGCGAGTTACGCCGTCCCAAACTTTGCGCCTGCAACTTGGTATCGAGCCCTTAGAAACGTCAATTGAACACAATCTGTCTTTTTTTTTTTGTTGTTGCTATTGATAATATTTCAATTGTTTTTCAAAGCATTCCCAATTTTGTCAATAATTTACGAAAATTTCAAAATTTGACGCTAAAAATGTCATAAAAAAAACATGTTGGTTGCTAATTCGGAAAGCTAATTTTTTTCTTTCTCTATTAGTGCAAAAATCCAATATGGCGGCCATAAGAAAAATAAAAGTTGACTATCATAATTTGACATCTAGAAGGCCTGGAAAATTTCTGTCAACGTTGATCGACTCGGAGTGATCAAAAACATAAAACTACCAAGTTTGATTGGAATAGCTTGAATGGTTGGAAAGATAAAAAATAATTTCTGAAATCAAAAGTTTCAGTTTATTCGTGATAAATCGTAAACCAATCAAAATATTCAAAGTTTTTTTTCAGATTCTTAATCGCCACACAAATGCGCAACTTTTTTCTAATTTACCCGACCTCGTATCTCTTACCGTTTCCAAGATACCAATGGTGAGCATCGAAATTTTCACCACCCTGTAGTGTTTCAAAAAAACGTAAAAACTTTCACGTTTATTTGACTCCCTGTATTTAAATAATGAGGTTAAATGGAAATGATGCGGTTTCTTCTTTTGAGTCCGCATCAGGGTTCGAAAATATCATGATATTTATTATAAATATCAATCAATCCGATGTACAGGGTGTTTGCAAACTTGGGGTAGAAAATTGAACCGCAGTTACGGAAATGCTCCAGTATCAAAAGTATCAGAAGAATGTTGGGAAAAATTTAGAATTTAAAAATTTGGAATTTTATTTCTGAAAATATGGAGGCAAAAGGTGGTCCTTGAACCCCCTCTATTTTCGTTATTTTGAAAGATTTTAGTAAACTCTTTTCAACAGATCAAGAAACAATGTTTTTGAACCTTTAAATGTGTTTTGTAATTTTATTTACTATACAGGGTGGTCCATCCAAGCGTAATTATCCCATAGCGGTCTTACCGTTCAAGATAGAGAAAAAGATGTAAGAAAGAAGTCATATGGTTTGATGAGACCTATAACCTAAAATTAATTTCAGCTATACAGGATGTCCCATTTTGACGGGATCAACAAAACGTCATTTTTTTTTAATGGAACACCCTATATTTTTTTGCATTTTTGGATTCAGCTTTTCCAACTGTCTTATGCCTGCATTTTTGTTTTTGAATTGTGTGGCAGTGCTACCAACTAAAAATTGAAAACTGAAAAAAATCGCATTTCCACAGTTATCTTGAAAAAATCGTAGCGGCCTTGCTTTTCAAAACTAAGAGATGAAACTTGACATGGTGATAGTCAAGTCTCAGACCAATATACCAATGTCAAAAAATTGCGAGTTCTTGATACAGAAAAAAATTAAAAAAAAAATCAAACTTTATAATTTTCAAAGTCTCATAACTCATTTTTTTCAAATAGCATGCCCCTAATTTTCTAACGTTATCTGATAGCTTTTTTATCCTCTTTCATTTTTACTAGGGGTACCCTACCTTAAACTTCATTTTTCTCGAGGTAATCGGAAATTTTCACAAAATTTGTGATTTTTCTAATTTTTTTCACAAATTGAGTTGGCCGTGATGAATCACAGACAAGCCAAATAGTACGCAACTCTCAGTTAGTCAGTCTGAATATTGTCGAACAAAGAAAAATGACTTTACGCGAGAGAAAATGATTGATTTGATATTCTGGTAATAATCCAGATATCCAGGATCCCACTTTGTTTTTTTTTGCGTTGAAGTCATTTTTTTTTTGTTCGGCAATATTCAGACTGACTAACTGAAAGTTGCGTACTATTTGGCTTGTCTGTCATTCATCACGGCCAACTCAATTTGTGAAAAAAAAATAAAAAAATCACAAATTTTGTGAAAATTTCCGATTATCTCAAAAAAAATGAAGTTTAAGGGTAGGGTACCCTTAGTAAAAATGAAAGAGGATAGAAAGAGATATCAGATAACGTTATAAAATTACGGGCATGCTATTTGAAAAAAATGAGTTATGAGACTTTGAAAATTATAAAGATTGATTTTTTTTGTGAACGCTCTGTATCAAGAAATCGCAACTTTTTGACATTGGTATATTGGTCTGAGACTTGACTATCACCATGTCAAGTTTCATCTCTTAGTTTTGAAAAGCAAGGCCGCTACGATTTTTTCAAGATAACTGTGGAAATGCGATTTTTTTCAGTTTTCAAATTTTAGTTGGTAGCACTGCCACACAATTCAAAAACAAAAATACAGGCATAAGACAGTTGAAAAAGCTGAATCCAAAAATGCAAAAAAATATAGGGTGTTCCATTAAAAAAAATGACGTTTTGTTGATCCCGTCAAAATGGGACATCCTGTATAGCTGAAATTAATTTTAGGTTATAGGTCTCATCAAACCATATAACTTCTATCTTACATCCTTTTCTTTATCTTGAAGGGTAAGACCGCTATGGGATAATTACGCTAGGATGGACCTAGCGTAATTAATAGATGTACAGGGCTAGTCGTAAATCCTGAAAGTCCCGTAAAAAAATTTGCGAAGTTCGAAAAAAAAAATTTCACACCCTGTACATATCACCATTGATCTTCTGTTCGACTATAGTTTTGCCGAATTTCATGCCTTGAATCCAAAAACCTCTATAATTTTCCAAATGAATTTCAAAATCACTGAAATTTTCAATTTTTAATTTTTAGTTGGTAGCACTAGTACTGCCACACACTGAAAGAACAAAAATACACTTATAACACAGTTTGGAAAACTGAACAAGGTGATGAAATCAAAAGTAGGGCATTTAATTTGAAAAAAAGCTTTGTTTTTTTTATAGTGCAAAAATTGGGATATCCTGTATAAATAGTTTAGAATAATTCTGCGATTTAGACCTTTTAATACCCAATATTTCATATATGTAGGTGTTTACAAACTTGGGGTAGAAAATTGAACAGTAGTTAAGTTAGGAAAATGCTTTAAAAGTCTCAGAAAATGGTTTTTTTTTTTGAAAGATGAAGGGTCAAAAGGTCGAGTCTTCGAGTCTTTCTATTTTCGTTATTTTGATAAAATTTAGTCAACTCTTCCTCAGACCAAAAAGCAAATTTTTTAAACACTTCAATGTGTTTTGTAATTTTGTTTAGTGTACAGGGTGAGTCACAAATCCTAAAAATCTATTTTTTCTCGAAAATGCTCGTGACAAGTTCTAGAAGTTATAAAACTGATGTAGAGCAACAAATAACACAAATAGTTCCCATATGAAATTTTCTGCATGTATTTTTGAAGATAATTGGATTTTCAGGACTTACGATTCACCTGTATATTGAATAAAATTACAAAAACACATTCAAAGTCCAAAAACATTGCTTTTTGGTCTATTCAATAGAGTTGAGTTTACTGAACTCTTTTAAATAACGAAAAAGATGGGGTCGAAGGACCACATTTTGACACTCCATATTTTCAAAAACTGAAGCCCTAAATTTTTTTTAAACATTCTTCTGATACTTTTGAAGCATTTTACTAACTGCGGTCCAATTTTCTACCCTAAGTTTGTAAACAAACACCTTGTTCAATATTCTGTACAAAGACTAGTACTGTTAGTTTTCTTATACATATCAATAATTTCTTGTATTCATCCATCAAGAACAAAAAACAAAACTTGAATTGTTTCTTTTGAATCTTTCCAGGAATGCATTTCTCCCAAGCCATTGCCATTATCCAATCCCAAGTTGGATACATCAAGAACGTACAAGTCCTCTATAACGATACTGTGAGTTTTATTTTTTAATGATTATATTTTTATGAATGAATAAATTAATAAATGGATATTTTGTGTAGTGATAATGATGATGAAAATACCAATGATGATATAATGATAACATGAAAGTTCTATTTATAATAATGATGATTTAACTACTCAACAGTTTTAACTGCTCAACAAATTTTCTTTTACTTTCTTTCAATTGTTGAACAGTTTATGTCGAGGTTTATGTGATATATGATGATGATATGATAATATGATGATGATAATGATATCCACTTAAATTGCAGCACCCACTGGATATAGATATAGTTCTCAATTTGCCACAAGACGGCATCAGACTGTACTTCGATCCGATCTCCCAAAGGTTGAAGATCATCGAGATCTACAACATGAAGCTGGTCAAGCTGAAGTATTGGTAAGGGTTCAGTTTTTTTTTTAATTTATTTTTTTCAATTTTGAACCAAGTCTAGCAAATTCTCATAATTTCATTGTTGTTCCTTTTGTTTCCACAGCGATTTAACATTCAATTCACCGGAAGTCTTGCCATCGATCGAACAGATCGAAGATTCCTTCGGAGCCACCCATCCGGGCGTCTTTGACGACACCAGGGCGACGTTCATCCTCAACTTCCGCGGCCTGACCTTCTTCTTCCCCATGGAATCGGTCAACTTTCAAACCGGAAGCGTTCATAAATTAGGTACTGATTCTGTTGGAACACGGGGTGGGGATTTTTAACGACCACCAACATCGCATCGGGTCGGCACCGTCGTTTGTATTTTACGTGCGACACAAATGCGAGTCTTGCATTTAGCAAGCATTCCAACTAAATCAAGGAACTTGTTTTCGGGACGAAAATCCGACCGCCTACGGTGGAATACGAACCTGCGACCACTGGCATGCAGTCGAACGCGCTGGCCGCCATACCACAAGCTCCTCTAAAAGATGATAATATGATGCCGTGAAGCTTCATTTTTGTGAGCTTTGACACCCTGTATCTTTCTTGGGAAGCGAAGGAGAGGCACGCGTGTAAAATTTTTTGGTTCAGGCGGACAAAGAGAAGCTTCTCCCAAAGTTTGATCGGTTAATCCTGGGACGCCCTCTATACAGGGTGTCTCAAAAGCATCGCATTCCGAGTCCAGAGCGTACATCAAGCTCATTCAAGAGCACGAAATAGATATTAAAAAAAAATTATTGACGCTTTTGAAAATATGGGAGGGTCAAAGGGTGGGGTTTCGCTCCCTCCTATTTTCGATATTCGGAGTGATTTTGTGAAACTGTTTGTGGAAGACTTATCAGTAAAAAATATTGTCACGTGTATAGGTTGACGTCACTCCCTACCCGGCGCCTCCACCATGTCGCGTAGGGCTCTGCGCCCTTGTATGACGGGTTCGGGAATAGCCACAATTATCAACCACTGGATGTGCACTGAACTTATATGTAATACATATACAGGCTGATCGCCACTAAAAATATTTTCATATGAAAACGAGAAGAGCCATATCTTACTATAAATTAATCTAGGGACAGTTGGAATATTTCACAGGCATCAGTGAAGAAGACTGAATTTTTGTTGTTTATGACTCACTCTATTGTAAGCAGAAATCCAGTGTTCACCCACTAAATGACAATTTCTACTGATTAGTCTATCACAAACAGTTCCACAAAATCACTTTGAATAGCGAAAGTAGATAGGGGCGAAGTCCCACCCTTTGATCCCCCATATCTTGAAAAATTAACGTCATTAATTTTTACAAATATGTCTCTTGTATTCTTGAGTGAATTCCATTTATACCGGACTCGGAACGCGATAGTTTTGAAACACCCTGTATATTATCTGAATAAAAAGTATGTACATCGATTGCGAACTGCAATTAAAATATACAGGGTTTCGAAAGAACAAACATTTTTTGGGACACCTGTATTTTATAGGTTGGGCAAAATTATAATTTCCAATTTTGAAATCTGCGAAAAGACTCTTCAAGAAAAATATTTATCCTTCAAATTATTCCAGAGGAAAAGCCCCCAGTAGGAGGGCGAATTCTCGACTGATCACCCTGTACCTGTATTATGTCATTTAGCATAGAAACTGTGTTTAAAAGAAAAGCCAAAGCCACTTCTGATTACGAATCTTGACACTATAAGCGATTACAAATTTTGATTACCTCCAGTTCCTGGAAGTTAAATCAAATTTTATTCTCGAATTAATCTTTAATTGGCGTTGCTATTGGTCACGTTCCTGAATTGATGAATGAAATAGGCGTGGTTAATTAGTTGATGCGAAAATAGGATATAATCGAGCGTGCCAAAACTGGATAATAATAATAGGCACGTTGTCACAGGTGAGCGGGTACGATATTTAGAAACGTTTTAAATGAGTCTCGAAATTTTTATCGCCGGCTTGGGATGTGCGAAATTCGGCTGAATGGCTGGAAGCCAAACAGAACGTGGCTCGATTAATTTAAAACATCACCCGGTTGTGTTATTGCTACCAGACGTCCTGGTGCCTTTCAAATGATAATTGAAATTATAATAAGCACTCGATCGAGTGCAACAATCAATTCTCATTGTTTTCCAATTGCAACAGCGGTTCAGTTGTTGGAAAGCATGCATAAAATGAATGATATTGAATTGATTAATGTACAGAGAGCTGCACGAAAAACGACCAAAATCAAAAATGTGGTTATTCGGAATTAGGAAATTTGGGGTTTAGGGTGCCTCTAGTAAAAATTAAAGAGAAGGAAAAAAGCTATCTAATGGTGAGATAAAATGGAAAGCATTTCTTTAAAACAATGATTTGGGGCACTTTGAAATTTGCGAATTTAAAAAAAAGAATTGTGCACACTCTGTATTACTAAATTCAAACCTTTTTTCATGGAATTATTGATCTTCTATTCGACTATTATTGTGGCAAATTTCATTTCTTGAATCCAAAAAAAAACGAGGCCCAGAGATTTTTCAAAATGAACCTCAAAATTATCTTCGTTTTTGTTATAGCGCAAAAATGGGACATCCTGTATAGTTGTAAATAATTTCACGACGTAGAACTTCAAAGTCGGGTCATAGCTGGATTTGAATCATTTAATTTGATTTTTGAGCTTTGAAAATTGGACGTCAAATAATAACGATCTTAAGCTCTGACCGTTTTTCTTGCAGCTCTGGCCGTTTTTCTTGCAGCTCCTTGTATAATATCATATAATATTTATAATGATGTTGCAGTGATATTAATGGCGTCATTTTTTCAGGCTCGTTGCGGTTTCCTGCTGGCAGTTCCCCGCTGGTGTCTCGCATGACGATTTTCTCCGGGCAGAATTTCGAAACGGCGACGGCTCCCGAGCTGCCGTTGATCTGCTACAACGGTCAGATATACCTTCAAAAAGCGGAGGTCCTGCGCAGCGAAAGCTACACAAGAGGCCTGAGGCTCAGCCTGTTGGCAGGTAATGATACCATCGGAAAGAACGGAAGCATCGTTGATAGGCTTAAAAACGTCTCTGAAACTTTTATAATAGAATTTTGCGTATTCCACCCGTAAATCTGTCATAATTTTACATATTTGCCTTCTGACAGAGCAGTAGGTATATAACTGGTCCTGGTTTGGGGTTGGCAGCTATGTATTAGCGAAAGAATCAGAACGCTAGAACGTCTGGTCTTGCAGGAGCTGCAATAACAGACAGACGGACGGACGGACGGACAAAGCGGATACAATAGCGATTTTCACCAAGGTGGAAAATGCGCTTAACCATAAAAACCGAAGTCGTGGTGTCTCGAACGTACCGAATTCCGTGTCCAGAGCAATTACTGAAATCCACTCAAGAACACGAAAAAAAGAAAACGTTAATTTTCGAAGATAATTATTATCAAAGGGTGAGACTTCGCTCCTCTCTATTTCCGTAAGTCAAAGTTGTTTTGAGGAACTGTTTGTGATAGATTAATCAGTAAAAATTATCACCCACCGGATGTGCACTGGAGTTTTTTCAATATACAGGGTGATTCATAAATCTCAAAACTTCATTTCCCTTAAAAAACGCTAATAAAAATCTTTCCATGGCAACGAAAAGAGTCACATCTTGTTCTTGAATATTTTAAGAACCAAAGGAATGTTTCGAAGGCATAATTAAAGCAAACTGGATTGTTGTGAAGTATGACTCACCCTGTATGCTAAACGTAGATTCAGTGCACGCTCACTTGATAATGATTTTTGCTGTTTGGAGTGTTTGGTCTCACAGTCCCTCAAAATAATTTCAAATAATGAAAATAGAGGGCGGCGCAAGGTTCCACCCATTGACCCCTTATATTTTCAAAAAATCAACTTAATTACTTGATAGCTCCTCACTCCGATATCAGGAATGTGTCAGAAATATTGCCAGAAATAATTTCTCAAATATGTTTTCTGGAGAAAGTCCCCTTCATTTTTGATTCTCTATCGATCCCTAAATTAATGACGTTCAAGCTGGACCATCCTGTATATTGTCACAGGGAGAGATTCGATACCCGCATTTATAGAGAGGAGGAGGCGGCGCTTCCACCATGTCACGTCCTTATGAGCTTTGCCGCCCTTTATTATAGGATGCGTGACCCGAAGTGGCACTTCACACATACTCTCAACACATTCTTCAGCTCATGCGTTGAATTTCACTAAAATCCAACCAATTGTGTAAAATTGAAAAAAAACAAAATGATGAAAAAAAAAATCGAAAGCCGAAAAAAGTATGAGGCTTCTCTAGATTATTCCCACAAATAAACTTGTGTTTTCATGGTGGCATGACAATCGTGGCTTGCTTATTATTTAATAATTATTTTCCTAGAGACTGTACAGGTGTTCACGTTGAGATTGACCCCCTTCCCATTAGCTGCCCCATCTCTGGGACAGTTTCAAAAATAGAAACTTATGTCCCGATTACAACGAAAATGAACTCTTACGGGTTCATTTGACAAACAAACTGTCAATATACTACTATTAATGTAACAGTTTGACAAATGTTGAAAGTTACAGACGATTTTGAGAATGTTATTCAAACAACTTCAACTTTTCATCAAATGAACCCGTAAGTGTCACAAAACTTTGCAATCGGGATGAAAGTCTAAAATTTTTTGCAACACCCTGTGAATTTGAGATCTGATCTAGTAAAATTAGTTTTTATTTTTGAAATTGGATGAGGGATAAGGCTACTAGTGGGGGGGTCAGTCTTAACGTGAACACCCTGTAGTGCTTTTGGCGCTTATCATGTCTAATACTGATGTTATTTGTGTATTGATGAATAGAGAAAGTTGTATATTTCTGAATTCAGCTTGAAAAAATCTATCGAAATATAAAAAATTATTCATTACATTCAGAAAAAAAAATGGTACCGCCCTGTATTTGACGTAGAAAAAACATTTTTACAGATCCGAAAACTCATGAAAAATTTATTGACAAAAGTTTTTGAATGGCAATTTTTTTTCGAGAATAAGGGACGGTTAGATACAGCTGTTATTTTGTTTTCTCTTATATCCCTCGGTGTTTCGCACCTCGTTGCAGGTCATTTCTCCTGAATAATGAACTTCGGTTCTTCGCACCTCGATTGCGATCAATCCATAGTGACATCTCCCCCTCCTCTGAAATGCCGACCTGGAATATTGATTTGGTGAAAGAACACTAACTGTAAGAAATGCAACGTCGGCCTGAATAGCAAGCGAGGTGCGAAGCACCGAGCTATGCAAAATGTGACGGTTAGATACAGCTGTTAATCTGTTCTCCTTCATATTCCTCGGTGCTTCGCACCTCGTTGCAGATCATTCCTTCTGGATGATACACATCGCTGCTCCGCCCCTTGATTGCAATCAACTTATACTGGTGAC
The DNA here is from genome assembly GCA_949128115.1 of Anaspis maculata. Classification (NCBI taxonomy): domain Eukaryota; kingdom Metazoa; phylum Arthropoda; class Insecta; order Coleoptera; family Scraptiidae; genus Anaspis; species Anaspis maculata. The sequence goes on from OX421961.1 coordinate 4,842,307, forward strand.
ATCTCCCCTTCCTCTAAAATGGCGATCTGGGAAAATTGACTTGTTGAAAGAACACTAGCTGTAAGAAACGCAACGTCTGTCCGAATCGCAAGCGAGGTGCGAAGCACCGAGATGTACAAAATGTGATGTTAGATACAGCTGTTATTTTGTTTTCTCTTATATCCCTCAGTGTTTCGCACCTCGTTGCAAGTCATTTCATCTGAATGCTATAACTTGGTGCTTTGCACCTCGTTGCAGGTCATTTTTCCTGGATAATAAACTCCAGTGCTCCGCACCTTGATTGCGATCAACTCATACTTCTTGTGACATCTTCCTCTCCTCTGAAATGCCGACCTGGAAAATTGATTTGGTGAAAGAACACTAACTGTAAGAAATGCAACGTCGGTCTGAATCGCAAGCGAGGTGCGAAGCACCAAGTCGTGCAAAATGTGACGGTTAGATACAGCTGCTATCTTGTTTTTCTCATATCCCTCGGTGTTTCGCACCTCGTTGCAGATCATTTCTCCTGAACGATCACCTTGTTCACACCTCGTTGCAGATCATTTTTTCAGGATAATATTCCTTGATGCTTCGCACCTCGTGACATTTTCCCCTCCCCTAAAATGCCGGCCTGACATTCAAAGAGTTGCCATCATCCAAAAATTTGGAAAAAATTGACTTATGGAAATTTAGAAAGCCCAAATTTCCCCCATTCCATAACCCTCCAAATAAATTGATCATCATGATAATTCAGAGGAAAGGTCGTTTCTTTTTTTGTTCGGACAAGCTTCCCCACTCAAAGAAGGGGACTCAAAACACCTTTGAGTGGAACACACTGTACTTTTGACATTAGATAGCTAGATAGATAGATAGATAGGCTTTATTCCCTATAATAACAATTACAGAGAAACGTCGAACATTTCGAAGATAATGATATGGTGTATAAATAAACTATGTATAAATAAAATACTAATGTAAATGACAAAACACAACATATTAAAATTTTACATCAAACTCAAGATGACTGAAAAATTCTTCGACAGAGTATAAGCTTCTTTTTAGGAGGTGTAGTTTCATTTTTTTGATAAAGAGGTTCTCAGGCAGCAAGCGAAACTCCTCAGGCAGCTCATTACGTCAAATCTGTAAGCCTTATCTACTCACCCTTTGCAACTGAATATTTTGCTCTAAATAATTGAAATGGCTCATCATTATTTTAATGTCAAAGTGGCTAGCGGTTTTTTAAAGCATTCGAACAATTTCGCTCAATACAGACGATATTTGAGGACGATCGGTCAAATATATACAATCTTATAGATCAGTTTATATATCAGAAAATATTTTGATCGGCTATGAACGCATCATCCTTCACGGTAAGCGAGAAACTTTTTTGTTTATGCAAATTTCTATACAGGGTGTTTCAGCGATGAGAGCAAACAATTTAACTGTAGGTAGACCTCGTCAAAATATGATGAAAACCTATGAAAGGATCCAGCCAGAGGCGTAGGAGTTACGATGGTCAATAATTTGAAGGGTTATTCATTTGGAGGTACTTTTTTCAGAAATTCAAAAAAATAAAAAAAACAACACTTTTTTGAGTAATCTTCAACATACGAAAGGACTGTTCTTGGCATTGCATTTTTGAAGATTATTTCTGTCAAATCTTGGCCATCACTGCGGCTGACATGGTACATTCTGGAGTTCCAATTTTCAATGACACGTTGGAGCATTTCGAGTGGTATTTGGTGAACGACGCGAGTAATGTTAGCTTCCAATTCCTAAATTGTAGCCGGCTTATCCACATAGACTTTGAAATTCATGTATTCCCAAAGAAAGAAGTCTGGGGGTGTGATATCACATGATCTAGGCGGCCAATTCACTGGTCCGAAGCGTGAAATTAACTGTTCACCGAAATATACTCGCAATAATGCCATGGTTCCACGGGCCGTATGGCGAATAGCGCCGTCTTGTTGGAACCAAATGTCGCCGAGGCTTCAGTTTCAGGCAGCAGATCGTGGCGCGATAGAGAGCGCCATTCACAGTAACGTTCCGACCGCCCTCATTTTTGAAGAAATATGGATGATTCCACCTTCCACCAGCCCATAAACCACACCAAACTACCAAACCGTTGTTTTGTCTGGATGTAATGGCAGCTCTTGAACCTCTTCAGGTTGCTCTTCAGCCCAAACACGACAATTTTGTTGGTTAAAGTAGCCATTAAGCCAGGAATGGGCCTCATCGCTGAACAAAATTTTGGTTCCAAAAAAAGAGGATTTTCTCCAAGCTTGACGCCTGTTGTTGTAATACAGCTGAATATTTTGTAGGCGCTGTGCCGGACTAAGTTTTTCCATAATAAGTTGCCAAAGAATACTGAACAAGAATACCAAAACAGTTTGACAGTGTGATCAGTCATAAATAGCCTACTAGAAAAAGTACCTTCAAATCACCCTTTAGAAGCATCATTCAGAAGAAAAGTTGACTCAAGGTGACTCCTTATAATTTCTAGGCTACTGGTTGGCTTCTTTCAAAATTTGGCAGGTTGATAGATAATGTTGATGAACCATCTTATGCTGAATTTCAGCTAATTTTGTCGAAACGTTCATGAGTTACAGACTTAGAATTCCGAAAAAAGTGAACCTCCAAAGGCTGTATCTTTATCAATTGGCCGAACTTTGCAAAATGGTATAGGTTTTCGTCGTATTTTGACGAGATCTACTCACAATTAAATTTTTTGCTATCATCGCTGAAACACCCTGTATACAACCAGCAAAGCAAATGAAGCCAAAGCATTGAAGAATGTTTTGTTTGACTTGGAACTTATATTTTTTTAGGTATGATTTTTTCTGACGCCATCTTTCAAACTTTCAAGTTGATGAAATGATCACCTATTTTCCTTCATGTTGTATACAATTTGTTCTTCTACTTTCGTTTCCTTACTTTTTGCATAAACAGCTATTTTTTCACCTTAGGTGACATTTGGCAAGTATGTTTCGCTATCCCTGCATTGAGGTTTTATAGCATTATGCTCAATAATTGTTTACCAAGCAGGTTTTAAGGAGTTTCCAGTGTAAAAACGAAGCAGTATTAATACTTTCTGTATGTGTGTAGGAGCCTTATGTGTGCTCTTTGTAATATTGTACCAGAATGAATGATTGCTACGAAATGAAAAAATTTGCTGAACGAGGCTTCCTATTAAACACACCGCGAGGCGGGGAGATGGAGTGTGTTACATGCCAAAAAGGCCTCGTGTTTTTTCGGTGCGACTTACCACTGGTTTGTCTTATTTAGGAACACGGCCTGTTAGCTGATCAGAGGAGATAGGCCGGGGTTCTTTTGGATGGTCGGGGGCGCCACAGTATTGTGACCGAATTCCAAAAAAAAAAAACAATCTTTAGCACCAAGCAATGACTGTTTATGTTACGTTCGGAAAAGAAGCTCGGCTTCAGCACAAGCCGGAATTAAAATGAACGTTATCGGTTCCAAATAGTTGGTACCTGTCGTCCGATTTTTAACAGTACCAGATAACAATTCTAGTCGAGGTGAATCTAAAACGGCACGGCAGGTACCTAAGTTGATAAGCCTCCCCAGAGAGTGTTATCGGCTTCTTTTTCTCACGTCAACAATGTTAAAAACAAAAACAATTATAATTTTATACATGAAACGTCGTGAATTTATTTCTGAGATTTTCCATTCGAAATATTAATTACTGATTTTCAAATCAAACTAGGACCTTTCGCCCTATACCATCTACGTTAATTTTCAAAGTCACCCAAAACAAGGTGCCACGAGACTGTCGGTGGCAAAACTACAGAATTTGTGTACGGATTTCAAAAGATGAAGAGTGATGTCAAGTCAAACAAAGCGCATATACTCTTGGCGAATGGTCGAAAATCGCAACAATTCAATTGCGAGCAGACTGAATTTTAAATTTTACTCTTTATTGTCCCCTGAAAACTGTCAATCTATTTTTCTTCCGTCTTTTTCAAGAACGGTACTCGAGTAGTGTTCAGCCAAATATCAACGTGAAAAATGATTATCGCTTACGCATTTTTAATAAAACACAAGTAATAGAGGGAAAATAAAGCAACACAATAGGCGAAATATCGCCGGGGCTTACTTGACCAAAACGCAAAGCGGTACACCCGGTGACGGCTTCCTGACGGCCGCGTTCGATAATTTGTCGTACGATGAGACTTCCAGAGTGCGGGCGATGGCTAGACTCGGTGTCGTAGAAGATGGGGCCACGCTAGTGCGACAGGACTCGCCGGGCGGTTTGGAAAATCTTGCACTCAAACCAAGACGGGCTCCTTGTTGGATCGTTCCCTTTCCAAGGAAAGAGTCGCTCGGCAAAATTCCCTGCTGCGTAAATGCGACGATGTCGATGACGGTGACGTTGACGGCTTGCTGGCAAAATCTCCAGACTTTGAAACGGGATGACAGGAAAATAGAGATGTCGGGAACTTGATCGTAGAAAAACTCGTTATGTAGCAGAAAAACTGAGTGGTGGGTACCTACAAGAAACCTACAACAATTCACTCAACTCAGTGTCGACTCCAACTCGAAAATATGACAAAGAGGGGAGCCAAATCAGTCTTTACTTTGCCTCCAGGTGACAGACGGTTTCGTTTGATGCGCCAGGTGTGGTTGTACTTCTTTAGACGGCGAAACAATGCCTACTTCGGGTCCAATACCCTAATGATCCAACGTTCGCCAAATGAACCCGCAGAACAGGCGGTTTCTGGCTTCGAACTAACACAATTTCGAAGACCACTCGAAAGGCAAAAACGTGGATGTACAGCACACAACTAGGCGACATCTCCGATGCGAGTTTCAAATTGAAAAGGAAGAAATAGCCACGTCGTTTCGTTTTATCAGATTCTGCCCACCGGCACGCTGGGCTCATTCTCATCCATAGCCAATTGGAGAAAGGCACGCGGAACTCGTTTGCTGGAACGGCCACCGCAAGATAACGAAATTCCTCATACTGCTAGAAAATAAACGGCAGGACAGAACTGGACTGGCTCAATCGGTCCAAGTATTCAAAAACAAACAGAAGCAGAAAACGACGTAAAAAGATGTTCTTTCTATGTGCGAGAACTACTACAGGTGTTTCTTTTGTTATCTTGTTTATATCTTTTTTATTTTTGCATCAGCTGCTTGTAGTCGTTCATAGATATCTTGTTTGATCTCTTTTGGTAGGTTGAATATCCCACCTTGTATAACGTATTTTCACCGTGTATTTTGAACACCGTGTATTTTCAAGTACCTACAGTGCATCTTGAACTCGTCAAATTTTCATTTTGATCTCTCAAAATTTAGTAGAGCTGTGTTTTTGTGTGAGCGGTACAATCCTATCTTGGTGGAACGATCGGACGGGCCTGATCCGCTACGCTACTCTACTCTCAAAGCCTCAACACGTGATTCCTCGCATCGTGCTTCGCGCTTGCTTTTACTAGCTGCCACTCAAGTCGCGGGGGAAAGGGTGGCGTCAACTCATACTCGTGACATCTCCCTTTCCCCTAGAATGCCGACCCGACATGATTGGTTCTTCAAGTCTGCGTCGTCGTTGTTGAAGTCGCTTTCGCTGATTGTGATTGGTCTCTCAACTAAGACGGCCAATAATTTCTCTCGCTCACTTTTGAGGTACCAATCGTACTGGCTCAGTTTCGGGGGACCGAAGACGCGTCGACTGATTTACGGGTGGTTTCAAGAATCGCGTTTAGAATACCCTCCGTCAACTTTTTCCTATTGTTTATATTTTTTTAGTAAGCTACCAACTGGTTGGCAATAATAAGAAGCCGATGATGGGCGGCGGTAATTCGCCTACAGATCCCAATAAGCGTTTCAGTAAGTTGTGAGAGACTCGAGCTTGAAGCCAGCGCCCCCATTAAAACAGTTCTTAAAATAATGGTGTTATTTCCCAGTAATCTTTATACTTAGCTAAAGTTCTCATACAATAATTGTTTTTTCTTCAATACTGCGTGATCTACAAAATTCGTGATCTGTGAGCTGGCTTTGGAATCGCAATTTGTATCAGTTGGAGCAACCGAATTGGTTGAATGACCGAATATATTGATAACAGAGCCAACTGCGGTTGAAAGTTTTGTTGACCGCGCTGTATATTTTTGCCAGTTTTTATTTCTATTTTTCTACTTTCATTATTCTACTTTGAATACCGATAGATGATATCAGCAAGTAAAGCATTTTTAAGCGGTTTTATGACGACACAAAAATATCGATAGAGCTGTCATTTCATATCAAAATAATTGTACTGAAAATCAGCTCAACAGCTCTCCAAATTTCAAAAGTTTTGTGATTTTTTTGTGTAACCTCTTTATCAAACAATTTTTTTAGGAACAGTTCGTCACAAAATGTCCAGTCAGTCATTGTAATACATACAAGCGACTTCCCGATATTATCTGTCGATATATCTTGCGATATTGTACCAACAAAATTTTGTACTGATTCAAATTTTCATGTCAATCTAGCCGCAAGCAACCGAAGGATCGACTCCACCAAAGTCCAGTTCGAACGCGAACTGTTGCTGGGCGATTCGGCGCAAGACGTGACGTCGGCGCTCGGAGCGCCGTCCGAGATTTTCTACAAGAGCGAGGACAAGATGAAAATCCACACGCCGACCGCCCTGCGTCGCGACGCCGACACCAAGAGCGACTATTTCTTCAACTACTTCACCCTGGGCCTGGTAATTTTTCCATTGCTCCGTTTTCTCGCGCGCAAGAAAAAATCCGGAGCCGGTCCGGCGATCGGGCGGGCCAAAATTGACGTTCTCGTTGTCTGTTTTCAGGACGTGCTGTTCGATGCCCGTTCGCACCTGGTGAAGAAGCTGGTGTTGCACACGAACTATCCCGGCCATTACAACTTCAACATCTACATGAGGTGCGAGTTCACGCTCAGCCTCAGCAACGCCGACATCGACGCGTACTGCCATTGGGACGACATCTGCAAGAAACTGACGCCCAGCGAACGTCCGGTGGTGCTGAACAGGGCCAGCTCCACCAACACCACCAATCCTTTCGGCAGCACCTTGTGCTACGGCTACCAGGATATCATTTTCGAGGTACGTACTACTGGATCCGCAAAAATACCTTTTGTTGCTGGTTCTGCGCCGGTGTAACGAAGTTGGTTGAACCGGTGCAGTGATTCATCCTTGATGCGAAACACACGAATGCCCAAACTGCCGTCCCCGTATTATTCATTGTAGACTTGTCTGGTGGCGACCCGCAGAAACTAGGGATTCAGAAACCGGAAAAATGGCAAAGTTTATGTTTTCTCTTAAATAGAAATCATAGTTAGCTGTCAGTTGGTTGAATGAAAGTTTTTCTTTTTCCAGCGATATACAGGTGTCCCAGATTTGATGATGTAAAGACTTTCAAAGTGGAACTTTGAGAATCGATTTTTCGTCATAACTTTCGAACTTCTCAACCGATTTTGTTCAAGTTTGAATCAAAGTTCACGAAAATAAGTCTCTGTCCACAAGTTATAACGCGTTTCATCAACATTTCTCAGGGACGTATATAGATAGTAGGAGGTGTCGCCCTTTCCTCCCCCTCTTTCTGACCTCCTACGTATTTTTGAAAATTTTCACGAATTTTGAAAAAAGTTAACTCACAAAATTTCGATTAGATGCTTCGTTTTGTAGATATTTGGATTTGGAACATCGAAAAACATCCCGACAATACAACTTTCAAGAGTCTAAAAATTTTATTTTTTGGAAACGTGTTTGTTCCTCGGCTAAAATGGTAGTCTTCCAATCTAAAACACCCAGAAGACCCATTTCACCAAAGAAATCATGAATTATCTTGGATTTTAATTTTTAGGCCCTTGTGTGGGCCAAAAGTGGTGTTTTTGGGATGTTTTCCATTGTTTCAAATCCAAATATCTCGAAAACGAAGCCTCTGATCAAAATTTTGCAAGAGTAACGTTTTTGTTTGAACTCGTAGAAAATAAAAATATGAACAATTTCAAGAAAAATTCAGGGCGGTGAAGAATAGGGAGGTCCAAAAGTGACGCAAAAAAACCGTTTATCAATTTCCAAACTAAGGGTCGTAATTTCCTAGTGTTTTTTTGTTGTTGTGCCCCTCGGCTAAATTGTCTGTCGAAAAAAGTGGACCAAATAGGGGTCAATCAAAATGGCTGTGGCAACATAATGTATTGTATTTCAAAGTCTCAATTCTCGAAAAATTCTATCTTTATTTCAAAAAGTTCAATTTTTGTTTCTTGAAATTTTTCTTTTGGTTTCCAAAAAATACTCTCATTCTCTGCCTTGAAGGGTTTTCAGGCATTTTCAAAATTTATTTTCAAAGAGAGTCTTTTCTGTCTCGATGCTTGGACTGGCGAAGTTTGGACACCATCTATACAGGGTGTCCGATTTTTCAACGCTCACTATTGGTATCTCGGAAACGGTAAGAGATACAGAGTCGGTTAAATTACAAAAAAGTTGCGCAATTTTATGGCTATTTCAAAAATGTCAAAATATCAAAGATATCTTTGGTAATTTTTGAAATATCCCAAAAAAACTGAAAAATGCCGAATTAATTTTTTTATTATGACAGCTATCAATTTAAAAGTTGGTATTCTGACATTTTTAAAGTCCTTGATCGACTGACGTCAAAAAATTCCCCCTGCACTTACTAGTTTTTGAGATATGGCAGTCAACTTAATTTTTTCTTATGGACACCATATCATTTATCCACCCCATAAAACTCATCTTTTGTTTCCCTTTACAAAGATACAGGGTGTTTCAGGGATGATAGCAAAAAATTTAACTGTAGGTAGATCTCGTCAAAATATGACGAAAACCTCCATACCATTTTGCAAAGTGCGGCCTAATGACGACGATACAGCCCTCCAAATTTCACTTTTTTCGGATTTCAAAAATTTGTAACTCAAGAACGTTTCGACAATTTTAGCTTTTATTCAGCATAAGCTGGTTTGTCATAATTATCTATCAACTTGCCAAATTTGGAAAGAATTCAATCAGTGGCGTAGAAGTTATGAGGGGTCACCTTAAGTCAACTTTTCTTCGGATGCTTCTAAATTATTGACCCTCATAACTCATACACTACTGGTTGGATTCTTCCCAAATTTGTCAGGTAGATAGATAATTATGACAAACCAGCTTTTGCTGAGCTGAAGCTAAATTTGTCGAAACGTTCCTGAGTAGCAAATTTTTGAAATCCGAAAAAAGTGAACTTTGGAGGGCTGTATCTTCGTCATTAGGCCGAACTTTGCAAAATGGTATATAGGTGTTCGTCATATTTTGACGAGATCTATCCACAGTTGAATTTTTTGCTATCATCCCTGAAACACCTAGAACACTCGTAGCATTTCTGTCAAAATAACCTGTAAAAATTGAAGAAACCATTTCTGGGGCGAATAAATCTAGTTACCGGTTCGGTTGCCATGCTCTCGTGGCATAATAACAATGGCATTCGGTTGCCATGGTCGGTTGATTTTGGAAAAAGTTGAGTTATATTCCGTTTTTATGTATTTGATAATGATAATAGATGATGATAAAACAAATACAAAACCAAGTATAACACAAAATAACATCGCAATAGCAATAAACATTTATAGTTTACAATTACTCGAAATGGAGTCCATTTTGCGGTGAACGCTCAAAGATCGAATATGTGGTTCAACCAACCAACCAAGAGCTGGAAGCAAAGAGCTGATGATGCGTTTCAGTCAATTAATAACCCGCACGATATCAGCGCAGCCGTTGAAAACATGGCTAAAAGGCACACAACTCTACATAGAGCAAAATGAACTCCAATTCGGACAATTGTAAATTATGAATTATTGCTATTGCTATGTCATTTTGTGTTATACTTAGTTCTGTATTTGTTTTATTATTATTTATTATCATTATCAAATACACGGAATGTAGGCAACTAAACTTTTTCCAAAATCAACAGACCATAGCAACCAAATGCCATTGTTTATATGCCACAAGAGCATGGCAACCGAAGCGGTAACTCGATTTTTTCGCCTCAGAAACAGTTTTTCCAATTTTTACAGGTTATTTGGACAAAAGTGCTACAAGTGTTTTATATCTTTGTAATGAGGAAGAAAAGATAAGTTTTATGGGGTGGATAAATGATATGGTGTCCATAAGAAAAAATGAAGTCAACTGTCATATCTCGAAAACTAGTAAGCGCAGGAAAAAATTATCAACGTGCAGTCGATCAAGGACCTTGAAAAATGTCAAGATATCAATTTTCAAATTGATAGCTGTCATAATAAAGAAATTATTTGAAATTTTTGAATTCGGCATTTTTCAGTTTTTTTGGGATATTTCAGAAATGACAAAAGATATCTTGGGTATCTTGAAATATTTGAGATATTCATAAAATTGCGCAACTTTTTTGTAATTTAACCGACTTTGTATCTCTTACCGTTCTCGAGATACCAATAGTAAGCGTTAAAAAACGGGACACCCTGTATGTTACGGTTTTAAAAAAAAATTTAGCCGTAAATTTTGAACCGTTTAACCGATTTTAATCAAATTTGGAACAAAGTTTATTCAAATGAATCTCTATCGAACAATAATGACGCGTTCCATCAAATTTCTTCAGGGGCGAAATAACGGCGGGTGCCGTCCCCTTTTCTTGTACTCCCTTAGTTATTTTTGGAAATGTTCGTGTTTTTGAATTCCACGTTCAGTTCAGTCACTCTTGCAAAATTTTGATTGGAGGCTTCGTTTCGACATATTTAGATCCGAATGTTTGGAAAACTTCTCTAAACCAAGGCCCAAAAATTGAAAATCCAACGGCTCGATACCAAGTTGGGGCTGACTGAGACCGCCGTAAGTGCGGTTACCATAGCAACGGCGGATACCAACCAATCAGACCGCTGTATTTGACGGGTTACGCTGTCCCAAACTTTGCGCCTGCGACTTGGTATCGAGCCCTAAGAAAACTCATGTTTCTCAACTGAAATGGGTCTCAAGTTCGGAAACTGACCATTTTTGACAAACACGTTTTCAGAAAATTATTTTTTTTGAATGATTCAGATTCAAATATTTTGAAAACGAAGCGCTCCCAATCAAAATTTTACCAGAGTAATTGTTTTGTCTAAAATGAACGTGAAATTCAAAATTATGAACAATTTTCAAAAATGATTGGCATCTGTGATTATTAGTTGTATTGTCTTGGAAGATTCGTAAGTCAGATGGTCACCGTATTAGCCCCATTTAGGTAATTTTTGTACGGGGTGTTTCATTTGAAAGGCTGCAAGGTGATTATCTCGCGATCGAGTGTTTTCAAATTGATTTTTGCGATATCCATTTTTCAGCTTTATCAAAATTGGAGTAAATTTTTTAATTTGGAGTCATTTTTCCATCTTTATATCATTAGTTCAATTGTCAATAAGAACATAAAAAGTCATTCGTAAATTGATTTTTACAAGTTGGCATTTTTAGTTTAGCAAAATTTTGAATTTGGAGTCGAAATTTGTTTTTTTTTTCACGTTTTGGACTACAAAACTTTGTCATGTCTATGTCATTAATCCAAATGTCAACAAGAATATAAGGTGTCATTTTTAGATTGATTTTTACAAATTCCATCTCTTCAATTTTTTTTTCAAGTTTGCAGCAAAATTTTGAAATTTTGGGCCACAATATCTTCTCATTACGATCTTTTTTTTTACAGCTTTTTCAAAATTTGCATTGAAATTTCAAATTGGAGTTGAAATTTGAATTTTTCCACATTTTGGACTGCAAAACTTTTATATATATTTTATAGATCAAAATTTCAACCAGAATGTAGAATACATCTTGTTTACATATTTTTCAACATTTGGTGTGGAATTTTGAATGTTTCGACATTTTGGTCTATAAAACTTTTCCATCTTTATATCATTAATTCAAATATCAACAAGAATATATATAAATTGACTTCCTTGATCTCCATTTTCTCAGATTTTTTACCATCTTCATTCTTCAGCTTTTTTAAAATTTGGAGCAAAATTTTGACTTTGAAGTTGACATTTGAATTTTTTTGACATTTTGGACCATAAAACTTTTCCATGTTCATAAATAATGCAACTGTCAACAAGAATTTAGGTGTCATTTTCAATTCGATTTCTACAATCCTCATTTTTCGACTTCCTCAAAATTTGGAACCGAAAGTTGAAGTTTTCAAAATGAAGTTTTTGACATTTTGGACTACACACAAAATTTTTCATGTTTAAATTATCAATCCAAATGTCAACAAGAACATGAAATGTCATTTTCAAATTGATTCTCACAACCTCCCTTTCTTCAGCTTTTCAATAAATAATAATAAATGAATAATACTTAATTGTTCTTTTAATTAAGAATTGTGAACAAAGATAAGCTTCACCTTTTTCAGACTTTGCAGCAAAATTCAAGATTTGGAGTCGAAATTTTAATTTTTTCACATTTTGGACTACATTTTTTTCATGTTTATAATATTATTGATCCAGTTATCAACAATAACATAAAACTTATTTTCAGATTGATTTCTACAATTTGCATTTTTCAGCCTTTTTCAAAATTTGCAGTAAAATTTAAGATTTGGAGTCGAAATTTGAATTTTTTGACATGTTGGACTACAAAACTTTTCGTTTATATTATTATTCCAAATTTCAACAAGAATATAAAATACAATTTTCAAATGGATTTTTACAATTTCCATTTTATCAGTTTTCTTTTTGATGTTTGAAGCAAAATTTTCAATTTTGAGTTTAAATTTGATTTTTTTTTTGCACTTTGGACCACAAAACTTCTCCATGTTTATTATCCTAATGTCGGCAATAATATATAGAATGTCGTTTTCAAATTGATTTTCACAATCTTCATTTTCTTCAGCTTTTTCAAAATTTGCGGCAAAATTTTGAATTTTGAGTTGAAATTTGAATTTTTTGACATTTTGGACTACAAAATTTCTCAATATCTATGTTATCAATCCAAATGTCTACAAGAATATAAAATGTCATTTTCAAATTGATTTTTACAATCTCTGTTTTCCAGTTTTTTCAAAATTTGGAGAAAAATTTCGAACCTAAGACGATTTTTTTATATAACATGTCATATTCTTGTCGATATTCCGATTAGTGATATAAACAATGGAAAGTTCTTGTATTCTAAAATGTCAAAGTCATCCTCAACTCGTGATAAGGGGTATTTTAAAAATTTATCACTCCATTTCAAAATATGCATCACAGGATCTGTTTGAAAATGAAGAGAATTTTTTTCGAAAGTTTTCCTCGGGTGAAAATGGACCGTTTCGACAAATATTTGCTTCTCACTTGTCACCCTGTTTTGTCAAGTGTCACTTGTCAAGTACGTCAATGTTATTTCAAAAGATTTTAGTAAACCATTGATGACAGAACTATGTGAAAGAAATATTAACCAATGGGTGTGTACTAAATTTCCATCCGCTATACAAGGTGATTCATGACAAAAAAAAAAATTGAATTTTGATCCGGCTCGAAAGGCCAAATTTTGACCCTTTGTAATTTCAAAAATGAAAGTAAAATTTTGTGTCTGAATTTTTGTGGGTTCATTAAAGATTTCATATACCGTAGTACTATTCTGGTGCGCCATTTCGTCATCACCCTGTTTAACGCACCTCTGTTTTCCGCCATCAATCTGGGACAGCCCGTAGATTTATGACATTGTCTAAGTTACATTTCTGAATTTCCTGTAATTTTAGTAAGACGTATTTCACATTTTTTAGACTAAATAGATTTTTTCAGGCTGTGAATGTACCTAATAATGGAATGACAGACGGCTTGACACTATCCTAAATGACGCCAAGCCTGCCGAAAGAAAAATCAAAAAAAGAAAATTGTCGTGGATATAAATTCATAATTTTGAAAAATGTTGGTTTTGACCATTTTTGACTCAACATGTTGTATATCGTTAGAAAGAGAGAACCCGTCCAAGGGACTGATATTCCAGTAAAATTAGGTGATTTTAATTCTCAAGTTGGAAGTAATTTGAAAGATGAAAAAAAATTTGAAAACCGAAAAATGAAAAATTTTTGCCGCAAGGTTTCTCACTGAATTCTAAAATTGAATAAACATTTTTGAAAACCTTTGCTAACATGCCTGCAGAGGACTAATCATCTGTCAAAAAGTCCACGAGGTCAAATGTCCGTTTTCTTTGGTTTAGCCGCCAAGTGCTGTCAAAGTTGGGCGACACGTCTCGTGTATACGACGCGCGACGCGACGTTTCGATGATTGATTGCCGCCCAATTCTGACAGCGTTTTAATTTTTTTTCGTGTTTATCTGGCGACGATGTTGAATGTAACTTTGGTTTTTCTTATCGAGTTTCTCATTACCTACGATAATCAAAATTGTTTCATTTAGTCTAGAATTTTTGTAAGTTCTCTGAAAGAACAACTCTATTGACCGGATTGTCGCGCAACTTTGAACGTGAATAACGGCTAGACTGAAGAAGTAGTTTTTTTTCGACTTTCGAGTTCTTGCAGGTCGCCATCAGATAAGTCTACAGTACGTAATAGGGGGATGACAGTTTAACATCTTAACCTGGGTATAGCAGTTATAGTTTGTGTTGTGTGTAACGAACTGAAGAGTGACTTACATCCTTGACAGACTAGAAAACCTAATGATCATTAAGCGTTAATTACGATATAAATTACTAGTGTGTCACGTCGTCATTTACTTTATGATCATTGATTAGGAGTAACCATAATCGCCGAATAATCGCCGGTGGTCGTGCATCATCGCCGTGATTTTTTAATACCATTGGCCAGCGTTTCTGCAATGAATCGCGATATCTGTCATCAAGTCTGTCATTTCAGTACGCCATTCAGAGTGTCAGACACGTAATTCTGTAATGGAGGAACTGGATCTTGTGTCTTGCCTCTTGCAACAACATTTCTTGTACCAAATTATGAGATGATGCCCGTAGCGTGCACGTATAAGCACGTATGAAAAATTGAAAACTCCCCGTTTTACATAAGAAATGGATGATACGAACATTGCAAACGTGCAGCACGATATCGATTGGCGGCACTTTATTTTTGGGCAAAGTCGAATTTATTGATGAGGAGATGGGTTTCCGTAAGTATCCGTGAGACAGGGAGGTATATAATGCCCGTAACGTGCACCTAGGTATAAGCATATACGAAAATTGGAAAATCTCGCTTTACATAAGAAATGACCGCCTGTTCGCGAAAGTTGGATGATACGAACATTGCGAACTTGTAGCTGGATATCGGTTAGCGGCACTCTATTTTTGGAAAAGTCGAATTTATTGATGAGGAAATTGGTTTTTCCGTAAGTATCCGTGAGATAGGTAGGTTATATTTCTTATCAAATTGATATTAAAATCTTGTAAAACTGACCTGGTCATATGTGGAAGCGCGACTAGGGGGGACGCAGAGCTGTGTTACCGTCATGTAGACACCAAAAGAGCACGGGGCGGCCGCAAATCTGAGTCATCTTGACGGCGGCCCATTCAGGGTCGACAAAAACTCGTCCCGGGAAGCCCCAAAATGAAAGCAAATTGCAAATTGAAGGTACTCACATCAATTTCGGTCCAATACGCAACTTTGAGCGGCTGGGTTTTTTGAAATTTGGTTCAATTTACTTTTTACACGTAAATTCTTTTGCCAATGACAGACTGCACGGCGAGCCTTGTATCGCCTATAATTCTTCAGGGTTTGGTTTGTATTTTTGACTGAAAGAGGCGAAAGGGTTGATGATTGCATGGGGCCCCTTTTTTGGACGAAGGGCATTGTATACTCTTTAATTTGAAGCATCGAAAGTTGAACCAGCTTCGAGAGGTTAGAAATATTTTTGACAAGTGTCAAATGTCAAGGCTCTTTTGATTCATTTATTCATTGGCGAAAATTAAAAACAGTTCAAAAAATTGCTACATTTTCCAATAAAATGGAAAAAAGCGTCAGACATCACGTCCCGCGAAAATGTTCCGGCTATCTGCAAAGGAAGTACGCAAAAAATTTGTTACAAAACTGGTCCGGCCAGAGCAGCCAACTGCAAAGTTTTGGGGATTTTCTATATTTCACATTTGGAAACTTGGAAACAAAATCTCACAGCCGACTAGAATCACGGTACAAGTGAACATAGTATACCTATATAAGTGTTTATTTCCATAAATACTTATTCTTATTCCATACCAATCGCAAAAGCAGTTGAAAAATTGCAAAAAAGTTAGAATGACCACACGATAGATACGAACATAATGAACTATAACATGCATCTGTCAGTTGCCTTGCCATTCGCTAGCCGCGCACATAAACCAGGACCGCGCGAAATAAAAAGTTGGTTAGACTACTTGGACTATGGGACATTGCGATTTTGATCAAGTTATTGACTCATCAGTCTCTTATTCTTCTTTTCCTTCATTTCTTTCGACTCAATACAAATTCAGCATATATTTCGGCAACAAATAAAGATAGTATGGTGTGGTGTGAACATTGCAAGCTTTAATAAAATAATGTTTGCTTTCTTGATTGAATGGAATCTAAGCTAAATACCACCTCACACCTCACCGAAAATATGAAATTATTATTATAATTGTAGATAATAAGGGCAATAATAGCCCAATACTCAGGACCATTCGACAATTTGACATTGACATTTTAGGGGAAAATTTATCGCCACGTTTATTTACGCGCTACGGCGCAAGCTCATCGGCTTATTACGATTTATAGTGTGCCACCCCCAAATTCGCAATCGTCATTCAACGTTAATGATCATAAAGTGTAATGATCATTAACGTGCAGTCTGTCTAGGATATGAGTACTAAGGCCAAACTAAATGTGCCATGCTTTGATGAAATTATTTTTTTCAGGTAATGCCGAACAATTTAATAGCATCATTGACTATATACGGTGATGGAAAACCGTACCAAAACGACGTGGAACACGCGTGACAGAGGCTGTCCGCCACTTACCTCATTCTGGCAAACAGGTACTGGCAACCTTACTAACAAAAAATCACAACTCCACCGAAACCTCCATACCAACCACCCGAAACCACAAAGTAGACAACTACCTACAATTTTTTTCAAATAACGACTTGCGAGTATAACAACTCACAATATTCACAAAACAATAATGTAACTGTACAGTTCCCAGTCCTCCCTTGTATCATAAGGATTAACTTAAATATCGATTAATTGATAGATTAATTCGTATTTTAAACAAAACAAAAAAAGTACATATTGAAAAAAAAATTAAAAAACAAGTACAGGAGTAATCAGACACATAAAAAAACTCGAAAAGTGAAAACAAAGGTGGCAACCCCCCAAAAAAAATCAAAAATTTGAGAAAACCAGAAGAAAAAAAGAAAAGAAAATACATAACCTACCCCCCAAAAAAAGTCGTGTAGCTTTTCTTTTTTGTGACAAGTGGCGGACACACTTATGTGTTCATTTTTATTAATTGAATTTACTAGTTAAGGTATTAAATATTGTACATAATTTTAATTTTGTGAGAGAACAAGAGAAAACCAGAAAAAAAGAATTTTATTACCTTATTATTGATTGAGATATAGTGATTTTATGAAACGAAAGGTGGGCTAAGCCGGCTTATTTAGCTGTATGTTTCAATTTCAATTAAATTCACAGCTAAGTAAGCTGACTGAGCCCACCTTAAGCGCCAAGCGTTCTTTTTAGTGTGTAAGCGTATGGCTCGAGCCAAAGAAACGTATAAAAAAAATGATTGTGAGTGTTTATGTGAGAAATATACGCCAGTAGTAATTTATGTTCTAATTTTTAACTAAATGAAATTTATTGTAATTATTATATTATTTTTAATCGAGTAAGTCACATGTACACGTACACAGATTTATTATTATTAATTAATTATTATGATTAATTTCACACAACATCTACTTACGTTTTATTAGTAAGCTTCGAAAAGGCTGTTTGTTTTTTGTTTTCTTGTTAAAAGATGTGTCAAAACACTCGAGTATTAACTTTACTTTATTATTACATTAAGACGTCACACGGCAATACACCCCATGATCATGATTTTCATTTTGCGTTTTTCGAACTTTTATTTTTTGTTATTTCTAATCACTCAGATCTCATACAATGGCATTAGTTGTTAAATAATGGATGATTATGAAAAAAATTGAAAATGGAAAAAATGTGATTCATGTCATTTATACAATACAAAAGAAATAAAAACTATATTGTCAAAACTCAACACTTGTTTTATTTCTTATTGCGGTGATAATAATTACATTTTAATAATATAACAAAAATATATACAAATCTGTGATAGGACAGAGGTGAGTGGAACAACATTTTCTCAATGTTTAGACGTCGCCGAAAAATTTGTCCAGTTCGGATTGGTCGTAGTCGACTTGGATCTCTTCGAGTAAGGCACTTGGTTGTTGTTTTTGCGGAAGATCCATTTCTGTAAGCATGGAAAACAGGACGTGAACACAAACTGGATAAAAAAGCGACATTTTGCTAATTAAGGTGGGTTTCGTCAGTTTATTTAGCAGTGGTTTCCGAGCGGACATCCTTCGCCAGCGACACCTCGAGTCTCACCACCATCAAGAGCGCGTTTCCGCCAGAGCCAGAAGGCTCCGCCCTTGGCATCAAGGGTGAATCGTATTATAAACCTCTATATTATTTTTTTGCGAAAGTTCAATATTAACTTACTGAGATACAGCTCTTCAACATTCAACTTTTTTATTGATTTTTCATGAATAATTCATAAACGGGTCGAAGCATTCGGCTGAAATTTGTCAGAGACTTGTTTTGAATTATTATTCACTTATTGGTAAAATATTACTGAAATCCAACCAGCAGTAAAAGAAATTAAAAAAATAGTAATAGTTTTCGAATGCAAAGGCAAAGTTAGGGGCCTCTAATTTCTTCTGGGCTATCTCCCACAGGCGTTTGGCTACTTTATTTTTGGACATCCTGTGTACCGGAAGATTTTTTTATATATAAAATGAGCATTCGAACAAACGAGGAAAGTCAAACAATTCAGCAGTTTTTCTCCCTGAGAATGGGGCTCGATTCGAAATTCCGTGTTTCGTGAATTATTCGGGGCTTGAAATGATTATGAAAAATGCTATTCACGATTTAATGCTTGGAGAAAAGCGTACGCATAAGAAAACGTACGTGTGGTGGATAATAATAGTGGCGGAAAAGCTGAAAAATGTCAATTTTGCAGATAACAGAAGTCTAGGTAATCAAGTAGCGTGCGGGCTTCGAAAATATCACACTTAAGTAATATTTGGTAATTTTGAAGGGTCATGAAAGTCACGTAACTTCCATAGATGCTCGTAGGGAAATTACTATTTCATTTACCATATTTTATCGTGATCTACCAATTAATTGCCGTGAATTATCTGGTAAATTACGAGTAAATTACAAATACCCTGTTGGTGAATTACTGCACATGTTTACCATTTTCAAGCTTGTATTTTCCTTGAAACAGCTTATTGCTTGCGGTTGGTTCTGTCAGGTTTTAGACACAAAATAAAACAGAACAAATATGCACTGGATAAAAAAAATTGAAACCTGTATCAAAAAAATTCGTTTAAATACAGAACACACATTCTTTTTTGCTTGTGGACATAATCAAGAAGTTATGATCTGCTTCGAATTTGTGAAAAATTGTCGTGTTTTCTTCATTTTCTTTACTTCTTCGTTTTATTACGTTACACTCACAGAATATGAAGTGAAAGATGGTTTGAGTTGAAAAAAATTGAAATAATGAAAGAATAGAACAAGAAAACAAAAAGAGCAAACAACAAGGGAAAAGTCAACAGAATGGCGGTTATTTTCAATTTGTCGTACAATCGTACAAACCATAATAGGTAGCATTTTTTTCTAACTTGGTTCATACGCTCTATCAATGGAGGTACAAAATATCTTTTTTAGTGACGTCATTACTACATTACTTTCTAATTGATAATGAAGTTTTTTCGATTTTTTCCTCAATTTGGTTTTTACGCTATATCAATACGAATTTTTTTCGATTTTTTTTCAATTGCTTCATCCATACGCTCTATCAATAGAGATAAAAAATATATTCCAATTAGTGACGCAATTGAGCCTTTCTTTCTATTTGGTAATCGAGTTCTTTTTTTCGATTTTTCTCAATTTGGTTCATACGCTCGATCAATGGGAGTACACATTTTTTGTTTCGATTTTTTCCAATTTGGTTCTTACGTTAAACCGATGGAGGTAGAAAATGACCTATTAGTGGCGTTATTAGGCCTTACTTTCTATCTGATTATCGAGTTTGTTCGATTCATTCTTAATTTGTTTTTTACTTTCAATGGGGCCTTGCACTGCCACTTTTACACACCGAGGGCGCCACGACCGTTGGGGGCAAATTCGACGATTTTGACGGCGTTGACGCTTCAGCGACCGACGTCCGTCATTTTATGTCTTGATTTGAAATTTGGATAACTTCTGTTTCTTGCTTGACGTCTCCAGTCACTGTCAGTTACTGGTCAAACTACTCAAACTCCCATGTTTTTCCCGTGGTTACGGCCGCTTTATCGAAGTAGGCGCCCCCCCCCCCCCCCCTACGGTAGTGGCGACCTCACGTTGAGTTTTTCAATTGCAAGGCCCCATTAATGGAGGTACAAAATGAATTCCTATTAGTGACGTCATTAGGCTTTCGCTCTATTTGATAATCAAGTTTTTTCTTTTGATTTTTTCTCAATTTAGTTTTTATGTTCAATCAATGGAGGTACAGGGTGTTCACAATAAAATAACCCCCCTTCTAGGAGATTCCCCGTTGAGATATTCGAAAAACTAAAAACTTTTTCTAAACGATTTTTCCCAGGGATCTTCAATCGATCATCTAAAAGTTTTCAATTGGTACCGTATACAGGGTGTGACATACTTTTTTTTTCTCAAATAGAACACCCTATATTTTATTACGTCATTTGATGAAGCCTTTCTTTCTGATTACAAAGATATATAACATTTATGATTTATTTTGACAAGGAAGCTGTCAAAAAAATGATAAAATAGGTAGTCAAATAAATTAAAAATTAAAAATTACGCGACACCCCGTATTAGGAACGAATTAGACCATTTATCCATGCAGAGTTGAATTCTGCAGACAAAATGCTGCGAGAATAACTTTTTTTTAAGTGAACTGTAGAAACCAAAGCCACCTTGCCGCAAAACAAAATTATTCGACTACCTATTTTATTATTTTTCCGACAACTTACTTGTCAAGATAAATCATAGTGTCATATACAGGGTGATTCAAAAATGGCGCATTTCCTTTCGGGCACGTTATAATGGACGTTGACAGAGCATGGGAAAAATAATTAAAGAAATTAATCGGCCTCGATTTGCAAGTTATTAACAAAAACAAATCTGTCCAATCTGGCAGCATCGCATTAGTACCTACCTGGCACCTTTAGATCAAAGAGGTACATCACAATAGCATTATTGTATTGTTAGGATTGTTACCCTGGAAACTCTGTAGAACCTGCCAGACCATACCAAACATACTTGCCAAATGTATTTTCACGGCACTTTTGAGGCGAAAGACGAATTTTGAAATTTGAAAATACGACTCAAATCTCAGTTGCAAAAGAAATTTTCAATCGGGAACTACTAACGACATGTGACTCTTCGCAAGTAACAATACTTTGCTTTAAAATCATGCAAATTGAAGAAGTTGAATTCTCAACTTCACCTCTTCATAACTCGAAGGATAAATGAGCCAATTTTTTTTTACTATTTTTTCCGTGCTCCCTTAACGTCTCCCACAAAGTACACGGGAGGAAATTCCCCATTTTTGAATCACCCTGTATACAGGGTGATTCACAACTTATGACTTTCCTTTCAAGGGGTTATGGGGCCCCAAAAACTTGACTTCATGTGCTTGAAAATAATTCAAAAAGCTGTATGGTTTACGACGAAAAAATTAATGAAAATTTGCCAAACATATGTGGGACTAATGGGTTTGTTTTTCTATCTGTTGATGAGACATACGATTCAACAATAGTTTAACGATAAGCGAAAATGTTTCTATGTAAACACTCCTCCTTTACCAATAATCGGAGGTAAACATAAATAATTTGTCAGTGTCAACCTCAACTGATGATGCCTCGACTTACTCCCTTTCCTCGTCTCTTTGTCCATTACGTAAGGTAAGGACCCTTATGTTTGGTTGATGGTCGGGGTCGCAATTATCCACTCGGGTTACCTATCTAACTGCATTTGTACCCGCTACTTGTAAATTTTAGTTGAATAGGTAATAATAATGGTCAACTAACGTCATTCTTGACAATAATACCTTATTATCGATCAACCATTATTGAGTATGTTTCCATTGTTTCCCTAGTACCAGATTAGAATTATTCACGTGAGGCATTGCATCGGCGATCCCCAAAAATTTTTTCGATGTTGAGTTCAAATAAGTCAATATTTCAGGATTTTTTTTTCAACTTTTTTCCATCAGAAATAGTTTTTCTGGCACATCCTGAGCTCACCCATGAAAGGAAAGTCACAAGTTGTGAATCACTCTGTATTTGTAATCAGAAAAAAAAGGCACCACCAAATAACGGAATAAAATATAGGGTGTTGCATTTAAAATAAAAAAGTTACATATCACACCCTGTATACGGTACCAATTAGAAACTTTTAGAGGATCGATTTAAGGTCCCTGGGAAAAATCGTGAAGAAAAAGTTTTTAGTTCTTCGAAATATCTTGAAGGGGAATCTACTGGAGGAGGGTGAATTTTATCGTGCACACCCTGTACAAGGTGTTCACGTATAAATTTTATCCCCCTTAGAGACCTTCCTTTGAAGATAATTTGAAAAAGAAAAACGACTCTCCCATAATTTCTTCCGTGGACTTTGAATTTGCCCATAAAAATTTTCTGTGATAATTTACAGTTGCACGCTTACAGGGTGCAACATCGAAAATTTTTCTCGAATTGGACACTCTGTATTTTAATATGGGAACCGATTCAGCTTTTCATCCTGATGATGAAAATATATCACACTTCAACAGAACACATGTGAAAAAGTTGTTGAAATTTGAAAAAATTACTAAAATCTCTGAAAATATCGAACTTTTTTTTTCGAGTTTGTAGAGTTAATTCAAGTTGAGTGAAAGTTTCAAACTATAAGAAAATCATTTTATCAAAATGATGAAAAAATACACTGAGTTACTTTTGGAAAAAAAGTTCGATATTTTTTAAAACTTCATCTTTTGGTTTTAAAATGGGCTCACGGCAGTGTAGAATTTGTGACTTCAATTATTAAAAAAAAAATCATCGCATGCATGTGTTTGCTAGAAAAAACTAATGCCAAATTGACTGAACCAAAGAAATATGGGCGAAGAGATCAATTTCAACTCACAGAAGCTTAAATATATATTTTTTTAATATGAACGGAATCAATCAATAAGTTACCGCGCCATATCATCCGGTAACAAACGGCCGAGCCGAACGGTACGTACCGTCGGTGAAGCAATCTTCACGTAGCATGGATCTGGAATATGGAAATAGGAATACATAGAGGGAAAATGTGAACCTGAAATTAGGGCGATTCCTGATGCATTACAGAAAAACGCAAAATTCTACAACCAATGTCAGTCCGGCACTCACGTTTTAAAGAAATGTACGAACACGGTTGGACCTGATCCGAAGAAATATGGGCGGATAGATCAATTTCAACTCAAAGAAGCTCAAAGATTTTTTGAAAATGAACTGAATCAATCATTAGGTTACCGCGCGATACCATCCGGCAACAAACGGCCAAGCCAAGCGATACGTACAAACGGCGAAGCAATCTTTACGTACCGTGCGGCGTTGCCAAATTGATTTTTTCTTTAAATTCTTCAAAGAAAAAACTGCTTAGTTTTGGTAGTTATAACGTTGAAATCCGACATCCGTGAAGAGAAAGTATACGATGGCAAAGAACAGCAACCTTCTATGTCACCGTTTGCAGAAATTCAGCAAGCTCCTATGTCAAAAAGGGGTACTTTTTAGGAGGAACAAAATTGTACTTTAAACGTGATGTACTATATTTTCTTCCATTTTAGGTTGAAATAATATTCACTATAAATTAAGGTGACATAATGGGATATGAAATTTGATATTATTCACTAGATTTGGCTATAAAACGTGACATAGACGGTTTTGTCAGCAATATATTGATAATTTTTGCAGAATAGAAGCTTTATAGCAGCTTTTTTGTCTGACATAGAAGGGTATTTTCCATCTTGTCGTTGAAATTTTGTGCCACAACCTTCCATCTTTGACATAGAAGGTTATTATCTTCTGCCTTGTCATCGTATTTTCTGCAAAAACCGTCTTTGTCTGACATAGAAGGTTGATATTTGCACTTGACATACGAATTAGTCTCAATTATAATCGGAGGTTTTGTCAGTCGATTAAAGGCTGGAGTGTCGATCGTTTGATTCACTGTGGTATTCCCCCTTTGTTTTGATTGTACGTTGGTACCTGAAGTAGGTACGGTCATTGACGTTCGTAGCGTTTGCCGATAGGAGAGGGAGATGGCGCTGGCGCGAGCGGCAGCCGCAGATAGAAGAAGAGAATCAGCTGTGGTGAAGAACACGTGATTTTTAGTGCTCCGGAGTGCGTCGTTTCCACGTATTCAAGGTCGGTTTTTCTTTGATTATTGTACCGTAATTTTGGCTTCCACCCACTCATCAAATCATGTATTTTGATACACATTTTGCCCCACAATTATTGTACATAACCTGAAATTCTTTGTTCTTTGTTCTCAACGGGCTTGCATAACCCGCAGTTTTTCCCCTTTGAAATCAAGGTGCTTTGCACTGCTTTGAATTTTGTGTAATTTATCTACTCCCAAATGATCTCAATGGTGATGGCAAATTCCGTAAATCTAGTGGGTGTGCACTTGGCGCACTCATGACGTGACCTCCGAACTGCGCTGTCGCGCGTATTTCGAGGTTTCATTATTGTTTCTTTTCCACATGTTACGTCACAATTAGTAAGACGACAAAAAAGAGACTCTGCTACGCCAAAATCAGTCGCTAAGTAGAGAACCGTACTTTTTATGATTCATTCTCATTTCTTTGTTCATTGTTGGGTTATACATGAAAGTAAAGGAAGGAAAAGGGACTTGCACGCTGCTCCGTGTCTGGGGAAGGGTCCACCTGCTTGTATGAATCTGCCTCGTTGAGTCTACTAACATTTTATTATTTGGGGGGAATTATGTAATCTCTTTTTCATATTGTTTAACGTGATCCCTTGCTGTTCCTACTTATGATGCAATTCTGTAAAGGATGGCATTCTGTAGATTCTCTGTTATTTTAAAAGAAATCCTGTCGGCTATTGGTTTGCCTAGTGTAACGGAGCTTTTGTTGGATGTTGTTTTTGGGAATCGCCACATCAGTCTCCTATCTTTTTGCCGCTGCTTCAGACTCGGGTTTGTTCCTTTTTACTGCCCTATTTGACGGACATATTTATTTATAAACATATTCGGTAGTATCACGGAATCTCCTCACCAAGAATGCGTACGTTAAATGTTGGAGTTCGAATGGAGTATGAAAGTGGTGTGAGTACTCAATGATTGTGGTTGCAATTCTCGTTTCTCGATAATACCGACAATGTCCATTCACAAGCTCAACTGTAAATGTCACTTATCTCGCATTTAACGAAAATAAGTGTTTACCTTCGGGAACGAATGTAGGCACACTCAATTTTGCAGGAGTGTTTTCCTATTCGGTCTCACTTCTTTTGCTTTTACCCGCTCTGATCAGTACCTTGGGCGGCCTTGTCGGCACTCTCACCGGCAAGCACCTGAGTGGGTTGATCCCACGTGGGGCCTCATCGAACATAGGCTTCTTGAGAGGTCCTTGTCCATCCCATCAGGATATCACTGAAGTACATCTGACTCCAAATTTACCTCTTCGATTCACGTTGGGGTTTCAATTCAAAATAAGACGGCGACGAAGAGAGGGCCACAGGTTGGCTCGAGTCGTCGCACCTTTGCCTGTACTGTTTACTAATTCTTCTTTTGTTTTGTATGTATGTATCTGTGGGGTTTCTGATGGGTAACTGCTGGGGAATTTCAGGCGAATGCGCTACAGATTCTTCTTCCATCCAATTGCTTACAAAGGTATGACCAACTCCAGCTTCTTTACTTATTTATCTCTCACCTGTCTCTTGTTTTTATTTATCTACCTATTTATCTCTTGTTTGTTTCTTGTTTATTCACCTACACCATTACCTATCGTTTGTTTCTTGTTTATTTACTTACACCATTACTTATCATTTGTTTCTTGCTGATTTATTCACTTGTTACTGATCATTTGTTTCCTGCTGATTTATCCACTTGTTTACATGTCATTTGTTTCTGGCTGATTTATCTACTCGTTTACCGATCATTTCTTCATCGTTTACTTATCTATGAATTTGACTTCTTTTGTTTGTAAAGTGTAAAATTATTTGTCGAGCGTGAAGTTTTCTTTTATTGTTACGTAAATTACTTGTTAACGAAACAAACTTTCAAAGAGGTTCAAGCACCGATTCACGCTGACTTGATCAATGCATCACTGGAGTGACTTCTCTGTCATTTCATCATGATTTATTTACACTTAACTTTTATTCAGATCATTTGGGGCGGGATTTTTCAGCAATCAACCAGGCAATACGCATGGGTTTCTTTGACGTGTTCTTCCCATGTGTGCCTGTCAGCGAATAGGGTCACTTTTCCTTTGCGATCAAATTGACAGTTCGACATGTTTCATGATTTCTTGTTTTGTTTTGTAAATCTGATTTTGTGTTCATTTAATTCTTGTAAATTCCTGCATTGCCTAAATAATTTGTAATGATTTTTCTTGTTTCATTTGTTTGTGTTTTGTTATTCTTTATCCTTGTTGTGTCATTTTATCACTGTCAATTTCTTGTTGTGAGGTGTTTTGAGAAAAGAAACAAATTCATCTGAAACTTTGCAATTGATTTCCAATAAAAACATTCATTTTGCTTGCATTTCATTCGCGTTTCATTCAAGAGTCAAACCTCATCCCCCACGACACATTCTCATCTCGAGTAAGAACTCAACACAACGTAGGTAAAATGTAAACGACGTGGGGAAGGGAAGAAACAACGACGATCACTGCCAACATCGAAAAGAGGGTTACACTATAAAAATGGTCCCGTGACGAGGATACACTACAGAGTGATGCCGTGACCAGGATTACACTACATCACTATTTTTAACTTTGCTGAAATTGACATAGTGGCCCAGGTACTATCGAGTTTCAGCATGAACTAATTTATGGTCGGCCAAATTTTTTATAAAACGACAATAAAGAGTGTCTGCTATAACATACCAAAAGTCCCCTAAAATCCCGTGTCGGCGTCCCCCTTTTTGGGGCGTTTTTCTGAAATATGACAGTTACGTTATAAGTATAACACACAGATATTGGGACGCGCGCCTGTCACCCGGAATAGCTCAGTGGCAAAGGCTTTGATTTCCGATTGATGGATCGCTGGTTTGAATCTTGTTCAAGACACAATTTTTTTTTTGTGGGAGTGATTTTTTCCTTCTAAAAATTATCCAAGGGATGAAAGTGCTTATTCTGAAGCATTTTCGACTTTTTTCTCGAGAAAATAAATCTACTAATACGAGTTCTGGACACATAATAAACAATAAACTGTGATGCCATCATGGCTTCTTCATCACATTTTTCAACTCATAAAATGTAGTTACCTGTCCATTGCGAAATTGTATTTAGGTATTTTTAATAATAATGCTGGACGAGCATTTCCACTTGTCCTCTAGTTTGTTATACTGTCCCATTTCTTTGAGCCACTTCACACAAGGTGGATTTCCTGGGACATTAAATAGAAGCATGGTCACGCAGAAAAGATCTCATAGGTCGTAGTGCAGAAAGGATCCTCCGAGACCAAACAACCACCTCTAATCTACAATCTACAATCTGAACCACTTCCTTTTTTTATATACGCCGGGTCATTCAAAAAAGATGTCCACACCCATTTTTCTCAATATCGGTTAAAGCTAGCGAGTTGCGGTGAAAACCATTGGATTCAGCTGGTTTTTCTGATCAAATTTGATATGTCAACAAAACTACTTCACCAAAACTCTGAGTAGGAGGCACCTCAAAATTTTTGGCGAACGAACGAACGAAGACGAGGATGACTTCTTCAATTAATTCTTGTTATTTACCTATGGGCACAAAAATGTTTCTACAAAGTGTATTTTTGGTTCAAAACTGACTCTTATTTTTTTAGGCCTTCCTTTCAAAAGGTCTATTTTTTTTACTCTTCTTTAATCATTATTGTACATTTCGGATATCGCGAAAATAGAATATTTTGCACATTTGTACTCGAACGGGTGCCCTTTAGCAACACCCTAGTGATAACCCGACAGTTTGGAATCACCTGTATTTTTAATTGATAATGATAATAGATGATTGAATGACAAGGACAAGTGGAAATGCTCGACCAGCATTATTATTGAAAATACCTGAATACAATTTCGCAATGGACAGGTAACTACATTTTATGAGCTGAAAAATGTGACGAAAAAGCCATGTAGCTTCAGAATAAGCACTCTCCTCACTTATCCCTTGGATAATTTTCAGGAGAAAGAAAAAATCACTTCCACGAAAAAAAAAAAGTGTCTTGAACGAGATTCAAACCAGCGATCCATCAATCGGAAATCAAAGCCTTTACCACTGAGCTATTCCGGGTGACAGGCGCGCGTCCCAATATCTGTGTGTTATACTTATAACTTAACTGTCATATTTCAGAAAAACGCCCCAAAAAGGGGGACGCCGACACGGGATCTTAGGGGACTTTTGGTATGTTATAGCAGACACTCTTTACTGTCGTTTTATGAAAAATTTGGCCGACCATAAATTAGTTCACGCTTTGACTTGAATAGCACCTAAAATACCTGGGCTATAGGAGGTTGTTGATTTTCTGCAAATGGTGACATAGAAGGTTGCTGTTTTTCGCCATCGTATAGCTCTATCTACGTATCTACCTGACTTGATAAGATTTGGCTTTGGACACTGTACAGAGTGTCAAAAATTATTTTTAACAAAAATATCCTATTTTTCAGAAAATATGCACTCAAGCTATAAGACATACATACTTTATGGAAAATGTAGACAGACCACAAGCAGATCCAGTCATGTGAAGAAAACAGGGGGCGCCATTTGAAAGAATGAATTATGACCTTCCAAAATAACCGAAATTTAAAAATAATTTTTGATCACCCTGTACATGACAACTGAACTTAATCATCCAGGTGAATAAAGCTGTCCTTTCCTCAAATGGATTTCAAATTTCAAAGTTACTTATAACTTGAAAATTCAGCTCTGAGGATTTTTTGGCTTATATCTAGAATGAAACTGCTGTGGTTTTTTTTCATAGTTTTGGCAGCCAGGCACGCAAAAAACTGCCCGGCATTTTTGAGAAAACAACACAAGGCGCAAGGCGACCAATCACATTTACTCGTTTCTGAGGGAGCAATGGCAAAACATGATTAATTACATTCACTCTGAGGGACCAACGAGTCGCTGGAGGTGACCAATTACATTTTCTTATTTCTGGGAGACCAATGACACTAATGACAGTGGCCAGTGGTCAAAGCTATGAGTCAAACCAAAAAAAAAAAACTTACTAGGAATTGTACCGAGACTCCTGAAGATCTCCAGATCGCTCCTGAACGCCTCCTGGAACACCTGCTGCCTCTCCTTCAGCCCGGCCTGCCTCCTCACCTCCTCCTGTGCCAGACTCTTGTCGTACCGCTCCCGCAGACCCCGCTCCACGTTCTCCAGCGACTCCTCCTTCCTCTCTTTGTACTGCTTCAGGTGGTAGCGGTGCTCCTTCTTCATCTCCTCCATCTCCACCTCCTCGATCAGGTCCTGCAGCTGCACCAGTTCCCGTTCCAGCTGCTCGAACGAGCCGTACAGCTCGTCGATCGTCTTATTGCACTTTTCCAGGTTGCCCGCCAGGCTGCTGCAGGCGAGTATCTGCGTCATCTGCGTCAGATTAGCCTTGTCCCGGTCGATTTTGCGGGCGAACCGGGCCACCGTGGCGGCGACGGCCTCGGCGGTTTCCGCGGTTCGTTCGGTGGTGGCGTGCATGACCTCCCATTGCTTCTGGTAGTGGCTGAGGATGTCGCAGCCGGCGTTCAGGTTGACGCCGTTTTGGGGCTGCGACGTGGCTTCTTGGTTTGCGGGACCGGGGTGAACGAAAGGAATGGGAATGGAGACGCTGCGCAGGAATTTATCTTTGAAGCTGGCGAACATTCTTGTTGAAATTCATAGCTTGTGGCATTCAGAAGAGCTGGAAGAGAGCGATGAGGTGAATAATCGGGAAGGTATTTGTTTATTTACCTTTCATCGCCCACCCTTGACGTTGCAATGGCACTTTCCATCTGATTTTGACAACTGCTGTCAATCAAGACCACGTCAGGAGCAAGCAGGTAATACAGCTATCTGTAATTGGTTTTCAAGACTTTTTTGCGAACAATTCACTGAAACTCAGTGCACCGCATCAAGTTGTAACTGATTGAGTGCGTATTGTTTACATGATGTTTGTAAAAAGAATCGCTTGCGAAAATCTGGAAAGTTTTCTCAAAGAAATGTGGGGATAATACAGGTATCTGTAAGTGTTGACAGTCTACGAATTTGTACAAACTAGTGCAAATACTTACGCAAAAATTGTACTTCATCTCAGTGAGTATCAACCCGCATTTCTAAATAAGACTGATTAGTATATAGCTAGAAAAAGCTGGGATTTGTTTATTAAAAAGAAGATAGAGCATGTGATTTCACGTTGGCACTTCTGCTTGTCAAGGAGGAGTGTTGACACAAGTGACAGTAGTGACAGCGGCGTGGTTTTCAACATAACCTACAAATTCAGCACATGCAATCAAAGCTTTTTCCAAGTATTTTGAACCGTTTCAACCATGGATTCTGAGGTATAACAATAAACCAACACCGAAATACATTTATAAACACCAAATTTGCAGGATTCGAGCAGTGGAAGTGAAAGTAGCGAAACTGAAGAGCGAACACCCAACCTGAAACGTACCAAGCCCCAAGCGGCCCCCAAAAAGAAGCCGAAATTGCTCACGGCCCAAGAACTGCACGAGCTACAAGACGCCGAAAGCGCCCAAAGCTTTTTCGGATTGCAACTCGAAGAGCTTTTGCAAGAAACGCAAGCCAAAACCAAGCATGTGAAAGAATTCCAAAGCTTCCTGGCCGAGTTCGAGCAAGCGGTGGCCGAGCTGCCCGCCCTAGAGAAAAAACCGCAAAGCAAACTCGACAGGGTCATTGGAAATAACAGCTATCTCAAAGCCGATAAAGAAATTGTTATGAGCTTCAGTAAACCCGACGAAAAGGTACAAGTGTTTGGGCTGTGCAAACTGGATGGGGTAACAAAACTTGGTTACGTTGCCAACATCAATGTTACCATACCCAAAGCTTGCTTCAACGTTAAAGATTACTTCGATAACCGGTACTTTGTCCGGCGGCATTGGTATTTAATCTATTTAACGCAAGCTCTGAAAGGGCACAGCTTGGCTTGGGAAAGCTTTGCTGGGAATTGGCTGCTGCCAATTTTAAAAGTTAAACTGAAAAGTGTTCTGGTGAAAATCCATGCGACGCCGCCCGAAGGCTATTTTTATCTAGGCAGAGCATTACCTAGTAGTAAAAACCTCCGTTTGGCCGACGACGAAATGCAATACAACTCAGCCTTAGGCCACGATTTAACCCTATCTTTCAATAATAAACACATTGAAGCAGCGCTACACGGCTTGTCTAACGTAGCAAAAGCTGTTAGACTCATCAAAATCTGGCTCAAGCAACGCGAGCTAACCGACGACTTGTTCGAAGACATCATCACGTATTTTTTCACATACTTAGTCACGAATGGAACCGTAACCGAACACATGAACTTGGCGCAAGCCCTGCGCAACTTCTGGATGTTTTCCAAAAACATCACCAGAAGCCAAGGCCTCTACACCAAGCCGAAAGACGAAACCGGCCTCACGAATCTAAACGAATTCTCATCCGACTACGTTTTCTTGGACAAAACCGGCCACTACAACGTGCTCTCGATGATCGCCGCGGATAAATTCGCCAAGTTCCAGAGCGAATGCGAAATAGCCCTGAACTTGCTGGATAAACACGCTTTTTTCCCGCTGTTCATATCGAAAGTGCACAGAGAACTGCAGTTCGACATGACGGCGATTGTGGAACTGGAAACGGAAGGAGACGATGCTTTGGCGGAGAAGCGAATCCTGGAGGTTCTGAAGAGGGGCCTGAACAAACGGGCGAGGTTGATCGTGCCGTACCTGGCGAAGCAGGAGTGGAGCTGGGGCTCGGTGCCGGAACAGGGCGAAACGCGGGAGGTGCGTTTCGGGATCAGTCTGGATGCGAGCGGCGCTTTCGAATTCGTGGAGCGCGGGCCGGAACTGCACGAGCTGAAGGAGGCGGCCGAGTTCAGACAGTTTTGGGGGGAGCTCGCCGAAGACAGAAGGTATATTGTTGTTGTTTTCAACTTTTTCTCTACAGTCAAGGCTTATTTCAAACGTGGCGTAGAAACGGAAGCGAGAATCGAAATGCTTGTGCTCGGTTTAGTCAGAAACGATACCCCACTTGCCTTTGTCAAAAAAATCAAAATTTGACATTTTGGTTTTTTTTTTGAAAATTTTTCGATATTTTGAAAAATGTAAATAAACGAGTGATGTATCGTATCTTAGTGAATCAAGTATGAGCAGGCAGTTTCTAAGCTCAGTTTTCACGTGAAATCAATTCGTACAGGGTTCTCGGATGAAAATTGTGGATTATTTCGACTTTTTTCATGTTTTTATCTTATCAATAATTTCAAAGTGACAAGAAGTTTTATTTTACATCAAAAATCGAAATGCTTGTATTCGATCTAGTCAGAAACGATACCCCACTTGCCTTAGGGATTAGGAAATTAAGCAAAATTTGACGCTTTTGACTTTTTTTTGGTTAGCGTTCAAAATTGAAAATTTGTAAGCAGACGAGTGATTATACGAAGTGGTTCATAATTCACGAACGCGAAATCCAGACCTAGCCAAAAACAGAAGGTATACATATACAGGTGTCCGTTTTTCGAGGCCAAGCATGGGTATCTCGCTTATCTTGAGAGATACAAAGTCGGTTAAATTAGAAAAAAGTTGCGCATTTCCATGACGATCAATGATCCAAAAAGAAATTTGACGTATCGATTTTAGTTTTTGAGGTATCGTGAGAAAATAGGAATTTGAATTTTTGTTTTGATTTTTTATTCAAAAAACGGTTGAAGGTGGCCTTTTCTAATCTAGACATTGTCAAGGCACTTTTTCAAGGAGAATTCAAAGCTGCCAGAATCTTTATTCTAGCTTTCAAAACAACCGAGATACGACATTCAACTTTTTTCTCTAATGGGCGCCATATTGGATTTTGATATTTTTGAATACGGTATTCTTTTCTTGTTACAACGATGTGCCACATGTCACTGTTGAATAAATGTTCAACATTTACGTTTTTTTTATTGTCGGTGCTGATTTTGTTTCCAAAGCACTCTTTGAAAAATAAAAAATTAATTTTCTGCTCAAAAGCATGAATTTAACAGTGGCATGTGACACATCGTTGAAACCAGAAAAAAATATTTTATTCAAAAATGTCAAAATCCAATATGGCGTCCATAAGAGAAAAAAAAGTTGAATGTCATATCTCAGTTGTTTTGAAAGCTAGAATGAAGATTTTGGCAACAATGAATTCTCCTTAGAAAAGTGACTGCACAATGTCTTAATTAGAAAAAAGACTACCTTCAACCGTTTTTCTAATAAAAAATAAAAACAAAAATTACAAATTTCTGTTTTTTCTCGATATCTTGAAAACTAAAACTGACAAGTCAAATATCTTTTTGGATCATTGATCGTCATGAAAATTCGCAACTTTTTTCTAATTTGACCGACTCTGTATCTCTAAAGATAAGCGAGATACCCATGCTTAGCCTCGAAAAACGGACACCCTGTATTGTTGCTGTTCTTTTCGACCTTTTCTTTACAGTTTACGGCTTAATTCAAACTTGGCGTGAAAACGGAAGCGAGAATCGAAATGCTTGTTCTCGGTTTAGTCAGAAACGATACCCCACTTGCCTTTGTCAAAAAATCAAAATTTGACATTTTTTATTTTTTTTCAATTTTTCGAAATTTGAAAATTTGCAAATAAACGAGTGATATATCGTTTCTTTGTGAATCAAGTACGAGCAAGCAGTTCCTGAGCTCAGTTTTCACGTGAAATCAATTCGTAATGGGTTCTTGGAGAAAAATTGTGGATTTTTCGACTTTTTTCATGTTTCTATCAAAAATTTCAAAGTGACAAGAAATTTTATTTTACATCAAGAATCGAAATGCTTGTACTCGATCTAGTCAGAAACGATACCCCACTTGCCTTAGGGATTAGGGAAATAAACAAAATTTGACGCTTTTGGCTTCTTTTTTGATCAGCGTTTAAAATTGAAAATTTGTAAGTAGACAAGTGATGGTGATATGAGACGGAGTGGTTCATAATTCACGAACACGAAATCCAGACCTCGCCGAAAACAGAAGGTATATTTTTGCTGTTCTTTTCGACTGTTTCTTTACAGTTTTTACAGTTCACGGCTTGAATCGAAAAAGCAAAATTTGACATTTTTTAATTTTTTTGTCATTTATGCACGCATCATATGGAAAATGGCTCCCGGTTAAATTCCCTGAATTTTTGATATGTTGTAGCTCATGAGATACTCATCAAATACCGTGAACCCCAAATTCAAATAATGAACAGTTTTTCACCCACAGGGGGTTGAAGTTGGAGGTTTTGACGGCTTAAAAATGATATTCTGACGTAAATAAAAGCTTTCGATCTGGTTTCTCTTCAAGTTGTGTTTCATGCTAAATGTATTTATTTTACTGTAACCCTTCATGTGCTAAGCCCGCCTAATTATTCAAATTCAAATACTTACTTCCCGCTCATTTGAATTCTCATACTCGGATTGGCCCGCGCTGTCGTCTAGTAGAAGGCAAAGAACCCCACGCTGATAGTTCGATTTGATGTAGCTTAATATTACACTTGTAAAAATAGAAATAAAACCAGAGTAATACCTTTCATGAGCACTTTATTCAAGTTCAGTTATTGAACGAGAATTGCCATTGAATTCGGTAAATTTGCATGTCCTTTCAGTGAGTGACTTGATGCAATGTTTTACACAGAAAGCGGAGTCGTGTTCGTACTTCCATCACTTTTTGTTCAGTTTAATTTATGTTTGTGTTAGAGTAGGGTTAATTAAACCTCGTAATGAGAACAGATTTGTTGAAAGGACGTTCCAGGTTACCTGTAAAACGCCAGCCTCTTTCGGGACTCGTCGTCAACTCTTGACATAGTTATTTAGCTTATCGCCCAGGTTACCTGTAAGCAATAGTCATCTCTACCCAGGTTACCTGTAAGTAGGACCCGTCTCGTTGGTGCTAAATTCCATGACAGGAGACTTAGTTCCTTCATTACGTTAGCAGTCAAACCCACTCTAGATGATTATTAGGGTAGCTGAACAATTATGATTCAAGTACGAAAACCAATCCCGTTTCAAATTCAATTCGTCTGATC
Source organism: Anaspis maculata (assembly GCA_949128115.1). Classification (NCBI taxonomy): domain Eukaryota; kingdom Metazoa; phylum Arthropoda; class Insecta; order Coleoptera; family Scraptiidae; genus Anaspis; species Anaspis maculata. The sequence continues at coordinate 4,877,905 of OX421961.1, forward strand.
TTTGAGGACTCACTTTCGAGATATGCAAATTAGTTTAAAGATTTCCAATGGCAATTCCAACTCAATAGAATTTAGTAATTGGTGAAAGTTTATGTGCATTGGTAAATTATTATTTCATTTTTTAGTTTCTTTCCAAAAAACATGTATAAATTACTGACTTAGGCAAAAGTTCAGTGTGATCGCAAGCAAACAGATTATTTAATAAATGGCGGAACTTTACTCTTTAGGTCGTCTTCGGTTCTTCGGTTTATACCTGCCGGGGTCGGAGGTAGTCTCTGGTCCGGACGCGACGTAGGGGGTTGGCTGTCGGTGGTGGGCACCTCGTCCATGGCTAGCCGGAGATTCTTGAGTCGGTAACGGGGACTCGGTGGCTGCGGGGCAGGCGGAGTAGGTAGTTCCGTGTGGGAACCGGGTCGGCTGGTGACGCGGAAGGTGTGGGTCTCGGCGAAGGGGGTGAGGGCGGTTTTTCTCAACTTCCTCTCAGTAGCTCACCGGGAACCATCAACCATAAGGTGGTCAACCTGGGTGCTTTCTGCTCGGCTCCGGGTAGCTCAGCCCTATAAGACGAACGTAACCCTCCACCGCGACCTCGCCAAAGGTCCCTGGTCCGCTAGAAATATACGCTTATCTAAGAAAACTTCGTATTTGCATCTCTCTTGCGTAAGTTAAGATTAGGGCTTCTACTTTAGTCAAGGGGTGTCGGGGGGAAGTTATTCATCTACATGCTTCCAAGGCAACAGAAGTGTTAGTTGTTTCCTTCTATCGCAGGGAATGATATGGACTCAGAGGGCGTTCGTTCTTTGTCTAACGGTGGAATAGGGATGCAACTTTGTGGTATGCAAACGGTTTCGGAGAAGGGACAAAAGGACTTAACGGAAGCGCTAAAACAACAACATCACCGCTTTGGATGGTCCGGTCCTTGTCTGACTGGCGTACTACTTGTCTCTGCTCTCTGTCTCTCGCAGCACCGCTATCCGATTGGCTGAGCGCCGAGCGGGTGTTGGAACGATGGCTCGGTGGTCCGCTTCGGCCTGCGTCTCGCTTGCTCTTGTGCTTGTGGACTGAAACAGAGAATGGTTAGGATCGCGGTGCTCTTCGAAACGCCGTTTCTCTTTTCCTCCGGTCAAAACCTCGGTCTCATAAGGGTGCGCTGGAGATGTGCGACGTCGACGTGCTCTCGGAGGAGGTACAGGAAACCTCTCGAACCTCATCCTTCGGCGCACGGGGAACCTGAACCTCTCTGGCGCTTGCTGTTGTATGTTGGGTTGTCTAGTTTAAAGGGGCAAATTCGTAGGCGGTTTCATTACAAAAAAATATCAACCCCCTCCTCCACCCCCATCCCCTATCTACCTTCACAAAATTCGAGATTACTCTCAAAAGCCATGCAGATGGCTTCTGTGATTCAAATTGTGAATTTTGACATGAGAATTATTTTCCACCCTAATGTTGGGGTGCCGATTTTCCAATTTTCCTTGGTTAATTTGGCTGAATTTTTGGTATTGTGTACTTCTAATTCTGCTGAACAAAAAGTTCTCATGACAAAACTTATTTCTATGGACAATTTTTGTTCTACAGGGGACTGAAGTAGAAGATTTGAGAGCATAAATATTGAACTTCAGTCCCCTGCAGAACAAAAACTGTTCATAGGAATGAGTTTTGGTATGAGAACTTTTTGTTCAACAGAGTTAGAAGTACACAATAATTCAGCCAAATTAACCGAGGAAAATCGGAAAATTGGCACCCCAACTTTAGGGGTGGAAAATAATTTTTATGTCAAAATTCATAATTTAAATCATAGAAGCCATCCGCATAGATTTTGGGAGTAATCTCGAATTTTATGATGGTAGATAGGGGTTGGGGGTGGGGGAGGGGGTTGATATTTTTCTGTCAAATAAATACATTTAGCATGAAACACAACTTGAAGAGAAACCAAATAAAAAGCTTTTATTAACGTCATAATATCATTTTGAAGCCGACAAAACTTCCAACTTCAACCCCCTGTGGGTAAAAAACTGTCCATTATTCAAGTTTGGGGTTCACGGTATTTGATTAGTATCTCATGAGCTACAACATATCAAAAATTCAGAGAATTTAACCGGGAGCCATTTTCCATAAGAATCGTGCGGGGTCCTTTGTAAATTTGCAAATGAAGTGAGATATCGTTTCTTACTGAATCAAGTACGAGCAGCCAGTTTCTGGCCTCAGTTTTCACGTGAAACCAATTTTCCAGGGTTCTCAGAGAAAAATTGTGAATTATTTCAACTTTTACATTTTTTTGTAGAAAATTTTCAAGTGGCAAGAAATATTACATCAAGAATCGGAAATCTTGTATTCGATCTAGTCAGAAACGATGCCCCACTTGGCGTTCTTGATTTCTCTTTTATTGATAAGCGTTCAAAATTGAAAGCAGAGGAGTGATATACGGGGTGATTTCTAATTCACGAACACGGAATCAAGAGCAATTCACTGAAATGCTTTAGAAAAACCTGAAAAATGTTGGAAAATATAGCATTTCTTTTTTTGGAGATATGGGGCAACTGGGGGGGGGGGAGAACTCCTACCCCCTTCATCATTATCAGCCGAAAAATGTTGTGGCTTGTTTGAGTCAGACTGAAGCAAATTTGTTCTGAACCTTTGGATCTGTTTTCAACTTTTAGTTGTTCTTCTAAATCATTAGGATCATCAATCCGAAACATCTAATTAAAAAAAAATACCAGTTGAAAAATTTCTATGCGAACAAATCGTGATATTTCCTGCCCTGCATCGGTTTGATGGCTTGTGGGACGCAGTTTTTAATTCTAAATTATTGAAATTAATTTTAAATAATTTGACATTTTTGACTTTTTGAGAAATGAAATTTTTCGAAATTTAAAAATTTGTGAATAAACGGGCGATATTTTTTTTAGCGAAACTTAGCAGCCGGTTTCTAGGCTCATCAATTGTACTCTTAAAATTGTCTTACTTAAAATTAACCCGTCCCCATTATATTTCTTATTCCCAACAAATTTTCCGGGATCATTTTTTCCCGAATTTTTCTTACATTTTTGGAATCTCAAGTCGAATTTCTAACATGTCAATAATATACATAGATATCAGAATTTCTTTCAATGAAACACCCTGTACATTTGATAGAAAGATATTTTTGAAACTTCGAAAATATACCAAACTCATGTTTATACTTCATCGTTAACAAAGATACAAGGTGTTTCAGTAAAAAAAAAACGCCGTGTTTCTTCTGTGTAAAAAAAAACTAATACTCACACATCAATTTTTGCCTTTTCTGGTTACGCTTGAACTCAGAATTGACATAAAATATAACCAAATATTGATGTGTATCAGTTTTTCCGTAAATAAAAATATAAACGGCGTTTTTTTTCACTGAAGCTGAGTCTTTGTTCACTGTGTAGTAGACATATGAGTGAGGTATATTTTTGAATTCAGTTAAAATTATCTTTCAGGACAAATATACACAAGGTGTTTCATTTATTTTGGTTTTCTGAAATCCCTGGATATTATTGACGTGTTAAAAAAGTCGACTAGAGATTAAAAAAATGGAGAAAAAATAATTATGAAGGTTTTTTGCCCGGCGAAAATTTGTTAAGAGTAGAAAATGATTGGTGGTGTAGGGGGGGGGGAGGTTAGCAAAATTTATCTCCCTCCGTTATTTTTCTTATTCTCAACAAATTTTTGTCAGACGAAAATTTCCTTGAATAAATTTTTCTTGAATCTCAAGTCGAATTCTTAACATGCCAGTAATATACAGGGATTCCAGAAAAAATAATGGAACAGGCTGTATATATTTTTACATGGATTAAAAGATCTCTTTGAAACTTCAAAAATAAACCAAACCTTCGTTTTTACTTCATATTCAACAAAGATACAAGGTGCTTCAGTGAAAAAAACTGCCGTCCATTGGCATAAAGTGTAACCAAATATTGATGTGCATTACCTCGTTTTTAGCGCATTTTCCATCTTGATGAAAATCGCTATTGCAACCGCTTTGTCCGTCCGTCCGTCCGTCCGTCCGTCCGTCCGTCCGTCCGTTCATCGAACTCCTCCCAAACTAGACGACCTAGCTTTCTAATTTTTTCGCTGTTACATAGCTGCCACTCCCAAAGGAGGGCTAGGCTATATTGGATGTCCATATTGCGCCGCCAACATAGAGAAAACCGCCCCCGATAAACTTGAAATAACATAATATTGCACTTTCTACCAGACCTGATGCTCTAGTGTTCTCATTTTTTGAATAATACATAGTTGCCACTTATAAACGTAAGCCAACAAACATTCCGTCTTCAATATGCGCCGCCAACATGAAAAAACTGCTAAAAACCGCCCCCAAGCACTTTAAAATGAAAAACATGAACCCGAAGACATAGCGATCTGATTCTTTCGGTATATAAATAGCTGACTAAAAATGGGAAAGGATAGGCTACTTTTGGTTAGTCGCCGCCCCCAGATTCCGCCCCCAAACGATAAAGAGTGCAACTTTCACAAATGTTACTGATTGAGATGTTCCCTTCAACATTTAGGAACTGCCAATTCAAATTGTGCAACATTTGCTCAGCCGAAAGCTGCCGCTCCCACACGCCGCCCCCAAAGTAAAAGATAAATGAAAAACATGAACCTGAAGACATAACGATCTAATTCTTTCACTATATTAATAGCTGACTGAAATTGGAAAAAGATAGGCCACTTTTAATTAGCCGCCGCCTCCAGCTGCCGCCTCCAGCTGCCGCCTCCAAGTAAAAAAATGCAACTTTCACAATTTTCACTGATTGTCATATTTCCCTTACATTTAGTAACTTCCAACTCAAACTGTGCAACAGTTACTTTGCCGAATGCTGCCGCCCCCATACGCTGCCATCAAAGTGAGAGATGAATGAAAAACATAAACCCGAAGGCATAACGATCTAATTCTTTCGCTATATAGATAGCTTACTAAAAATGGGAAAGAATAGGCTACTTTTGATATGACGCCGCCTCCAACTTCCACCCCCAAAAGAAAAAAAGTGCAACTTCCAATAATTTCCACTGATTTTCATTTTAATGTTACCTCAAACATTCAGAAACTCCCAACTCAAACTGTGAAAAAATTTCTTTGCCAAACTCTGCCGCTCCCACACGCCGCCCCCAAAGTAAGAGATAAATGTAAAACATAACCTTGAAGACATGGCGATCTAATTGTTCCGCTATACAGGGTGGTGAAAATTTCGATGCTCACCATTGGTATCTTGGAAACGGTAAGAGATACGAGGTCGGTTAAATTGGAAAAAAGTTGCGCATTTTTGTGGCAATTGACAATCTGAAAAGAGACTTCGAATATTTTGATTGGTTCACGATTTATCACGAAAAAACTGAAAATTTTGATTTCAGAAATGATTTTTTATCTTTCCAACCATTCAAGCTATTTCAATCAAACTTGGAAGTTTTATGTTTTTGATCACTCCGAGTCGATCAACGTTGGCAGAAATTTTCCAGGTCTTCTAGATGTCAAATTATGATAGTCAACTTTTGTTTTTCTTATGGCCGCCATATTGGATTTTTGCACTAATAGGTAGAGAAAAACATTAGCTTTCTGAATTAGTAACCAACATGTTTTTTATATGACATTTTTAGCGTCAAATTTAGAAATTTTCATAAATTATTGACAAAATCGGGAATGCTTTGGAAAACAATTGAAATATTATCAATTTTCCAGGCCTTCCAGATGTCAAATTATGATAGTCAACTTTTGTTCTTCTTATGGCCGCCATATTGGATTTTTGCACTAATAGATAGAGAAAAAAATTAGCTTTTTGAATTAGTAACCAACATGTTTTTTTTATGACATTATTAGCGTCAAATTTTAAAATTTTCATAAATTATTGACAAAATCGGGAATGCTTTGAAAAACAATTGAAATATTATCAATAGCAACAACAAAAAAAGACAGATTGTATTCAATTGACATATCTAGGGGCTCGATACCAAGTTGCAGGCGCGAAGTTTGGGACGGCGTAACTCGCCAAATACAGCGCCGTCTGATTAGTTGGGATCCGCCGTTGCTATGGTAACGGCACTTACGGCGGTCTCAGCCCTAACTTAATATCGAGTCGTAACTTCTTAATCGTGTTTTGTGCTTGTTTGCACCGAGAGCTCATAAATTAAATGAGTCAAGGGTGCCTGTGAATCCAAAAACGTGTCAAAACTAGGGTAATCCTTACTCCTTTTCTAATAAATTTGTCAAACTTTAACAAGAACGATGCTAAATTCCGACAGACGTCTTTGAACTCACAGACACCCTTGACCCATTCAATTCATGAACTACCGGTACAAACAAACACAAAACACGATTGCGAAGTTAGATACGTCAATTGCACACCATCTGTCACTTTTTTGTTGTTGCTATTGATAATATTTCAATTGTTTTTCAAAGCATTCCCGATTTTGTCAATAATTTACGAAAATTTCAAAATTTGACGCTTAAAATGTCATAAAAAGAACAAGTTGGTTACTGATCCGGAAAGCTAATTTTTTTCTGTATCTATCAGTGTAAGTATCCAATATGGCGGCCATAAGAAAAACAAAAGTTGACTATCATAATTTGACATCTAGAAGGCCTGAAAAATTTCTGTCAACGTTGATCGACTCGGAGTGATCAAAAACATAAAACTGCCAAGTTTGATTGAAATAGCTTGAATGGTTGGAAAGATAAAAAATCATTTCTGAAATTAAAATTTTTAGTTTTTTCGTGATAAATCGTAAACCAATCAGAATATTCAAAGTTTCTTTTCAGATTGTTAATCGCCACAAAAATGCGCAACTTTTTTCTAATTTAACCGACCTCGTATCTCTTACCGTTTCCAAGATACCAATGGTGAGCATCGAAATTTTCACCACCCTGTATAGATAGCTGACTAAAAATGGGAAGAGATAGGCCACTTTTGATAAGTCGCCGCTCCCAGCTCCCGCCCTCAAACAAAAAAATATTGATGAGTGAAAGAATTTCCATTCAAATCTATTTAGTTGGCAAGTACCCCATTCTGATAACAAAATATGACAATGAGTTTCAAATGAAGAAAGTGGGCAAGGAATGGTGTTTCTCCTTCAACCAAATTTCTTTACGTTCACAATAGGCCTCTTTGAGAAAATGCGCTACTGAGACTCACGCACGTGAAGGCATACTCACTTGTTTTTTCCACTGAAGCACTCTGCATCTTTGTTAACTGTAAAATGAAAACATGAGGGTGATATATTTTTGAATTCAATTGAACAATATCTTTCAACCCAAATATATAGGTGGTTCCATTCATTTTGGTTTTCTGAAGCCCTGTATGTTATTGACATGTTGAAAAATTCGACTTGAGGTTCAAAAAATTTGAGATAAATCAATCATGAAAGTCTTTTCTCGAATTTTTTTGAGAATAAGAGAAATATTATTGAGTGTGAGGGGACCCCTGGTCAATTTGAGGCCGGATAGGCTTTTCTGCTATTTTTATTTAGTTGCTTTTGCTTATTTTTTCGGCGTTTACAGCTAATCGTGAACGTGGCGTGGAAACGGAAGTCAGAATCAGAATGCTTGCGTTCGATTTAGTCGAAAACGATACCCCACTTGCCTTTAAAAAAAAAACAAAATTTGACATTTTTGACTTCGTGATTTTTTTTCGAAATTTGAAAATTTGTAAATTAACGAGTGATATATCGTTTCTTAGTAAATCGGGCACGAGCAGTCAGTTTCTGGGCTTAGTTTTCACGTGAAATCAATTGTATAGAATTCTCAGAAGAAAATTGTGGATTATTTCAGCTTTTCCATGGTTTTGCCGGAAGTTTCAAAGTGACAACAAATTCACAGCCGGAATCACGTTGCGCAATTTTGACCGTGTATGACACGATCCCACTTGCCTTTTTGAAAATTTTCATTTACTTGATGTTTTTGAAATTTTTGTAAAATTTTCAAAATGGCAAAATTGGCAAAAAATGTGATTGATATCATAGCGTTTCTTATTGCATCGTACGCAATAACTCTGTGTTCAGCATGCATTTCGAACGACTCGGTTCTTAGCTTGGCTTTGGAATGAACAGTTTTAGACGAAGCTCAGAGGGAAACTATGCGAATTATCTGTATTTCTGTATTTTGTCACTGGGACGTGACAATAAAATCCAAAATCGATTTGTTCGTGCTCGATTTGCAAGAAATGATATCCCACTATTTACTTTGAAAAACTTTTGAAAATTGGATTCTTTTTTTTTGAAAATGTTCAAAATGACAAATTTAGTGGAAAACCGAGTGATACATCTTTTCCCATTGAATCATGCACGAGGAACATGTTCCTGGACTCTGTTTCGGTGTGATGACTTTTTATTGGTCACATTGCATAATAGAAATTGTGTTTCAAGTTTTTTTGAGAAAAAATTCGAATGTCCAAAACTAGCAAAAGAGCCGCGTGATGTATCGTTTCTTAGTAAATCGCACACGAGCAATACGTTTCTGGAATTTGATTTCGCGTTGTGACAATTTTCAAAGTGTTCCTAGAGAAACTCCAATTTTCATCACCTTTTTCATGTGTTCTGCCGAATGTTTTCAGTGTGACGTAAAAATCAAATCCAGAATCGCAATGCTCGCATGTGATTCAATATGAAATTAAATCCCACTTGTTTTTCCAATGTTTTCAAAAAATGTGGTGTTTAATACTTCAGTGTCAAAATGCGTAAATTAAAAAAAAAATCTTCTGAATGGCAAAACTTGATCTACCAAAGTGACATATCGTTTTCAAGTGAATCGTACACGAGCAACGCGTTTCTGGACTCTGATTTCGAGATGTGACAGTTTTCAGAGTGTTCCTAGAAAAACTTCAATTTTCATAACCTCTTTCATGTGTTTTTCCCGAATATTTTTGATGTGACATGAAAATCAAATCCAGAATCGCAATTCTAATGTGTGATTTAATATCCTCGGCTTCAAGCCGGAATTAAAGTGAACGTTATCTGTTCCAAAGCGTAGGTAACTACTTGTCGTCCGGTTTTTAACAATACCAGATAACAATTCAAGTCGAGGTGAATCTAAAACGGCACGGTAGGTACCTAAGTTGATAAGCCACCCCAGAGAGTGTTATCGGCTTCTTTTTCACACGTGACAATGTTACAAAAACAATAATAATTTTATACATGAAACCTTGTGAATTAAATTCAGAGATTTTCCTTTCAAAATAATAATTACAGATTACAAGTCAAACTAGGACCTTTCGCCCTATAACATCTACGTTAATTTCAAAGTCACCAACAACAAGCTACCACGAGACTGTCGCGGTGGAAAAACTACAGAATTTGTGTACGGATTTCAAAAGATAAAGAATGATGTTAATTTAAACAAAGCGCATATACACTTCGCGAATGGTCGAAAACCGCAACAATTTAATTGCGAGCAGACTGAATTTCAATTTTACCTTTTATTGTCCCCTGAAAACTGTCAATCTATTTTTCTTCCGTCTTTTTCTAGAACGGTACTCGAGTAGTGTTCAGCCAAATATCAACGTGAAAAATGATTATCGTTACGCATTTTAATGAAACACAAGTAATAGAGGGAGAATAAAGCAACACAATAAGCGAAAAAACGCAAAGCTGCTGTACACACGGTGACGGCCTCCTGACGGCTGCGATCGACAATGTGTCGTACGCTGAGACTTCCAGAGTACGGGCGATGGCTGGACTCGGTGTCTTAGAAGCTGGGGTCCACGCTAGTGCGACAGGATTTGGAAACGGCGGGCGGTTTGGAAAATCTTGCACTCAAACCAAAGGCGGGCTCAGGAAATTCCCTGTTGCGTAAATGTGACGATGTCGATGACGGTGACGTTGACGGCTTGCTGGCAAAATCTCCAGACTTTGAAACGGAATGACAGGAAAATAGAGATGTCGGGAACTTGATCGTAGAAAACTCGTTATGTAGCAGAAAAACCGATTGGTGGGTAAAAGAAAGAAACCTACAACAATTCACTCAATTCAGTATCGACTCCAACTCGAAAATATGACAAAAAAAGAAACCAAATCAGTCTTCACCTCCAGGTGACAGACGGTTTCGTTTGATGCGCCAGGTGTGGTTGTACTTCTTTGGACGGCGAAACAATGCCTACTTCAGGTCCAGTACCCTAATGATCCAACGTTCGCCAAATAAACCCGCAAAACAGGCGGTTTCTGGCTTCGAACTAACACAATTTCGAAGACCATTCGAAAGGCAAAAACGTGGATGTACAGCACACACTAGACGACAGCTCCGATGCGAGTTTCAAATTGAAAGAGAAGGAAAGTAGCTACGTCGCTTCGTTTTATTAGATTCTGCCCGCCGGCGCCGTGGGCTAGTTCTTATCTATAGCCAATTGGAGAAAAGCACGCGGAACTCGTTTGCCGGAACGGCCACTGCAAGATAACGAAATTTCCCAAACTACTAGAAAATGAAGGGCAGGGCAGTACTGGACTGGCCCAATCGGTCCAAGTATTCAAAAACAAACAGAAAACGACGCAACACACTTGTTTTTCCAATGTTTTTAAAAAATGTGACGTTTTTGATTTTGGTTTCAAAGAGCGTAATTTTCAAAAAATACTCAAAATTGCAAAACTTGACCCAATAAAGTGACATATCGTTTCTCAGTAATCGACAGCAAGATTATATATTGATAAAACTGAACTTTTTTCAAATTTCGACTCTTCAATTTTGACAGGTGACATGTGCGATGGCTGCGATGCGCAGCAAATCGACAAATGAGAAGTGCAGTTGACTGAGGCGCGCGTTGAAATGTTGACATCTCCCAATCACTTTGGCATCTTTCTCTTTTCTCCCCCTTGAAAATGTATCTTTCATCCTGCTCAGTTTAATAAAATAGTATTTTTTCCAAATTCAACACTAAATTTGATTTGGTTTTCAGGTTCAAAGACGGCACGTTCGCCGTGGCCGTGGTCTTCGACGCCGCGACCATAAAATCGAGACGGGAAATCGTCAGGAAAATCGTCGAGTTCTTGCTGAAAGACAAGTGCAAGCTGAGCAGCTACCGGCTGGTTTACGATTCCACCGAGGAGGCGCTGGTGAACAAGAGGATCAGCGCGCCCTATCCGATGGGCACCAACGAAGAAGGCTGCCTGGTGGCCATCAAGGCGTCCGACGAGCTCGGCAAGCTGCTCAAAAGCCTGGACCTGCCGCTGCCCATCAGCACCATCCGCGGCATATCCACGGTTTACAGCTGCACGGAGGTCTTTCCGCAGGTCGCCTGCAGGCTCCACATCAAGGGCAAAATCACCAACGAACGCGACGGCGCCGCCGAGTTCAACGTCAAGAAACCCGGGTTCGTTCCCAGGTACATCGAACCCATCGAATGCCTCCTGCAGTTCGGTAAAAATTGAGTACTCACCAAAATGCCGCGTTTTAAACCTTCGGTTTTTTTTGCAGAAGACAGTTCGAAATGGATCGATTCTCTGAAAGGGATCGCGTACACGAAGCTGGATTTCTTTTTGATCGTGCAGAGATTATTGCAGAAGCAACACATAACGTCGAAAGTTACCCGCGACTACTTGGAGGTTCTCTACAAAGGCTTGGTGTTTCGGTACAGGATATTCGTGCAAAAAGAAGTTGGATTGTTGATGAAGCAAGTGGAAAATAACGGAGCGATCAAGTACAAAAATACGGCGGAGAGCTTGAGTTTGAAGAAGCGTTGCGATTTAGTGCCCAAGATAATCAGTGCTTTAGGAGGGTAAGTTTGAGAACGTTGTTGTTTGTGTATTTGTATTGTATTTGTATTGTATTTGTATTGTATTTGTATTGTATTTGTATTGTATTGTATTTGTATTGCTTTTGTGTTGCATTTGTATTGTATGTATGTGCATTGTATTGTATATGTATTTGCAGTATTGTTTTTATAAAAAAATTCAATTCTGTCTTCCAGAGTCAAAGACCAGTTTCCATGCTACGGCCCCAGTTCGGCGCTGATAAAACGCTGGCTGCGCTCTCACATGGTCGATACGTATCTGTTCCCGGACATAGCCATCGATTTGGTAAACGCTTCGCTGTTTTTATCGGAGCAAAGCCCGTTCTTGCCTCCATTAACACCTCAGATAGCTTTCTTGAGGTTTCTACGGTTCGTCGTCGAGTTCAATTGGAAAAGCCAAGCTGTGATAGTCAACTTCAACGACAATCTTTCCAGTAAGTCTTACAGATTTCCTTTCTTCTCCTTGGGGCTCTTTACACCAGCCAGCGCTACGCCTGCGATACGTTCACGCTACGCTTACACTACGATATAGCTTTTGAACCGTGCTTGTGAAAAAGCCATGAAGTAAACCATATTCATATTCATATTCGAAAACCAAGGATGATGACCAGCTGATTCTTTCAGCGATGGACACTTTGAATATGATTTTTCACTAAGAAAGATAATTCTTCTTTTTTTTCAGGAAACAACTTTTTCAGTGAAAAATTACAAGTTGCTTTTTCAGTACAACGCAATCATTCAAAACAAGATTCTGGCAAATTTGAGCCGAATACCGTTTATTTATGAAAAACCAATAAAAAATTCAAACTTCGAAGAGCTGTTGTATCTCGTTGTTCGGACACCATCTATACAAAACTTGAAAATAGAGCTCAGAAACGTTTTGCTCGTGTACGATTTACTAAGAAACGATATGTCACTTCATCATGTCTGGTTTTGCCATTTTGAACATTTTTTGAAATTTTACGCATTTTGGAACAAAAATCAAAAACATCACATTTTCAAAAAACGTTGATAAAACAAGTGGGGTATCATTTCATATCAAATCACATATGGGCAATGCGATTCTGAATTTGATTTTCATGTCACATTGAAAACTTTTGAGAAAACACATGAAAAATGTGAAAAAAATTGGAGTTTTTCTAGAAACCCTTCGAAAGCTGCCACAACGCGAAATCAAAGTACAGAAACGTATGGCTCGTGTACGATTTACTAAGAAAAGATAATGTCACTCCATTATGTCTGTTTTTTTTTATTTTGAACATTTTTTGAAATTTTACGCATTTTGGAACAAAAATCAAAAACATCACGTTTCTGAAAAACATTGAAAAAACAAGTGGGGTATCATTTCATATCAAATCACATATGGGCAATGCGATTCTGAATTTGATTTTCATGTCACATTGAAAACTTTTGGGGAAACACATGAAAAATGTGAAAAAAAATTGGAGTTCTTCTAGAAACCCTTCGAAAGCTGCCACAACGCGAAATCAAAGTACAGAAACGTATTGCTCGTGTACGATTTACTAAGAAAAGATATGTCACTCCATTATGTCTGTTTTTTTTTATTTTGAACATTTTTTGAAATTTTACGCATTGTGGAACAAAAATCAAAAACATCACGTTTCTGAAAAACATTGAAAAAACAAGTGGGGTATCATTTCATATCAAATCACATATGGGCAATGCGATTCTGAATTTGATTTTCATGTCACATTGAAAACTTTTGGGGAAACACATGAAAAATGTGAAAAAATTGGAGTTTTTCTAGAAATCCTTCGAAAGCTGCCACAACGTGAAATCAAAGTACAGAAACTTATTGTTCGTGTACGATTTTCTAAGAAAAGATATGTCACTCCATTATGTCTGGTTTTTTCCATTTTGAACATTTTTTGAAATTTTACGCATTTTGGAACAAAAATCAAAAACATCACGTTTTTAAAAAACATTGAAAAATCAAGTGGGGTATCATTTTATATCAAATCACATATTGGGCAATGCGATTCTGAATTTGATTTTCATGTCACATTGGAAACATTTGGGGAAACACATGAAAAATGTGAAAAAAATTGGAGTTTTTCTAGAAACCCTTCGAAAGCTGCCACAACGCGAAACCAAAGTACAGAAACGTATTGCTCCTGTAAGATTTACTAAGAAAAGATATGTCACTCAATTATGTCTGTTTTTTTTCCATTTTGAACATTTTTTGAAATTTTACGCATTTTGGAACAAAAATCAAAAACATCACGTTTCTGAAAAACATTGAAAAATCAAGTGGGGTATCATTTTATATCAAATCACATATTGGGCAATGCGATTCTGAATTTGATTTTCATGTCACATTGAAAACATTTGGGGAAACACATGAAAAATGTGAAAAAAATTGGAGTTTTTCTAGAAACCCTTCGAAAGCTGCCACAACGCGAAATCAAAGTACAGAAACGTATTGCTCCTGTACGATTTACTAAGAAAAGATATGTCACTCAATTATGTCTGTTTTTTTTCCATTTTGAACATTTTTTGAAATTTTACGCATTTTGGAACAAAAATCAAAAACATCACGTTTCTGAAAAACATTGAAAAATCAAGTGGGGTATCATTTTATATCAAATCACATATTGGGCAATGCGATTCTGAATTTGATTTTCATGTCACATTGAAAACATTTGGGGAAACACATGAAAAATGTGAAAAAAATTGGAGTTTTTCTAGAAACCCTTCGAAAGCTGCCACAACGCGAAACCAAAGTACAGAAACGTATTGCTCCTGTAAGATTTACTAAGAAAAGATATGTCACTCAATTATGTCTGTTTTTTTTCCATTTTGAACATTTTTTGAAATTTTACGCATTTTGGAACAAAAATCAAAAACATCACGTTTCTGAAAAACATTGAAAAATCAAGTGGGGTATCATTTTATATCAAATCACATATTGGGCAATGCGATTCTGAATTTGATTTTCATGTCACATTGAAAACATTTGGGGAAACACATGAAAAATGTGAAAAAAATTGGAGTTTTTCTAGAAACCCTTCGAAAGCTGCCACAACGTGAAATCAAAGTACAGAAACTTATTGTTCGTGTACGATTTTCTAAGAAAAGATATGTCACTCCATTATGTCTGGTTTTTTCCATTTTGAACATTTTTTGAAATTTTACGCATTTTGGAACAAAAATCAAAAACATCACGTTTTTAAAAAACATTGAAAAATCAAGTGGGGTATCATTTTATATCAAATCACATATTGGGCAATGCGATTCTGAATTTGATTTTCATGTCACATTGGAAACATTTGGGGAAACACATGAAAAATGTGAAAAAAATTGGAGTTTTTCTAGAAACCCTTCGAAAGCTGCCACAACGCGAAACCAAAGTACAGAAACGTATTGCTCCTGTAAGATTTACTAAGAAAAGATATGTCACTCAATTATGTCTGTTTTTTTTCCATTTTGAACATTTTTTGAAATTTTACGCATTTTGGAACAAAAATCAAAAACATCACGTTTCTGAAAAACATTGAAAAATCAAGTGGGGTATCATTTTATATCAAATCACATATTGGGCAATGCGATTCTGAATTTGATTTTCATGTCACATTGAAAACATTTGGGGAAACACATGAAAAATGTGAAAAAAATTGGAGTTTTTCTAGAAACCCTTCGAAAGCTGCCACAACGCGAAATCAAAGTACAGAAACGTATTGCTCCTGTACGATTTACTAAGAAAAGATATGTCAGTCCATTATGTCTGGTTTTTTCCATTTTGAACATTTTATGAAATTTCACGCATTTTGGAACAAAAATCAAAAACATCACGTTTCTGAAAAACATTGAAAAAACAAGTGGGGTATCATTTTATATCAAATCAAATACGGGCAATGCGATTCCGAATTTGATTTTCATGTCGGTCATGTCACATTGAAAACATTTGGGGAAACACATGACAAATGTGAAAAAAATTGGAGTTTTCCTAGAAACCCTTCGAAAGCTGCCACAACGCGATATCAAAGTACAGAAACGTATTGCTCGTGTACGATTTACTAAGAAAAGATTTGTCACTCCATTATGTCTGTTTTTTTCCATTTTGAACATTTTTTGAAATTTTACGCATTTTGGAACAAAAATCAAAAACATCAAGTTTCTAAAAAACATTGAAAAATCAAGTGGGGTATCATTTTATATCAAATCACATATTGGGCAATGCGATTCTGAATTTGATTTTCATGTCACATTGAAAACATTTGGGGAAACACATGAAAAAAGTGAAAAAAATTGGAGTTTTTCTAGAAACCCTTCGAAAGCTGCCACAACGCGAAATCAAAGTACAGAAACGTATTGCTTGTATACGATTTACTAAAAAAGGATATGTCACTCCATTATGTCTGTTTTTTTCCATTTTGAACATTTTTTGATATTTTACGCATTTTGGAACAAAAATCAAAATCATCACGTTTCTGAAAAACATTGAAAAAACAAGTGGGGTATCATTTTATATCAAATCAGATATGGGCAATGCGATTCTGAATTTGATTTTCATGTCACATTGAAAACATTTGGGGAAACACATGAAAAATGTGAAAAAAATTGGAGTTTTTCTAGAAATCCTTCGAAAGCTGCCACAACGCGAAATCAAAGTACAGAAACGTATTGCTCGTGTACGATTTACTAAGAAAAGATATGTCACTCCATTATGTCTGTTTTTTTTTTATTTTGAACATTTTTTGAAATTTTACGCATTTTGGAACAAAAATCAAAAACATCACGTTTCTGAAAAACATTGAAAAAACAAGTGGGGTATCATTTCATATCAAATCACATATGGGCAATGCGATTCTGAATTTGATTTTCATGTCACATTGAAAACTTTTGGGGAAACACATGAAAAATGTGAAAAAAAATTGGAGTTCTTCTAGAAACCCTTCGAAAGCTGCCACAACGCGAAATCAAAGTACAGAAACGTATTGCTCGTGTACGATTTACTAAGAAAAGATATGTCACTCCATTATGTCTGTTTTTTTTTATTTTGAACATTTTTTGAAATTTTACGCATTGTGGAAAAAAATCAAAAACATCACGTTTCTGAAAAACATTGAAAAAACAAGTGGGGTATCATTTCATATCAAATCACATATGGGCAATGCGATTCTGAATTTGATTTTCATGTCACATTGAAAACTTTTGGGGAAACACATGAAAAATGTGAAAAAATTGGAGTTTTTCTAGAAATCCTTCGAAAGCTGCCACAACGTGAAATCAAAGTACAGAAACTTATTGTTCGTGTACGATTTTCTAAGAAAAGATATGTCACTCCATTATGTCTGGTTTTTTCCATTTTGAACATTTTTTGAAATTTTACGCATTTTGGAACAAAAATCAAAAACATCACGTTTTTAAAAAACATTGAAAAATCAAGTGGGGTATCATTTTATATCAAATCACATATTGGGCAATGCGATTCTGAATTTGATTTTCATGTCACATTGGAAACATTTGGGGAAACACATGAAAAATGTGAAAAAAATTGGAGTTTTTCTAGAAACCCTTCGAAAGCTGCCACAACGCGAAACCAAAGTACAGAAACGTATTGCTCCTGTAAGATTTACTAAGAAAAGATATGTCACTCAATTATGTCTGTTTTTTTTCCATTTTGAACATTTTTTGAAATTTTACGCATTTTGGAACAAAAATCAAAAACATCACGTTTCTGAAAAACATTGAAAAATCAAGTGGGGTATCATTTTATATCAAATCACATATTGGGCAATGCGATTCTGAATTTGATTTTCATGTCACATTGAAAACATTTGGGGAAACACATGAAAAATGTGAAAAAAATTGGAGTTTTTCTAGAAACCCTTCGAAAGCTGCCACAACGCGAAATCAAAGTACAGAAACGTATTGCTCCTGTACGATTTACTAAGAAAAGATATGTCAGTCCATTATGTCTGGTTTTTTCCATTTTGAACATTTTATGAAATTTCACGCATTTTGGAACAAAAATCAAAAACATCACGTTTCTGAAAAACATTGAAAAAACAAGTGGGGTATCATTTTATATCAAATCAAATACGGGCAATGCGATTCCGAATTTGATTTTCATGTCAGTCATGTCACATTGAAAACATTTGGGGAAACACATGACAAATGTGAAAAAAATTGGAGTTTTCCTAGAAACCCTTCGAAAGCTGCCACAACGCGATATCAAAGTACAGAAACGTATTGCTCGTGTACGATTTACTAAGAAAAGATTTGTCACTCCATTATGTCTGTTTTTTTCCATTTTGAACATTTTTTGAAATTTTACGCATTTTGGAACAAAAATCAAAAACATCAAGTTTCTAAAAAACATTGAAAAATCAAGTGGGGTATCATTTTATATCAAATCACATATTGGGCAATGCGATTCTGAATTTGATTTTCATGTCACATTGAAAACATTTGGGGAAACACATGAAAAAAGTGAAAAAAATTGGAGTTTTTCTAGAAACCCTTCGAAAGCTGCCACAACGCGAAATCAAAGTACAGAAACGTATTGCTTGTATACGATTTACTAAAAAAGGATATGTCACTCCATTATGTCTGTTTTTTTCCATTTTGAACATTTTTTGATATTTTACGCATTTTGGAACAAAAATCAAAAACATCACGTTTCTGAAAAACATTGAAAAAACAAGTGGGGTATCATTTCATATCAAATCACATATGGGCAATGCGATTCTGAATTTGATTTTCATGTCACATTGAAAACTTTTGGGGAAACACATGAAAAATGTGAAAAAAAATTGGAGTTCTTCTAGAAACCCTTCGAAAGCTGCCACAACGCGAAATCAAAGTACAGAAACGTATTGCTCGTGTACGATTTACTAAGAAAAGATATGTCACTCCATTATGTCTGTTTTTTTTTATTTTGAACATTTTTTGAAATTTTACGCATTGTGGAACAAAAATCAAAAACATCACGTTTCTGAAAAACATTGAAAAAACAAGTGGGGTATCATTTCATATCAAATCACATATGGGCAATGCGATTCTGAATTTGATTTTCATGTCACATTGAAAACTTTTGGGGAAACACATGAAAAATGTGAAAAAATTGGAGTTTTTCTAGAAATCCTTCGAAAGCTGCCACAACATGAAATCAAAGTACAGAAACTTATTGTTCGTGTACGATTTTCTAAGAAAAGATATGTCACTCCATTATGTCTGGTTTTTTCCATTTTGAACATTTTTTGAAATTTTACGCATTTTGGAACAAAAATCAAAAACATCACGTTTTTAAAAAACATTGAAAAATCAAGTGGGGTATCATTTTATATCAAATCACATATTGGGCAATGCGATTCTGAATTTGATTTTCATGTCACATTGGAAACATTTGGGGAAACACATGAAAAATGTGAAAAAAATTGGAGTTTTTCTAGAAACCCTTCGAAAGCTGCCACAACGCGAAACCAAAGTACAGAAACGTATTGCTCCTGTAAGATTTACTAAGAAAAGATATGTCACTCAATTATGTCTGTTTTTTTTCCATTTTGAACATTTTTTGAAATTTTACGCATTTTGGAACAAAAATCAAAAACATCACGTTTCTGAAAAACATTGAAAAATCAAGTGGGGTATCATTTTATATCAAATCACATATTGGGCAATGCGATTCTGAATTTGATTTTCATGTCACATTGAAAACATTTGGGGAAACACATGAAAAATGTGAAAAAAATTGGAGTTTTTCTAGAAACCCTTCGAAAGCTGCCACAACGCGAAATCAAAGTACAGAAACGTATTGCTCCTGTACGATTTACTAAGAAAAGATATGTCACTCAATTATGTCTGTTTTTTTTCCATTTTGAACATTTTTTGAAATTTTACGCATTTTGGAACAAAAATCAAAAACATCACGTTTCTGAAAAACATTGAAAAATCAAGTGGGGTATCATTTTATATCAAATCACATATTGGGCAATGCGATTCTGAATTTGATTTTCATGTCACATTGAAAACATTTGGGGAAACACATGAAAAATGTGAAAAAAATTGGAGTTTTTCTAGAAACCCTTCGAAAGCTGCCACAACGCGAAACCAAAGTACAGAAACGTATTGCTCCTGTAAGATTTACTAAGAAAAGATATGTCACTCAATTATGTCTGTTTTTTTTCCATTTTGAACATTTT
Organism: Anaspis maculata; assembly: GCA_949128115.1. Lineage (NCBI taxonomy): Eukaryota > Metazoa > Arthropoda > Insecta > Coleoptera > Scraptiidae > Anaspis > Anaspis maculata. The sequence goes on from OX421961.1 coordinate 4,897,805, forward strand.
TTGAAATTTTACGCATTTTGGAACAAAAATCAAAAACATCACGTTTCTGAAAAACATTGAAAAATCAAGTGGGGTATCATTTTATATCAAATCACATATTGGGCAATGCGATTCTGAATTTGATTTTCATGTCACATTGAAAACATTTGGGGAAACACATGAAAAATGTGAAAAAAATTGGAGTTTTTCTAGAAACCCTTCGAAAGCTGCCACAACGTGAAATCAAAGTACAGAAACTTATTGTTCGTGTACGATTTTCTAAGAAAAGATATGTCACTCCATTATGTCTGGTTTTTTCCATTTTGAACATTTTTTGAAATTTTACGCATTTTGGAACAAAAATCAAAAACATCACGTTTTTAAAAAACATTGAAAAATCAAGTGGGGTATCATTTTATATCAAATCACATATTGGGCAATGCGATTCTGAATTTGATTTTCATGTCACATTGGAAACATTTGGGGAAACACATGAAAAATGTGAAAAAAATTGGAGTTTTTCTAGAAACCCTTCGAAAGCTGCCACAACGCGAAACCAAAGTACAGAAACGTATTGCTCCTGTAAGATTTACTAAGAAAAGATATGTCACTCAATTATGTCTGTTTTTTTTCCATTTTGAACATTTTTTGAAATTTTACGCATTTTGGAACAAAAATCAAAAACATCACGTTTCTGAAAAACATTGAAAAATCAAGTGGGGTATCATTTTATATCAAATCACATATTGGGCAATGCGATTCTGAATTTGATTTTCATGTCACATTGAAAACATTTGGGGAAACACATGAAAAATGTGAAAAAAATTGGAGTTTTTCTAGAAACCCTTCGAAAGCTGCCACAACGCGAAATCAAAGTACAGAAACGTATTGCTCCTGTACGATTTACTAAGAAAAGATATGTCAGTCCATTATGTCTGGTTTTTTCCATTTTGAACATTTTATGAAATTTCACGCATTTTGGAACAAAAATCAAAAACATCACGTTTCTGAAAAACATTGAAAAAACAAGTGGGGTATCATTTTATATCAAATCAAATACGGGCAATGCGATTCCGAATTTGATTTTCATGTCGGTCATGTCACATTGAAAACATTTGGGGAAACACATGACAAATGTGAAAAAAATTGGAGTTTTCCTAGAAACCCTTCGAAAGCTGCCACAACGCGATATCAAAGTACAGAAACGTATTGCTCGTGTACGATTTACTAAGAAAAGATTTGTCACTCCATTATGTCTGTTTTTTTCCATTTTGAACATTTTTTGAAATTTTACGCATTTTGGAACAAAAATCAAAAACATCAAGTTTCTAAAAAACATTGAAAAATCAAGTGGGGTATCATTTTATATCAAATCACATATTGGGCAATGCGATTCTGAATTTGATTTTCATGTCACATTGAAAACATTTGGGGAAACACATGAAAAAAGTGAAAAAAATTGGAGTTTTTCTAGAAACCCTTCGAAAGCTGCCACAACGCGAAATCAAAGTACAGAAACGTATTGCTTGTATACGATTCACTAAAAAAGGATATGTCACTCCATTATGTCTGTTTTTTTCCATTTTGAACATTTTTTGATATTTTACGCATTTTGGAACAAAAATCAAAAACATCACGTTTCTGAAAAACATTGAAAAAACAAGTGGGGTATCATTTTATATCAAATCAGATATGGGCAATGCGATTCTGAATTTGATTTTCATGTCACATTGAAAACATTTGGGGAAACACATGAAAAATGTGAAAAAAATTGGAGTTTTTCTAGAAATCCTTCGAAAGCTGCCACAACGCGAAATCAAAGTACAGAAACGTATTGCTCGTGTACGATTTACTAAGAAAAGATATGTCACTCCATTATGTCTGTTTTTTTTTTATTTTGAACATTTTTTGAAATTTTACGCATTTTGGAACAAAAATCAAAAACATCACGTTTCTGAAAAACATTGAAAAAACAAGTGGGGTATCATTTCATATCAAATCACATATGGGCAATGCGATTCTGAATTTGATTTTCATGTCACATTGAAAACTTTTGGGGAAACACATGAAAAATGTGAAAAAAAATTGGAGTTCTTCTAGAAACCCTTCGAAAGCTGCCACAACGCGAAATCAAAGTACAGAAACGTATTGCTCGTGTACGATTTACTAAGAAAAGATATGTCACTCCATTATGTCTGTTTTTTTTTATTTTGAACATTTTTTGAAATTTTACGCATTGTGGAACAAAAATCAAAAACATCACGTTTCTGAAAAACATTGAAAAAACAAGTGGGGTATCATTTCATATCAAATCACATATGGGCAATGCGATTCTGAATTTGATTTTCATGTCACATTGAAAACTTTTGGGGAAACACATGAAAAATGTGAAAAAATTGGAGTTTTTCTAGAAATCCTTCGAAAGCTGCCACAACGTGAAATCAAAGTACAGAAACTTATTGTTCGTGTACGATTTTCTAAGAAAAGATATGTCACTCCATTATGTCTGGTTTTTTCCATTTTGAACATTTTTTGAAATTTTACGCATTTTGGAACAAAAATCAAAAACATCACGTTTTTAAAAAACATTGAAAAATCAAGTGGGGTATCATTTTATATCAAATCACATATTGGGCAATGCGATTCTGAATTTGATTTTCATGTCACATTGGAAACATTTGGGGAAACACATGAAAAATGTGAAAAAAATTGGAGTTTTTCTAGAAACCCTTCGAAAGCTGCCACAACGCGAAACCAAAGTACAGAAACGTATTGCTCCTGTAAGATTTACTAAGAAAAGATATGTCACTCAATTATGTCTGTTTTTTTTCCATTTTGAACATTTTTTGAAATTTTACGCATTTTGGAACAAAAATCAAAAACATCACGTTTCTGAAAAACATTGAAAAATCAAGTGGGGTATCATTTTATATCAAATCACATATTGGGCAATGCGATTCTGAATTTGATTTTCATGTCACATTGAAAACATTTGGGGAAACACATGAAAAATGTGAAAAAAATTGGAGTTTTTCTAGAAACCCTTCGAAAGCTGCCACAACGCGAAATCAAAGTACAGAAACGTATTGCTCCTGTACGATTTACTAAGAAAAGATATGTCAGTCCATTATGTCTGGTTTTTTCCATTTTGAACATTTTATGAAATTTCACGCATTTTGGAACAAAAATCAAAAACATCACGTTTCTGAAAAACATTGAAAAAACAAGTGGGGTATCATTTTATATCAAATCAAATACGGGCAATGCGATTCCGAATTTGATTTTCATGTCCGTCATGTCACATTGAAAACATTTGGGGAAACACATGACAAATGTGAAAAAAATTGGAGTTTTCCTAGAAACCCTTCGAAAGCTGCCACAACGCGATATCAAAGTACAGAAACGTATTGCTCGTGTACGATTTACTAAGAAAAGATTTGTCACTCCATTATGTCTGTTTTTTTCCATTTTGAACATTTTTTGAAATTTTACGCATTTTGGAACAAAAATCAAAAACATCAAGTTTCTAAAAAACATTGAAAAATCAAGTGGGGTATCATTTTATATCAAATCACATATTGGGCAATGCGATTCTGAATTTGATTTTCATGTCACATTGAAAACATTTGGGGAAACACATGAAAAAAGTGAAAAAAATTGGAGTTTTTCTAGAAACCCTTCGAAAGCTGCCACAACGCGAAATCAAAGTACAGAAACGTATTGCTTGTATACGATTTACTAAAAAAGGATATGTCACTCCATTATGTCTGTTTTTTTCCATTTTGAACATTTTTTGATATTTTACGCATTTTGGAACAAAAATCAAAAACATCACGTTTCTGAAAAACATTGAAAAAACAAGTGGGGTATCATTTTATATCAAATCAGATATGGGCAATGCGATTCTGAATTTGATTTTCATGTCACATTGAAAACATTTGGGGAAACACATGAAAAATGTGAAAAAAATTGGAGTTTTTCTAGAAATCCTTCGAAAGCTGCCACAACGCGAAATCAAAGTACAGAAACGTATTGCTCGTGTACGATTTACTAAGAAAAGATATGTCACTCCATTATGTCTGTTTTTTTTTTATTTTGAACATTTTTTGAAATTTTACGCATTTTGGAACAAAAATCAAAAACATCACGTTTCTGAAAAACATTGAAAAAACAAGTGGGGTATCATTTCATATCAAATCACATATGGGCAATGCGATTCTGAATTTGATTTTCATGTCACATTGAAAACTTTTGGGGAAACACATGAAAAATGTGAAAAAAAATTGGAGTTCTTCTAGAAACCCTTCGAAAGCTGCCACAACGCGAAATCAAAGTACAGAAACGTATTGCTCGTGTACGATTTACTAAGAAAAGATATGTCACTCCATTATGTCTGTTTTTTTTTATTTTGAACATTTTTTGAAATTTTACGCATTGTGGAACAAAAATCAAAAACATCACGTTTCTGAAAAACATTGAAAAAACAAGTGGGGTATCATTTCATATCAAATCACATATGGGCAATGCGATTCTGAATTTGATTTTCATGTCACATTGAAAACTTTTGGGGAAACACATGAAAAATGTGAAAAAATTGGAGTTTTTCTAGAAATCCTTCGAAAGCTGCCACAACGTGAAATCAAAGTACAGAAACTTATTGTTCGTGTACGATTTTCTAAGAAAAGATATGTCACTCCATTATGTCTGGTTTTTTCCATTTTGAACATTTTTTGAAATTTTACGCATTTTGGAACAAAAATCAAAAACATCACGTTTTTAAAAAACATTGAAAAATCAAGTGGGGTATCATTTTATATCAAATCACATATTGGGCAATGCGATTCTGAATTTGATTTTCATGTCACATTGGAAACATTTGGGGAAACACATGAAAAATGTGAAAAAAATTGGAGTTTTTCTAGAAACCCTTCGAAAGCTGCCACAACGCGAAACCAAAGTACAGAAACGTATTGCTCCTGTAAGATTTACTAAGAAAAGATATGTCACTCAATTATGTCTGTTTTTTTTCCATTTTGAACATTTTTTGAAATTTTACGCATTTTGGAACAAAAATCAAAAACATCACGTTTCTGAAAAACATTGAAAAATCAAGTGGGGTATCATTTTATATCAAATCACATATTGGGCAATGCGATTCTGAATTTGATTTTCATGTCACATTGAAAACATTTGGGGAAACACATGAAAAATGTGAAAAAAATTGGAGTTTTTCTAGAAACCCTTCGAAAGCTGCCACAACGCGAAATCAAAGTACAGAAACGTATTGCTCCTGTACGATTTACTAAGAAAAGATATGTCAGTCCATTATGTCTGGTTTTTTCCATTTTGAACATTTTATGAAATTTCACGCATTTTGGAACAAAAATCAAAAACATCACGTTTCTGAAAAACATTGAAAAAACAAGTGGGGTATCATTTTATATCAAATCAAATACGGGCAATGCGATTCCGAATTTGATTTTCATGTCAGTCATGTCACATTGAAAACATTTGGGGAAACACATGACAAATGTGAAAAAAATTGGAGTTTTCCTAGAAACCCTTCGAAAGCTGCCACAACGCGATATCAAAGTACAGAAACGTATTGCTCGTGTACGATTTACTAAGAAAAGATATGTCACTCCATTATGTCTGGTTTTTTCCATTTTGAACATTTTATGAAATTTCACGCATTTTGGAACAAAAATCAAAAACATCAAGTTTCTAAAAAACATTGAAAAATCAAGTGGGGTATCATTTTATATCAAATCACATATTGGGCAATGCGATTCTGAATTTGATTTTCATGTCACATTGAAAACATTTGGGGAAACACATGAAAAAAGTGAAAAAAATTGGAGTTTTTCTAGAAACCCTTCGAAAGCTGCCACAACGCGAAATCAAAGTACAGAAACGTATTGCTCGTGTACGATTTACTAAGAAAAGATATGTCACTCCATTATGTCTGTTTTTTTTTTATTTTGAACATTTTTTGAAATTTTACGCATTTTGGAACAAAAATCAAAAACATCACGTTTCTGAAAAACATTGAAAAAACAAGTGGGGTATCATTTCATATCAAATCACATATGGGCAATGCGATTCTGAATTTGATTTTCATGTCACATTGAAAACTTTTGGGGAAACACATGAAAAATGTGAAAAAAAATTGGAGTTCTTCTAGAAACCCTTCGAAAGCTGCCACAACGCGAAATCAAAGTACAGAAACGTATTGCTCGTGTACGATTTACTAAGAAAAGATATGTCACTCCATTATGTCTGTTTTTTTTTATTTTGAACATTTTTTGAAATTTTACGCATTGTGGAACAAAAATCAAAAACATCACGTTTCTGAAAAACATTGAAAAAACAAGTGGGGTATCATTTCATATCAAATCACATATGGGCAATGCGATTCTGAATTTGATTTTCATGTCACATTGAAAACTTTTGGGGAAACACATGAAAAATGTGAAAAAATTGGAGTTTTTCTAGAAATCCTTCGAAAGCTGCCACAACGTGAAATCAAAGTACAGAAACTTATTGTTCGTGTACGATTTTCTAAGAAAAGATATGTCACTCCATTATGTCTGGTTTTTTCCATTTTGAACATTTTTTGAAATTTTACGCATTTTGGAACAAAAATCAAAAACATCACGTTTTTAAAAAACATTGAAAAATCAAGTGGGGTATCATTTTATATCAAATCACATATTGGGCAATGCGATTCTGAATTTGATTTTCATGTCACATTGGAAACATTTGGGGAAACACATGAAAAATGTGAAAAAAATTGGAGTTTTTCTAGAAACCCTTCGAAAGCTGCCACAACGCGAAACCAAAGTACAGAAACGTATTGCTCCTGTAAGATTTACTAAGAAAAGATATGTCACTCAATTATGTCTGTTTTTTTTCCATTTTGAACATTTTTTGAAATTTTACGCATTTTGGAACAAAAATCAAAAACATCACGTTTCTGAAAAACATTGAAAAATCAAGTGGGGTATCATTTTATATCAAATCACATATTGGGCAATGCGATTCTGAATTTGATTTTCATGTCACATTGAAAACATTTGGGGAAACACATGAAAAATGTGAAAAAAATTGGAGTTTTTCTAGAAACCCTTCGAAAGCTGCCACAACGCGAAATCAAAGTACAGAAACGTATTGCTCCTGTACGATTTACTAAGAAAAGATATGTCAGTCCATTATGTCTGGTTTTTTCCATTTTGAACATTTTATGAAATTTCACGCATTTTGGAACAAAAATCAAAAACATCACGTTTCTGAAAAACATTGAAAAAACAAGTGGGGTATCATTTTATATCAAATCAAATACGGGCAATGCGATTCCGAATTTGATTTTCATGTCAGTCATGTCACATTGAAAACATTTGGGGAAACACATGACAAATGTGAAAAAAATTGGAGTTTTCCTAGAAACCCTTCGAAAGCTGCCACAACGCGATATCAAAGTACAGAAACGTATTGCTCGTGTACGATTTACTAAGAAAAGATTTGTCACTCCATTATGTCTGTTTTTTTCCATTTTGAACATTTTTTGAAATTTTACGCATTTTGGAACAAAAATCAAAAACATCAAGTTTCTAAAAAACATTGAAAAATCAAGTGGGGTATCATTTTATATCAAATCACATATTGGGCAATGCGATTCTGAATTTGATTTTCATGTCACATTGAAAACATTTGGGGAAACACATGAAAAAAGTGAAAAAAATTGGAGTTTTTCTAGAAACCCTTCGAAAGCTGCCACAACGCGAAATCAAAGTACAGAAACGTATTGCTTGTATACGATTCACTAAAAAAGGATATGTCACTCCATTATGTCTGTTTTTTTCCATTTTGAACATTTTTTGATATTTTACGCATTTTGGAACAAAAATCAAAAACATCACGTTTCTGAAAAACATTGAAAAAACAAGTGGGGTATCATTTCATATCAAATCACATATGGGCAATGCGATTCTGAATTTGATTTTCATGTCACATTGAAAACTTTTGGGGAAACACATGAAAAATGTGAAAAAAAATTGGAGTTCTTCTAGAAACCCTTCGAAAGCTGCCACAACGCGAAATCAAAGTACAGAAACGTATTGCTCGTGTACGATTTACTAAGAAAAGATATGTCACTCCATTATGTCTGTTTTTTTTTATTTTGAACATTTTTTGAAATTTTACGCATTGTGGAACAAAAATCAAAAACATCACGTTTCTGAAAAACATTGAAAAAACAAGTGGGGTATCATTTCATATCAAATCACATATGGGCAATGCGATTCTGAATTTGATTTTCATGTCACATTGAAAACATTTGGGGAAACACATGAAAAATGTGAAAAAAATTGGAGTTTTTCTAGAAACCCTTCGAAAGCTGCCACAACGCGAAACCAAAGTACAGAAACGTATTGCTCCTGTAAGATTTACTAAGAAAAGATATGTCACTCAATTATGTCTGTTTTTTTTCCATTTTGAACATTTTTTGAAATTTTACGCATTTTGGAACAAAAATCAAAAACATCACGTTTCTGAAAAACATTGAAAAATCAAGTGGGGTATCATTTTATATCAAATCACATATTGGGCAATGCGATTCTGAATTTGATTTTCATGTCACATTGAAAACATTTGGGGAAACACATGAAAAATGTGAAAAAAATTGGAGTTTTTCTAGAAACCCTTCGAAAGCTGCCACAACGCGAAATCAAAGTACAGAAACGTATTGCTCCTGTACGATTTACTAAGAAAAGATATGTCACTCAATTATGTCTGTTTTTTTTCCATTTTGAACATTTTTTGAAATTTTACGCATTTTGGAACAAAAATCAAAAACATCACGTTTCTGAAAAACATTGAAAAATCAAGTGGGGTATCATTTTATATCAAATCACATATTGGGCAATGCGATTCTGAATTTGATTTTCATGTCACATTGAAAACATTTGGGGAAACACATGAAAAATGTGAAAAAAATTGGAGTTTTTCTAGAAACCCTTCGAAAGCTGCCACAACGCGAAACCAAAGTACAGAAACGTATTGCTCCTGTAAGATTTACTAAGAAAAGATATGTCACTCAATTATGTCTGTTTTTTTTCCATTTTGAACATTTTTTGAAATTTTACGCATTTTGGAACAAAAATCAAAAACATCACGTTTCTGAAAAACATTGAAAAATCAAGTGGGGTATCATTTTATATCAAATCACATATTGGGCAATGCGATTCTGAATTTGATTTTCATGTCACATTGAAAACATTTGGGGAAACACATGAAAAATGTGAAAAAAATTGGAGTTTTTCTAGAAACCCTTCGAAAGCTGCCACAACGTGAAATCAAAGTACAGAAACTTATTGTTCGTGTACGATTTTCTAAGAAAAGATATGTCACTCCATTATGTCTGGTTTTTTCCATTTTGAACATTTTTTGAAATTTTACGCATTTTGGAACAAAAATCAAAAACATCACGTTTTTAAAAAACATTGAAAAATCAAGTGGGGTATCATTTTATATCAAATCACATATTGGGCAATGCGATTCTGAATTTGATTTTCATGTCACATTGGAAACATTTGGGGAAACACATGAAAAATGTGAAAAAAATTGGAGTTTTTCTAGAAACCCTTCGAAAGCTGCCACAACGCGAAACCAAAGTACAGAAACGTATTGCTCCTGTAAGATTTACTAAGAAAAGATATGTCACTCAATTATGTCTGTTTTTTTTCCATTTTGAACATTTTTTGAAATTTTACGCATTTTGGAACAAAAATCAAAAACATCACGTTTCTGAAAAACATTGAAAAATCAAGTGGGGTATCATTTTATATCAAATCACATATTGGGCAATGCGATTCTGAATTTGATTTTCATGTCACATTGAAAACATTTGGGGAAACACATGAAAAATGTGAAAAAAATTGGAGTTTTTCTAGAAACCCTTCGAAAGCTGCCACAACGCGAAATCAAAGTACAGAAACGTATTGCTCCTGTACGATTTACTAAGAAAAGATATGTCACTCCATTATGTCTGGTTTTTTCCATTTTGAACATTTTATGAAATTTCACGCATTTTGGAACAAAAATCAAAAACATCAAGTTTCTAAAAAACATTGAAAAATCAAGTGGGGTATCATTTTATATCAAATCACATATTGGGCAATGCGATTCTGAATTTGATTTTCATGTCACATTGAAAACATTTGGGGAAACACATGAAAAAAGTGAAAAAAATTGGAGTTTTTCTAGAAACCCTTCGAAAGCTGCCACAACGCGAAATCAAAGTACAGAAACGTATTGCTTGTATACGATTTACTAAAAAAGGATATGTCACTCCATTATGTCTGTTTTTTTCCATTTTGAACATTTTTTGATATTTTACGCATTTTGGAACAAAAATCAAAAACATCACGTTTCTGAAAAACATTGAAAAAACAAGTGGGGTATCATTTTATATCAAATCAGATATGGGCAATGCGATTCTGAATTTGATTTTCATGTCACATTGAAAACATTTGGGGAAACACATGAAAAATGTGAAAAAAATTGGAGTTTTTCTAGAAATCCTTCGAAAGCTGCCACAACGCGAAATCAAAGTACAGAAACGTATTGCTCGTGTACGATTTACTAAGAAAAGATATGTCACTCCATTATGTCTGTTTTTTTTTATTTTGAACATTTTTTGAAATTTTACGCATTTTGGAACAAAAATCAAAAACATCACGTTTCTGAAAAACATTGAAAAAACAAGTGGGGTATCATTTCATATCAAATCACATATGGGCAATGCGATTCTGAATTTGATTTTCATGTCACATTGAAAACATTTGGGGAAACACATGACAAATGTGAAAAAAATTGGAGTTTTTCTAGAAACTCTTCGAAAGCTGCCACAACGCGATATCAAAGTACAGAAACGTATTGCTCGTGTACGATTTACTAAGAAAAGATTTGTCACTCCATTATGTCTGTTTTTTTTCCATTTTGAACATTTTTTGAAATTTTACGCATTTTGGAACAAAAATCAAAAACATCACGTTTCTGAAAAACATTGAAAAAACAAGTGGGGTATCATTTCATATCAAATCACATATTGGGCAATGCGATTCTGAATTTGATTTTCATGTCACATTGAAAACATTTGGGGAAACACATGAAAAAAGTGAAAAAAAATTGGAGTTTTTCTAGAAACCCTTCGAAAGCTGCCACAACGCGAAATCAAAGTACAGAAACGTATTGCTTGTATACGATTTACTAAAAAAGGATATGTCACTCCATTATGTCTGTTTTTTTCCATTTTGAACATTTTTTGATATTTTACGCATTTTGGAACAAAAATCAAAAACATCACGTTTCTGAAAAACATTGAAAAAACAAGTGGGGTATCATTTTATATCAAATCAGATATGGGCAATGCGATTCTGAATTTGATTTTCATGTCACATTGAAAACATTTGGGGAAACACATGAAAAATGTGAAAAAAATTGGAGTTTTTCTAGAAACCCTTCGAAAGCTGCCACAACGCGAAATCAAAGTACAGAAACGTATTGCTCGTGTGCGATTTACTAAGAAAAAATATGTCACTTCATTATGTCTTTTTTTTTCCATTTCAACATTTTTTGAAATTTTACGCATTTTGGAACAAAAATCAAGAACATCACGTTTCTGAAAAACGTTGAAAAAAGAAGTGGGGGATCATTTTATATCAAATCAAATACGGGCAATGCGATTCTGAATTTGATTTTCATGTCACATTGAAAACATTTGGGGAAACATGAAAAATGTGAAAAAAATTGGAGTTTTTCTAGAAACCCTTCGAAAGCTGCCACAACGCGAAATCAAAGTACAGAAACGTATTGCTTGTGTACGATTTACTAAGAAAAGATATGTCACTCTATTATGTCTGGTTTTTTCTCCATTTTGAACATTTTTTGAAATTTTACGCATTTTGGAACCAAAATCAAAAACATCACGTTTCTGAAAAACGTTGAAAAAACAAGTGGGGTATCATTTTATATCAAATCAAATACGGCCAATGCGATTCTGAATTTGATTTTCATGTCACGTTGAAAACATTTGGGAAAATACATGAAAAATGTGAAAAAAATTGAAGTTTTTCTAGAAACGATTCGAAAGCTGCCACAACGCAAAATCAAAGTACATAAACGTATTGCTCGTGTACGATTTAGTAAGAAAAGATATGTCACTTGATTGTGTCCAGTTTTGCCATTTTTACCCTTTTTTTTTATTATGCATTTTTGAACAAAAGTCAAAAGCATCACAATTTCAAAAAATACTTATTGAAAAAGGAGAACGTGGAGTATCATTTTATATTAAATCACACACGATCAATGCTATTTTGGACTTTCTTTTCGCACCACAAAAAAACATTGTGAAAACATAATATGAACAAGATGAAAACACTGGAGTTTTTTTGGAAACCCTCCGAAAACTGTCACGGTGAATGGGAATCGTATCACAAGCGTAGCGTGAACGTATCGCAAACGTAGCGTGAACGTACCGCAAGCGTAGCGTGAACGTATCGCAAGCGTAGCGTGAACGTATCGCAAAGGGAGCGTGAACGTAATGCAAGCGTAGCGTGAACGTATCGCGGACGTAACGTGAACGTATCGCGGACGTAACGTGAACGTATCGCAAGAGTAGGATAAACGTATTTCGGGAGTAGCGTAAGCGTATCGCGAGCGTGGCGTTGGTGAGAATCGGCCCTCATACTGATTTCATCCCAATACTCACTGAATTTTCTCTCCAGACGAAAAAATCAAAGACATAGAGATGAACATGGTCAGCGAAAGCAGACAGGAGCTTCCCAATTTGTACATAGCGACTCCGTTCGACGAGGACCTCTGGCGCAGTCCCTTCACCAAACCGGCGCCGTCGAAGGAGATTCTGATGCACACCAAACGGATCGCCGTCGAAACCTACGAGCAAATCCTGAACGGAGCTCCGGTCGACGCGATCTTTAAACCCGCAGTCGAACGGATGGGATTCGACCTGGTGATCCAGCTGAGGCCGCTGATCAACCCGCGTAGGCACGAGCAACTGCCGGAAAAGCCGGAAGACGAAGGGACGATCAAACTGAACGAGGCGAAGCACAAGAGCGAGAAGAGCATGCCGATCGTGGGCCACGATCCCGTCCAGCTGTACTTGGCCGACCTCAGGGATCATTTCTCGGAACAGGCCGTGTTTTTCCACGACACGTACGGCGGAAACGCGATCGGGGTCTTGTGGACGCCCAAAGCGGGAGGCCAGCTGGATTGGCTCATCGAGGACTTTTACCATCTGGGACGGGATCTGGTCAAGACCGTCGACAAGAAATAGGTTTAGCTAGTTTTTTTTTTAAATAAAAATTTTATTCTATTAGAATAGCGTTTACATTACGGTACAAACTAGAGATCCGATCTGTTGCACGATACGAACAATCTGAACGATTCGCTCTAACAATTTTATACGAACAATCTGAACAATTCGCTCTAACAATTTTATCACACTAAGAATTCGAGAGTATTCGTCTAGGTCGACGCCGTTGTCCTTTTGCCGGCTATGTTCTCGATGACGAGCCTGTCGGTGCTGTACATCTGGCTGATCACGACCTGTCAACAAAATATTGATATACTTTGGGAACAGTAATTATCTTTTCAACTTCTTCGAAAAACGGTTTGAAATATTTAGATGAAAAGAAGTGAACTGTGCTCGGAAAGAGCTTTGCATAGAGGGGTCACTCAAGATTTTGCTACATCAATCGATAGGGCTGCAACCTATAGCAATTCAAAGTGGTGCCATTCGGGCTGTGCAACGCACCTTTGAAAAATACTGATCACGATGATGAAGCAAATGAACTTGCGCAAGCAACTCGCACAGCACAAGTTCAGCATTCGATTGATGGTGTAAAACGAACTTTAGTTTTATAATTCAAGCTGAAAATTCACCAAAGCTTCTCTTGCAAACTCGCAAGCTTTTCTTGTCAAGTTAAAGCCTCGTTTGTTTGAAAATATACTTGCGCAAACAACTTGCACTCGCACAGCACATTTAGCGTTCAACTGATCGTGTAAAACGACCTTTAGTTCTATAACTCAAGCTGGCAATTCACTATAAAGCTTCTTTTGCCAACTCGAAAGCTTTTCTTGTCAACTTAAAGCATCGTTTGCTTGGAAATGAACTTGCGCGAGTAATTTGCACCCGCAGAGCACAAGTTTAGCATTCAACTGATCGTGTAAAACGACCTTTAGTTCCATAATTTCAACTGGAAATTCACTTAAACTTCTACTGTCAACTTAAAGCCTCGTTTGTGTGAAAATATACTTCCGTAAGCATTTTGCATTTGCCTTGCACAAGTTTGGCATTCAACTGATCATGTAAAACTACCTTTAGTTCTATAATTCAAGCTGGAAATTCACTAAAGCTTCTCTTGTCAACTCGAAAGTTTTTCTTGTCAACTTAAAGTCTCTTGTTTGAGAATATACTTGCGCAAGCAACTTGCACTCGCACAGCACAAGTATAGCATTCAACTGATCGTGTAAAACGGCCTTTAGTTCTGTAATTTAAGCTGGAAATCCACTAGAGCTTCTCTTGTCAACTCGAAAACTTTTTTTTTGTCGACGTAAAGCCTCGTTTGTTTAAAAATATATTTGCGCAAGCAACTTGCACTCGCACAGCAAAAGTTGAGCACTCAACTAATCGTGTAAACCGACCTTTAGTTCTATGATTCAAGCTGGAAATTCACTAAAGCTACGCTTGTCAACTCGAGAGCTTTTCTTGTCAACTTAAAGCCCCGTTTGTTTGAAGATATACTTGCGCAAGCAACTTGCAGTCAGACAGCACAAGTTTGGCATGCAACTGATCGTGTAAAACGACCTTTAGCGCTATAATTCCAGCTCGAATTCATTAAAGCTTCTTTGCCAGCTCGAAAACTTTTCGTGTCAACTTAAAGCTTCGTTTGTTAGAAAATATACTTGCGCAAGCAACTTGCAGTCAGACAGCACAAGTTTGGCATGCAACTGATCGTGTAAAACGACCTTTAGTTCTATAATTCTAGCTGGAAATTCAATGAAGCTTCTTTTGCCAGCTCGAAAACTTTTCGTGTCAACTAAAGCTTCGTTTGTTTGAAATTATACTTGCGCAAGCAACTTACAGTCAGACAGCACAAGTTTGGCATTTAACTGATCGTGTAAAACGACCTTCAGTTCTGTATTTCAGGCTGGAAATTCACAAAAGCTTCTCTTGTCAACTCGAAAGCTTTTCTTATCAACTTAAAGCCGCGTTTGTTTGAAAATATACTTGCGCAAGCAATTTGCACCCGCACAGCAAAAGTTCAATATTCAACTGATCGTGTAAAACGACCTTTAGTTCTGTATTTCAGGCTGGAAATTCACTAAAGCTTCTCTTGTCAACTCGTAAGCTTTTCTTGTTAACTTAAAGCCTCGTTTGTTCGAAAATATACTTGTGCAAGCAACTTGCACTCGCACAGCACATGTTCAGCATTCAACTGATCGTGTAAAACGACCTTCAGTTCTATAATACAAGATGGAAATTCACTAAAGTTTCTCTTGTCAACTCGTGAGCTTTTCTTGTCAAACTTGAAGCCTCTTTTGTTTGAAAATATACTTGCGCAAGCAAACTTGTACTCGCGCGGCACAAGTTTGGCATTCAACTGATCATGTAAAACTACCTTTAGTTCTATAATTCAAGCTGGAAATTCACTAAGGCTTCTCTTGTCAACTCGCAAGTTTTTCGTGTCAATTTAAAGCGTCGTTTGTTTGGTCCATATACTTGCGCAAGCAACTTGCACTTGCACAGCAATAAAGATTTAGCAACCAACTGATTGTGTAAAACTACTTTCAGTTCGATAAATCTAGCGCAGCTCAAGTTTGGTATCTAAGTGATCGTGTAAAGCGACCTTTAGTTCTATAATTCAAGCTGGAAAATCAGTAAAGCTTCTCTTGTCAACTCTAAAGCCTCGTTTATATAGGAATATACTTGCGCAAGCAACTTGTACTCGCGCGGTAGAAAATGTAGGTATATTAAACTGATTGTGTAAAACGACCATTAGTTTTATAATCCTAGATTGAAGAGACATTACTTTCCAAGGCGAGTAGGCTCAGTAGGCTTATGACTCAAATCAAATGTCAATTGCTTCAGTGTTGCCAATTTAGGGCATGGACTTTTTTGTTATCTTGGCGACCCCATGGAATTGACATTTGGGTGGAAAATAATGGGTTTATCAAATCAACTGTGTTCAACATCACAACCTGTGACTGGTGGTCTGCTGAACCTGGTTTGATTCAATAGACACATTATTGACAACCCAAATGTCCAATTCCACGGCCATCTCAGATGTCTATGGTCCCCGATAGCAATAATTCAGAGAAAAGTTTACCTCCTATCTGAGGTAACCAAGCCAACAGAAATGACGTCACAAAGGGACTGTGCTTTCACTCAAGTGAGGTTAAATTCTTCTTGAGCCTTTGAACTCCTTGAGGATAAAGGTTAAAAAGACCAAAGATCATTTGGATTACATTCAAAGAAAAACAATTGAATGTTTGAGAGCTGAGTAAGCTCTGACAGTTGACTAAGCAGATTTGACTTGACTTAGTCATGGTCAGTGGTAACTTGATTTGATCTTGAAATCAGTTCATGTTCAATTAATTTCTAAACACTAGCTTCAGGAAGTAGTTCGAAAGTCACCGTGAACCCCCCACGAGGTGGAAACAGAGCACACGCCAAAAAAAGGGACACAAATCAGCTGACTTTCACCGAACCTGTCTTTTTATCACTTCCAAATTTTGCCTCGCTTCCTGCATCTTCGCGGCGATCGCTGCCCCATCGGTCAAGCCCTTGTTTTCCTTGAAACTGTCCCTGATCTTCCTCAGAGCGTACATCCTGCAACAGAACCTTGCATCAGTCCTCCGACATGAAACAACGTCGAATAGATGCCAACCTGAAATTATACGCCGGCCACTTTTTCGATTCGCGTATCAACGCTCTGTACACCTGCAGCACCTGAGTTTTCGTCGCCATCGTCTTCGGAATGGTTTTCCAGGGGGCTGTAGGCTGACCTACAGTCAGTCAGTGAGTTTTTCTAGAAACCCTTCGAAAGCTGCCACAACGCGAAATCAAAGTACAGAAACGTATTGCTCCTGTACGATTTACTAAGAAAAGATATGTCAGTCCATTATGTCTGGTTTTTTCCATTTTGAACATTTTATGAAATTTCACGCATTTTGGAACAAAAATCAAAAACATCACGTTTCTGAAAAACATTGAAAAAACAAGTGGGGTATCATTTTATATCAAATCAAATACGGGCAATGCGATTCCGAATTTGATTTTCATGTCAGTCATGTCACATTGAAAACATTTGGGGAAACACATGACAAATGTGAAAAAAATTGGAGTTTTCCTAGAAACCCTTCGAAAGCTGCCACAACGCGATATCAAAGTACAGAAACGTATTGCTCGTGTACGATTTACTAAGAAAAGATTTGTCACTCCATTATGTCTGTTTTTTTCCATTTTGAACATTTTTTGAAATTTTACGCATTTTGGAACAAAAATCAAAAACATCAAGTTTCTAAAAAACATTGAAAAATCAAGTGGGGTATCATTTTATATCAAATCACATATTGGGCAATGCGATTCTGAATTTGATTTTCATGTCACATTGAAAACATTTGGGGAAACACATGAAAAAAGTGAAAAAAATTGGAGTTTTTCTAGAAACCCTTCGAAAGCTGCCACAACGCGAAATCAAAGTACAGAAACGTATTGCTTGTATACGATTTACTAAAAAAGGATATGTCACTCCATTATGTCTGTTTTTTTCCATTTTGAACATTTTTTGATATTTTACGCATTTTGGAACAAAAATCAAAAACATCACGTTTCTGAAAAACATTGAAAAAACAAGTGGGGTATCATTTTATATCAAATCAGATATGGGCAATGCGATTCTGAATTTGATTTTCATGTCACATTGAAAACATTTGGGGAAACACATGAAAAATGTGAAAAAAATTGGAGTTTTTCTAGAAATCCTTCGAAAGCTGCCACAACGCGAAATCAAAGTACAGAAACGTATTGCTCGTGTACGATTTACTAAGAAAAGATATGTCACTCCATTATGTCTGTTTTTTTTTTATTTTGAACATTTTTTGAAATTTTACGCATTTTGGAACAAAAATCAAAAACATCACGTTTCTGAAAAACATTGAAAAAACAAGTGGGGTATCATTTCATATCAAATCACATATGGGCAATGCGATTCTGAATTTGATTTTCATGTCACATTGAAAACTTTTGGGGAAACACATGAAAAATGTGAAAAAAAATTGGAGTTCTTCTAGAAACCCTTCGAAAGCTGCCACAACGCGAAATCAAAGTACAGAAACGTATTGCTCGTGTACGATTTACTAAGAAAAGATATGTCACTCCATTATGTCTGTTTTTTTTTATTTTGAACATTTTTTGAAATTTTACGCATTGTGGAACAAAAATCAAAAACATCACGTTTCTGAAAAACATTGAAAAAACAAGTGGGGTATCATTTCATATCAAATCACATATGGGCAATGCGATTCTGAATTTGATTTTCATGTCACATTGAAAACTTTTGGGGAAACACATGAAAAATGTGAAAAAATTGGAGTTTTTCTAGAAATCCTTCGAAAGCTGCCACAACGTGAAATCAAAGTACAGAAACTTATTGTTCGTGTACGATTTTCTAAGAAAAGATATGTCACTCCATTATGTCTGGTTTTTTCCATTTTGAACATTTTTTGAAATTTTACGCATTTTGGAACAAAAATCAAAAACATCACGTTTTTAAAAAACATTGAAAAATCAAGTGGGGTATCATTTTATATCAAATCACATATTGGGCAATGCGATTCTGAATTTGATTTTCATGTCACATTGGAAACATTTGGGGAAACACATGAAAAATGTGAAAAAAATTGGAGTTTTTCTAGAAACCCTTCGAAAGCTGCCACAACGCGAAACCAAAGTACAGAAACGTATTGCTCCTGTAAGATTTACTAAGAAAAGATATGTCACTCAATTATGTCTGTTTTTTTTCCATTTTGAACATTTTTTGAAATTTTACGCATTTTGGAACAAAAATCAAAAACATCACGTTTCTGAAAAACATTGAAAAATCAAGTGGGGTATCATTTTATATCAAATCACATATTGGGCAATGCGATTCTGAATTTGATTTTCATGTCACATTGAAAACATTTGGGGAAACACATGAAAAATGTGAAAAAAATTGGAGTTTTTCTAGAAACCCTTCGAAAGCTGCCACAACGCGAAATCAAAGTACAGAAACGTATTGCTCCTGTACGATTTACTAAGAAAAGATATGTCAGTCCATTATGTCTGGTTTTTTCCATTTTGAACATTTTATGAAATTTCACGCATTTTGGAACAAAAATCAAAAACATCACGTTTCTGAAAAACATTGAAAAAACAAGTGGGGTATCATTTTATATCAAATCAAATACGGGCAATGCGATTCCGAATTTGATTTTCATGTCAGTCATGTCACATTGAAAACATTTGGGGAAACACATGACAAATGTGAAAAAAATTGGAGTTTTCCTAGAAACCCTTCGAAAGCTGCCACAACGCGATATCAAAGTACAGAAACGTATTGCTCGTGTACGATTTACTAAGAAAAGATTTGTCACTCCATTATGTCTGTTTTTTTCCATTTTGAACATTTTTTGAAATTTTACGCATTTTGGAACAAAAATCAAAAACATCAAGTTTCTAAAAAACATTGAAAAATCAAGTGGGGTATCATTTTATATCAAATCACATATTGGGCAATGCGATTCTGAATTTGATTTTCATGTCACATTGAAAACATTTGGGGAAACACATGAAAAAAGTGAAAAAAATTGGAGTTTTTCTAGAAACCCTTCGAAAGCTGCCACAACGCGAAATCAAAGTACAGAAACGTATTGCTTGTATACGATTTACTAAAAAAGGATATGTCACTCCATTATGTCTGTTTTTTTCCATTTTGAACATTTTTTGATATTTTACGCATTTTGGAACAAAAATCAAAAACATCACGTTTCTGAAAAACATTGAAAAAACAAGTGGGGTATCATTTTATATCAAATCAGATATGGGCAATGCGATTCTGAATTTGATTTTCATGTCACATTGAAAACATTTGGGGAAACACATGAAAAATGTGAAAAAAATTGGAGTTTTTCTAGAAATCCTTCGAAAGCTGCCACAACGCGAAATCAAAGTACAGAAACGTATTGCTCGTGTACGATTTACTAAGAAAAGATATGTCACTCCATTATGTCTGTTTTTTTTTTATTTTGAACATTTTTTGAAATTTTACGCATTTTGGAACAAAAATCAAAAACATCACGTTTCTGAAAAACATTGAAAAAACAAGTGGGGTATCATTTCATATCAAATCACATATGGGCAATGCGATTCTGAATTTGATTTTCATGTCACATTGAAAACTTTTGGGGAAACACATGAAAAATGTGAAAAAAATTGGAGTTTTTCTAGAAACCCTTCGAAAGCTGCCACAACGCGAAATCAAAGTACAGAAACGTATTGCTCGTGTACGATTTACTAAGAAAAGATATGTCACTCCATTATGTCTGTTTTTTTTTATTTTGAACATTTTTTGAAATTTTACGCATTTTGGAACAAAAATCAAAAACATCACGTTTCTGAAAAACATTGAAAAAACAAGTGGGGTATCATTTCATATCAAATCACATATGGGCAATGCGATTCTGAATTTGATTTTCATGTCACATTGAAAACATTTGGGGAAACACATGAAAAATGTGAAAAAAATTGGAGTTTTTCTAGAAACCCTTCGAAAGCTGCCACAACGCGAAATCAAAGTACAGAAACGTATTGCTCCTGTACGATTTACTAAGAAAAGATATGTCACTCCATTATGTCTGGTTTTTTCCATTTTGAACATTTTATGAAATTTCACGCATTTTGGAACAAAAATCAAAAACATCACGTTTCTGAAAAACATTGAAAAAACAAGTGGGGTATCATTTTATATCAAATCAAATACGGGCAATGCGATTCCGAATTTGATTTTCATGTCAGTCATGTCACATTGAAAACATTTGGGGAAACACATGACAAATGTGAAAAAAATTGGAGTTTTTCTAGAAACTCTTCGAAAGCTGCCACAACGCGATATCAAAGTACAGAAACGTATTGCTCGTGTACGATTTACTAAGAAAAGATTTGTCACTCCATTATGTCTGTTTTTTTTCCATTTTGAACATTTTTTGAAATTTTACGCATTTTGGAACAAAAATCAAAAACATCAAGTTTCTAAAAAACATTGAAAAATCAAGTGGGGTATCATTTTATATCAAATCACATATTGGGCAATGCGATTCTGAATTTGATTTTCATGTCACATTGAAAACATTTGGGGAAACACATGAAAAAAGTGAAAAAAAATTGGAGTTTTTCTAGAAACCCTTCGAAAGCTGCCACAACGCGAAATCAAAGTACAGAAACGTATTGCTTGTATACGATTTACTAAAAAAGGATATGTCACTCCATTATGTCTGTTTTTTTCCATTTTGAACATTTTTTGATATTTTACGCATTTTGGAACAAAAATCAAAAACATCACGTTTCTGAAAAACATTGAAAAAACAAGTGGGGTATCATTTTATATCAAATCAGATATGGGCAATGCGATTCTGAATTTGATTTTCATGTCACATTGAAAACATTTGGGGAAACACATGAAAAATGTGAAAAAAATTGGAGTTTTTCTAGAAACCCTTCGAAAGCTGCCACAACGCGAAATCAAAGTACAGAAACGTATTGCTCGTGTGCGATTTACTAAGAAAAAATATGTCACTTCATTATGTCTTTTTTTTTCCATTTCAACATTTTTTGAAATTTTACGCATTTTGGAACAAAAATCAAGAACATCACGTTTCTGAAAAACGTTGAAAAAAGAAGTGGGGGATCATTTTATATCAAATCAAATACGGGCAATGCGATTCTGAATTTGATTTTCATGTCACATTGAAAACATTTGGGGAAACATGAAAAATGTGAAAAAAATTGGAGTTTTTCTAGAAACCCTTCGAAAGCTGCCACAACGCGAAATCAAAGTACAGAAACGTATTGCTTGTGTACGATTTACTAAGAAAAGATATGTCACTCTATTATGTCTGGTTTTTTCTCCATTTTGAACATTTTTTGAAATTTTACGCATTTTGGAACCAAAATCAAAAACATCACGTTTCTGAAAAACGTTGAAAAAACAAGTGGGGTATCATTTTATATCAAATCAAATACGGCCAATGCGATTCTGAATTTGATTTTCATGTCACGTTGAAAACATTTGGGAAAATACATGAAAAATGTGAAAAAAATTGAAGTTTTTCTAGAAACCATTCGAAAGCTGCCACAACGCAAAATCAAAGTACATAAACGTATTGCTCGTGTACGATTTAGTAAGAAAAGATATGTCACTTGATTGTGTCCAGTTTTGCCATTTTTACCCTTTTTTTTTATTATGCATTTTTGAACAAAAGTCAAAAGCATCACAATTTCAAAAAATACTTATTGAAAAAGGAGAACGTGGAGTATCATTTTATATTAAATCACACACGATCAATGCTATTTTGGACTTTCTTTTCGCACCACAAAAAAACATTGTGAAAACATAATATGAACAAGATGAAAACACTGGAGTTTTTTTGGAAACCCTCCGAAAACTGTCACGGTGAATGGGAATCGTATCACAAGCGTAGCGTGAACGTATCGCAAACGTAGCGTGAACGTACCGCAAGCGTAGCGTGAACGTATCGCAAGCGTAGCGTGAACGTATCGCAAAGGGAGCGTGAACGTAATGCAAGCGTAGCGTGAACGTATCGCGGACGTAACGTGAACGTATCGCGGACGTAACGTGAACGTATCGCAAGAGTAGGATAAACGTATTTCGGGAGTAGCGTAAGCGTATCGCGAGCGTGGCGTTGGTGAGAATCGGCCCTCATACTGATTTCATCCCAATACTCACTGAATTTTCTCTCCAGACGAAAAAATCAAAGACATAGAGATGAACATGGTCAGCGAAAGCAGACAGGAGCTTCCCAATTTGTACATAGCGACTCCGTTCGACGAGGACCTCTGGCGCAGTCCCTTCACCAAACCGGCGCCGTCGAAGGAGATTCTGATGCACACCAAACGGATCGCCGTCGAAACCTACGAGCAAATCCTGAACGGAGCTCCGGTCGACGCGATCTTTAAACCCGCAGTCGAACGGATGGGATTCGACCTGGTGATCCAGCTGAGGCCGCTGATCAACCCGCGTAGGCACGAGCAACTGCCGGAAAAGCCGGAAGACGAAGGGACGATCAAACTGAACGAGGCGAAGCACAAGAGCGAGAAGAGCATGCCGATCGTGGGCCACGATCCCGTCCAGCTGTACTTGGCCGACCTCAGGGATCATTTCTCGGAACAGGCCGTGTTTTTCCACGACACGTACGGCGGAAACGCGATCGGGGTCTTGTGGACGCCCAAAGCGGGAGGCCAGCTGGATTGGCTCATCGAGGACTTTTACCATCTGGGACGGGATCTGGTCAAGACCGTCGACAAGAAATAGGTTTAGCTAGTTTTTTTTTTAAATAAAAATTTTATTCTATTAGAATAGCGTTTACATTACGGTACAAACTAGAGATCCGATCTGTTGCACGATACGAACAATCTGAACGATTCGCTCTAACAATTTTATACGAACAATCTGAACAATTCGCTCTAACAATTTTATCACACTAAGAATTCGAGAGTATTCGTCTAGGTCGACGCCGTTGTCCTTTTGCCGGCTATGTTCTCGATGACGAGCCTGTCGGTGCTGTACATCTGGCTGATCACGACCTGTCAACAAAATATTGATATACTTTGGGAACAGTAATTATCTTTTCAACTTCTTCGAAAAACGGTTTGAAATATTTAGATGAAAAGAAGTGAACTGTGCTCGGAAAGAGCTTTGCATAGAGGGGTCACTCAAGATTTTGCTACATCAATCGATAGGGCTGCAACCTATAGCAATTCAAAGTGGTGCCATTCGGGCTGTGCAACGCACCTTTGAAAAATACTGATCACGATGATGAAGCAAATGAACTTGCGCAAGCAACTCGCACAGCACAAGTTCAGCATTCGATTGATGGTGTAAAACGAACTTTAGTTTTATAATTCAAGCTGAAAATTCACCAAAGCTTCTCTTGCAAACTCGCAAGCTTTTCTTGTCAAGTTAAAGCCTCGTTTGTTTGAAAATATACTTGCGCAAACAACTTGCACTCGCACAGCACATTTAGCGTTCAACTGATCGTGTAAAACGACCTTTAGTTCTATAACTCAAGCTGGCAATTCACTATAAAGCTTCTTTTGCCAACTCGAAAGCTTTTCTTGTCAACTTAAAGCATCGTTTGCTTGGAAATGAACTTGCGCGAGTAATTTGCACCCGCAGAGCACAAGTTTAGCATTCAACTGATCGTGTAAAACGACCTTTAGTTCCATAATTTCAACTGGAAATTCACTTAAACTTCTACTGTCAACTTAAAGCCTCGTTTGTGTGAAAATATACTTCCGTAAGCATTTTGCATTTGCCTTGCACAAGTTTGGCATTCAACTGATCATGTAAAACTACCTTTAGTTCTATAATTCAAGCTGGAAATTCACTAAAGCTTCTCTTGTCAACTCGAAAGTTTTTCTTGTCAACTTAAAGTCTCTTGTTTGAGAATATACTTGCGCAAGCAACTTGCACTCGCACAGCACAAGTATAGCATTCAACTGATCGTGTAAAACGGCCTTTAGTTCTGTAATTTAAGCTGGAAATCCACTAGAGCTTCTCTTGTCAACTCGAAAACTTTTTTTTTGTCGACGTAAAGCCTCGTTTGTTTAAAAATATATTTGCGCAAGCAACTTGCACTCGCACAGCAAAAGTTGAGCACTCAACTAATCGTGTAAACCGACCTTTAGTTCTATGATTCAAGCTGGAAATTCACTAAAGCTACGCTTGTCAACTCGAGAGCTTTTCTTGTCAACTTAAAGCCCCGTTTGTTTGAAGATATACTTGCGCAAGCAACTTGCAGTCAGACAGCACAAGTTTGGCATGCAACTGATCGTGTAAAACGACCTTTAGCGCTATAATTCCAGCTCGAATTCATTAAAGCTTCTTTGCCAGCTCGAAAACTTTTCGTGTCAACTTAAAGCTTCGTTTGTTAGAAAATATACTTGCGCAAGCAACTTGCAGTCAGACAGCACAAGTTTGGCATGCAACTGATCGTGTAAAACGACCTTTAGTTCTATAATTCTAGCTGGAAATTCAATGAAGCTTCTTTTGCCAGCTCGAAAACTTTTCGTGTCAACTAAAGCTTCGTTTGTTTGAAATTATACTTGCGCAAGCAACTTACAGTCAGACAGCACAAGTTTGGCATTTAACTGATCGTGTAAAACGACCTTCAGTTCTGTATTTCAGGCTGGAAATTCACAAAAGCTTCTCTTGTCAACTCGAAAGCTTTTCTTATCAACTTAAAGCCGCGTTTGTTTGAAAATATACTTGCGCAAGCAATTTGCACCCGCACAGCAAAAGTTCAATATTCAACTGATCGTGTAAAACGACCTTTAGTTCTGTATTTCAGGCTGGAAATTCACTAAAGCTTCTCTTGTCAACTCGTAAGCTTTTCTTGTTAACTTAAAGCCTCGTTTGTTCGAAAATATACTTGTGCAAGCAACTTGCACTCGCACAGCACATGTTCAGCATTCAACTGATCGTGTAAAACGACCTTCAGTTCTATAATACAAGATGGAAATTCACTAAAGTTTCTCTTGTCAACTCGTGAGCTTTTCTTGTCAAACTTGAAGCCTCTTTTGTTTGAAAATATACTTGCGCAAGCAAACTTGTACTCGCGCGGCACAAGTTTGGCATTCAACTGATCATGTAAAACTACCTTTAGTTCTATAATTCAAGCTGGAAATTCACTAAGGCTTCTCTTGTCAACTCGCAAGTTTTTCGTGTCAATTTAAAGCGTCGTTTGTTTGGTCCATATACTTGCGCAAGCAACTTGCACTTGCACAGCAATAAAGATTTAGCAACCAACTGATTGTGTAAAACTACTTTCAGTTCGATAAATCTAGCGCAGCTCAAGTTTGGTATCTAAGTGATCGTGTAAAGCGACCTTTAGTTCTATAATTCAAGCTGGAAAATCAGTAAAGCTTCTCTTGTCAACTCTAAAGCCTCGTTTATATAGGAATATACTTGCGCAAGCAACTTGTACTCGCGCGGTAGAAAATGTAGGTATATTAAACTGATTGTGTAAAACGACCATTAGTTTTATAATCCTAGATTGAAGAGACATTACTTTCCAAGGCGAGTAGGCTCAGTAGGCTTATGACTCAAATCAAATGTCAATTGCTTCAGTGTTGCCAATTTAGGGCATGGACTTTTTTGTTATCTTGGCGACCCCATGGAATTGACATTTGGGTGGAAAATAATGGGTTTATCAAATCAACTGTGTTCAACATCACAACCTGTGACTGGTGGTCTGCTGAACCTGGTTTGATTCAATAGACACATTATTGACAACCCAAATGTCCAATTCCACGGCCATCTCAGATGTCTATGGTCCCCGATAGCAATAATTCAGAGAAAAGTTTACCTCCTATCTGAGGTAACCAAGCCAACAGAAATGACGTCACAAAGGGACTGTGCTTTCACTCAAGTGAGGTTAAATTCTTCTTGAGCCTTTGAACTCCTTGAGGATAAAGGTTAAAAAGACCAAAGATCATTTGGATTACATTCAAAGAAAAACAATTGAATGTTTGAGAGCTGAGTAAGCTCTGACAGTTGACTAAGCAGATTTGACTTGACTTAGTCATGGTCAGTGGTAACTTGATTTGATCTTGAAATCAGTTCATGTTCAATTAATTTCTAAACACTAGCTTCAGGAAGTAGTTCGAAAGTCACCGTGAACCCCCCACGAGGTGGAAACAGAGCACACGCCAAAAAAAGGGACACAAATCAGCTGACTTTCACCGAACCTGTCTTTTTATCACTTCCAAATTTTGCCTCGCTTCCTGCATCTTCGCGGCGATCGCTGCCCCATCGGTCAAGCCCTTGTTTTCCTTGAAACTGTCCCTGATCTTCCTCAGAGCGTACATCCTGCAACAGAACCTTGCATCAGTCCTCCGACATGAAACAACGTCGAATAGATGCCAACCTGAAATTATACGCCGGCCACTTTTTCGATTCGCGTATCAACGCTCTGTACACCTGCAGCACCTGAGTTTTCGTCGCCATCGTCTTCGGAATGGTTTTCCAGGGGGCTGTAGGCTGACCTAGGTCGACATAACCTAGAAAACGGGAGCAGTGACAGCCGTCAGATATTTCTGGTTACTTTTGGTGACTTTTGCGCTGTCACTTTGGTGACTTTGCGTTTTCCCCTAGAAAAGTGACAGGTGGCTGTCATTCCGATGACGGCAAGTGTCAGTTTGACGTATAACCTGTAAATATTTGTTTATCCGAGAGTTTTTAAGTGGTTTTAACAATGTCTGATGCTTGGCAAGAGATACAGGCGATCAAAAGCAAACGGAACAGCTTACGGGAACGGTTGCAGAAGCGCAGGAAAGTACGGCAAGATATCCTGGGAGCGAGTTTGGGGTCGTCGCCCAGCCATTCCTTGGACCCGACGGCTGCCAGCGTAAAAACCGAAGCCAGTGAAGAATTCAGCGTGAAAAAAGAAGAAATCGTCGAGCCGGAACCGCTCAAAGTCGACCCCGAGCTGGAAAAAGAACTGCTGAAAGCCCTCAGCGAAGTCACTCTGCAGATGCCCAGCTCGTCCACCGAGCTGGTGGCTTCGCTCAAGCTGGCCCTGCACAAGCACTTTTCCCACCGCGAAGTCTGCAACCTCCTCCAGAAATTCTCCACGCAAAAGCTGATCGCAATCAAAGACTCGAACCGCGACGGCAGAAACACCGTCGACGTCACGTTCATCGATGCGACCAAAGTCAACGCCATGATCGCCGAGCTGTTCGACGACCAGACGCTGAAACGGAAACTCGATGATTCCGGCAATCTGAACGAGGAAGACAGGAAGCGCGAGAAGAAGGAGCCGAAAGCCGACATCATGTCGCTGCTCTCGATGCCGTCAACGAAAGAAAAGGAATCGAAAAAGCTCGGCGAGGAGATACTGGACCTGCTGAGCAAGCCGACGGCGAAGGAGCGCTCGCTGGCGGAGAGGTTCAGGTCGCAGGGCGGCAAGCAGCTGATGGAGTTCTGCCCGCACGGCACGAGGGGCGACTGCGAGAGGAACGGCATAGCCGAGTGCAAGAAGCTGCACTTCAAGAAGATCATCCAAAAGCACACCGACGAGGCGCTGGGCGACTGTTCGTTTCTGAACACCTGCTTCCACATGGACACTTGCAAATACGTGCATTACGAGGTGGACAGGTGCGGGACGCACGAGGGGGCCGGGTCGGGGCAGGCTTCCAACAGCTCGATGGTGGCCAGGAACGAGAGCACCACCCTGTATCCCCCGCAGTGGGTGCAGTGCGATTTGCGCTTTCTAGACATGACAGTTTTGGGTAAAACTCTTGTTAATTTCTTGATGTTCCCTAGTTTATTTGTTGGATTAAGAGCTAGATAGGTTGATAGCTAGCTGTTGATTTTGAAGGGATGTTTGTAAAGACAAACGCATCCAACTTGTCCAAGGACTGGTAACTTGATGCCTGTTATGCATATAATCTCAAAAAAGTGCTGCCGCAACAGGACGTTGCATTTCCTTTCGCCAAATCACGGAGAATGAATAATTATAAAATTCAGTCATAAATCAAAGGTTTGGCCTTATGGCAATTTTCGAGGTGAGAAACATACAGGTGTTCATTTACAAACTTCCCAGCCCAGATTTGTAGGCGCCAAATTTTTATCTCCAATCCATTCGCCCCCACCCTACCCTACTTTAAAATTTCAAATTCATGATCCACATTATCCATCTTGTGATTTGTGATATGTACATCAAATTGAAGGCAATGAAATTTTCTTTTTTTCTAAAAAAATTAAACCAGCTCCAACCTTTCTCAAAATTTCCTTGTTTTTAATTCAAGGAAAGTTTTCTCCTATCAACTCTCGATTCTTGCGAAATAGATTTCCCAGCAAATACAGACCAATTTCTCCAACCCCCTCGCCCCCACCCTACCCTACTTTAAAATTGTATTGCCTTAAGTTTGATGTATCACAACTCGTATCACAAGGTAGGTAATACCATTTGAAATTTTAAGGTAGGGTAGGGCGGGGGCGAGGGGTTGGAGATGAAGATTGGGCAATATGTGTCCTAGATGTCTCTCTCAATATAAAAATCAACCTGTTTAGCGTTTTCCTGGTCAAAATTTTGGCGGCGAAAAATCTGGGGTGGGAAATTTGAAAATGAACACCCTGTATATTGCCAACAAAATCTTTCACTCGCAACCACCATGGCAATTGATGCATTACATACCATGTAAGAGTGCGGGAAGTGACTCATTACCTACTCCGTGGCAAAATGAAGAAATGGTAGCTTTATAAGAAAATGTTCTGAATAATGCATCCAACCAAACAATGAGTAAGTAAATCAGTATTACCTGAACCGAATTTTAGCAAAAGTTCTAGAAGTTATGACAAAAAGTTGATTTTCAAATTTTTAAGTTTTGAACCCTTGTAATCTTATAAGCTAGGTAAGTACAGGGTGATCACGCGAGATTGGACCCCCCCAACTTAACGCTTCCCATTTGAGATATTTTTCGAAATAAAAAACTAATCCTTGATCATTTTTCCTGTAGTTCTCGAATATATCTATCATAATTTTCTATATCTCATAATACCGTCCGTTTTTTTTTCTAGGCCCCAGCGCGTAGCCCCTTTATTATAAGTTTCACACCCAACATATTATATATTTTTGAAATCAGAAAAACAAAATCTTCCGATTTATGGTACGTCAAATTATTTTTGACAGATGTCATTTTTTGACAACTGACAGAATAGTACTTGTGGTATATCATTTTGAAGCCCATAAAATTCTGAGGAAAACTGTGTTTTCATTTTCTGAATAGGATGTCTTTCACAGCTTCTAGAGGTCTTCAAATAGGAAAAATTGTTGAAATTCAGAAATATTCAATAAGTACGTAAGTAGGTAAAACAGGTTTTTTTTAGTATTCTAATCATAGTAATCAATGAATAATCACAATGAAACGAAAATTGTCCTGAAGAAGTTACTCGAACAGACCGTCTCCTTGTTCCTTATTGAATGAGAGATTCGACGACCGGTGAATTGGAACTGCCAGCCCTGCGCGATGGTATCCGAGGTGGCCAGGTATGACCCCCTCGATTTTTTTTTATGAGCCTATCTGAAAGATAAGGTGTTCATAGAATCTCCCGCTAATTTGGACGATTTAAAATCAAAATATTATCATCAGTTGATATTAAAAATACCTATTATTGATTGAGTAGGTATTTCTGAATTTTAACAATTTTTCCTATTCAAAGACCTCCAGAAGCTGTAAAAAACATCCTATTCTAGAAATGAAAACACAGTTTTCTTGAGATTTTTATGGGTTTTAAAATGGTGTGTCACAAGTACTATTCTGTCAATTGTCAAAAAATGACATCTGTCAAAAATAATTTGACATACCATCAATCGAAAGATTTTGTTCTTCTGATTTCAAATATATATGATATGTTGGGTGTGAAACCCATAATAAAGGCGCTACAAGCTGGGGCCTAGAAAAAAAAACGGACGGTATACAGGTGTTGAAAAAAAAAAGTTAA
The DNA here is from genome assembly GCA_949128115.1 of Anaspis maculata. NCBI lineage: Eukaryota > Metazoa > Arthropoda > Insecta > Coleoptera > Scraptiidae > Anaspis > Anaspis maculata. The sequence continues at coordinate 4,928,650 of OX421961.1, forward strand.
ATTTTTGCGACACCCTGTATTTACTTATCGTATTCTAGACAGTTTGCTTTGCTGATTACAAAAATGTATGACACTTGTGGATTTTTTTTCAAATAACTTGTCAAAAAAATTAATAAAATCTCAATTTCGTGGATATTATTCTAATAAGATGGCTGTGATTACAGCACTAAATTTCAGAAGTGAGACTTGTTTCCATTCAAATCCAATGTTTCGTTAATCTGTAGCCTAAAAATTAGTTTTAGCGTTTTTTGGGTATTTAGTGCTGTAATCACAGCCATCTTATTAGAATAGATTGAAAAAATTCTTCCATCCTTCTTTCAATGGTGTTGACGTTATAGGTACTTTTATTTTGCTTTCAGTTACACCATAAATAATTATTAAGACTTCTTTGGCCAACCGGTTTCGCTGTTAGGCATCGTCAGGGTTGAGAAGTGACATTTTGTTATTTATCTAACAAAATGTTATAAAAGATACTTACTTACTTACTTACTTACTTACTATCTATCAATAAATAAATATAAATAATAAATATCTAAATAACAAAATGTCACTTCTCAACCCTGACGATGCCTAACAGCGAAACCGGTTGGCCAAAGAAGTCTTAATAATTATTTATGGTGTAACTGAAAGCAAAATAAAAGTACTTATTAGAATAGTATCCATGAAATTCAGATTTTATTAATTTTTTTGACAAGTTATTCGAGAAAAAATCGACAAGTGCCATACAATTTTGTAATCAGCAAAGCAAACTGTCTGGATTACAATAAGTAAATACAGGGTATCGCAAAAATTCAACTTTTTTTCTTCAACACCCTGTATATTATGAGATATAGAAAATTATGGCGATTATTACACACAACGCCCTTGATTAATAGACCTACAAGGATAATATCCACTTATCTAAATCCCACTGTCAATAGCAACGGAATAAAATGGATGTAAACAACGAAATCTGACAGCTGTCACTTCGGACTTTTTTTTGTAATAATCACCAAAATATCACTCGTGCACGAGATTTTCCCAGATAATTTTGGGCAGGCGTTTTCCCTCGGGCTGGTTGTCCCTAGATAAATGCCCTCCTCCTACGGAGTCGGGCATTTATCGCTACAACCAGCACTCGCGATCGCCTGTCCAAAATTATCGTGAAAATCTAAGCACTTGTGATATTACTGTTGAATATATTCGATTATTACATACAACACCCTTGATTATTAGACCTACAAGGATAATATCCACTTATCTAAATCCCACTGTCAATAGCAACGGAATAAAATTCATGTAAACAACAAAATCTGACAGCTGTCACTTCGGACTTCTTTTATGTAATAATCTTCAAAATATCACTCGTGCTCGAGATTTTCCCAGATAATTTTGGCCAGGCGTTTCCCTTGGGGTGATTTTCCCTGGATAAATGCCCTCCTCCTACGGAGTCGGGCATTTATCAACAGTAATATCACAAGTGCTTAGATTTTCACGATAATTTTGGTCAGGCGATCGCGAGTGCTGATTGTAGCGATAAATGCCCGACTCCGTAGGAGGAGGGCATTTATCCAGGGACAATCAGCCCGAGGGAAACGCCTGGCCAAAATTATCTGGGAAAATCTCGAGCACGAGTGATATTTTGAAGATTATTACATAAAAGAAGTCCAAAGTGACAGCTGTCAGATTTTGTTGTTTACATGAATTTCATCCCGTTGCTATTGACAGTGGGATTTAGATAAGTGAATATTATCCTTGTAGGTCTAATAATCAAGGGCGTTGTATGTAATAATCGCTACAATCAGCACTCGCGATCGCCTGACCAAAATTATCGTGAAAATCTAAGCACTTGTGATATTACTGTTGAAAAGTACAGGAAAAATTATCAAGGATTAGTTTTTTATTTTGAAAAATATCTTGAAAGAGATGGGTTCAGTTGGGGGGGGGGGTCCCATCTCGCGTGATCACCCTGTACATGGTTTCGAGTAAAATAAACTGCTCAAAAGTGAATAGGGGTAATCAAAAATTTCGCAGTTTTCAAAATGGGAATATCTCGGAAAATAATTACCCAATTTCAAAAAAGAAGACAACGTCAGATAGGACCTTCTTTCAGCTACGTGGTGATGGATAGGATAATTTCATTAATTGAAATGTCCATGATATACAGGGTGTCAAAAGGGGGAATGTCCAAAGGGTCAATTTTCAACGTTGTGCAATTTTCCAAAAAAAAAATTGTAGATTATTTCTTATTTCGTTTTTGGAAAAGTAGCAATGATATCTCGAAACGGTTTTTTAGTTTCACAAATATTTCTTTCATTTCAAAGGCTACGTGATTTTTTCTAAAATTTACAGTTTTTGATTGCGCGTCTCTAATTGGCCATATTATTGACATAAATTTGGGGGATATGCATGAATTTACTTCATATACCTTCCCATGACAAAAAATTTCACCCCAACGACCCCAAGGGGGCTACTCCGGTGGACGTCAGCAACCTCTTTAGGGATGAGTTGAAATGGAGCATGTTGTGGTGGTTACCATGAATTTTTCAAATCAAAATTCTTGACTTAACATTAGTAACTTTATGTCAAATCATAATTACCATCATTGTTACCATATCAGCCCCCTTTTGATGGTCATTTTTGAACAGGGTGTTTACGCGAGAGGGATACCCCTCTATCAAAAACTTTCTTCTCATGATAATTCAAAAAAGAAAAAACTTCCCTGGGACAATTTTTTACGCAGTTTCTGAATATGTCAAGTATAATTTTCCATTCCGTGCCATATACAGGGTGTGGCATTTTTTGCATTTTTTCGAAACACCTGTATATCATCACCACAATTATTGCACACCGTTATCTTGAATCAAAAAATGCAAGACACTTCTAAAAAAAATTTGTAAAAAAAATTGAAAAATTTACAAAAATTCAATTTTTTTAAATGATAGATCCATTTCAGGATTCAAATATGTTCAGAGTATCCTGTCTTACTTCTAAATGGCATGGAATCACATAGAATGACTAATAAAATATCCGGGACTTATCTGATTTCTAAAATGCATCCATCATTCTGGAAAAAAAATTGAAATGCCATTGTGAATTTTTGAATTTTTTTCAAAAAACTTTAGGAGTTAGGAGTTATAAAAAAAGCAAAAAAAATTGCGACACCCTGTATTTGGCACGAAATGGAAAATAATACTTGACATTTTCAGAAACTACGGAAAAATTTGTTCCAGGATAGTTTTTTCCGAGGTTTTTTTCTTAAAAATTTGTTCCAGGATAGTTTTTTCTTTTTTCCAATTATCACGAAGGATAAGTTTTTAATCCGTCTCGCGTGAACACCCTGTACAAAAATTTCCAAAAGTGGGCTGATATGGTAACCATGATCGTAATTATGGTTTGACATAAAGTTACTGACGTTACGTCAAGAATCCTAATTTGGAGAATTCATGATAACCGCCACAACTTGCTTCATTTCAACTCATCCGTAGAGAGGTTGCTGGCGTCCACCAGGGGTAGCCCCCTTGGGGGTCGTTGGGGGTAGAATTTTGTCGTGGGAAGGTATATCAAGTGAATTCATGCATATCTGCCACATTTATGTCGATAATATGGCCAATTGGAGAATCGCTATAAAAAACTGTAAATTTAAGTAAAAATCACGTAGCCTTTGAAATGAAAGAAATATTTGTGAAACTGAAAAACCGTTTCGAGATATTAATGCTACTTTTCCAAAAATGACATTAGAAATAATGTACAATTATTTTTTTCGAAAAATGGCACAACGTTGAAAATTGACCCTTTGGACATTCCTCTTTTTGACACCCTGTATATTATGTACATTTGCAATAATGGAATTATCCTATCCATCACCACGTAGCTGAAAGAAGGCCCTATCTGGCGTCGCCTTTCTTTTCAAAATCGGCTAATTTTTTTCGAGATATGCCCATTTTGAAAATCACGAAATTTTTGATTACCCCTATTCACTCTTGAGCAGTTCAGTATACATTCTCTCGACGGTAAATGCTTCATTACTGCTTCGGGCTAAAACCTCCAGGCTTTCCCTCAGCAGTAATGTTGCATTTCCCGTCTCGGTATGTAATATACTATTATTATGAACCAGTATTATATCTACAAATATATCAGTAGTATTATAGTAGATATGTAGTAGTTCAGTAGTATTTATGAAGTTTCAAGATGCAACTTGTAAGCTTTCCGTAGGATTTTGAGAACTTCTAGTATTTTAACGAGTATTTTAACTAAAGGATAAACCGTTGGTTTGTAAAATTAGTTGATGCAGGTTCACAAGAAATTCAAGATATTTCCATAAAAATGAACGTGGTCCTTTCAGCCTGAACACCCTGTATCTCGAAAACTGAGCCAGTTAGCATACATGTTCGCTCGAGGTTTTGGCATTGTAACACGCCAAGTGATCGTCAGAGATCATCGGCGCCGCCCCGCGAACATTTTGAATGAACGCGGAAGGGAGTATCTGTGGTGGCGTCATTCGAACGAAAATTTGCAGGCAAGTTCGCCGTGATCATGGCCGATCCGCCGTGGGACATCCACATGGAACTGCCGTACGGCACCATGTCCGACGACGAGATGCGACAGCTCGGCATCCCGCAGCTCCAGGACGACGGCCTGATATTCTTGTGGGTCACCGGCCGCGCCATGGAGCTGGGCCGGGAGTGCCTGAAGCTGTGGGGCTACGAGAGGGTGGACGAGATCATCTGGGTCAAGACCAACCAGCTGCAGAGGATCATCCGGACGGGACGCACCGGCCACTGGCTCAACCACGGCAAGGAGCACTGCCTGGTCGGCATGAAGGGCAACCCGCAGAACCTCAACCGCGGCCTGGATTCCGACGTCATCGTGGCCGAGGTCCGGGCCACCAGCCACAAACCCGACGAGATTTACGGCATGATCGAAAGGTTCAATTATTATTTCAACAGTATACCCGATGTCAGGCGGCGCAAAGATGCAGCGGTGGAAATTGCTAAAAATGTAGCCTGATTGGCTAAAACAAGTTGTTTGCGTCGTCGGCATGGTAATTTGACGCAATTCCAGACGCAAGAGCTCGATTTAAAACCCGACTTGCGTACGAAGTTGCGCTGGATTACCATGGCAACGGCGCAAATCAACTGGTCTCAGCCAATCAGGCTTGCTGTATTAGCTAGCAACTTTGCGTCACCTCACTTGAAATTGAACCGTTCAGCAATTGGCTAGAACAATTAACTTGAACAGTAGACCACCTGCACAGCCAACATATAATTAATTTCACGGCTTTCTGCATTAGAGCAAGCTATGGAAAAAATTGGGTTGCGTTGGTACGAATGGCACGTTGACGACTTGTTGGCAGCTAGCTGTCTTCATGTGCAATTTTCAATGTGACACTGTCACCGTCTCGGGGTTTCATGTACGCGAAAGTGAAAATTTTCTAGAATATGCGAGGAATTGTTAGTTTCCTTTGAGTGATTTGCAGTGTGGACGATAAGGGACAATTTCACTGGTTGGTGCGTCTTCGCCAAGGCTGTTAGGTATTTGCCGGCCACTGAGAAAATTATGCCGAAAGTCGCCGTGACGCCGTGGAGAAATGGAACGTAAAAAGGAAAAACCCACTGCCCAAGAGGAAAGTTATTCTTTAGATGAACAATATGGATAGTAGGACAATAATTTATGGAGTTGAACTGTACGGAGAGGAGACAATTTGGGCGTGAGTAGGTAGATACACTGTGTTATCTGCCAGCATGTGTCTTCATACCTTGCTTGTTGTTGCAGTAGGTACAATAGGTAGAGCTGGAGCGTAGGTACCTAGTACTCACTACTCCAGTGATGTGCATCAGGAGATGTAGCCTTTTGGGCGGTGGGCCTTTTCATCCGAGTAGTATTCTGCCGATGTAATCTTGGCGGAGACGTATCAACCAGTAAAGATAATGTCCATGATCGTCCACACTGCAAAGCACTCCAGAGAAACTCACGATTCCTGGCGTATGCTCAAAAAATTTCACTTTCGCGTACATGATACTTCGACACGGTGACAAGGTGTCGCATTAAAAATTGCACGTGTAGACAACTGGCTGGCATCCCCTTGTCATCGTATCATTCGTACCAACACAACACAATTTTTCCATAGCTTGCCCTAATGCAGAAACCCGTGAAGTTGATCATAGTTAACGTATTTGTTTTTAGGTTGAGCCCTGGCACAAGAAAAATCGAACTTTTCGGACGCCCGCACAACATCCAGCCGAACTGGATAACGCTGGGAAACCAAGTGGACGGCATCAAATTGGTGGATTCGGTCCTCATCGAGAACTTCCGAAAGCGATACCCGACCGGAAACTGCATGGCGCCGCCTCCCGAAACCAGCCATTGATGTGTAACATTTATTGTAAATAGATTTCGTGTAAGCCTCTCTCAATTTCACCAAAACAACCCACTTGCTGACGAAAACATTCCAAACGAAATGCGGAAGGGAGTATTCTGTGGTGGCGCTTGACGAATCAACAAATCCGATTTGATAATTTATAAAATTTCTACTTCTATTACAAACACGCGACAACAACCGGAGACTTTCCATCATCATCACTATACACTAAAATCGCGCACAGTCACTCCGGCGAATTTCGGTACTGTTCGGTGGCTTGCCGTTCGAGCTCTTGGTAGAAGTTCTCGTTGGAATTGCTGTACTGTTCCAGAGCTTGGATTTCAAGCTCTTCGGAAATGCTGGCCGAGACCTGGTGGTCTTTGAAAACGCTTTCCGCTCCTCTTCCGGCGCTCGTCGTGGTGGCGGCGGCGCTGGTTTCTATCTCCAGTCCGGCAAAAGACACCGACGTGCCGGTGGCGACGGGCGACGCCACCGACGCGTCCTTGTCGGCGTCGTCGAGAAAGTACGAACGGAGGATGTCGCGTCGGTTGAAGATGTCTTTGATTTCGAAGCTGTTCCATTGAGGCTTCGAGCTGACCTAGAAACACACGTATAATCAATTTCACGGCTTTCTGCATTAAAGCAAGCTATGGAAAAATTGTGTTGTGTTGGTAAGAAATGATACGATGACGAAAGAGTCGTGCAACAGCCTCCGCAGCAAGTGGTTGGGGTTGCTATGCAGTTTAAACCTGAATACCTAAACTGCGTATCCCTTTATGACGGCAACCCCAACGAATTGAATAATTTCTTGACTACAGCGGCATCCATAATAGATACCTTTATTGACCACAACAACCCGCAATGTTTTCAAAATTTATTCATTTTAAAATCGTTGATGAATAAGTTGACGGGAAATACAAAGATAGCCATAAATATATCACCCGTAGAAACACGGGACGATCTTCGCGATGCTTTATCGCGGAATTTCAGCGACCAACGGGACGAAATATGCTTAATAAGAGATTTGGTTCTCAGTAAACAGTCCAGCGAAACCAGCCTGCATTTTTATGATAAAGTGGTGGGATTGTTGAACTTGCTTTGCTCATATGTCACGATGCATGAACCAACTGCGGAAGGTCAAGTTATTAAAAAGGAATTGTATAATAAGTTAGCGCTGAAGACGTTCCTCGCCGGTCTGAGAGAACTCCTTGGAAGCGGAATTCGGGCCATGAGGCCTCCGGATCTGCAAACCGCCTTTCAATACATTAATGAAGAAACCAATGTGAAATATTACTAGAAACCTTCAAATTCAGATGGTCAAATCCCTCAAAGTTCAAACTCAAATACATTTAAGCAAAACTTCCCGTCTCAGCCAATCAATGTACAGCCGCGGCAAATACAGAGACCTAAATTCTTCACAAATGCACAACCTTTCAGAAACCCTAAACCGCAAAATTTTAGACCAAATAATTTCCAAAATAATTATCAAAACAGGGACCAGAATGTTTTCAAACCGAACCCGAATTACAGACCATCCACGCCGCCGGTACCCATGAGTATAAGTACCAGGCAAACCCAACAGAGACCACCGAATTTTGGCCAAAATTACAGACCTTATGATAATTACAACTCTCAGTTCCATCATAACAAAACTCAAGATATCCCAGAAATTAACGGACCAACTAACGGACCTAATCATCAATATGTAGAGGACGGAAATTTTTTAATGCCGGCCTCAGCGACGGAATTGAACAAGTAACCCTTAATTATAGCGAAGAGCATACAAATCAATTACTGTATGTTATCTTCCCCAATTTTAAAGACTTGAAGTTTTTGATGGACACAGGAGCTAGCCAATCATTTGTTGATCCGGATATTGCAGAGCAGATTTTCCCAGACACCATTCAATTCGATCCATTTATTGTATCAAACATGTTTTCAACCTCGGCGCATAAATATAGCGGATGGATGGAAGTTCCCTACATATTTAATCGCCCAGGTGAATTTATGAAATTTCGATTATTCAAATTCCATAATATCTTCAAAGGACTAATTGGCTTGGACAACTTGCAGTTTTTAAATGCTACTCTGGATTTCAATAGTCAAACACTGGTGACTCCGTTTGGAAACCTGAAAATTCATTTTCAAAATATTCCCCAAAAACAAATTAATACCTGTTCAATAATCCCTCGTTGCGAACAAATCGTCAAGGTAAGAACCACCATCGCCAATGGTGACATCATCATTTCCCATGTATCATCACATGGCTGTGAGATCCCAGAGTGCTTGACTACTGCAAAAAACTATGAAGCTTTCGTAACGATTATGAATAAAACTGAACAACCCATCAATCTCGACTTTTCTGAACCACTTTATTCAGAACCTCTCGAATCCGAGCCGATTGCTCCTGAAGATTTTCAAAAAAACTCAATGGAAAGTTCCAATTTCCATAATTTTGAACACAAACAATGCAATTAACCCAAAATTCGAACTGAACACATGAATGCTGAGGAAAAAATTGCCATTGAAAACCTTGTAAAAGAATTTTCTCATCATTTTTTACGATGAAGATACCCCCTCAACTTTCACAAATGCGATCAAACATCAAATCAAAACATCAGACAAAATGCCGGTATATTCAATAACATACAGATACCATTTCGTCCATAAAAACGAAGTAAAAACACAGATTCAAAAGATGTTAGACCAAAAAATCATAAGACCCAGCAGTTCGCCATGGAGTTCACCGATCTGGATAGTGGCAAAGAAACCTGACGCCAGTGGTAAACAAAAATGGCGTATTGTTGTCGATTACAGGAAGCTAAATGAAAAAACCATCGACGACAGGTATCCATTGCCAAACATTTCAGACATTCTTGACAAACTGGGACGTTGTCAGTACTTTACCCTGTTAGACCTGGCTTCCGGTTTCCACCAAATTGAAATGGCCCCGGAAGACACTCAGAAGACCGCATTTACGGTCGAAAATAGGCATTACGAGTACCGACGCATGCCCTTTGGGTTAAAGAACGCTCCGGCAACCTTCCAGCGCGTTGTAGAGAATATATTACGCGGGTTACAGAATGAGCTTTGTTTGATCTATTTAAGGGCGCTTTATGAAATTACGCAACGCAACCGCAGCCGCAACGCTGACTTCTGATTGGCTCGCAAGCTTTTCGCGTCGTTGCGATGGCTTTGCGAATACCTTGCGAGCCAATCAGAAACGCTGCGCTCTGCGTTGCGATTTTTCATAGAGCGGGCATTAGACGATATATTAATTTTCATTGTGTCACTTCAGGACCATTTGGTCAACCTAAAACAAGTTTTCCAACGATTAAAGCAAGCGAATTTCAAAATTCAACTGGACAAGTCCGAATTCTTAAGAAAAAAAGTAAATTATTTGGGCCATGCTGTTACACCCATTGGCATTAAGCCCAATCCGGAAAAGGTTAGGGCTATCCAAAATTTTCCTACTCCAAAAACGCCAAAGCAGCTGAAAGGATTCCTAGGGCTCTTGGGCTACTATAGAAAGTTCATCAAAGACTTCTCGAAACTCACCAAGCCATTGACTAAATGTTTGAAAAAAGATGCCACAATTACCCATAATGATGAATTTTTGTCTTGTTTCGACACATGTAAAAAGGTATTGATGAATGAGCCCATCCTTTAATATCCTGACTTCTCTTGAACGTTTAACCTGACCACCGATGCGAGCAACGTAGCCATTGGAACCGTTTTGTCTCAAGGGCCCATTGGTAATGACCTGCCCTTGACCTTTGCATCACGAACTCTCAATGATACGGAACAAAACTACTCCACGATCGAAAAGGAACTTCTGGCAATCGTGTACGCCGTGAAGTACTTTAGGCCCTATGTCTTTGGGCGCAAGTTTAATATTATCACTGATCACAAACCCTTGGTATGGTTATTTTTCCTCAAAGAGCCTAACTCCAAACTGGTCGGGTGGCGCCTCAAGCTCGAGGAATATGATTATAAAATCATCTTTAAAAAAGGAAAATTAAATGCCAATGCAGACGCTCTATCTCGCATAGAAATCAATATCAATGAAACCAATATACCTCAGAATATTCATGATTATATCAGAGAATTCAGTGACGAATTAGAAAAAACCAAAATTTTGAATTGAGACCTTTTTGACGCCCCCGAACATTTCTTCCTTGCTCACTGTGTTTCTCAAGACCTTATAATGAACAAAGGGATCGCAGTTCAGTTTCGAACAAGATTCAATCATATATCGACTCTAACAAAACAACGTAAAGAAGTTGGAGAGGTCGCCTGCTTGAAACTCCCTTCTAGATACATTTATTATATGATCACGAAGTCTAGTTACCATGACAAGCCTACCTACGAAAATCTGCAAGAATCACTCACCTATTTGAAAGATTACTGTTTACGACATAATGTTGAAGATCTTGCTATGCCAAAAATTTCTTGTGGGCTTGATGGCCCAAAATGGGAAAGAATATCCCAAATGATCGAAACCACCTTTCGGAACACTCCCGTCAATATACGCATTGACATTCTTAACGAAACTGAGCCCGAAATCGTACCAACAATAGCTATAGACGAAGCCGATGATCAAACCCCCGAAACGGTTATTATAGATCGCGACCACGAAACGACATCCAGCAGGTACCTGAACCTGATGACCCATTACCAGAACCTGATGACCCATTACCAGAGCCTGAAAATGATGACGGTACTCAACATTACAATGACCAAGAAAACCCTAATGTTGAAATTCCGATATCTGACGACATATTGAATAAAGGTCAAAATCAAATTGAAATCGAACTGGTCAATCACTCTCCAGCTCGAACCAAATATAAATTCATTTGTACAAAACAAAAATTGATAGATGTAGAGGAAAACCAAATACCTGAAGTACTACGAAGATATCACGACAGCAAGACCAACCATCGCGGTATAAATGAAACAGAGGCAAAAATTAAAAGTCTTTATTATTGGCCTAACATGAAAAATTCAATTCAGATATACATAAATACCTGCGATATCTGCCAACGTACAAAATACGAACGCAACCCCTTGAAACTGGGAATCAACCTAACACCCACAGCAACTAAACCTTTCGAGACGATACATATCGATACGATAACGATTGATAAGGGAATATTTCTCACGATCATAGATGCATTCTCGAAATATGCTCAAATCTATAAGATACAAAGTCACAACTCAATCGACATAGTTCAGAACCTTCTGAAATTCTTCTCACACCTTGGAATTCCAAAGATGATCATTTGTGATAACGGCACAGAATTCAAAAACACAAATTTGAAAGAACTATTTGAATTACATAAAATAAAAATTCATTTGATCACTCCTGAAAATCCATGATCCAACGGCATGGTAGAAAGGTTACACAGTACACTGTTAGAATACATTCGACTGCTCAACGAACAATTCCCAGGTGAAGATTTAAAGACTAAAACTCTTTTCGCAGTTCTTGCCTATAATCATTCTATGCTCACCTGAACTGGCAAAAAACCTAAAAAACCTGGCCACAATTGCCGTTTGAAATGAAGCCCAAAAATCTAATCTATATTTTCAAATTAATTGAAGTAGATTCATACATTTACAACGACAAACTTGCATTTATTCTGAAAATTTCCCTGCATCATGATGAACCGTTCGACCTATATAAACTCTACCCGATTCCCGTTTGGCGTGAATCTCAGTCCTTTCGATTAGTATTACCCGATACCAGATATTTACTACTATCGGGGAGTCGTTTCGCCCACGAAACCGAGGCCTGCCAAAAGATCAACAAAGTGTTTTTCTGCAAAACTGCACTGATCGAGTTCACCAAGAACAACTGCGAAGTCAACATCATCCGAAATTATCGGATTGCAACCGACACTCCATCGAAATTCAAGACCTCCAAATTTAAGAAATAGAGGACACCGAGCATTGGCTTCTTATTGCACCAAACTACGCCGACCTCGTAATTACCTGCCCTTCAAGACGAGAAATGCAACGTCTCCAGGGTACTTACTTGAAACACATGCAACCACAGTGTATCATTTTCATCAACGACCAAAAACTAAGCCCATCAGTGGAAGAAGAACTAGGTCGACCCCTGTTCGTTGACTGCGAGGACATGGAAATTCAAGAATTCCAACACCCATCACAAAAGAAGACGCATATCAACCCAGTCAACTTGGAAAACATCTCCGAGTTGAAAAATGAAGTTGAATGGTTCCAGGCCCAAGCGATGCTTAAACGTTCATCCAATTCCGGTCATCACACCTACATCATCTATGCCATGATTGTCGTGATAGTCGTAATCATTTTCTTCAAGAACCCGATACTTCGATTCCTGAAGTCCTGCAGAACCATCAAAGAACAACCCCGGCAACCCTTGCCATCACCAACGCCGCCACCACGAGTTGTTCAGCTTCCTCGTGCCTCCGAACCTGAATCTTCGAGGGGAGGAGTTGCATCGATTCCACTGCCGCACTAGTGCAATGTCAGCTTGATTTTAGTAAATCAAATATTTTTTTAAAACGTTTGCTCGGTCCCAATTGATATAATTTGCATGTTACTGTAGATAGACAGAGAGGGAAGTGTAGGTAATTCATAGATACAGACAAAGATATCATATAACATGCGCATTGGCATTGTTCGGCAGTCGGCAGAGTGCTCACCTGCTGGTGGTAATTGTTCATCATGACCTGGTTCTGCGTGAACCACGACGACGAGATCAGCTGCGACGCCGGGTACGACCCCATCGGCAGCCATCTCTGCACCGGCGAGTAACAGTACGACTGGTGCTGCACGTACGAAGCGGACATCTGAGGCTGCGGCTGTTGATGGTGCTGGGACTGCGGCTGCTGCTGCTGCTGCTGCTGGTGCTGCAAGTGAACGCTCTGTCCTCCGTTCAGGTTGACCTGTTGCGGTTGGGCGGCCTGCTGCGCCTGCTGGGCGGTCCTCTGGACCATCCGGATGCTGGAAGAGGAGGCGGCGCAGGCGTCCTGGTACTGCTGGCGCCACCTCCACGTCTGCTGGAAGCTGCCGTTGGACGTCGTGGCGGTGCCGGAGGTCGTCGCCTGGAACGAATTGAAGCACCGCATCGACGAGTACGACGAGCTCTTGTTCTCGACCAGGTTCGCGTACTGCTGTTGGGCTTTGCTGGCGGAAGCCGCGGCCACGTTCGAGTAGTACTGTTGCTGTTGCTGCTGCTGCTGCTGTTGATTCCGTTGATGGTGATAAGTCGGGTTGCTGTGGAACACGGGTGGATCTTTTTTGGGTTCAGCGGGAGCGTAGTCTTTTGTAGCTGCCGGAACGGCAGGCGTTTCTTCAGCAGCAGCAGCAGCTGCTGCAGTAGCTATCGGTTTGGTTGGTGGCAACTCGGCTGGGACTGGAGGTGGCGGAGTCGGTGGCTTTTCTTGGTGCTGATGCTGCTGCGCTTGTTTGTTCTTTTTGCTGGGAAGCAAGCCTTGCAAGACCTCAGAGTATAGGATTTCGGTGGCTGTTTTCGTGGTTTGCGCGGTGTGTTTCTGATCGACCGTCGAGGGCGTTGCAATCGGCGGCGCCAGTGAAACCTGGTGGTGTTGAGCCGTCGCTTCGATTGTCTCAACCAACGATTTGACGATCCAAGTTTTCTGCTCTTGCAGTGTCTTCGACAGTTGCTACGTACACAGGAAGATAATTCGTATAGTTAAGAAACGAGACGACTAACTTGCAACTGTTCCAGATCCTTGCTGATCGAAACGTTCCGGAACCAATCGCAATTGTCTCGCAAGCCGACGCATCCGTCTTCTAAATCGCCGCGTTTGTTGTTGGTCACGAAAAAATTGCCCAGAGGCGACATGTAAATGTTGACCAGAACGTCTTTCGTTTTCTTTCCCGGCAGTATTTCGTCCTCGATGTTCTGCTTCCAAATGTTCTTGATTCTGTCTGCACACAATCATGAAAATTGAAACTGGTGAGGTCTACTCAGTCAACGGTATACCTTCAGTGAGTCTGATCTTGAGTATCCTGTCGTCGAAGCCGTGCACTTTCAGCAGCGGCGATTCGTGCGTCTTGCTCCCGCCGGCCTCCAGCCTGGAAAAATTATCTTCATGCAGGTCTTCTACAAACAACAACAGTTCTTCAGCGAAAACTGCGGCAGTCGCCTGGCAGAAAACTTACTGAGGAACCAGGCGAACAGCTCGTCCACCTCGCCCATCTCCCACGGCTCGCTGGGCACCGAAGGTCTGGACGGCGACTCGGTGGCCACGCTGGTGGCGTAAGACATCTCCCTGGATTCGTTGTAGCCGTAGTTGGAGTACTGGGCCAGCTTGCTCTCCGGGATGCACTCCCGCACCGTTCTCGGCCTGTACCGCTGGAACTTGGAGCGTTGCAGATGGTTTTCTGTCAGGTACAGTTCCTGTCAGCGCACGACACGGGATCGATCAGTTTCGAAGTCGAAAAGGAAAAGGTTCTGTGGGCGTACGTACCAGGTTGCACTTTTGGTAGAGGACGGTGTCCGCCAGGGACCACGTCGTGTCTGCTTGGAACGAAACGTTTTCCAGGGCTTCCATGAGACGCTCTCTGTAGTTCATGATGACGCTGACAAGGTTTGCGGGGCAACGGAACAATTTTATTCCGGTTTTTGAAGTTTTTCTTCGTAAAGCCTACTCGCTGCTTTCAGTAAGACCAGAGACCACGACGACCTTTATTACGTCCATCTCAATATGATCTTGTGGAATGGCGCCGATGCAATCACGCCTTCAGCGATTGCCTGCTTTAATCCCTCCGGATTGCATATTTTGTTGAGAGACAATTTCGGCGACTGTCTTTGGTCCCTCAGAACTTGGTCAGTGCCAATTGGTCGCCTTCGGCGATTGTTTTTGGCCCCTCAATATTTTGAGCTCTACTTGAACAGAACAAGGACAACGCATAGAAGACAAGGAACATTAAAGAATCTCCAAGAAGAACAGGAAAAGAGACGACTAGAGAAAACTGAAAGTTGATGAATCTTCTATAGAAGAACAAGAAAATAAACGTCTAGAAGAAAACGAAGAAATTCTGTCGATTGTAGAAGAACAAACGCGATGGTTTACAAGCAACGTCAGCAAGTTTAAAGAATGAAAGCCAATATAATGGAGCTGAAAGTGATGAATTTGGTGAAATTCTCACCGTCAAGTGGTTCTAGGACAATTCGTCGCACGGACAATTTGTCGCGGGAAATTCGTCGCGGACAATCCGTCGCACGGACAATTCGTCGCAAAAGGAACGACATTTCTCGATGCGTCGCCGGACAATTGACACATAAGGGCTTATCAGGGCTCCAAACTACACATGAGGACAAAAGGGAGCCCGATAAGCTCTGAAGCCACGGAAAAAGCAAAGGGGCTCAGCAGGGCTTCAAACTCTAATACAGTAAGGTACCTATAACGGATAGGGAGCTGGTGCCTCAAAACTTGGTCATAAGGTACATGATTTTAACCCTGTAGGTCTAATGTGCGTTGATAAGGTTGTTGAAAATTTCTTTGTCTTACATGTCAGACCGGGGGCTTTAGGCTGGTATAGGTTTGTCAATTTTCGAAAAATGTCAAAAATTTATGTCATAAGGTACATGAATGAAAGCAACGGGCTTTTGTGTAGGAACATCCCCTTAATCAAAAATCGGGTCATAAGACAAAATTTTTGGGGGCTCTCGGTCCATAAGGCAAGTTTGAAATTTTCAAAAAAGGCCAAAATTTACCTCCTCCTGGAGACTTCTCCTTTGGCATAATTTTAGGAATGGAAAACGATTCTCACATGATTTTTTACGCAGGTTTTGAATCTGTCCACAAAAATTTTTAATGGTTCATCGCTTACAGGGTGCAACATCGAACATTTTTTCTCAAATCGTACACCCTGTATTTTAACATGGAAATCGATTCCGTTTTTCATCCTGATTACAAATATATATCACACTTGGTGGATTAGTCAACAAAACGCCTGTGAAAAAATTGATGAATTTTGGTCCTTTTTTGAAAATTCCAAACTTGTCTATGGACCGAAAGCGCCCAAAAATTTTGTCTTACGACCAGATTTTCGATCAAGGGGATGTTCCCACACAAAATCCAGTTGGTTTCATTCATGTACCTTATGATGTAAATTTTTGGCCATTTTTTCGAAAATTGACAGGCTCATACCAGCCTAAAGCCCCCGGTCTGACATGAAGACAAAGCAATTTTTAACAATCTTATCAACGCACATTAGACCTACAGGGTTAAACTCATGTACCTTATGACGTAAAGTTTTGAGGCACCAGCTCCCTGTCCATAAGGGGCTCATTAGAACTCTAGAAGCAAGAGAAAACACAAAACAGTTTAGTAAAACCAAGGCAAAAGGCAAAAAAAATTGTGACGAATTGTCCGTGCGACGAATTTTTCGTGCGGCGAATTGTCCGCGCGACGAATTGTCCGCGACAAATTGTCCGCGACGAATTGTCCGGTCACGCCGTCAAGTTGATTAATTCAGCTGAATTTTCACTATAGAGTTGAGAACTGTAGCGATTTTCTTACGCTGAAGACCACTTCTTGAAGTCGCCAAAGTCCTCATTTTTCTTCTTTGAAGTCATCTGAAATGCTACTGGCAGTAATGTTGTCAAGTTGATGAATCCAGCGAAATTCTCCCTATGTTTGATGAATTGTACGAAATTCTCGGTTGATGAAAGTTGATAGATTCAGCGGAAATATCGCTGTAAAAAATTCAGTTCTAATACAACTTTCTTATGGTGCTAAAAAGCGCTTTCAACTCAATTCGCAATTCAATTCACAACCAGAAAGCTACTAACATTTCTTTATTGGGGTGATGAATTTAGAGTAGTTCTCGCTATGACGTTCATCCATCTCCGATTAGACCCGGAAAATATCTGTATACTTTCTGGATTGAACAACAGAAATCGAATGTAAGACATTTGATTTAGCCGGTGTTCTTGTTCTGTTGGTCCATCGTCTTCTTATCTCGTCACGTCACACCAGAGAATCGTATGATCTAAGGAATTGTCACACGCGATCAAAGCTTTTTCAAGTCTTTGAGGTTAGGTACGCAACGTCCCCATCCGACGTTCGCGAATCGTGGTGTAATGTAACCCACTTTTCGCCGTTTGGTCTTGATCGTCATTTCCCCCTTCCCTTTCCTACGTTGTCTACCTTTTCCCTACGTTGTGTAATTCTTACTCTAGAGGAGAACGTGAATTTGGGGATGGTGCTGAAAGTCATAAATGAAACGAGAATGAAGGCAAGAAGAATGAACTTTTTATTTGAATCGTTTGCAATGTTTTTAATGAATCTTTCTTTTATCAAAACACCTCACAACAATGAACTGACAGAGTGACAAAATGACATGACATGGATCAAAACAACAAAACACAAACACAAATGGAACAAGAAACTCATTACAAATCTTTTAGACAATGCAGGAATCAACAACAACAAAATAAACACATAATTTGATTAACAAAAACACAACAAGAAATCAAAGAACGCGTCAAACTGTCAGTAAACGTAAAAGAATAGTGACGTATTCGCTGACAGGCACACATGGGAAGAACACGTCAAAGAAACCCCTGCGTATTGCCTGATTGAGTGCTGAAAAATACCTTCCCAAATGATCTAAAGAAAATTGAGTGTGAATGAGTCATGGTGAAATGACAAAGAAGTCACTCTAGTAATGCATTCATCAAGCCAGTGCAAATCGGTACTGAAACGCCTTCAAATGTTCGCTTCGTTAGCCAATTGTTTACGTAACAACAAAAGGGAACTCGCTCGCTTACGATTTGGTGGCAACTTTACGCTCAGGTTTCAATTTTACGCTTTACGCACAAAAGCACACTCTTTCGCCACTCCACATCTCTCTCAAAGCAAAAAGCAATTAGTAGACACATATGACACTTGACTAAATCAAGGAATATAAATAAATATAAATCAAGGCTTTGGGTTCCCACAGAGTAGGTTTTTGCGTGTTAAGGCTCAACGGACCGCTGAAAAGACCTAAACCCAATAGCTTGATGTCCCCCTAGAGTTGAAACCGATCTATTACTAACCTGAAACTGCTCCCCCAATTCCCGACCCTCCTTAATTCCCCAAACAGGAAACAAAAAACCAGGGAGTGATGGCAGCCAGGGAGTGTTGGCCCGTACACGACTTCAAGGACACATCAAACAGGATAAAAATAAATGTTAGCAGCTAGCTCACTCACACATGTTCAAGTTCAACCAGGCTCTTTCAGATTTCGCTTTGTCGCTTGCAGGGCTTGTAGTACCAACAAACACTGTCATGACAACGTACACTCCTGAGTAGGTGAATGAATGAATGTGTGGCGGCTCTCATGTGAGCATGTGGCGGAGGAACTGTTGTCTCCCCGATAGCTTAGGGGTCAGAGTATCCATCCGGCAAATGAAAGACCCGGGTTCGACTCCCGGTCAGGGCAGACACTTTTCTTCCGTCACATCGCGCCATAAATGGTGACCCCGAACAAAAGCAGCAACGACGCACATGCAGAAGGCAAAGAGGTACAAAGCAAGCAACAAACAAGTAAACAGCACCGCCACTTCTCTGCCCTACGTCCACCCACGTTCTATCCGTCGCCCTAGGTAGGGGACTCTGAACAACGGTCAATGATCCATAAGAGTGCGGCGAACGCAGGGGTACATACGAGACGAACGACGTCTCTGGAGGGGGAGTACTGTGGCGGCTCTCATGTGGGCATGTGGCGGAGGAACTGTTGTCTCCCCGATAGCTCAGTGGTCAGAGTATCCATCCGGCAAATGGAAGACCCGGGTTCGAGTCCCGGTCAGAGCAGACACTTTTTCTCCGTCACATCGCGCTATAAATGCATGAGCTATTTTGTAACCCAACGAGAAAACATCGTTGACTAATTAAGGAATTGAATGTGTTCTGAATCCGGACCTGGCGAGAATTCCAGACAGCGCGGCGCTATACCTACGTTGTAGCTACTTACCCGACAGGTAAGTCCCTTCACCCAGAAACGAACTAAACAAATCGTACGAGTAATGTTTTTCTCGTTCTCTATGCGGTTTGATTCCAATTAGGGCGAAAATCTCAAATCACACATTTTCCTTGTTTACGTCGCCATTCGCGATGGCGCCCGCCGGGACCAGGAAAACCTACTTGAAATTCGCAAAAATAGGACATGCTACATTGACCGGGCCACAAATTTACGTGCCAAGGCAAACAACACCTTGAGGAATAAAATCAGCAAAGAAATCAAAATAGAACCCACCTGTATTCAGGACTTTCCGGCCCAGCACTTGGAACACCGCTGCGTGCTGTAAAAATTACCTCGTTCCCCCTTTCTCTACCCCGACCGTCTCGCCGTAATCCCAATGATTGACATTTCATCTTGTCGCTTTCCAGCAGGGCTGGGCGGTATTTCAAATCAATTTGAGTATTTTGTATTTTGTATTCAAATACATTTGATTGAGAAGTATTTGTATTTTGTATTTTGGAATAGTTGAGGCAGATTATATTTTGTATTTAAAATACATTTTTTGGGAAAGTATCTTGGTTTTCAAAATACAAAATACAAAATACATTTGTTTTCCACGCTCTGTAGTCTGTTTGGGCTTTGATTGTTTTGGTATATTTCACCCCATTGTCATTTCTTATTGCTTTCGCACACTATCTGGGATCGATGATAAGTTCGATTACTTCTTTTACGTTTTACTGGTGGGTGCATCCTGTCAGCCACGAGAGGTTCCATGTCGAATGTCGGACAATATTTTGGAGAAGCTGGTTGTCCTCAAAGGAAGCAACATTTGTGATTTTGAAGAATTGATAAATGAAGTTGAAAATAGGTTTGGATATTGAGTTTTCTTTACTATATGTTTGTATTATTTGTTTTGTTTGTTTTTCTCTACTATAGATATGTTTGTTATAAGTACATAATAATTCACCTATTGTTGCGACTAAATCATTGAAATTCCTGCATATTCGTTTTTCCAACCAAATTGTAAAAATACGTATGTATGTATTTTGTATTTTGTATTTTGAAATTTCTTTGTTTCCTAAAATACGTATATTGCATGTATTTTGTATTTTGAAGACATTTCAAGGGGTAGTTTGTATTTTGTATTTCGACTATCTTGGATCGTGTATTTTGTATTTTGTATTTGAATACATTTTTCGAAGTAGTTTGCCCAGCCCTGTCGGTTTCTGGCCGTCTACATAGGCAACCAGCAATTCTTTTCTCGCGCCAATTTGAAGGGGAATTTTTTAAATCTAGTCGCAAAAGTGCGATTCCTTACAGTGGACCGCTTATTTGAAATTAAAATCTCTGTTACCGCCACAATTTGTTCCCCCACCATAACATTAACCATCCCCACAACCAGCAGGTTATGAAATGTATAAGCGGTGATGATAATAAAATGGCGGCACTTCCTTTACCGCTTATAACCACTCCTCGCTCAAATGGTAAATTGAAATTCTATAACCAAATGTAACCGGTCATGAGAAGTTACACGCTCGAAAAAATCTAATGATTCTAATGTGCACTCTCCAGTTCAACTTCATCAATGCTTATGCCGAGGAAGCGAATCCTGGTTTTCTCCTGCTCATCAGTCCCCGCGCCGATATACATCTTCTGGGTTTTCCGCTCGTTCAATGCCAGCCTGTTGCCGGCGTCCATCCATTCCTTTGCATTTTGTAGAGTTCTGTTCGTCGCCTCATCCACGCCGTTTCTTGACAAACCGTGAAGCAGAAAGCATGTATCGTAAGTGCCTACCTTCACTCACGTTATAGACTCAGTATGCGGCTGTGGGCTTGTGGGTCTGGCTTTTCGCTTCATTTCTTTGATTCTTCTGCTAAAACCTTGAAACTCCGCTTTTATGAATGTTGAATCCCCGCGAACTACCCGTTCACGTTCTTCAACGGTTCGAAAAATAAACGCGGAAAATAGATAACAAGAAGGAAAACGATTTTATTCAAGCAAAACGATAGGACAGGTTTCAACCATTTTTGTTGCGTTCTGTCTATTACAGTATTGACAGTTGTCACTTTACCGTTGGCGCGCTTTCAAAATTGATGGCGCTCATGGACACAAGTATAGGCAGCCAACATTACATGGCTGCAATGCATATCGTTCCTGTAATATACTCTATTTATGTAGTTATTAATAATAAACATTTATAAACTTGAATTGTAGTTTTATTTTATATCATGTTGACATCTGTACATTCTTAGGTTATGTTTGTGTCTGTCATTCAAGTGTCTTACTTCAACCGTCACTCACTACTGCCAACCTAGTGACCTAACTGATATGCAACATCTCCTTTTTTTTTATAATTATAAACAAAAGATTGAACATTTAACGAACAATTAACACATACAAATTAAACACGAAATCAAACTCATGAATTTCCTACATACTAACAAACTATTCAGAATGTGTGATCGAACTCCCAACTCACAAATTCTTCTCTTAGCTATCTTACAATCAACTTGGGTAAACACATCAATACCTTAATCTAAAACATAGTCATTGAACTTGGACGGTAACCTATTAAATCTCTTAGGTCTTCCTGTCATATTTCTTTCAGAATCGACTTCTACTTTACAATAATTCTTATAAGTTGGATTTTGATCAGTCATGTCAATCTCAATTGGGTTTGTTTCGTTAAGGTCAGTCTTGATTGGGTTTTCGGTCTCTGTCGGGATAATGTCATCATCGGGATATTTTTGTCTTAGGATTGGTGGTGGACCAGAGGAAGGACGAAGATGGCGGCGGTTTCTTCTGTACCTGTTCTCTTCCGTTTCCACATAGTATGATCTTGGACTTTGGTATTTTTCTACAACTCTTGCCGGTTCCCATACTCTTCCGTCTTCTCTCTGCATCCAAACTGATTGTCCTTTTTCCAATTCTGGTAAGTCTTTCTTTCCTTTATTGTAATATTCCGAACTTCTTTTTCTGCTTTCTCGCTTATTCCTTCCCACTTGAGTTTTCACTTTTGGCTTCAAGAACTTCTTCATAACAGGAAGTCTGCCTCTCAAATTCCGACTACACAAAGCTTGTGCCGGTGTTGTTCCTGTGCTTTTGATTATCGTAGTCCTGTAAGCCAACAGTAGGGGGTAAATGTCTGTCCCGCTCTCAAACGATTTCTTCAAAATATTCTTCGCTATTTGGACCGCGCGCTCTGCCATCCCATTGGATTGAGGGTAACGAGGACTCGAAGTTGTTAACGTGATGTCCCAGTCTTTTGCAAACGATTTAAACTCCCTGCTAGCGAATGGCATGTTGTCGGAAACCAACTCTTCAGGAACTCCATTTCGTGCGAATACTTCTCGGAATTTTGAAATGATTGTGATTGTGTTTTTCTTTTCTAGCTTGATGATCTCTAGCCAGTTCGAAAAGTAATCAATGATTATCAGAAAGTCTCTATCTTTGAATGTGGCAATATCTGTAGCGACTTTTTGCCAGGGTCTTTCTGGTATCTCGTGATTGATGATGGTCTCTTTTGTATTGTTACTTCTGTATTTCTGACACACTGGGCATCCATTTACTTTTTTTTCAATATCCTGCGATATTCCCGGCCAGTACAAGCTTTCTCTCGCTCTCGCCTTGCACTTTTCAATTCCTTGGTGTCCTTCATGAATCTCATCCAGGAATTCTTCTCTTATCTTCAATGTTATGACCAATTTGTCACCGTTGAACAGTAAGTCGCCATCAGTAATCAATTCATTCTTAATTTTCCAATACCTGATAGTGTCTTCAGGCATTTTCGATTTATCAGTCGGCCAGTTGGTTTTACAAAAATTCATAACTTTTTTTAGTACCTCATCATCGAGTGTTGCGTCTTTTATTTTTCTTTTCCTCTCCTGTGATATCGCCAAATTCTCTGCAATACTATGTACCACCACATCCAGTTCGGGATCATCTTGGACGGGATCTTTCAAATACGCTCTTGAAAGGGTATCAGCTATGAACATTTGCTTACCGGGGACATAAACAACTTCTAAGTTGTATTTCAACAACTGCAAAAGCATTCTTTGCAATCTTGCTGTGCAACTTGTTATCTCTTTCTTCGTTATTGTGATCAATGGTTTATGATCAGTTTCGATTTTGATTACGTTTTTTCCATAGACGTAGTAATGGAATTTCTGCAAACTGAAGACAATCGCCAGTAATTCTTTTTCGATCTGGGCCATGTTTTTCTCACTCTTCGTTAACGATCTTGACGCATATGAAATCGGATGTCCATTTTGTAGTAGGCAGCAACCCATTCCATCTTGTGAGGAATCTGTCTGGATGGTGACAGGGTAGCTTTGGATCATAGTAGACCAGCGTCGGCGTTGAGCATAAGGTCATCTTCAGTTCTTCGAAAGCTTCTTGGTGCTTTTCATTCCAGTGCCATGCAGTTTCTTTCTTGATCAGCTCACGTAGGGGCGCGTTCATTTTTGAAATGTTCGGAATGAAGTGATGCAGGTAGTTTATCATACCAAGGAATCTTCTGACGTCCTCTTTGTTTTTAGGTACTTCCATTTCTTTGATCGCTCTGACCTTTTCTGCATCTGGTTTCAGTCCCTCTTTCGACACAATGTGACCCATATATTTGACTTGGTCAACTTTAAATTGGATTTTGTTTTTGTTGAACTTGACGTTGTTCTTTTTGGCTGTTTCGATTACATTCATCATAATTTCGTCATGTTGTTTTTCTGTGTCAGCCGCTATAATCAGATCATCGAAAATTATGTGTACACCGCTTATACCCCCAAAAATTCGGATAACTTCTTTTTGAAAAATTTCTGGTGCGGCTTTAATTCCGTATGGCAATCGTAAAAACTTGTATCGTCCCATGGGTGTATTGAAGCAACACAAATCAGAGCTCTCTTTATCCAGCTTCACGTGCCAGAACCCTTGGCTCATATCTACAACCGTGAAAATCTTCTTACCACTCAGTCTTGATGTGATGTCTTGATTTGTCGGAATCATGTAGTGTTCTCTCTTCATTGCTTGATTAAGGTCCTTGGGATCGAGACACAGCCTTAATTCTCCATTCTTCTTTTCGACGATTACAAGGCTATTCACCCAGTCTGTTGGATAGTCGACCTTCTCGATGATGTGATTTTTCTCCAGTTGATCCAGAGTTTTCTTCAATGTTTCTTGCAAGGCCAGGGGTACTTTTCTAGGAGGATGTATAACGGGTTTTACGTCTTTGTCAATTTCCAGATGATGTTCTCCCGGAATGCACCCAAAACCTTTAAAAACAACACTGTTTTTAGCACAAACATCTTCGACCGATTCAAGTTTTACATTTTCACAAACTCTCTTTAACAAGCCAAATTTTATCGAGCTATCCAAACCTAGCAATGGTTCTGAGTCTACTCTAGCAATTACAAATTCAACCTGCAAGACCTTTCCGTTTTCATGTCTACATTTAAGTTTCACTTTTCCTACCGTCTCTATTTCATGATTACCAAACGACAACAAAACGGTTTTACAATTCTCAATTTTTGCGCTTGGAATTTTCAATTGGGAAATGTATCTGGCTGGCAGAATGTTCACTTCCGCACCACTATCCAATTTCAACTTGACAGGCGTGTTTAGGATATTTAAATTTGTATACCACCTGTTTTCACTTGATTCTCTCACTTCCGAAATGAAAACCTTCTTGAGCTCTTCTTCGAAATCTCCATCGCTTTCCTCCGCCACGACTTCCTTGATTTTCCTCTGCGATCCTCTTCTACTCCAACATTGCTCCTTGAAGTGATTCGACTTTCGACACAAGGAACAGGTTTTCCCGAAGGCTGGACAGTTTCCAAAACTGTGTGATCTTCCACATTTTCCGCATGTACGTGTTGACTTCGAGTCGTACTTCTTAATATCATGATGGTGCTGACGGGTTTCGCTTTTGTTTTGCGTTTTTCGTACCGCTTCGATGCTGGCTGCACCGGCTGCATTCATGATCGATACTTGGGCTTTGCTTTGTTCGGCTGCGATGCACAGTTCCACAGCTTTCTCCAACGTTAACTTGGCGTCTCTTAAAAGTCTTCTCTGTAGCTCCTTATCGTGTATACCCTAGGAGGATAGAATAGTAAGGAGGGAGCATACGCCAATGAAAGTGTAGCCATGCGGGGTAATCAACTACGCCCAGTAACCGTATCGAGTCACCAGTGCAACTTGACATCAGTGACTGCGATTTGATGAAAATGACATTTGTAAATAAACATAATTTGAGGTTATGAAATGTGACTGCTGTGCAGTGCTGTGCTTCTTCGGATTTTTGGCTGTTATTCTACCTAAAAGACCGACAGGATCAGTTTTCGAAGACGTGTTGAAAGACATGCTGCAGCATACGACGTGTAAAAGTGATGATCCCCGGACGATCCCCAAGCATTGAAATGGACGTCATTCTTTTGAAGTGTGTTGGCCAATATCTGCATCGATGCGTGTTTATTGAGTTGGCGCATAGGAACTCCCTGCGACCCCTGCTCCCTGCATCCCTTAGGATATGACATGGTCTATAGGGAATGAAAAATGTTTCACAAGCTCAAAAATTACGATCTCATGACACCCATCAACATACCTTGCAAAATGACGTCCATTTCAATGCCTCCAATGCGGGGATCATCACTTTTACACGTTGTATGCCGCAGCATGTCTTTCAACACGTCTTCTAAAACTGATCCTGTCGGTCTTTTAGGTAGAATAACAGCCAAAAATCCGAAGAAGCACAGCACTGCACAGCAGTCACATTTCATAACCTCAAATTATGTTTATTTACAAATGTCAATTCCATCAAATCGCAATCACAAATGTCAAGTTGCACTGGTGACTTGATACGGTTACTGGGCGTACTTCATGCAATCCCCCTTCGTCTCCCGGCGACAGCTTTGTCCGTCCACAAGCTGGCTAACCTTCCCTCCCTAATATTCTATCCTCCTAGTGTATACCATAGACAATTCTGTCGCGAATCAGGCTGTCCTTTAATGTTCCGAAATCACAGCTGTTTGCTTTCGTTTTCAAATTGGTCAGGAACTCTTCGAAAGTTTCACTTTCCCTCTGTACAATCGAGTTGAAATTGTACCGCTCTACAGTTACGTTTTTTAATGGAATACAGTACTCAGCGAACTTTTCGACAACTGTTTTGAACACCTTCTTGTCGTTTGCTTGAGTCCACTCGAAATTCTCCATCAACTCCTGAGCATCTTCTCCGATCAGATTTATCAGGAGCGCGATTTTTCTTTCATCGGGCTTATCATTTAATCCCGCGGCGTGCAGAAAATTGTCGAAACCGCTGTACCATCGTGGCCAGTCCACTTTTGGATTCCCTTTTATCTTGAGAGTGGACGGTTTATTTACGACATCCATATCGGGGTTTTACTTCGTTTTCTTCTGACACCATGTAATATACTCTATTTATGTAGTTATTAATAATAAACATTTATAAACTTGAATTGTAGTTTTATTTTATATCATGTTGACATCTGTACATTCTTAGGTTATGTTTGTGTCTGTCATTCAAGTGTCTTACTTCAACCGTCACTCACTACTGCCAACCTAGTGACCTAACTGATATGCAACAGTTCCCGACATCCTCCCACCTGAGTAATGTTGGAAACCTTCGAAAAACATTACTCACAACTAAACCAAATACAAATTCAAACAATAATTGACAAAAGTTTCTGAATTAACACAAAAATTTTCTCGGCAATTGTGAGACACGACCACTTCGGGTCTTAACGGGTACTCTGCTTTGTTTAGACACTCCCGCACTCTCACGTAGATTTTCTTTCTCAACGGGTACTCTGCTTTGATCAGACACTCCCGCACTTTCACGGAGATCCTGGTTTGAAGTGTTGGTCCCCCTGCACTCCAGCGGGTAGAGTCGTTGTACGGGCCGTAGCAATTTCCCCTGGGCGGTGTCTACTCGTACAAGGCGAACCACTCCATCCTTTCCGGGCAACATCTCAGCTACGCGACCCAGACGCCAGTTGAGACGTTTATCTTGATCGTTGCCGATGAGGACGACTTCTCCTAAGACGATCTGTCTTTTCTGCTTCTTTCGGCTAACCAACTGCAGCTGTCCAAGCTATTCGTTGCGGAACCGTTTCCTTAGGTTATCGCGAAGTTTCTGTAGGCGGAGCATTTTGGTGCCGGAGGAAGCCTTGTCTATGTCATCACAATCAGGCACGCCACTCTCTGGCTGTTCCCTCAAGAACATTGCTGGAGTCAGGGCTACTGCTTCATTCGAGTAGTCCGACATGTAGGTTATGGGCCTCGAATTGACTACAGCTTCACAGTCGCAAATCAAGGTAAGCAAGTCTTCATAGTTGAGGGAAGCACGACCAAGAACTCTGCGAAGTAGGGATTTTAGAGTCTTTATCAGTCGTTCCCAAAACCCACCCCACCAAGGAGCTCTGGAAGGACTAAAACGCCACACGATGCGTTGTGTAGACGTTTCTTCGATTATCTTGTCCCACTTTAACCGGCTGAACGCATTCTCGGCCCCGACGAAATTTGTTCCATTATCGCTGTATATAGTCTTTGGTCTACCACGCCTCGCGATAGTTCGCAGTCGACAGCGATGTTGTCAGCTCGATGTGCACTGTCCGGTACACGGCGCACGTGAAAAGACAAATCCACGCTTTGTCTCCGTTTTTCAAATACATCGGTCCCGCGAAATCGACTCCGGTCACCTCGAACGGAACGGCGTCGCGCACTCTGTCCAAGGGTAAAGGCGGCGACTGCACGTCGAACGGCTTGACAGACTGTCTTTTGCATATCACGCACTTCGATTTATTACCGATCTGATCGAACGACGACCGCCGAGCATCCAATATCTTTCGCGTAACTTGCCCAATAGTTCTTGCGTACCTACCGACATGGCATGTTTTCTCGTGCACTTCGCGAATCAACTGATACACCACGGGGTGTTTGCCAGGTAGTACTACTGGGAATCGGAAATCTTCTTCATCCTCGCGATTCGAAACTCGTGATCTCAACCGGATCAGTCCGTGTTTGTCGTAAACCGGGTCCAGGTGTGTTATTCTTTTGTCTTCTTCGCCCGAAATAGCCTCCTGTTGAACCTCGTGTTGAACCGTCTTCAAAACAACTATTTCGGCGAGTTCAATTTCTTCAACACTCAGTTGACCAATTCGTTTTTGCGTCGGATTCTTGATGTTGTGAGCAAAACGCAGGATCCATGTCATCATTCGGAGGTTCTTGTTGTACTTGGAAAAATGCGCCAGACGCCACTCATTTGAACTGCAATGATTGAGCATACTGGTGACTGGTGTCCTCCGCTTCTCTTGGCAAACCTCTTCTTCAATGCAGTCCAAATTTTCCTGAGGCCAGCCACTCATCGGTTCGTGAAGCCACGTTGGTCCCTCCCACCATCTCGATTGGAGTAACTGTTTGGCAGAACATCCTCGCGACGGGAGATCGGCAGGATTCAACACACCAGGAATGTGCCTCCAAGCGTGAATCGAAGTTAAGGAGCGAATCTCGGCCACACGATTTCGGACAAATACCGTCCATTCTTCTTTTCGTAGTCGACGAATCGCTCCAATAGTAGCACTCGACCTCGCACTCAAGACTTTCTCGCACGCTCTTGGCCAGTCTGGCTGCAATGGTTGCACCCAATAATTCCAAACGTGGAATCGTAATCTTCTTCAACGGTGCTACTCTTGTTTTTGCGGCCATGAGATGCACAAAAACTTCATTCCCTTGTACGATCCTCAGGAACACCACTGTTGAATATGCCTGTTGACTAGCATCACAAAAGGTGTGTGAAGAATACGTTGTCTATTAAAGATACACAAGCATTTTGTATGCGTTTTATTCTATTGTACTGTGATACATTTTGTTACAACTGGAGAGTACATCGTGTTCCGCGTGATGCTTGATGCGGAGTGTGGACTGCCGCTGCTGTGGGCACAGCCGCTGTCGTTCATCGGTCGTGTGCGCCGGACCGTCATTGTCAGGCATGCCAACATACATTACACATTTCCCTCCTAAAATTGAAGCTCGTAGTTGTCAAACTTGTTGGGAATTTTTCTCTCACGAATGCTTCTACGTATAGAGGGACCCTCTGCGGATTCGGCGGGCACCAGAGGCTTGAGGGCGCTGATGGCGTCTTGCTGCGACGTTGTTGGCTGGACCGCCAGGGAGGTTCTTTCTGCTGATGATGTGTTGGACTCAGCTTCAACCTGTTGCGGAGATGATCGCGTGACACAAGGCTTAATCGGGGGCTGTGAACATGTTTCTCTAGCATTATTCCGATCATCATTGAAATTTTGATCATCGGAAGAACTCGCAATCACATTGCTCTTTATTCTTTCACTCCCTCTATCATTCATACTTTCATACTGGTTCCTATCCGCAGTGTCGACGTCGTTGGAGTTGTCGATGATGTTTGGATTGCGGAAGCTGTACGGTGCTGGGCAGTGGACCCTTTGTGATTCATTGGTTTTAATTGATGTCTGAATAGCGTCATGATTATTTTCATCATGATGCTATCCGTTCATGACTTTTGACTGCTTTAAACGAATTTGATTTGGATGTCGCTTCCAAATGAAATGTTCATGAGTTTTACACAAGTAAGTAGCTCTGCCCAACTTGCGTATAATTTTTGCATTGCACCACTTCATCCCCCTTCTGTAATCCTTGATATAGACATCGTCGCCTAAATCAAAGTTTCGAACTTTTGATTGATTATTCGTCACGAAAGATGTTTCAGTTTTTGTTAACAAATCAAGTCTCGTTCGCAGTTTTCTATTGAACATCATTTCGGCTGGTGGTTTCTTAGTTGTGCAATGAGGAGTGTTCCTGTATGACAATAAGAATCTAGCTAAAACTGTGGAGATTGAAAGATTTTCGTTCTTAGGGTCTGAAGAAATTCGTCTTAGTGCGTTTTTTACAGTCTTTACACAATTTTCGGCTAATCCGTTGCTTTGGGCGTTATGAGGTGATATGGTCAGATGTTTAATTGCGTTTTTCTTCAGAAAATCCTCCATTTCTTCCGAAACAAAAGATGGACCATTGTCCGATACTAACGTGTTAGGCAACCCGTACCTTGAGAAACATTCTCTGAATTTTTCAATTGTTGCTGTGGACCTTATGTTTGTCATAGGTATTACCTCAATCCATCTGGTGTAACTATCAACAATAATAAGATACTCGCGGGTTCCGAAATGGAAAAAATCTACGTGAATGGTGTGAAACGGCACGTCCGCTCTAGGCCACGATACATTACTTTTAGGTGGATCGGATTTTGAAAAATTGCAGTTATCACAAGTTTTACAAATCCGTTCTATATTTTCGTCAATTTTCGGAAACCATAAGTACGACCTTGCTAACGATTTGGTTTTGACAACGCCCTGATGACTTGAATGCAATTCCAACAGTACTTGATCTTGTAGAGAACGGGGTATTACTATTCTATGCCCATAAAACAAACAGTTATTTACGACTTGGAGATCATATTTTCTTACAAAATATGGTCTCAATGATTCGTCCGTTATCTTATCTGGCCATGATGCAATTGTGAATTGTTTGACTCTACCCAATATATGATCTTTATCAGTCTCCGCCCTTACAGTGTCCATGTTTAAAGGGATGTCAATGTTAGAAAAGTATATATTATTGTCTTCGTCCGATTCCCTTTCCCTTTGTCAATTGGCAACGGCATGCGCGAAAGATAGTCTGCAATCTTGTTACTTTTGCCGGGTATATGTATTATCTCGTAATCGAAATTCTGTAAATACAATGCATAACGCTTTAAACGGTTTGCGCTCATTTGATTTATTTCCTTGCCGCCAAATATCGTAATTAGCGCTTTTTGGTCAGTCCTGAGAGTAAACCTATTCCCGTACAAATATTGTTCGTATTTCTTTACGCCGTAATAGCAAGCTAAACTCTCCTTATGCACGATTGAATAATTTTGTTCGGATTTTAAGTATGTTCGACTATTACACGTTATTACTCGTTCACTCCCGTCCCTGAATTTATGTGAAAGCACCGCGCCTATTCCTTTTTCCGACGCGTCTGTAGTCAATATTATTGGCAAACTCGGATCAAAATAACACAAAACTTCGTCTGTCGTAATCAGATTTTTGACCTTGTTGAAAGCTCTATCACACTGCTCATCCCAAGCGTATTTAGTATCCTTTTTTAATAATTCATACAACGGTGCCATTATTTCTGAAATGTTTTTGACGAACCGGGCGTAAAAATTTGCCATTCCAATGAACGATCTTAGTTCGGTTAAGTTTGTAGGTGGTGGTGCTAACTTAATTGCTTCCACCTTGTCAGGACTTTTGGATATTCCTTGCTTTGAAAGATCAAAACCTAAGTATGAAACTTTATCTTGTAAAAATCTCGATTTCTGTATATTCAAGGTTAGTCCTGCCTCTTTCAACTTTATCATAACTTGATTTATATCATCTATATGACTTTTTCCCTCTTTATGTCCGATCAATATGTCGTCTTGAAGGGTAAACACGTTAGGTAGATCCTGGAAAAGTTGGTCAATGTATTTCTGGAAATAAAAACTGGCACACTTGATACCGAACGGCATTCTATTCACTTGGTAAAGACCTTTATGTGTGGAAATAGTGACTAATTTTTTTGAGCTATCATCCAATTCAAACTGTAAGTACGCGTCCGATAAGTCAATCTTTGAAAATGCTCCACACCCGCCCAAACTTGCAAAAATCTCATCTACCCTGGGCAACGGGTAATAAACATTATCGAGACATTTATTCAACTTAATATAGCTACCGCAAATCCTTACTTTCCCGTTCTTTTTAACCACGGGGACAATTTGAGTGCTCCACTCGGTCGACACTACAGGCGTGATAACTCCTTGCTGTTCCATTCTCTCCAGCTCAGACTCAACCTTGCTTCTAATTGCCAATGGGATTGGTCGCGGAGGTGCATGAGTTGGAACGGATCCCGGTTTAAGCTGCAGTCCAACCTTTGCATACTTGAACTTTCCCAGGCGGTCGGTGCACACGTCGGGAAAATTTCGCTGAAGCTGCGCTCTGATGTCGTCCGAATCCACCGAGTTCACATAATCTGGGGAATCGAAAACAATATTAAATGCGTGCATAAAATCTCGTCCCAATAAACAAACTTTTGCAGTTGAAACAACAAAAAATTTCATTATCTTACTCGTGCCCTTGAACTTTATCTCTACCTGTAGACAACCGATTGGAATAATAGGTTCGCCGGTATATCCACGAAAACTGACTGTGGTAGGTATGACTTTGAAATGTGACAAATTATCTCTATAAAATTTCTCTGACAATGCTGATATTGAAGACCCACTGTCCAGTTGCATCATATGTGCCTTCCCACATATTATCACAGATACTTCTATTGGTTTAAAAACGTTAAAATTACTGACATTACAAACATTTATGTGATAAAAACTGTTCTGACTAGGTTTGACTAGACTCACTTCTACGTTACTAATCGTATTGTCATGATTAGCAACTTCGTCTTCATCTATCCAGTTGACGGCTTTCTTTCTTCTGCAGGCTGCCTGGAGATGTCCTTTGACCCCGCATCGCCTGCAGTTGTAATTCTTGAATCGGCACGATCCACGATGCTCTCTGTTACAATGCTGGCAATTCTCATTTCTTGCTTTTTTCTTCTCGAGTTTTTTCTCTTGGTGGACGGCGTTGGCGCGATAACGATTGTGGTTTTTTTCTTCACGGTTTCGCCAATCTTGACCTTGAAACGCGATTTTCTGGATTTTGCCTCCGTTTCCACTTGCTTTTTCTACGGCTAGCTCCTTCGACGCAGCGATTTTCAGCAACTCTTCGGCATTTTTCTCACCAGGCTTCTCCTCCACGATTCTGTCCAGAACGGGTCCCCTTCTCATGCCGGATATAAAGCGATCCGCCAGGACACCAGACAGCAAATTCTCGAACTTACAATTCAGCGAGAGGCGCTTCACTCTAGCGTACCATTCGGCAGCGGTTTCTTCTTCGTCTTGCTTAGCGCTGTAAAATTGTATTCGCTCTCTATATACGTTTACTTGCGGACTATGGTGCTGGATGAGTAACTTCGTGAGGTCTGCGTACGTTTTTGATTTTGACTTGTCCGGGAAACACAGGTCTCTCAGGGTCGCATAAACTTCGATTGACAAATGGCTTATAAGCAATGCCACTTTTACTGCTGCTTCGGTTACCTTGTTCGCGGCACAGTACTGCTCGAATCTCTCTTCGAAGATCTCGAAGTTTTGCTCTGCCCGGAACATCTGGATACTGCCTGAATACGCTGCTGTGGTCATCTCGATGCTATGAAATCCGCTTGAATCTTGGCAATCCGTCAATATCTTCGGTTTTCTCTCGTCGCCAGGTGAAGAATACGTTGTCTATTAAAGATACACCAGCATTTTGTATGCGTTTTATTCTATTGTACTGTGATACATTTTGTTACAACTGGAGAGTACATCGTGTTCCGCGTGATGCTTGATGCGGAGTGTGGACTGCCGCTGCTGTGGGCACAGCCGCTGTCGTTCATCGGTCGTGTGCGCCGGACCGTCATTGTCAGGCATGCCAACATACATTACAGTGTGAAGGCTGTACTGCCTGGATTCTTCTGGTCCTCCATGAACCCATCTTGGAATTTCGACTTCAAATAAATAAGGCAATTCTTTAATCCATTGTTTGAAGACTCGTGCCGTTTCGGGGTCAATTGGCTCGTCCCAACTCACACCCTTTTCCCAAAGTTCTTGCAGCAGTAGTTTCGGTACAACTGCTCTTGGACAATGTGGTATTCCCCCTTTGTTTTGTTTATACGTTGGTACCTGAAGTAGGTACGGTCGTTGACGTTCGTAGCGTTTGCCGCAGGGAGAGGGAGATGGCGCGGCGCTAGGCGGGGCCGGGCGAGCGGCAGCCGCGGGCAGACAGGGGGAAGAGGATCAGCTGTGGTGGTGAAGAACACGTGATTTTCAGTGCATCAAGAGTGCGTGGTTTTTACAACTCCAAGGTCGGTCTTTCTTTAATTATTGTATCGTAATTTTAGCTTCCACCCACTAACCAAATCATGCATTTCGATACCTATTTTGCCCGCGAAATTATTGTAAATAACACGACATTCTTTGTTCTCTTTGTTTTCAACGGGCTTGCATAACCCGCAGTTTTTCCCCTTTGAAATCAAGGAGCTTTGCACTGCTTTGAATTTTGTGTAATTTATCTACTCCCAAATGATCTTAATATTGATGGCACAGGCCGAAATCTAGTAAGTGTGCTTTTTGCGCACTCATGACGTGACCTCAAGGCCGCGCTATCGCGCGTACTTCGAGGTTTGATTAATTGTTTCTTTCCACAAGTTACGTCACAAACAGTAAGACGACAAAAAGGAACTCCACTACGCCAAAATCAGCCGCTAAGTAGAGAACAGTACTTTTGATGATTCATTCTCATTTCATTGTTCATTGCCGGGTTATACATGAAAGAAAAGGAAGGAAGGAGAGACTTGCCGCTTCTCCGTGTCCTGGGGGGGGTCCTCCACTTGTATGAATCTGCCTTGTTGAATCTACTAACCGTTTCTTATTTGGGGGGAAATTATGTATAACGACGAAGAGAGGGCCACAGGTTGGCTCGAGTCGAGTTTCTTGTATTTACTGTTATTTTTTGTATGTGATTACTGTTTACTAACCATTGTTCTGTTTTGGATGTAAATATGTATCTGTAGGGTTTGTGATGGGTAACTTCTGGGAAATTCGGGCGAATGCGTTATAGATACTTCTTTCTTCCAATTGCTTACAAAGAGTATGACCAACTTCAACTTCTCTACTTATTTATCTCTCACCTGTTTCTTGTTTATTCATCTACCTGTTTATCTCTCATTTGTTTTTGTTTATTCACCTACACTATTACTCATCATTTCTGTCTTGTTTATTTATCTACTTGTTTATCTATCATTTATTTCTTGCTGATTTATCCACTTGTTTACTGATCATTTGTGTCTTGTTTATTCATGTGCTTGTTTACAGATCGTTTTTTATTGTTTATTTATCCATCAATTTGACTCTTTTTGTTGGTGGAAATGTAACATTAATTGCCGAGCGTAAAGTTTCCTTTTGTTGTTACGTAAATAACTTGTAAACGAAACAAGCTTTCAAAGAGGTTCAAGCACCGATTCACGCTGACTTGATCAAAGCATTACTAGAATGACTTCTCTGTCACTTCATCATGAGTCATTCACACTCGACTTTTGTTCAGATCACTTGGGAAGGGATTTTTTTCCGGCAACCAACCAGGCAATACGCAGGGGTTTCTTTGACATGTTCTTCCCATGTGTGCCTGTCAGCGAATACGTCACTTTTCTTTTGCGATTAAATTGACAGTTGGCCATGTTTCATGATTTCTTGTTTTACTTTGTTAATCTGATTTTGTGTTCATTTTATTGTTGTAAATTCCTGCATTGTCTAAATAATTTGTAATGATTTTTCTTGTTTCATTTGTCACTGTGTTTTGTTGTTCTTCATTCATGTTGTGTCATTTTATCACTGTCAATTTCTTGTTGTGAGGTGTTTTGAAAAAAGAAACAAATCCATTTGAATAACCTTTGCTCATGATTTTCAATAAACATTCATTTTGCTTGCATTTCATTCGCGTTTCATTCAAGAATCCAACCTCATCCCCCACGACACATTCTCATCTCGAGTAAGAACTTAACACAACGTAGGTGAAATGTAAACGACGTGGGGAAGGGAAGAAACAACGACGAGCGGCAGCCGAACATCGAAAGCGGGGCTGTGAGCAGGATACACTACAGAATGGTGCCAAGACCAGGATAAACTACGTTACATTAAAGAATGGTGCCGTGACCAGGATATACTACAGCAATAACATCGAAAAAGGGGGTTACATTACAACAAGTAAAACCAATGGGATCGAAAACTCGTTGAGCCACTGACAGTATCAATCTCTTTGTGATATCACCATCTATAAGGTCTGCGGTTTCTTTTAAGGCTTCATCGCTCACCGTCAAAATTTCTCTTTCAGGGTTCCACCTCAGGCCAAGCACCGGCACCGAGGAACTTGTGCAACCAGAAGGCTGAGAGCCCTCCCACCCTCTAAGATCAAACTTGGCTACATCCATCACCAAAACGGCTTCCCTTATGAACTGCTGCAATACCTTTTCGTCGCAAACGCTTGCAATACAATTGTCGACATAGAAGCTGTTTCCTAGTTGTTGGACTGTGCTCTTTGAATAGCCATGAGGATCTTCTTTCTCCAGCATTTTCATTAAATGATGCTGAATGGTCATCGCGAGTAAGTAAGGGCTACAATTCACTCCAAAAACAACTCTTCTGTGTCTATATGTGTGTTGCGTGCCATTTTTATCGGTCCAAAGAAATCTCAGATTATCACGTTCATCCGGGCGGACACCAATCTGCAGAAACGCTTTTTTGATATCTGAAACGACACCGATTTTCTGAAATCGGAAACGAGCCATAATGGACGGGATTGACTCGATGAGGTTGGGCCCTTTTAGTACAGGCCAGTTAAATATCTACTCGGAAATTTCAAATAACGAGCTGAAATTTGGAGGGGATCTTCATAGACTCAGTAGAAACAAACCCTCAAAAGTCCCCAGAAATCCCATTTGAGCAAACGCCAATATCTGAAAATTGAAAAAATTGAGTACTTTATGGAACGTTTGCGCGGTATTCAACCGCATGTTGCTTTCCACTTGCTTAAATCTTGCTTCTGGATTCCACGTTTCACTTATTTTCTCAGATCCAGTCCAACCTTTTTATTCCCTGATCTCCTTTCTAAATTGGATTCATTTATCCGTGCAAGTTTGCAGCAAATTCTCAATATAAATTTAAACGATCTTTGCTGGCAGCAAGCCTCATTGCCAATTAATTCCGGGGGATTGGGTGTTCGTAGCGCCTCGGACTTAGCTCTTCCAACTTTCATTTCTTCTGTAAACAGCACTTTCGACCTCATCGGTACAATTGTTTCCCCGTCACTTGGTGAATTTGAGGTTGACTGTTTGCAGGAGGCAATTAATCGTTGGACTGCGTTGCTACCCGATACACCCTTACCCTTGGATCCTGGCTCTCAAAGCAGTTGGGACTTCCCTTTGTTAAAGGATAGGTTTGATAGCTTATGGCGTTTTCGACTGGGACTGCTCTGGAACTGTTCCAGTTCCGAACTTGCTTGATACCGAGCTACTCTTCAACCGAATTGCATTCGTTCCATTCTGTCTCCGTCGGCTCGGCTCCATCACAGACGGCTTCATTCCGTTTCTTCTCCCTCTCGCTCTCATTATTTTCACAGCATTCATACCTTCCATCACTGCTTGATTCGAACAGGAATTCATGAGAAAATTGTAAAAAGGAATGCATCGCTACAAATTCATTCCTTTTGATATGACCACGACTCATATTTAGCATCAAAATCGACACTGATACATCAAGTTGACAGTAGAACTGACTACCAAGACAGTTCTAAAATTCGGAGCTGGTTCCGTGCAAATGACGTAGGAATATTCCCAGTCGAACACAGCAAAAGTAGCACGGGAGCAATGCCACTCCCAGTCGAACACGCCGAAAAGTTGCTCTGATGAACTGCGCATGCTCCGTCGGAATGGAACCGGCTCGGTTCTAGCCAGTCGAAAACGCCATTACTTTATAAAGTTTCATCGTTATCGAATGCATTTTGAGAAAAATCTATTACCACGGAAGGTGGGAATTGGCATGAAAATAATTTGATGAAATTTGATGTTAACAGTGATGCTAAGAATGGTGAGAAAAACGGGTGAGATGTGTCCACTTGTGTCATAAAAAACGAGGAAGACGTTCTAGAGTAGAAAAGGGGAATTTCAACTATATTTGGTCCTCGATCAGGGCAGTAGGCGAAAACACCCTGCACTTTATGGTTGGAACATGACACTTGGCACAGTGAATGTTTGAAATATACTCTTCCAATTGAGAAGTGTAGCCATCGACGCCAACCCCTGTATATAGGAAAAAGAAGTGGAACAACCACGAAAATTTCAACCTAACATTTTT
Organism: Anaspis maculata; assembly: GCA_949128115.1. Classification (NCBI taxonomy): domain Eukaryota; kingdom Metazoa; phylum Arthropoda; class Insecta; order Coleoptera; family Scraptiidae; genus Anaspis; species Anaspis maculata. The sequence continues at coordinate 4,967,010 of OX421961.1, forward strand.
TGAGCCTTCATCGTTCTTTCTGCGTTGAACTGTCGGAGACTATAAAACAGTGTCAACACCAAATCCTATCAAATTACTTCCAGGTGAATCTTGTGGCCATATACTATTTCCAAGCATTTGATGGCAACGAACGAACGAACGTTCATTTTTGAAATGGTACAAACTTAGTCTGACCAGCTGCCAAGAACGAACCTCTTATTCATTGATGATGATGATTTTGGTGGACTGATTTGACAAAATATGAGGCACAAGAATGCCTGATGTAATGCATTCCTTTAAAAACCGCATTAGCCATCATGAGCAAAGAAACTCTGTGAAATCAGTAACAACTCGGATGAGAAATACAAGCCTAAAACATCGAATCAAGAACCGGGGCCATAATTGGCCCATATTAAGCCATTGCACTTTGATAATAAGTGTGGTTTCTGCACTGGTCATGACTGCAGCAAAAGGTCGGTTTAGGTAGACAAAGATGACAAAATTCACCTATGTGCTGAAGATGAAGAGGAGTATACGCATCACTATGCGGATTCTCCCGTTGCGAGGCGCCGGCTTATCAGCTATATGCTATATCCTATATGCTATATGCTATATACTATATCCTATATATGCTATATATATATACAATATATATAGTAGAATGACTTTTTGAAGCAAAAATAAAGTGACAAGCTGGGGAGCTTCAGCTGATGGCACTTGCAAAGTTTTGGAGCGAAACTATTCATCAGCGGCCGTCGGCCGTATTTTCCCAGCGCTCCAGCTTATCACTCTATTTTTGCTCCAAAAAGTCATTCTACCTACTGGAAATAGAAAGTGTATGGGATATAGAGGAATCTTTTTACCCTATTTAATCATAATATGTATACTTAGTTTAGTTGTAACGTAAAATTAAAATAAAACTGTAAAAACTGAGAAAAAGTTGAGATCATGTTAGAAATCAAGATGGCGGCGTTTGCCCAAGTGAGATTTTTTGGGACTTTCCAGGGTTTGTTCACAGTAGCTTCCTGAACATATCCCCAAAATTTCAGCTTGTTATTTGAAATTTCCAGGTTGAGCCAGTTTTTATTCTAACTGGCTTGTACTATTTGTCGAGGCAATCATTCAGCGAAGGTTGGTTCTTGACATGCGCAGAAGCGTCGAACACGGGACGAATTTTGGTAGTACTGCTGCTTTCCTTGGTGACAGGTCTATGAGGCAGATAATGAGAGGAATTATGAATTTCACTCGACGGCACCTCCTCAATTATTTGTTCTCTTAACCATTCATCAAGCACGTCTTGATACGCTTCAAAAGTCCCATCCAATTTCATCCTTCTGACGACAAAGTCGAGCCTCTTCTCAGCCAATTGTCGATTGTCTGGCAGTGGCGGGTGCGCTTCCAACCACAACAATCCCACCTCATACCGTCCCTCCTGGTCAAGGTCAAGCGCCTGGAAAAATTTTCCTTTTGTCAAAGTTGCGCTGTCTTCCTGGGACATCTTTTCGGACGGATCGGTTATGCCCAGGGCGTCTAGTTTCCATAGATTGGACACACACGCATCTTTTATCAAAAGAGAACTTGAGGTCATCGTAGTGCTGGCTGCCGGACGATCAGTTGGAATCTTTCCTGACAAGGTCCATCCCAGAAGAGTCTCTGCTGCAACAAGTCCGCACTGTAGGATATGCCTTCTTCCGGTATACAGCTTTCCGCAAACATCCGCACCGATGAGGAGTTCACTGGGAGCTGTACTTTGCAGATTATCCCAATGCATTTAACGAGCACTTCATCACTAGTATAGATAATTTGGTATCGGGGTGTAAAGTAAAGACTCGCGCATCCATCACACATAGGATAAATAGCATGTTTTTATCAGAGGTAACTGTGGATGAGACAATAGGTTTGTTTTGGCAGAGATACACAACCGTTTCCAACCGTTTGGATTCTGCGCGCTTCCGTTAAGCCGTTCGGGCAGTGTAAACTTCGAGTTGCCAACTGTTGGTAAGCTGTTTGGGCAGGTGCCTCCAACGGTTCGAAAACAGTTTGTGGACGGTCAGAGCAGTTTGAGAATTAAAAAGAAACTGGTGATCAGACGCATGCGTACGCCTTTCTTCGCAATCGGGCGATCTTTGATTGATGGCGTGGCGCGTAATGTGACAGTGTGACAGTAAAGGTAAATAAAGACGCATTTTCGAGGTTAATTTAAAATAGTTTTACCTGCTGAAAGTTACATATTTACATTAATTCGGTAAATTTATTAAGAGGTTTCTGATGCGACTAACATGTTGACGGGAATCGGTTTTTTTTTTTTTTTTTTTTTTTTTTTTTTTTTTTTCGTCAAGAAGAAACTCCTCCAAAAAGAAAATGTACGGATATTGCTATCATATTTTGAAAAATTTTAATTTTGATTTTTGAAAATTCAAAAACTAGATAGCATCGACAATGTATCTTTCCTCAAGAAAGTCGCATGCCAAATTTGAACTTTCTATTTTCAAAAAAAGGCACCAAAAATGATTTGGTTGCAATGCTTCGACTGTAATGAGATGGTGGCGGAGATGGAACGAGGAGGCCAATTATCGGCGACGGAATGGATCTGGTCGTCGTAGAGCCTCCACGGTACGTCAAGATCAACGTCTTCGAGTAGCGGCTGTAAGAGACCGATTTACGACAACCCGAGCAGTCGGAAACGAGTGGGTTGCAGCTATAGGACGCCCAATCTCAATGAGCACGGTCTATAGAAGAATTAGGTCTTTTGGGCTAAGTTCTTATCGTCCGCTGTTAACCCTTCCCCTCACTCCTGTTCACCGGGCCAGAAGATTGGAGTGGTGCAATGAGCGCAGAAACTGGGTCCAAGAATGGCATCGGGTGGTCTTCAGTGACGAGTCCCGCTTTTGTCTTTGGGCTCATGACGGCCGGGGGAGGGTGAGGCGCTTTCGTGGGGAACGGCATAATCCCGAATTTTTTGCCGAGCGACACACTGCCCGTACGCCCGGATTGATGGTTTGGGGAGCAATATGCCATGGAAGCAGGTCACCATTGGTGTTCATTGAGGGCACTATCACAGCTGCATCTTACATCGCGAGTGTGCTGGAACCCGTTTGCCTTCCATACCTTCAGGGGCTCAACAACCCTATTTTCCAGCAAGACAATGCACGTCCTCATACGGCAAAAGCTTCAATGCAGTTCCTGGAAGATGCACACGTTGACGTGCTTCCATGGCCTGCTTGCTCTCCTGATTTGTCGCCCATCGAACACGTGTGGGATATGATGGGAAGAAAGGTGGGGCAATTACGTCATCCTCCCAACAACTTGGAAGATCTCCGTATGGCCTTGCAAGAGGCATGGGATGGCTTGTCACAAGCGGCAATCGACCACTTGATTGAAAGCATGCCTCGTAGGGTTAATGAGTGTCGGGCAAATCGTGGAGGAGCGACACATTATTAATTTTTTCTGAAGTTCCTTGTATTACGATTTCCAGAATCTAATCGTTTGTTTCTATTGTTAAAACACATATTTTGCGGAAATTTGAATAAAATTGATCCACGGCTTCATGGTGTTGCACTTTTTTTTGAAAGGCAGTATATTTTGAAAGTGCAGGAATGTCTTCACTTCGGTTGTAGAATATGGACAGAGGCAAAACATGGAAGTTTAACTCGAACAGCTGTTCGGCCACCGAAGATGTAATCGGTCACCGGAGCCCTACTTGACAGAAATTTTACACCTGATTTAACGATATTGAATTTTCAACTACAACTTGATTGTGTCAAGATACATTTCTTAAAAATACAAATATTTATTGTTCTATTGAGGATTCTAGGCTCCAAATTGTGGTCGACGTAGCAATTCCTCAGTCCGTAGATTTTCCCATTTTTAGATTGCCGAAGACCACAATTTTTGACACAGGTACTTCCTGAAACTAGATAGGCTTAGCAACAGATAATTTTGTGCAAACATCATAACTGTTGTTCGTGACGGTCGCAAGACTTATATTATTATTGTTTTGTATTTTTGGTTTACTTTTCTTTATTTTGTAACTTTTTGAATTTCGCGCGCTTGAGCCATCTATTTTCATGTTTAGTACTGCTGTGCTAGTACCGGCAGCAAAGTCAGTTGGCTGCGAGAGGCGAAGTGACAAGCACCACTATGTATGTTTGACGAGTTGTTAAAGTATAGTTTTCAAATGTTAGTGTCGTGCATTTTCATTCCCATACAAGGTCCTTCAATTCCCTTAAACATAGTTGATCCTTCGACCCGATCAGTGTCCTTTTAGGCGCTGGAATCAGCGTATCCTGTAAATCCTCTGATAATTTTCCACGGCGTGCACAACCATCTTTTCCCGTTGCATCGGCACGGTATCTAGGGTTGCTAGATTATCGACAGCTTTGGCTGTACAAGGGTTACGCAATCATCCGTTACTAGGGGCCGATGGGAGGGGATAAAATTCAGCTATTTGTCAAAGTTGACCATGAGCGGAGCAAGCAGGAAACTTGCGGGGTCCGGTGCTGTTGCTGTCATTCTGTCTCACATTACCTAGCCCAGTCAATCTATGGAGACTTTATTCCATAAATACCGGGAACAAATTCGCCTAAAGCTGATTTTTGGTTCAGTGAGTTCTTGGACCATGAGAACCCACCAGTCAATTTTATCGGACTTTGTCAGGTGTGCTTCATGGTCTTCCAGGTCTTCGAATGTTTTGACTTGCTGTAAATTGCAGTGCTCGCCTTACGCCTTGGGAGAACGCCTTTTTCTTCCCCTTTCCATACAACGCCCTTGTCTTGTCAGGTCACACCAAGATACAGCATGCGCTAACTATGTCTTCCATACCAGCAATCTGCGCTGTATCTTACTGGTGTCAGGTTGCAGCATGAGGACACGGTCACCGAGATGGGCGAGGGTAATGAGCATTACGTGGAGACGGTGTTGTCGACGATGATGGCAGTGTTTCCTGATGATGCCACTTCTAGGGCTGTATTGACGATTACGAAGTCGGCAACGTTAGGTGCCTGCCTAACTCATACTCCTTTCTGCTCAAAGCGCGTCCCCAGCAATCTCAGCATGTCTATAAACCCAAATTTGTTTAGATCGTTGCTTGAAAACTCCTCTGAGGCGGTTGCTGTTGTCTGCTCACCGAACATCATATTTGGACAAGACTTTCTAGCAGCACGCCGTCTCTGCTCTTCTCCTTTGGTGCTGCGGGTTGGTCGCTGTACCCATCAAACACAACAGCAGGTGATGGATACTTGCTCTGCACATTTTCTACATACAAATGGCTCTGGACAGGCTCTGGGTACCAAAATGAACACATCTGACGTTCGTGACAGCTACAGCCCGTTGGGACGGACGCCTATGGCCTTCCGCGATGCCGACAGCTGTCAGTCCTTGACTCCGCGAGGCCTGTGAGTAAACAAACGGTTCGCCAGAATGCGCTTCCCTTACGCCGGCCGGCCGGTCACGTGATAATCAGGTTCCCTAACGGTATCGCTATCGCCACGCCATCTTGCGGCATCACATCCAACTACCAAGTCGCCCTCGCGCCAGCTGGGAGCTACTGTCACTTTGACGTTCTGTCAAGTTGGAAGTTCCTGTCAGCAACAGCTGATGTAAACACCGACTCCGTAGACGTTTCTGCACAGTATTCCCGATCGTTTTCGTGCTCTCGAGCTCGACATTGCATGCCAGCATCGATTCTTCATCGACGTTCCGGCAAATTCCTGGGGACCACGTGCTGGTCAGCTGCTTCCGACCCAAGCGAAGTCGCCAACGCCAACCCCAACCAACCAGCTCTCTACACTCTACCGGGAATCAACAGCCGACAAGAGGTGAGTTTTCCTACTTTCCAATTTCAACATTCCTAGTGATTCATTGTCGATTTTGTTTGTCGCAAACGCGTGCAAAATAAAGTTTTCGTTTAATTGTTTTATTTTGATCCATTTTACCTTTTTCAAATTTAAACAAACGTCAAATTCCACCGGTTTTGTTTTCATTGAAGAAACAACAAAATAAACAGTTCACACGTTTGTCAACTACGTCTATTCCAATCAATATGTCAAGCCTAAAGCAACTTCAGGCCCTGCGGGATGCAGAAAAAGCAAGAATTCAAGAATTACACGTTTTGTCAAGTTCGTTAAAATCCCCTGGCGATGGAGAAATGTTCCTTTTGCAGTGCGAACAAATTGAGGCCATTCATTCTGAGTTCATTGACCTACACAAAAAGGTCATTGCGAAAATTTCGACAGAAAAAACACCCGATCTTGCTGGGGAGGACCAGGAGAGAAGGGAGGTTGAGACTCAGTATTTTCAAACAAAGCTTGTGTTCTTAAAAATTCAAAAATCCAGATCACCAACTCCAAGTTCAATCTCAGTTAATAATCCAAGTCCTTCAAGTGCAAATGCGAAATTACCCAAAATTTCTCTTCCAAAATTCAGTGGAGAATTTAGTACGTGGACGTCATTTCGAGATTTGTTTCGTACTTTGATCCACGAAAATCAAGCCTTAAGCAATATAGAGAAATTTCAGTACCTGATGATGTCCATATCAGGTGAACCCTCAAACTTAATAAGGGCTTTGCCTCTGACTGACGACAATTATGCTATAGCTTATCAGAGTCTCCATGACCGGTACGAAAATAAACGAGCGCTGTCGACTTTTCATTGGGAGCAAATTCAAAATGCACCTAAAGTGTCAAGCGAATCAACCAAATCACTCCAAAAGATTTTAGATACATTCTCGGAAAATTTGTCTGCTCTCAAGGTTTTGGGTTTTCCTGTTGATCAATGGGACTTCATCCTGTTTCAATTGCTTATTGCCAAAATTGATTGTGAGAGCAGAAAGGCGTTTGAGGTTAAGACCGATCCCAATGCAATTCCTACATTTGCAGAGCTGCGGCAGTTCTTGATAAACCATGCGAAGGTTCTTCAATCGTTGGGCTCGTCTAGCTTTAAATCGAGTAAAGTGGGATCGAAACAGGCCTTCCTTGGAGCGACTTCTAGCTCCGGTGTTGGTCTTTGTTCCATTTGTGGACAGTCCGGTCATGGTGTTTACGGTTGTTCTGAGTTTTTGGGGAAATCTCCGCGTGAGAGGTATGATCTGGCCAAGAAGATGAAACTGTGCATCAATTGTTTGAGGGCTCATGCTGGAACTTGCCGGTCCACCGGGGCGTGCCGAGCATGTTCATCAAAAAGACATCATTCTCTATTGCATTTTGAGAAGCCTGAGGCCACTTTGGGTGATCGTTCAGAGAATTCGGGACAATTTCCGTCTTCTCATGGCAACAATTCTAAACCTGTTTCGAACGTTTCAAAACCTGAGCCATCCAAAGCTCCATTGGTCGCGACTTCTTCGACGAATTCCAATCAAGTCATACTTCCCACTGCCAGGGTCATTGTCTCAGGGGCCCCTCCTAATACTTCGTTTGCTAGGGCTCTCCTTGATAGTGGCTCTATGTGCAATATGATCACCCGGCATCTCTGTGATAAACTTGAGTTGAAAACTAAGTCAACCAATGTTTCTATATCAGGCATCGGCAACTTGACCTCTATTTCCAACGAGTCCTGTGAGCTGTATGTCAAATCCAGAAATACGTCTTTGAAAAGGAAGGTCTCTTGCCTCGTGGTACCAGAGATCTCGTCAGATTTACCTCTAATTGAGGTCAGTCCTCAACATGTCAAAATCCCTTCAGGTATAACGTTGGCTGACCCAGATTTTGGTCAGCCGGGACCGATACAACTTCTCTTAGGTGCTGAGATCTTTTGGGAGGTCCTTTTACCGGAGCAACTTAATCTCGGTCCAGACGCTCCTTTCTTGCAGAACAGTCATTTTGGGTACATCTTGTCTGGAACTTTACCTTTACCGGGAATTGGTTCACAGCGATGCTACTTCAGTCGAGCGGACGGATGGCCTGACTCTGAAATACAAAATCAACTTTCAAGGTTTTGGGAACTTGAAGAAACGCCTTCCAAAAAGCTTCTTTCGGTTGAGGAGCAGTCTTGTGAGACGAATTTCGTGAATACTACAACGCGTACACCTGAAGGTCGATTCATCGTAACGCTTCCACTCAAAGCACCCCCTTCTTGTCTCGGAGACTCGTTTGAGAAAGCCAAGGGGCAGTTTCTTTCATTGGAGAAAAAACTAAATGCTAATCCGCCGTTAAAGGACCGTTATCTGGTCTTCATGAGGGAGTATCTGGAGTTGGGGCACATGTCTCTGATAGACCCTTCGCCATCTGACACTTCTTATCATCTTCCTCATCACGGTGTCTTGAAAGAAGACTCTGTCACAACAAAGCTTCGCGTTGTTTTCAATGGTTCTCAACCTACTTCCAACGGTGTTTCGTTGAATTCGATTCTAATGGTTGGACCAGTGGTGCAGCAGGAACTTTTTCAAATTCTGATGCGGTTCAGAAAACATCGTTTTGCTGTGTGCGCTGATTGTAAAATGATGTACAGGCAAGTCTTGGTAAATCCCGAGCAGCGTTCTTTGCAGAGAATTTTATGGAGATCATCTCCCAAAGAACCTCTTCTCATTTACAATTTGAATACAGTTACGTACGGCACCTCTTCTGCTAGTTTTTTAGCGATACGTTGTCTTCAGCAGCTTGCGTATGAATGCCGAAACACTGACCCTAAAATCAGCGAAATCATCGAGGATGACATGTATGTCGATGACGTCATAACCGGTGCTGATTCTTTGGCGGAAGCCCAGCATATTTGCGGTCATTTATCGAGCGTACTTCAACGTGGCTGTTTTCCACTTCGAAAGTGGGTGTCAAACGAATCAAAGGTTCTGCTTTCCGTTCCGGGTGACGACGTCCATCCCAATATGCTGTCTTTCAGTGAGAAGGACAAAACCAAAACCTTGGGCCTGTTGTGGAACAATCAGTTCGACCATTTCAGTTTTTCAATATCTTCCTCGTCAGCCAATCCTGTGACAAAAAGGGTCATGCTTTCTGAAATTTCCCAAGTTTTCGATCCCTTAGGTTTGCTAGCGCCTTCAATTGTGTTAGCCAAGATCATGCTCCAGGAATTGTGGCTTGAGAGGTTGTCATGGGATGATTCAGTTCCCAACCATATCCAAGAAAATTGGATAAAATTTCGGTCAGATCTATCCACTTTCAACGAAGCACGAATTCCCCGTCGTGTGATTTGTAATGATCCAGTGCAAGTTGAATTGCATGCATTTTCTGATGCCAGCGAGCAGGCTTATGCCGCATCCATTTACATCCGTTCTATCGACTCCGATGGACAAGCTCATGTCAATTTGATGTGTTCCAAAACAAGGGTAGCACCTTTGAAGCCACTCTCAGTTCCGCGATTAGAACTTCAAGGGGCCTTGCTTCTTGCTCGACTTTTGGTTCAAGTTGTTTCCTATTCAAAAATTCATTTCGACAGGGTTGTTTGTTGGACGGATTCAATGGTCGTTCTTGGTTGGTTGAAGACACCACCTCACAAACTGAAAACTTTCGTATCTAACCGAGTTGTCGAAATCCAAGACAGTACAAAGCATTGCGAATGGCGCCATGTTCCGTCCTCTGAAAATCCTGCAGACGTGGCCTCTCGAGGTATTTCGCCACACAATCTGATGCTTTTACCACTCTGGTGGCACGGTCCTCCTTTTCTCGCACAACCGCCTTCCAATTGGCCCGTGCGTCGTGAAAAATCTATCGAGCTGCCTGAAATCAAGACTGCCAAGGTCCATTCTTTGATTGTCTCAAATCCTCTTTCCTTTCCAATTGAAAGATTTTCTAAGTTGCGGAAACTTCAACGTACCATAGCTTACGTTTTTCGTTTCATTGAAAATTGCTCCAAACCACGCGAACAGCGTGAAACCAGATGTTTGACACGCAGAGAATTGGACGATTCTATGCAGTTTCTTGTCAAACTGTCTCAACAGCAGTCTTTTGACACCGAAATAAAACTCACCAAACAGGAGAAACCCCTCAAAAACAGTAGGCTTCAGTCTCTCACTCCATTCCTGGATGAGAATCTTATTTTGCGCGTCGGTGGTCGTCTTTCTAACTCTGATCTACCGTACAATAAGAAGCATCCGATTTTGATTTCTAACAAACACTATCTTGCCAAATTGTTATTCGAGCACGAGCACCTTCGGTTGCTACATGCTGCTCCCCAACTGCCTTTATCTTCAATTCGGGATAATTTCTGGGTGTTGTCAGGGAGAAATTTGGCTAAACAAGTGGTCCATAACTGCAACAAGTGTTTTCGTGCAAAGCCAAAGCCTTTAAACCCTTTGATGGGTAATCTACCTGCTTCACGACTCCAGCCCATTCATCCTTTTCATACTGTGGGTGTCGATTATGCGGGTCCCTTGCTTCTCAAGGACCGAAAGCTCCGAAATGCAAAATTAATCAAGTCCTACATCTGCTTATTCATTTGTTTTACAACTAAAGCCGTTCACTTAGAGTTGGTGACCGATCTGTCAACTGAGGCTTTTCTCTTGGCCTTCAAAAGGTTCATTGCGCGCCGCGGTAAACCGACAAAGGTATATTCAGATAATGGCCGCAGTTTTGTTGGCGCCCGCTCTTGTTTGAACGAACTCTATCAATTTCTGAACACGAACGGAGAAAACATTGCCAGGGAGATTTATAGCGAAGGAATTGATTGGAATTTCATTCCCCCCCATTCGCCCCACTTCGGCGGGCTGTGGGAGTCCAATATTGGTTCTTGCAAAAATCACCTAAAAAAGTTGTCAACTAGCAAAAACTTCACTTATGAAGAATACAGCACGCTTTTGTGCCAGATTGAATCGATTTTGAATTCACGTCCTCTGACGCCCCTCTCTGACGATCCTAACGACCTGTCTCCCCTCACTCCTCACTTTCTTGTCGGCCGGAAGTTGATCGATTTCCCGCCGTCTGAGATTACTGTTTCGCCATCGTCGAAGTTGAGCGTCTACAAAAGCATCGAGGCAGCCCGCCTTCAGTTTTGGAGGCGTTGGATGAAGGAATATCTGGGAGAACTCCAAACCCGAACAAAATGGCAACACCACAGCTCCGACCTTCAGCTCAACCAAATGGTCCTTCTGAAGGACGACAATCTTCCTCCGATGGCGTGGAAGATCGGCAGAGTTCTGGAAGTGTTTCCCGGTCGTGACGGCATCAATCGTGTCGCCCGAGTTAAAACAAACGCGGGTGAAGTGTTGAGATCTTTCTCTAAAGTGTTCCCATTACCCACAAACTAATACCGATACATACTGAGCTCCCTTACGTCGCTCAGGGCGGGGAGCATGTTCATGACGGTCGCAAGACATATTATTATTGTTTTGTATTCTTGTTTTACTTTTCTTTATTTTGTAACATTTTGAATTTCGCGCGCTTGAGCCATCTATTTTCATGTTTAGTACTGCTGTGCTAGTACCGGCAGCAAAGTCAGTTGGCTGCGAGAGGCGAAGTGACAAGCACCACTATGTATGTTTGACGAGTTGTTAAAGTATAGTTTTCAAATGTTAGTGTCGTGCATTTTCATTCCCATACAAGGTCCTTCGATTCCCTTAAACAACTGTATTACAGCAATTTAGTTACCCATCCTAATTGTTATCGGTACAACCTCCGTATATTTTTTCAAGTGTATTCCTTCCTTCCTCCTTTTCATTTCTTGGCGCTTTGGGATACATTCTGTGATGCCTCGTACTTCCACGAGCCCCAGCGTTTCGAGAAAACCATGAATTTCTCATTTTTTCCTCAAAAAAAAGATTCAACCACTCCAAACTCCAACCCAACGTTCACGTTCATTGAGCCCTCTACATCTCTATTCATGCTTTCTCCATTGCTTTCACAAGCCTAGATGTTTGAATTGACAATAGTTTCCATTTTCTACTTCACTATAGTTGTAATATTTGCTGTGATATAAGCACATGTGAATCACATGGGATCGGCTTCGAGTATCTTCATCTTCTGTTGACGACCAAATCGTACACCTGACTTGACAATCTTGAATTTTCAGTTGATGGCTTCATCGCAGCAAGACACATTGCTTAAAAAATCCTGAAATTTCTTCTTGTAAGCAGGATTTGAGGTAACATTGTGGTCAACTTAGAAATTCCTTGGTCGCTGGATTTTCCCATTTCACGATCGCCACAGGTCACAGTTTTTGCCACAGCCATACTTTCTGAAATCAGAAGGGCGCTTAGTAATGGATAATTTGTAAAATCATCTCACATTTATTCTGTATTCTAACAATTTAGTCAGCTTTTTACCTTATCGGCAGGATAATAAACTGGCATATTTTCTCCTTCCCAGATGTCTTTGAGTCGCATTTCTTGGCACTTTGAGATACTTCCTGAGATGCTCTTTTCTTCTAGGAATCTAGTTTTCCGAAAAAGCCACGGATTTCTTTTTTTTTCGACGAAAATGATTTAAGCACTCCACCAAACTTTCTTGTTTATTGAGCTATTTGGGGCAGCACATCTCCAACTATCAGTATTGATCGAAGCGTCAGAGTTTCGTGAACAATTATCACGCACAAACTTGCTTCATACTGTATCCAAAATCTCAAAAAAGTACTTTTTTACAATCATAACAACGCGGGTTGTTCCCTAACACTTTTTTAAGGTTATAAATTCAACTAGGTTGGCAACACTGACGAGCTCGTGACGCCATGTGGAAATGCCTAATTTCTGTTTACGACAGACTGTTAACCGACTTCGAGGACAGAATGGAGAGTATCAGTGTTATTATAGTATATTGGAAATAGAATATCTGCTGGAATTAATTCAAACAAAAACGATTTTTTCACCATGGCTAGCTTTCAGTTCCCTCTTCAACATATCAAAAGTCCTCAACAGTGGGACTGCTACAAATTAGTATACAGGGTGAAAGTTTATTATTTTTCCTTAGTTCCTTTTTTTCTTGAGAAATTGATGACTGAAAAAAACAGTTTTAGGCTAGTTTGATAGGCCATGGTCTTCCAATAAACATATAAAAAATATACCACCCAGCCACTGCTGTGTATCAAGTTACAGGGTGAAAACTATTTTTCATCTCAGATTTTTTTTCTTAGTGGAACTGATCTAGATTGAAGCCGGTTCCAGTTCTTTTGCAAGCTTATAATGTCATAGTGAACATGTGGAAAGTATTCATCTCTGCAACTGCTACTTTTCAATTTACAGGGTGAAAAGTCATTTTCACGTTTCAATTTTTTTCTTGGTGAAATTGGCTTACACAACAATTGCGACTGGTTTTTCTGTAAACTTGAGGTTTCTACTCAAACATATCAAAATAATACATTTCTGCTACAGCTAGGTTTTTTTCTATAAATCTAAATGTTTGGGTATATTCGGGTATATTGCATCAAACATTCAAAAAATCTTGGAACGCAACCAAACATTAAAATTTGTAAATAAAAACGTAGCTGTAGCGAAAATGTATAATTTTGATATGTTTGACTAGAAACCTCAGAGTTACAGAAAAACCAGTCGCAATTGTGGTGTGAGCCGATTTCATCAAGAGAAAAAATTGAAACGTGAAAATGACTTTTCACCCTGTAAATTGAAAAGCAGCAGATGCAGAGATGTGTCCCTTTTATATGTTCAGTATGACATTATAAGCTTGCAAAAGAATTGGAACCGGCTTCAATCTAGATCAGTTCCACCAAGAAAAAAAATTGAAGATGAAAAATAGTTTTCACCCTGTAACTTGATACGCAGCAATTGCTGGGTGGTATATTTTTTAAATGTTTATTGGAAGACTATGGCCTATCAAACTAGCCTAAAACCGTAATTTTTGGTCATCAGTTTTTCAATTAAAAAAAAAGTTGATAAAAATAGTAAACTTCCACCCTGTATACTGATTTGTAGCAGTCCCAGACTTGAGGACTTTTGATATGTTGAAGAAGGAACTGTAAGCTTGCATTGGTGAAAAAATCGTTTTTGTTTGAATCAATTCCAGCAAAGCACCTATTTTTTTCTATTTCCAATATACTATTATGTTCAGAGTCAGTATTAAGTTAATCTGTTTTCTCTTATAATAGGAAAAGTATAAATTTGCAGCGGCATTTTTCCCCTTAAGATACCAAATTTTGATTATTATCAATATTACTATTATTGCAAAAAAAATTCGCATGCGGCGCTTTAACGCCCCCGGATCCCCCGTGTTTCTTCCGGTAGGAATCGCCCCTCTATTACTTTTCGTCGAAGTAATCAGTAACGATTACTGAGTAACGATTACTAAATCGAAGAGTACCGATTACTAACGATTACCTAAAAGTAACGAAAATTTACATCACTACCCCCTACATAAGTACACTCAAACCAAAAATGGTCCTCATTCAATGTCAGTAAAGTTGTTCAATCACCTGCCCTTGGAGATAAAAAAACATTGGTAGTTATGTATCATTTCGACAAAATGTAAGAAAAATGTTGATCGATGGTTGTTTCTACACTGTGGATGAGTTTCTGATATAAGCTGCAATAATTTTTTTTTTTTGTATTTCTGTTAGCTCTAAAGTTTGTATTTGTTATGTACATATTGCACATATTGTTATTGTTGTAATTTTTGTGACAAAGATTGTTATATCTATCTGTTATACAGGGTGATTCATGAATGACCTTACATAGGCTAATGGGAGATAGAGGACCTCGAGGCGAGTCAGGATCCAATGAAGAAATTTTATTTTCTCCAATGGTTACGAAGATACAGGGTGTTTTGTGTGTTTCGTACGAAACTTTGATAAGCGATATTTCTGAAACGGCTAGAGATATTTTATTGAAATTTACCAGTAATATTTCTCTGTTGGAATTCATCCTGAAGCCATACCGGGTAAGTCAAAATCCAGGGCCGGGCTAGAAAAAAGGTGCCCCTTTTTTGTCTCATCAAAAAGTACATTTTCTGACCACTTTTCTATAAAACTGCTATCGGATTCAAAAAGCTAAGGAAAAATGCTTCAAGAATCACTCACACAATTTAGATGGCACACCTAAACCGTTTCGACAATAAAATTAAAAGTAAAATTTGTGGGTGAGTTCCCATTTTTGACCGGACATAATCGACTCATTGTTTGATTGAATTTATTCAAATTCATTTTTCAGCTTGTCTCTGTGGAATAGAAGGTCTTGGTAGGAAGAAAAATTCCATAGCCGAAGATTTTTTTTTGACGACCAAATCGAGTTTAATTTTGGTCTCACTCTCGATTTTGTCATAAAAAAAAATGGTCGGCTCTGGAATTTTTCTTTCAACCAAGCCCTTCTATTCAACAGAGATAAGTCAAAAAATGAATTGCAATGAATTCAATCAAACAATGAGTCGATTATGTCCGGTCAAAGATGGAAACTCACTCACAAATTTTACTTTTAATTTTTATGTCGAAACGGTTTGGGTGTGCCATCTAAATTGAAGGGTGATTCTTGAAGCATTTCTCCTTAGCATTTCGAATCCGATGGCAGTTTTTCAGAAAAGCGGTCAGAAAATGTACTTTTTGATCAAATAAAAAAGGGGCACATTTTTTCAATCCCGGCCCTGGATTTTGACTTACCCAGTATGGCTTCAGGGTAAGTTCCAATAGAGAAATATTACTGGAGAATTTGAAGGAAATATCTCTAGCCCTTTCAGAAATATCGCTTATCAAAGTTTCATACGAAACACACAAAACACCCTGTATCTTCGTGACCAATGGAGAAAACAAAATTTCTTTAGTGGATCCTGACTCACCTCGAAGTCCTCTATCTCCTATTAGCCTATGTAAGGTCACTCATGAATCACCCTGTATCCCTGTACAGGGTGGTCCATCCTAGCGTAATTATCCCATAGCGGTCTTACCGTTCAAGATAGAGAAAAAGATGTAAAATAGTTATTTATGTACCATGGGCATAAAGTGCCACTTTTTTTCCCCGCTGTGCGAGATTGCGACCGAGGCCGTAGGCCGAGGGAAGCAAGCACAAGGGGAAAAACGCACTTTAGGCCCAAGGTGCATACAATGTTTTTTGCACTGGCTAGTGCAAGACTGGAAATTTCGAGTTATTCAGTCGTTGAAAAATTGTCATGGCAGCGCTGATTACTTGGTTGTACGTCGCACGATCTACCATGCGATCAACAAAATTCGGAATTGGGGTAGGCTGTGCCCCAAGAAAGCAGCTTGACATCCTGAAATTTAACCAGGTCATAGCCTACCAGATCGCATGGACGAGTGGCAGGTTATTACTTATCACCTATCTTGAACACGTAGCTGCCGGGGCCCCATCGCTTACTAGCATAAAACAGGTATTTATTGGTTTTGGTATGTAAACGTGCTAATTTTGTTGTTCTTGTAGTCTTTCGTGTTCCCTACAAATTGAAGTCCATTTTGCATCGCATCAAGTAGTTACGTCAAAATTGAAGGTGACGTCTCTTCTGACGGATCAAGAGCGCTCGTTGCCATGACGACTTTTTTGCCCAAGGGCTAAAAAGAGTCACTTTAGGCCCTGTTTTGAGGTCGTAAAATAACGCATTTAATATAGGTAGTGCAAAATAGTATATTATATACCAAGGTTGAGAAAGTATTATTGTAGCTGAAGCGCCAGTTTAGATCCCGAAGCGCAGCTGAGGGATATAAGGCGCTGAAGCTACAATAATTTTCTCGACCGTGGTTTATATAGTATTTTTTTTACTACTAAAAAATCGCCATCCTAATTCAGGGAGAGGTTAATAATGATGCACTTCACGGCTAGTAGTGAAAAAAAGAAGTTATATGGTTTAATGAGACCTATAACCCAAAATTATTCTCAGCTATACAGGGTGTCCCATTTTGACGGGATCAACAAAACATAAGTTTTTTTAAATGGAACACCCTATATTTTTTTGCATTTTCGGATTCACCTTTTTCAACTGTCTTATGCCTGTATTTTTGGTTTTCAATTGTGTGGCAGTGCTGCCAACTAAAAATTAAAAACTGGAAAAAATTGCATTTCCACAGTTATCTTGAAAAAATCGTAGCGGCCTTGCTTTTCAAAACTAAGAGATGAAACTTGACATGGTGATAGTCAAGTCAAATACCAATATCCCAATGTCAAAAAATTGCGATTTCTTGATACAGGGCGTTCACAAATGAAAATCAAACTTTATAATTTTCAAAGTCTCATAACTCATTTTTTTCAAATAACATGCCCCTAATTTTTTTACGTTATCTGATAGCTTTTTTTATCCTCTTTCATTTTTCTTTGGGTTACCCTACCCTTAAACTTGATTTTTTTCGAGATAATCGAAAATTTTCACAAAATTTGTGATTTTTTCATTTTTTTTCCACAAATTGAGTTGTATTGTATTGTATTGTATTATATTATTTATTTCATGTTAGCAACTACATTTTGTAATTTTACATTCGTCAAGAATAAGGTAGATTATACATATATACATTGGTTTCACAATGAAGAACAAAAATCGTAGTACTCCTCAAATGAGTAGAAGGCCCGCTCAATCAATATAGTTTTGATACATTTTCAAAATTCGCGACTTGATGAACTTTTTATATCTTATGGTAGAGCATTGAAGAATTGAATGCAGTAGTACCTCCAGCTATTCTTCGTTTTGTTTACTCTTTGAAATTCAGGTCTAAAAAAGTCTCTGTGTCTGGTGTTGTAACTGTGTTCATGAGTGTTGTAGCAAGATATGTTGTTTTTCATAAACATTAGGCAATTGAATATGTACAAAGATGGTAAGGTCATGATTTGCAATCGTTTGAACTGTTCTCTACAATCATCTCTAAACCCCATAAAAGTCATGGTTCTAATGCATCTACGCTGGTGTGAAAACAGCTTTTTTGAATGCGGAGAATGTCCCCACGCTAGGATCTGAAACGAGAGGGTGCTATGTATAAATGCAAAGTACGCCGTTTTCAAAGTATGAAGAGAGACCATGTCTCTCAGACTTCTAATGAGATAAATGTTTTTGGAAAGTTTTTTTGAAGTTGCATTGACATGGTCCTCCCAGGACATCACCGGATCTGATATGGTACCGAGGAGCTTCAAAGGCTCACTTGTGGTTGTTGCTTGTCTTAAGGAAAAGTGCATCACTTGCTTTTTGTCTTCATTTGTGCTAAGTTTGTTCGACAGAAACCAATTGTTGACACTTATGAGACTTTCATCAGCCTGTTTCTTCAAGTGTTCCATATTATTGTGCGTACACACGAAGGAGGTGTCATCTGCAAAAATTGCAAACGTCACATTTAGATCCTTTGAGCACTGAGGTAGATCATTTACATAAATGAGAAAGAGGATTGGGCCCAGCACAGATCCCTGTGGTACCCCATGAGTTGTACTCGCATCAGCACAAGAGCGCATCACGGCACATGAGTTGGCCGTGATGAATGACAGACAAGCCAAATAGTACGCAACTCTTAGTTAGTCAGTCTGAATATTGTCGAACAAAGAAAAATGACTTCACGCGAGAGAAAATGATTGATATGATATTCTGGTAATAATCCAGATATCCAAGATCCCACTTTGTTTTTTTTTGCGTTGAAGCATTTTTTTTTTGTTCGACAGTATTCAGACTGACTAACTGAGAGTTTCGTACTATTTGGCTTGACTGTCATTCATCACGGCGAACTCAATTTGTGAAAAAAAATAGAAAAATTACAAATTTTGTGAAAATTTCCAATTATCTCGAAAAAAATGAAGTTTAAGGGTAAGATAACCCTGGTAAAAATGAAAGAGGATAAAAAAAAGCTATCAGGTAACGTTATAAAATTAGGGGCATGCTATTTGAAAAAAATGAGCTATGAGACTTTGAAAATTAAAAAGTTTGATTTTTTTTTGTGAAATCGCAATTTTTTGATATTGGGATATTGATATTTGACTTGACTATCACCTTGTCAAGTTTCATCTCTTAGTTTTCAAAAGCAAGGCCGCTACGATTTTTTCAAGATAACTGTGGAAATGCAATTTTTTCCAGTTTTTAATTTTTAGTTGGTAGCGCTGCCACACAATTGAAAAACAAAAATACAGGCATAAGACAGTTGAAAAAGCTGAATCCGAAAATGCAAAAAAATATAGGGTGTTCTATTTAAAAAAACTTATGTTTTGTTGATCCCGTCAAAATGGGACACCCTGTATAGCTGAAAATAATTTTAGGTTATAGGTCTCATCAAACCATATAACTTCTTTCTTACATCTTTTTCTCTATCTTGAACGGTAAGACCGCTATGGGATAATTACGCTAGGATGGACCACCCTGTATATTGTTTATTCTTTTAAGTTGGTATACATATGAACACCCTGTTATATTGAAAACTGATGTTTGTTCGGAGAAGGTAAAGTGTCAGGAAGGAGCATTAGGCTCTGGCTAGCCAAAAAAAGTGCGACGGAAGTCGCTCCTTTTAAGAGCCAAATTGCCAATAGCAACCCGAATGTGTTTGGAAGTGTCAAAGTACTCAAATCTGACACAAAAGTCAGCACAAATTTCGAAATTTGAACAGAACTGCGTTCAAAAGTGTTTAAATGGTCGAATGGTCACCTGCTCAGCCTGCGGGTACTCGAGAACCCCATGTGACAAAGAACTTTTGCACATAAATCGTAATGCGCAGGCTGCTGACGTCCACGGACAGTCAGGGACTCCTGGTGGAACAGACCGCTGGAACAGACCTTTTGTCACATTTGCATAGGCGTAGAGTGGGATGTTTTAAACCATTTTTGGAGTTATCGTAATAAATATTAATGCAGCAATGCAGCTATAGGTAAAGTTTTAATTATACATGTTTCAGCTTTCCTGAGGAATCACCATGTAAAGGAGTGGATCACTTTTATAAACAGAACAGGGTGGACTCCAACGCACACGAGTGTCTTGTGCTCAGAACACTTTGGAAATGGGTAGCTGAATCACTCAACGAAATCCTTCTGAAAGGTGCTGTAGAATGTAGAACCAGTAGACACAAATACAACGACTGAAATATGTACGTATTCTGTCTTCAGATTTCAAAACTGATATTAACATTCCTGAGTGACTTTCGTGAAAACTGTTGTAGGTGAGGACATTCAATCCTGCTCATGTACCACTGGCTAACAAGTCCATAGCTAATAAACAAGAAATTTTGGGAGAGCGGTCGTCTAAAAAAAAAACAGAGATTGGATTCAGTTGGTGGTCATTGCAAACCAGGTTCACTTGGTGGGCGTCTCTTTGATATGCAAAGAATACTGTAATAATATGGTGAAAAATTGGATTCCTTCCATCGATGCTCCAAGAACGTTCAGAATGTTCAGCGAACATTGGTGAACTGTACGGTGTTACTAGTGGTACCTTCAAGTGACTATAGTTACCTAAACTTCTACTGGAAGTCTCAGCAGCTGTTTCAAGCTATAGTAATCTATTTAGTTTTTTTTTACAGAATCAACCGTTTTTTGCTAAACGAACTAAACACTTGAGAAATTAATGGTTGAACTTTATTGACAGGTGGTGGGCCCTCTTCGTTGTTCAGTCTTCCTCACACCGAATGTGATCCTTGACCTTCAACTTCGGAAGACAGTCAAATAAGAAAATCTGCCAATTGCAAATTGCAAGTGAAATATGTTCTCATTAAAAGGAGAATTCGAGCACTGAAAAAAAAGGTTTGGTGGCAAAAGAAAATTTTGTCACTCAACGTATAGGCCAGGCGGTAGGTCATTCTGGATAGAAAAAATTCCGACCAAAGCTTTTATGGTGTCAAACTCTTCGTAAAGCCAGTAGGTAACTACCACTGAGTTTCCGCCCAAAAACGAGCTGTGCTGATTCCTCCACATCTGCCCAAAGGTAAAAGATGTCTTGAATGTCCAAAAAGACCTGTTAAACCCCCGTACTTTTTCATTTTATTTGCCTCAATGGAAACTTACAACTCTAACGCAAATATTGGAAGCATTTGTCATCATCTCTGTGCCACTCTTACTGTTGAAAAAAAAGATCTCTTCGTGCAGGTCAGATAAATCACATTTAATTGTTTTTCCACACAAGAAAACGATGGGGCAACATGTATTTCGGATGTTTCCTAATAACTTGTACTCATTTAACTCATTTATGGCGTTGAAATTTCAATAACAGCATTTTTGAAGATGTTGCCCGCTAAGAAGTGAATAATTTTCACCCACCTGTCCAGCAGCAGTTTTTTCAATTTTACCAAACACCGTTCTCGAAAATTTTATAGGAAATGACAAGCTGGAGCTGTTTTCTAATGATATTATATCTGGCTTAACCGTGGCACGCTTTTTGAAAGTGTAGGAAACTGATTTCTTCTCGAACGGTTATATTTTACACGCGTGCGGCCGTGCCTACTTGACATAGACCGGACTGATTACACAAGCTTGGAAATGTACTCTTTTTCAGCTTTAAAACACGACCATTAATGATGAAATAATATATAATTTCTTCATGAATCAATTTACAAAGTCTTATTGATAATGGTTGCATTTTAAAGCTGGAAAAGAGTACATTTCCAAGCTCGTGTAATCAGTCCGGTCTATGTCAAGTAGGCACGGCCGCACGCGGGTGAAACAGGACCTTTCGAAAAGAAATCAGTTTTTTTAGACTTTCAAGTGCGTGCCGCGGTTAAGCCAGGCACGATATAGTTAGAGAAGAGTTTGAGCTTTCCATTCCTTATGAAATTTTCGCAAACGGTGTTTGGTAAAATTGAAAAAAATGCTGCTGAACAGGCGGGTAAAAATTATTCACTTTTTTGCTGGCAACATCTTCAAAAATGCTGTTATTGAAACTAAAAATGCCATAAATGGGTTCAATGGATACGAGTTATTAAAGAACATATAAAATACATGTTGCTCCATCGTTTTCTTGTGTGGAAAAACTATTAAATGTAATTTATCCGACCCGCACGAAGAAATCTTTTTTTTCAACAGTAAGACTGGCACAGAGATGATGACAGATGCTTTCAATGTTTGCGCAAGAGTTGTACGTTTGCATTTAGGCAAATATAACGAAAAAGTACGGAGGTTTAACAGGTCTTTTTGCACTTTCGAGGCATCCTTTACCTTCGCACAGATGTGGAGGAATCAGCACAACTCGTTTTTGGGCGGAAACTCAGTGGTAGATAACTACTGACCTTACGAAGAGTTTGACACCATAAAAGCTTTGGTCGGAGTTTTTTCCAGATTGTAGTGATTTTACCGACATACTGCCTGGCCTAGTAATCATAAAGGAGTTGAAGAAATAAAAAATTGTGTAGAAAGAGCATGAGAGTATAATTTTAGAACAGTATGGAGAAAATGAGGATTCGCTTTCGCTTGACGCAATTCTTATTGAAACCATAAAATGTTATTATACTTGAAAGTATTTGTGACGTTCACCTTAAAACTCGAATTCATTTCATTCGCAAAAATTTTGTCAAGGAGGAAAACAAGTATACAAAATTGATTTTGTTCGAAGAACAATAAAAAATGTGAACAATTTATTTTACTGTCGTTTCTTTGATCTTTTACTTATTTTATGGTGATGAAGTATGCCTGTAAATACCTATAATACTATAGTACTATACTATACCTATAGCTGTGACCTATACAGGGTGGTCCAGGTTTTAGTCGACAAACTTTGCAGGCTGATAGATGATGAAAAAAAAGTCGACTCACCTCAAAAAGTACGTATCTAAAATGCATATTAAAAAAGTGACAAGCCTTCAAAGTTGCAGAAAAAAATTGTTTTTTTCTTGATAACTTTTGAACAGCTTGACCGATGTCGCTCAAATTTTGCACATATGGGTAACAAACACGTCTCCAGTGATTTCTTGAAAAAAATTCTGTCAGAATGACGCAGTGCCGTAGATAGGAGGGGGTACTAACCCTCTTACCCCCCTACTTTCTACGCCACTGAATATTTTGGAAAACCGTTAAAAGTATTGAATTTGGCGTTCAATTCTGAAGAGAAAAGTGGCGTGTTATTGCTACATTTATTTTTACATGCGTAATTCGGTGTTTTTGAACCTTTAAACACAAATATCTCCGAAACCGCTGCTCCAAATGTAGCAATAACACGCCAATTTTTCCTTCAGAATTGAACGCCAAATTCAATACTTTTAACGGTTTTCCAAAATATCCAGTGGCGTAGAAAGTAGGGGGGTAAGAGGGTTAGTACCCCCCCATATCTACAGCACTGCGTCATTCTGACAAAAAAAAATTCAAGAAATCACTGGACACGTGTTTGTTAACCATATGTGCAAAATTTGAGCGACATCGGTCCAGCTGTTCAAAGGTTATCAAGAAAAAAACAATTTTTTTCTGCAACTTTGAAGGCTTGTAACTTTTTTAATATGCATTTTAGATATGTACTTTTTGGGGTGAGTCGACTTCTTTTTTCATCCTCTATCAGCCTGCAAAGTTTGTCGACTAAAACCTGGACCACCCTGTAGAACCTATCTGATATAAAAACCAATTTTTGGTTTAGTTTTGCCCCCATCTTTTCTTATTGACGGCACGTCACTGATTTGTTTGACAGTTTCCAGGAAGTGTCTATATCAGCCGTGTCATAATAGCCCAGGTATTTTAGGTGCTATTCAAGTCAAAGCGTGAACTAATTTATGGTCGGCCAAATTTTTCATAAAACGACAGTAAAGAGTGTCTGCTATAACATACCAAAAGTCCCCTAAGATCCCGTGTCGGCGTCCCCCTTTTTGGGGCGTTTTTTCTGAAATATGCGCGCCTGTCACCCGAAATAGCTCAGTGGCAAAGGCTTTGATTTCCGATTGATGGATCACTGGTTTGAATCTCGTTCAGGACACAATTTTTTTTTTCGTGCAAGTGATTTTTTCTTTCTCCTAAAAATTATCCAAGGGATGAGAGTGCTTATTCTGAAGCATTTTCGACTTTTTTCTCGAGAAAATAGATCTTTTAATACGAGTTCTGGACACATAATAAACAAAATCTGTTGTGGGGCGACACAAAACTTTCCCGGCGGTATCCAGAGACGTCAGTAATGACTTTGATCGAAGTGTCCCTTCGGGTGAGAAATTGGAATTGGAGAGAAAGATTGAAAATATTCGCAGGAAATTGAAAATTTTGTCAGGAAAATCTGGGGGAAAATCTGAATTTTCAGGGAAAACCTCATTTTTTTCCAAATCATCTTATTGTGGAAATCGTCAATTAGGCTTCTCTTTAAGCTCCATCATCTAAGTCCGGTCTCGAGAACCGAGGCCGGTTTTATATTTCCTTATTTCCAGCAGGAAAATTTCCGGGAAATTGGAGAAAAATTGTTGGAAAATGTTCAAGAACCAGTTGCCTGTTCTTTAAAAACAAATAGCGGAAATTTGATCACGGAATAAAAAGTTGGAAAATTTCCAGTTTTTCCAGAGAGGAAAACTTGAAAACCGTTGGTCCGATTTTGAAAATTTTTCCTTTAAAAATTTATTCAGTCTTTTCTCCAACTTTCATTAGCAGCATGTCTGCACCTAAAATAAATATTTCGTGTGGCACACCGCATGTTGAAGTTTACGCTGCAGTTTTTTCAAATTCACGGAATGTGCAAGTTTGTTATTGAAAAAAATACCGTCGGAAAACCGAAGCTGTGTCGATTTTAAAAATAGATCTACAAGACGCCCAGTTCAATCTACTTCCGATATCAGTCGAAATTTTTCGAAAAAAGTCGTTCCTCGAGCAGAAATGAATTTTTTAGTGGAGTGCTGCATCAAAAGCGAGTCATCCTGGTGGAAATCCGGGTGAGTCGTTCTCTCGGGTGGCAACGGCTAGGAGAAATTTTGAAAATTCATAACGCCCGATGGGAAAATGGTGGAAAGTTGCAACTGCACACATAATTTGACTCTTATGTTCTGTTGCTTGCTGCCAAATTTGGTCTCAATTCGTCGGATAGATTTTGAATAATTGGATGGTAAAGTTTCGAACTTTGACATTTTTTATTTTTTGACAGATGACAGATAGGGCAATATTTTCAACCATTCTGAATACAGTTTTCCGGGAGCTTTCAAACGGCATTTTGCAAGTCAAGTTCTGCGAGATATAGCTTCTGTCATTTTTTGATAGTGACACTTCCGTCTGACAGATGGAAGCCAAAAACTAATCAGCTCATTCAACAGCAAGACCCTGTCTGTATACCAAATTTCAAGTCGATCAGACTATCGGTTCGGCAGCTATCGTGTCAGAACGTTTTTCCTGCATCCTGCATCATTACATAACTTTCCCTTTACGGACGGGCCGGGAAAGTAATAATGCCATCATGGCTTTTTCGTCACATTTTTCAGCTCATAAAATGTAGTTACCTGTCCATTGCGAAATTGTATTTAGGTATTTTCAATAATAATGCTAGACGAGCATTTCCACTTGTCCTTGTCAATCAATTATCAATTATCATTATCAATTTAAAATACAGGTGATTCCAAACTGTCGGGTTATCGCTAGGGTGTTGCTAAAGGGCACTTGTTTGAGTACAAATGTGCAAAATATTCTATTTTCGCGATATCCGAAATGTACAATAATGATTGAAGAAGAGAAACAAAAATAGACCTTTTGAAAGAAAGGCCTAAAAAAATAAAAGCCAGTTTTGAACCAAAAATAAACTTTGTAAAAACATTTTTGTGCCCATAGGTAAATAACAAGAATTAATTGAAGAAGTCATCCTCGTCCTCGTTCGTTCGTTCGCCAAAAATTTTGAGGTGCCTCCGTACTCAGAGTTTTGGTGAAGTAGTTTTGTTGACATATCAAATTTGATCAGAAAAACCCAAGGATGAAAAACCAGCTGAATCCAACGGTCTTCACCGTAACTCGCTAGCTCTAACGGATATTGAGAAAAATGGGTGTGGACATCTTTTTTGAATGACCCGTATATAAAAAAAGGAAGTGGTTCAGATTGTAGATTGTAGATTAGAGGTGGTTGTTTGGTCTCGGAGGATCCTTTCTGCACTGCGACCTATAAGATCTTTTCTGCGTGACCATGCTTCTATTTAATGTCCCAGGAAATCCACCTTGTGTGAAGTGGTTCAAAGAAATGGGACAGTATAACAAGCTAGAGGACAAGTGGAAATGCTCGTCCAGCATTATTATTGAAAATACCTAAATACAATTTCGCAATGGACAGGTAACTACATTTAATGAGTTGAAAAATGTGATGAAAAAGCCATGATGGCATCACAGTTTATTGTTTATTATGTGTCCAGAACTCGTATTAGTAGATTTATTTTCTCGAGAAAAAAGTCGTAAATGCTTCAGAATAAGCACTCTCATCCCTTGGATAATTTTTAAAAGAAGGAAAAAATCACTTCCACGGAAAAAAAATTGTGTCTTGAACGAGATTCAAACCAGCGATCCATCAATCGGAAATCAAAGCCTTTGCCACTGAGCTATTCCGGGTGACAGGCGTGCGTTCCAATATCTGTGTGTTATACTTATAACGTAACTGTCATATTTCAGAAAAACGCCCCAAAAAGGGGGACGCCGACACGGGATCTTAGGGGACTTTTGGTATGTTATAGCAGACACTCTTTATTGTCGTTTTATGAAAAATTTGGCCGACCATAAATTAGTTCATGCTGAAACTCGATAGTATAGTAGGTTCACTTGTACCGTGATTCTAGTTGGCTGTGAGATTTTGTTTCTAAGTTTTCAAATCTGATATTTGAAAACTCCCTAGAACTTGGCAGTTGGTTGCATTGATTTTTAAAAGTTTAAGCTTGACGACAAGATCAACAACTTTACCGTTTGTCAAATCGAGTGTCAAAAATAGACTGAAAATCACGAGTTTCACGAAAATTGTGGTGAAATTATGCCCATTACTGTGAAAACTGTGTTTGCGCCTCAGCTTGTGTCTTGAACAATAACGTCCAGTGCCCATTTTAAAGTCCTCGAGAGTGCCATCAAGAACTCGCTTCTGGGAGAAAAAATGGGCGGAATAGGTGCTGGGCATGTACCCCATAACGTTCAGCTTTGCGGAGAAGACGTGAATCTATTTTCAAAAATCACATAATATGGAAGCATTGTGAACTATTCTTGGTTTTTAAAAGAAGTACCCACACTCTGGAAGGCTGGAAACGATGGGAAGCTGAATAACCCTCCTAATTTTTGTGGGGATGGGATTCATCGGCGTTAATACTTGATTCCACTGCTCAGGACATCGTACTGGAACAAGAAATTTGCGGAACTTGTGAAAGGTGAACTACATCCACTCCATATTTGCAATTTGCAAAGTTGATTTCGGTAAATTTTTCATTTTTGACAGGAACAGTCAACATACCATCACACCAACACCAACATAACCTATCTTTCGAAGCCAGACGCTCAGGCGCACACTAGGCAGTTGGACGTGAAGTCTACAATGCCAAACAGTGAAATTTGCCCAGCCAACTAGAATCACGGTACAAGTGAACCTACTATACCTGGGCTATAATGTTAGAGCCGTTTCCATGGGCACAAGAGCAATCCCGGTCGCTGGTCATTGGAATAAACATTATCTTATCTTATCTTATCTTATACTGGCGGGAGATGGTGGCGCTTAGGCAAAACCCGATGCGAAATTCAATGGTGATTCAGGGACTTTTCTCACACGATTCAAGAATGGCGGCCCTGACAGCGATGTCAATTTTCAGACGGGCAACGTCAATTCGTCCATTTTGCTGTTCTTCCCGCCGAGTACTTTCGTACGTTTCAAATCAGTTTTGTGTTAGTGAAAGTGTGATAGAGTGATAAACTGGTAAGAAATCAGATCGAATAAATTAGTAATTAATTATAGCTAGTGGATCGTGAGTGGATTCAGCCATGGTAGTTGATAATCGTCCCCACTCGCACTTGCGGTCGACAATTTTGAAAATCTAGGGTCCCTAGCCAACTCCCGCCAGTTTCGCCGCGCATGACAAAACACATTTTTCCAAGTCGGCGAGGAAGGTGAATCACATACTTAGGTGAATAGGCTACTTCGTTTGGACAGGTGCGCATGCTTGAAGGCTTCAAATTTTGAAAACTTTCGTACACCTGTCAGTTGAATGGCAACGCTGCATGCTCTGTCTAGCCGCCTGACCAACAACTGGTTCCTGGCTGTCACTTTTACACATACCGTAAATGCATCTCTTTGTAGCTTCTTTGAACTTCCTTCTCGGTACAACCATTTTCAACAGGTTCTGTCCTTTCCCCAAAACATGAGCTAATGAAATGTAGGTCAGGTAGAAACGACAAGTGTGATCATAATTGTCACAAGTGACAGTTGGCGCCGATGTCTTGTTGTTTTGAGCGCTGTTGCCATTTTCGTTGTTCCTGAACTTCCACAAATGATCATTGAACTTAATTTCAATGAAACATTTCCTTTAAATATAAAAAATGGTATCTAACATTCAACCAAATTATTTGTGGAATTTTAGGTGCACTGCAATATTTTTTAGTGTTAGTTTTCAATGGCCTTGTTTACGCGAGGTTTTAAACTGGTGTCAAGGTCCGTAACATCAATGTTATCGTCCGCATAAACACCTCTAAACGCAAGTTTCGCAACAGCTGTTAAGCTTAGCTAAATGTGATTTTAAATTGCATTTAGTAAGCAAACAAGTGTTGGCAATCGCACGTAAACGCCCATGCCCATCCGCAGTACACTGATGTAGCGAATGTTGCCTAAAATCGTGGTTTTTAGGCAACTTTCACTACAGAAGTGTACTGCGGAATGTATTTTACTACCAGGGACTTTTCTCACACGATTCAAGAATAGCGGCCTAGGTTAAGGGGCTGTCGGCTGTCATTTTGGTCGGCGCGCGTAAACACTCCTAACTAACCACTGTTAAAATCTCTGCTAAGCCTCGCGTAGACAAGCTCAATATCGGTGTACGAAACTATGAAATTCGCGCCAGACATGCGCACTCCAAAAAAACGAAACGAAGGGACCTATTATTTGACCTCTGTTATTGGCAACTTGCAAATGGCCGACTTGATCTCGCGTCTGGCCTGTGTTCCGTGCCTGTGTCTTGCATCGACGCCATAGAATCATCCATCGCAGTTCACATCGGGCATCGAAGTGCCCCTTCACTAGCAGTAAGCGCACATAAATTCCTGAAGACCAGTCCTTTGTCCTTTTTCCAATCGTCGTTTCCGGCCTTCCTCCTTCCCCCTTCCCCCTTACTTTTCCTTGAACGCTTTCGCTTGAGCCGGTGCGCGGCCATGTTTTACTTACCTCATCGCAAGATAAAACCCGTCGAAGTGATTCGAATACGCAACGATCCCGTAAAATGCAGGTGACTATGACCATATTTTCATAGAATTCTATACTTTCCGATTCGTTAATAACTTTGCAAAGCCCCATGAACGAACTCACGTGTAATTTTAGGTTAGAGCCTCCGGAATCTGAGGCGACGCCCATCCATCACCAGTGTACGGAATGTTCGCATCGAGCAGTCCGGCCGTTGCAGCTCCAAGCTCCAGCTCGACCATCATACGCAGAGAAATCGCATCGATGTTTACCTAACAGAACCTTGAATTAATGCAGGAACAAAATCTGAATTGCAGTTTTGCATTTATTGCTGTTCCAACAGTGGCCGTAAACTCGACTTGTATGGAACACTGCAAAGAACACTATCTTGCCGGCATCAAAGAGAACATCGGTGAGTTGCATGGGCATTTTAAGATACGTATTCGTGCGGCCATTGCGATTGCATAGGAAGCTCGAGCTTGTCATTTGTTGAATATCAAACTAAAGTAGGTGCACTTGTACTGTGACTGTGACTCTAGTTGGCTGGGCAAATTTTCTACTTTAGCATTGTAGACTTGCCGCCTTTTCACCTGGTGTGAAACTGACTTCTCTGGAAGTGAAGTTATATTTCTTATCAAATTGATATTAAAATCTTGGAAAACTGATCTGGTCATATCGACGCATTTCAGCTAAAACGACGTAAGTGCCATTCAAGAGATTTTACGATACGCAAAAAAAACCTTTTATTTCTAAAAATTATCAATGAAAATACAATGAAGTGGCTGTAGACTGATTCCTTTTTTTTTTTTTTTTTTTTTCTCCCAATTTTTTCTTCTTCAATTTTGATGTAAATGTTGACAAACAACGTTCTTTTATCTTCAATAATTACAAGAAAAACTAGTATTTTGGCGCTTGCGTCATTACGTTCAAGTCATTTGGTGGTTACGTCATTTATTACTTGTCCTTTACTCCGTTTCGCTCAAAGTAAGAACGCTCCAATTTGGCGCTTACGCCAAATGGTTCCCATCCCTTATGGTTCTAAAATGAGCATACGTCAATAATAATCTTAGAATTTTCTCATAGAATTTTTATTAGTAAACAAAAATAGCGGTTTATCAAAATATGAAAACTATAAAAAAAATGTAATAAACAAGTTTACAAATTATTTAAAAATCAAAACAAAAATAATTCTTCTAATTGAAAAAGGTAGGTAACAAAAATTTAAAGCAAAATTGAAAAAAAATCATCAATAATTTCAGATTCAAGTGACGTTTCAAACACTAATTGTCATTGATAGATTCAACCGGATCTTCATCGTCGGATTGGTTAAGAACATCAGGAACATTATTTCCTGTTTTCAGTGACAAATACTCTAAGTGATAACCATGATTGATGGCATGTTGCTTGCATAGAGCTGCCAAGTCGTTGTACTTTTTCTTGCTTATGGGTAGCTTCGATTTATAACATTTTTGTGGAAGTATACCAGGTTTCACAGCCAAGGGAAAACTGTATTCATTTTCTTCGCGGAAGCTTTTTGTGTAAATGACGTTGGCATCAAATTTTTTGAAGAGGAGTTTTTTCCACAGATGCAATTTTAACTGTAATTGAGCTCATCAGTGGAAACGATTTGAAATCAAGAAAATCGGAAAACTCCTTTTGTTCAACAATATAGGGCTCAGGAAATTTTCTGGCATTTCGCAAAACTGTAGGCCATTCAGAAGGCGCTTGCACAATCATATTTTTTCTATATTTCTCAATCACTGCGTGCATTGAATCGACAGGCATATACGTATGACCTGTTATTAAGAAAGTTATTCTTACTTCCTCTATATATGAAGAATTGTTCAAGAAATAGCGAACCATTGATAATATCGACTTATTTTTATTCTGACCACTGCAGTTGTCGCAGTATAAAGATATGATTTTATACGTATTTTCTTTGTCAACTTTTTGGAGGTACGAAAAGAGGTTGGTGGCTATCTCATTCGATCCTCTTTTACCATCCTTCTCTCCCCACAAATAACAATACCCACTTTTTGTTTTTGTTTCATACACAGTGAAATTATATTCAGCATATTTCCTGCTGAAGCCCAAAAGCATGGTATCACCATGCGGTGTAGCTAATACCTTCTGTAGATCAAAACTAGCCACCAGTAAGCCGTTTTGGGTAGACATCTCTTGTTCGTCGAGGAACATTTTTTTGACGGCATCTTTTTCTGCGATATGCGTTTCATAATTTTCATTATCTCCCTCTGATGGATTTCCCAAATTTTTCTTTTTTTCACACGTGTTGCACTTATCCTTCCTAGGAACGTGAATTCCAATGTTGTATTTGGATTTGAAGAGGCGCATAAAGGAGGCTTTTTGAAGAGGAGGTGAATGGTTTTCATCGTCAGAATGAGTTTGTAGGTATTTTCGGTATAAGTTATCAAAGCTTTTTATCTCAGCAGGTAAATATGTGCGTGATGAGCTCCTGCAGTAGTGGCTCGGTACTGCTGGAAGAGATTTTACGAATTTTTCTAAATATCTTATTTGCTCTTCAGAGGATTTGTTGGACGGAGATTGTGTTCCACGAAGGTCAGTCTTTGGAAACGTTGTTGGGTTTTTATTTTCTATTGTCGTTCTAACAAATCTCTGTGTAATAGCAAACGTGTTGAGCAAAAATTGCTGGCAAACTTGTTGTGGTATCAAATTCTTTTTCATGAAATATTCATGAGAGAAGTTCCTCGCGACTTTTCCTTTCGATTTTCTATGACGCTTTACGGTGTTAATATTGACACATCCGCTTATGTAACGCTTTTGTTTGTCATTATCTTTCAAATTCCAAAAATAGTGAAAAAGACTCTGTCGCTCTTCTTCACTAAAGCTGTTGCATTTTTTATTGCACTTCTTACCCTCACATGGATTAGGCAGCAGGTGTTTTTTTATGACAATCTTACCGCTGGAATTCACGTATTCATCTCCAGAATATCTTGAACTTTTCCTCTTTTGTCTTCGTGTCAATTTTTGTTTTTTCCGCTTTCTTGTTTCCGTTTCTTCACTTACTTCTTCCCCGCTCATTCGTTCTTCATTTTCCGATTCTTGTTGATCACCAGTATCATAGTCATTGTCCTCCGCAGTAAAGTTGTGTCTTTCTTTGCCGGCTTCTTTTTCACTATCTTCTTCTTCACTGGATTCTTCTTCACGGGTTCCTTCTTGACTGGCTCCTTCCTCGCTCATTCGCTCTTCATCGTTCGACTCTAGTTGATCACCAGGAACATACTCATCGTCCTCCGCAGCAGAGTTCTTGTGTGTTTCTTCACCGGTTTGTTCTTCACGGGCTCCTTCTTCAATAGTTTCTTCCCCGCTTATTTGCTCTTCATCGTCCGACTCTTGAGAATCACCAGGAACATTTCCGTTGCTCTCCCTAGCAAAGCTTTGAAGTGTAAAGGGCTCCAGATATTTTGCATATAGCGATTGGTCTTCATTATTAGTATTGAGGTATGTGTAGTCACCTTCGGTTTCGGATACATCAACTGTTTCCGCGACTACTTCCTCGACTTGTTCTAAATCACTCATGGGCAGCAGAGGTGGCAAGTCATTTTCTGTATTTTCAGCATTGTACGAATCCATAAAAAAAACATTATGTTCTATAGCTATGTCCAAATCAGTCTTAGCTTCATTTGTATTTATATTATTTGGAGTAATACTGCAGGTTTCAATTCGAGTTTCAGGTACATTCTTAAGCAGCGCCAGAACTCGTCTGCCCCGTGAATTCAACCTGTAAAAATTAGAAGTTCTTAAATGACGTAAACGCCAAATTTCTTTGTCGATTTATTGCAAAAGTTGTGAAAAATACCACTTAAAGCGAGTTTTAGTGGATAATACAAAAGCTTTTTTAGTGATTTCAAATAATAAGAATGTAAATCATTTCTGAATTAAGCTATAATTAACGATTATGTTCCCTGTATATTACTAATGGGCTTTTGGCGCTTACGCCAAACATGTGTAACATGTGATGAATTGACGTAAACGCCACTTCTTAAAACCGGCTAATTTCAATAGAAAAACCACAATTTCAATTGAACTAATCATCTAAAAACTTCGGTAATGCTATTGATATTATAATGCAGTTTAGTTACTTACATTTTTCCAGTTTTTTCACACACATGAGCAGGAACGACACTCCCGTGCTAGTCTTATGGGGCGACTGGTGATTACGTCAAAATGGAAAGGAATGTTTGGCGGTTACGACATTTCAAATCTGTTCAAATCGCAATATCTCGAACAATAATTTCTTTACCGAAATGCCAGTGGTACGAAAACATGCAGAAAAATCTGGCATTTACGCCAATGTGAATAACTCATTTTCGATTTTTTTTGGCGCTTACGTCGTTTTACCTGAAACGCGTCGATATGTGGAAGTGCGACTAGGGGGATGCAGAGCTGTGTTACCGTCATGTAGACACCAAAAGAGCACAGGGCGGCCGCAAATTAAGTCATCTTGACGGCGGCCCATTCAGGGTCGACAAAAACTCGTCCCGGGAAGCCCCAAAACGAAAGCAAATTGCAAATAGTAGGTGCTAACATCAATTTCGGTCCAATACGCAACTTTGAGCGGCTGGGTTTTTCGAAATTTGGTTCAATTTACTTTTTACACGTAAATTCTTTTGCCAATGACAGACTGCACGGTGATCCTTGTATCGCCCATAATTCTTCAGGGTTTGGCTTGTATTTTTGACTGGAAGAGGCGAAAGGGTTGATGATTGCATGGGGCCCCTTTTTTGGACAAAGGACATTGTATACTCTTTAATTTGAAGCTTCGAAAGTTGAACCGGCTTCGAGAGGTTAGGAATATTTTTCACAACTGTCAAATGTCAAGGCTCTCTTGATTTATTTGTTCATTGGCGAAAATTAAAAACAGGTCGAAAAATTGTTACATTTTCCAATAAAATGGAAAAAAGCGTCGGACATCACGTCCCGCAAAAATGTTCCGGCCATCTGCAAAGGAAGTACGCAAAAAATGTGTTTCAAAACTGGTCCGGCCAGAGCAGCCAACTGCAAAGTTTTGGGGATTTTCTATATTTCACATTTGGAAACTTGGAAACAAAATCTCACAGCCGACTAGAATCTCACGGTACAAGTGAACCTACTTTAGGTGTCAGGTTATGCTTAGCATTCCAAATAATGGGCTCATTGTTATAAAAGCTGCATTCCTTTTGCCATCAGTACCAGGATGGCACAGGAATTTTATTAGTCACCGAAATCGCAAATAGAAAAATAAAACCCAGCCAGACTATTGTACAGGGTGAGTCATTGATTTGGGCGAGCTCGATTACACCTACGCCATCATTGATATCGAAATGAACCGAACGGCACTGCAAACGGGAGGTCAAAGTGCAGTTTGTAAAATTATTTTGCTCTATACAAGGTGCCCCATTTTTGCAGAGCAGTTTTTGAACGAGCTTTTTCAAATGGCACCCCCTGTATATTTTTGGATTTGCCCTTTCTCAGGCATTACAAATTCGTTTAGTTTTTGCAATTTGCCTCAACCGTTCCGAAGTTATTAATTTTTTTCTAAAAATTAATGCGTCTGTAGGCACTTACTAAATAAATTGCAAGGCACTTGGTTCTTAGGTTATCAAGTTGGGACTCTGCTCATGTTTAAGCAATAGCATAGGGTATCTTTTGGCGGTAATATCTCCAATTTCCGTTTCGGTATCACCTTTGCTGTGACACTTGATTTTGGTTAACTTTGAAGGGCCATGACTTCATTTTTTCAAGAAGCATTCCCTGTTTTTTATTTCTTATTCGTATCAAGCGTCTCATTCCACATCTTTTTTACCTCTTATGTTTTTTTTCAAAAGTTGATAGTTTGGAAAATAATTCGGTTTTTCTAAAAACTGGACACAAATTTCATCGATTAAAATTAGCGTGCAATGAAAATCAACTAACTGTGACAACCAATGTCAAAGTGACTTCTATTGTACAGGGTGTTCACGATAAAATTCACCCCCCTCCAATAGATTCTCCTTTAAGATATTTCGGAGAACTAAAAACTTTTTCTTCACGATTTTTCCCAGGGACCTTAAATCGATGCTCTAAAAGTTTCTAATTGGTACCGTATACAGGGTGTGATATGTAACTTTTTTATTTTAAATGCAACACCCTATATTTTATTCCGTTATTTGATGAAGCCTTTTTTCTGATTACAAATATATATGACACTTATGATTTATTCTGACAAGTAAGTTGTCGAAAAAATAACAAAATAGGTAGTCAAATAATTCTGTTTCGCGGCAAGATGGCTTTGGTTTCTACAGTTCACTTGAAAAAAAAGTTATTCTCGCAGCATTTTGTCTGCAGAATTCAACTCTGCAACTCTGTTGATAGTATAAGATCTCAGTTATTCAAGATACGATGTAATCTACTCCACATTGATGACAGGTCTCAGTCCCGGTATCAAAAATGGTGGAAAATGGTGATTTTTGGTCTTCCCCCCTCTTTACCCTCCAATTGCGGGCTTCCGGTGCAAAATTCGGCTTCGCAACAATGGTTTTCGTAATTAGCGAGGTCCAAATACCGTTAAAACATATGTTGTCAAACTTTAACATGACTTGCCTCTAGAACCACTTTCCAGGCCACTTTTTCAAAAATGATCCTAGTCTACTAGAGGGGGAGTGAATTTCATCGTGAACACCCTGTACGTCACTTTGAAATTTTGACAAAAAATTATCAAGTGAAAATGAAGAATGCTACTAGGGCGTGCAATCCCGAATCCCGGGATCCCGGACGATTCTTGGTCCCGAAAATCCCGAAAAAATGGTCAAATCCGATCCCGAAAATGAATCAATCCCGGGATTTTCGGGATTAAGCTCGTCGACGAATCTGTTTGTGCAAAAGCGAGTGCAACAGTGGACATACTTATCGTGTAATAATATTATTTCATTGAATTCATTCGATCACACGAAAACTGGGCGAACACGATGAATCCATCAAATTGCTACCGCATGTCCAAGTCGTTTCATTGATAACAAATTTGAAGACGGACCTGGCCTTGCTTGAAAACGGAGGTATTCGTGGGCACAATCTACAAATGACTTATTGGTTTAGTTGCCATAGATTTAATTGTTGCAACAATTATCGCCGCAGTAACAAAACCAAGTTTTACTAAACGAATTAAAGGAAAGTTCCACTCCAACTGATATACTGGGACTGAGCCTTAGTTTTTTTGCGGCATTGGTTTAATAACGAAGAAATACGTAGTTACTTTGAATATTTGTTTCGTTTATTGATAAAATGATGAAAATTCTCCAATTAATTGTTCTTTTTGTTATAATTTAAATTTAGGGATTGAATCCCGAAAATCCCGGGATCCCGGGATCGTGATTCTTCGATCCCGACATCCCGACATCAGGATTTTTCTCCGGGATTGCACCCCCTAAATGCTACGGAAAGCCTCTCTAATTATTTCTTGCATATTTTCCCTGGTTATTGACTTGAGCTTCACAAACCCGATCGTAAACAAAGCCCTAAAGAAAAAATCGGGTTAGTCAAGTCAGGTGACCACGCAGGCCATGGCACCGGATTAAGTAATCAAACGTCAAAGTAATCACCGGATCAAACTAATTTTAAATCCAAACTGCATCAACTAATTTTGACAACCAACTTCAATATGACTTCTATTGTACGTCACTTTCAAATTTTGACAAGAAATTAATATGTAAAAATTAAAAAAACTCAAAATGTCGGAACAAGGAACTAAACAATATCATTTATGGAGGTAGTGCAACAAATCAATAATGATAACATTCACTACTATAACATTTGCAATCGTAAAACTGTTTAAAATGTCAAAATTTCTTGTCAAAATTTCAAAGTGACGTACAATAGAAGTCACTTTGACGTTGGTCTCCAGAATTAGTTGATTTTTATTGCACGCTAAGTTTAATCGATGAAATTTGTGTCCACTTTTATAGAAAACCCAAATTATTTTCCAAACTATCATTTTTAGAGAAAAAACATAAGAGATAAAAAAGATGTGAAATGAGACGCTGATACGAATAAAAAATAAAAGGGGGGGGGGGCGCGTGCTATTTGAAAAAAATCAAGTTATGGCCCTCCAAAGTTTACCAAAATCAATGTGTCACAGTAAGGTGATACCAAAACGAAAATTGGAGATATTACCGCCAAAAGATACCCTATGCTATTGCTTGAACATGAGCAAAGTCCCAACTTGATAACCTAAAAACCAAGTGCCTTGCAATTTATTTAGTAAAAGCCTACAGACGCATTAATTTTTAGAAAAAAATTATTAACTTCGGAACGGTTGAGGCAAATTGCAAAAACTAAACGAATTTGTAATGCGTGAAAAAGGGCAAATCCAGAAATATACTGGGGGAGCCGTTTGCAGTGCCGTTTGGTTAATTTCAATGTCATTACTGGCGTAGGTGTGATTGAGCTCGCCCATATCAATGACTCATCCTGTATACAGGTGTCCCGAAATTAATGCAATAAAATTAACAGGGAGATGAAAAATTGAAAAATAAGGGGCCTTTCTGAATAAAAATACCCTCGCAAACGTATAATAACGGAGATACAGGCCTTCAAAGTTGTTTTTTAGGAAAGATTAGTTGTAGATGTTAGCGTGTTAGCGTGTTAGCCGAATGGCAAGGAATTTGGCTTTTGCTGTCGGGTTTAGAATGGCATGAGGACCGCATATCGGGAACGAATTTTGGCACGGGTTTTGACTAAAGTCCGTTTTACCCAAAACGTATGAACAGATTTTATTGCTAGTTTTTGTCGTTGAAAATATTGGTCACAATTTATTGGTTCAACAATAACGGGATCGGTAGGTGCTGCTTATAACAAATTCATGAAAACCATTAATAACATTAGATAACCTTTATACATTAGATAACCTTCATACATTAGATAACATTTCATCAACTGCTTTTTGGACAGTCAGCCTTGGAATGGATTGGAAGGCATTTTCGATTTTTCGACGAAGATGGTCCTTATTTTCGGTTGAGGTTGCATAGACAACGTCCTTCACATATCCCCACCAAAAGTAATCTAACGGCGTCAAGCATGGCGATCTTGGAGGCCAAAGAACAGGACCAAAAATGTTCCAAGACATGAATTTGAAAAGCGTGTATTTAGCTAGTCCCGTACAATGCGGGCGTTGCGAGGACCAGCTCCATCTTGCTGATACCATTCAAGGTTTTGAACCGTTCGTAATGGCAATTCATCAAGCATGTTTTCCAAATTTGTTTCTAAAAAGTTCAAATATCCAGCCCCGTTTGAATGCCCTTCAATTGAAAATGGGCCCAGAACCGCATCATTCAACAGACCGGCCCATAAATTTAACGAATACCGAACTTGCGGCCTAGTTTCTTATAAAAGGTGGGGGTTCTCTGTCGCGTTTCCAACCGGTTCTTTTGAAAGCTACAAGAATGGTCTTCAAGTAACCGAGCTCAAATTTGGAAATTTTGTGAAAAAAATAATTAATTTGAAATTTAAGCTAGTTAAGTTGAAGAGCATTCTTGTAGCTTTCAAAAAAGACCTGAATGGTAATTTTTTTCCAAAGAATAAGGTTACTGGAACTGAAGGAAAACTGTGAAAACTATTTGACCAACATTCCGGTCACCTTCCCAAAAGCACCTGTTTGAGCTTCATTAGTGTTCGAGCAGGTCGTCAAGTGGAAGGAGATTGAATCAAACTCCGGGTGCTGACGTAATGTTATTTTCTCAAATTCACGTCCTCAATTCGAGTTTGTACACATACTGGTTCACACCCTTCAATTTTAATTTGAGGAAAGTCCGGAAAACTCTAATGATATAAAATTATTTTTCCAGAATACCATTTGAAGAACGGAAGCTCGATGGTAGCTACAGATTTGGCGAAGACGAACCCATCCAGACCTGCAGCAATATGGAAGAAACCGGCGTCCACATCGAAACATCGCACGCTCCAAAGATCTATCTCTCACTTTCCTGGTCACAGTAAAGCAGAACAAAGTTTTGGAGACCCGCAGAAAGATTCCGACCTACTTTCAGGCACAAGTAAATAATTATCACTTTTTTTATACCGTTTTGTAGTCGCCAGATGATAGTTGCTCATGCTCATGAAAGTGCAGCAAAGAGTTTCTGCTGCATATCTTTAGTGGTTTCGGAAATTTGCTGGAAGAAGTAAAAGTTTTTAGGTTTTTTCTTTCAATAAATCATTAGTTTTTGGAGATATTGAGCTGCAACTTGATATTTTGACTAATAATTATGTTGAAAAAAAAAACGCGAAGTGGGGGACATCGACAAAGCCTACTAGATTCAAAACTAAGATCCAACTTTTTTCCGTTCCACCTTCAAACTGCCATTCATGAAATTATATAAAAAAACAACAGGTTATCACTCTAATAAAAAGACACGATCGTTTTATTATGAAAAACTAGGTCTTGAACTGCGGCAGTAACCTCTTCATCCAAGAAACATTATCAAGTTCGTTTTTCTTGATTTCCCTCAACTTGCGCGACAATCATGACCAAATCGAATTTTGGATCCATGAGGCGTTTGCGATAATCCACATTATTTTGCAACGTTAGTCACCGAATGTAATCACCATCAGTCAAGTGGTGTTCTCTCCGCAAACAGTTGAACGAAAAGTTTGCTTCGATTTTTGTGAAAATGGCAAAAAAGACCGAAAAGACGAATAAACCTTCCCAAAAGCACCTGTTTGAGCTTTGTTAGTGTTTGAGCAGGTCGTCAAGTGGAAGGAGATTGAATCAAACTCCGGGTGCTGACGTAATGTTTTTTTCTCAAATTCACGTCCTCAATTCGAGTTTGTACACATGCTGATTCGGTATCCTCCGATTTTAATTTTAGAGAAGTTTGGAAAACTCATGCTGATATAAAAATATTTTTTCAGAGTACCACTTGAAGAACGGAAGCTCGATGGCAGCCAGAGATTCCAGAGATGGCAGGGCGGATCCACCCAGACCTGCCGAGCAATATCATGAAGGAAACCGGGGCTAACATTGAAATATCGCACGCCAGGGCAGGAAAGCAGAATGAGGTCTTCGAGGCCTGCAGAAAGATTCTGATCCACTTTCCAACACAAGTAATTAATTACATTGACTAACGCGTTTATTTTATTGTTTTATTTTTATATTTCGCTTTATAGTCTCTAGACGATAGTTTTCGATTTCATTATATCAATGAAAATGGATATGATGCAGTAAAGATAGTCAAAAAAGCCGCAAAAAAAATTAATTCGTGAAATTTCAAAGTTAAATAAATGAAATTCATGTCAGATAGTAGGTTCTACTACTGTGATTCTAGTTGGCTGGACAAATTTTCTACTTAGGCAATGTAGGCTTGCCGCTTTTTTACCTGATGTGAAACTGGCTTATCTGAAAGTAAAGTTACGTTCCTTATCAAATTGATGGAAAGCTGATCTTGTCATACGTGGAAGTGCGATCAGGGGGGGCGTATAGCTGTGTTACGGTCATTTAGACACCAAAACTCCACGGGGCCGCCTTCAATTCAAATCATCTGGACGGCGGCCATTCAGGGCTGACAAAAACTCGTCCGGCCAAGCACCAAAACGAAAGCAAACTGCAAATTGAAGGCACTCGCATCAATTTCGGTCCAAAACGCAATTTCAATACGCGACTGGGTTTTTTGAAATTAGGTTTTATTATTTACGAAAATTCTTCCATCTATGACAGACCGACGTCACGACCCTTGTTTTGCCAATAATTCTTCAGGGCTGGGCGTGTCTTTTCGGCTGGAAGAGGCGAAAGGGTTGATGATTCCATGAGGCCCCTTTTTTTGGACGAAGGGCTTGTATAATCTTCAGTTTGAAGCATCGAAAAGTTGATCTGGCTTTGAGAGGTTGAAAATATTTTTGGCAACAACTGAAAATTGAAAACAGGTCAAGAAATCACTAGATTTTCCAATAAAATGGAAAAAAGCGTCAGACATTACATCCTGCAAAAAAATGTTCCATCTATCTGCAGGGGAAATACTTGAAAAAATGTGTTCCAAAACTGGTCCGAATTAAAGAAATTTCATTTCCACGTTTGCTTATCAGTTTTATTATTGAATTTTCTTTAATAACCTTCCCAAAAGCACCTGTTTGAGCTTCACCAGTGTTTGAGCAGGTCGTCAAGTGGAAGAAGATCGAATCAAACTCCGGGTGCTGACGTAATGTTTTTTTTTGTCAAATTCACGTCCTCAATTCGAGTTTGTACACAAATTGATTCGTACTCTTCAATTTTAATTTTAGGGAAGCTCGGAAAACTCATGCTGATGTGATTTTTTTTTCTTCAGAATACCATATGAGGCCCAATGACAGTCAGAGACACACTCGAATGATCAGTTTCTCAAGGAAAGCAGAATGAAGTCTTGGAGTCCCGTAGAAAGATTCAGACCCACTTTCAAACACAGGTAAATAATTATATTCACTAACGCGTCATACTTTTTTTTAATTTCTCTTTATAGTCGCCAGACAATAGTTTTCGATTGTATTATATCAGTGAAAATCGGTAATTCGATGCATTTTTTTTTTAAACAGAAAATTTTCTTGGACAAGTGGAAATGACTTGTTTTTTTTCGATTTAGTTCGAACACCTTCCAAAAAAGCACTTGTTTGTATTTATCAATAATCTTGCAAGTCGTCAAAGGAAGGAGATTAACTTTTTTAAACTCTGGGTGGTGACGTGATGTTTAATGCCGAATTCTCGTCCTCAATCTGA
Source organism: Anaspis maculata (assembly GCA_949128115.1). Lineage (NCBI taxonomy): Eukaryota > Metazoa > Arthropoda > Insecta > Coleoptera > Scraptiidae > Anaspis > Anaspis maculata. The sequence continues at coordinate 5,008,770 of OX421961.1, forward strand.
GTTGATACACCATTATGGCGTTGAAAATAGAAAGTTGAAAATTTTTCGTTATAGAAATTTTAAGACTGAAAGAGATTTTCCTGTTTAGGCGACGATTTACAAGTGTCCCAGAATTAGGTTGACAGACTCCAACTTCACGGGCAGGTATATAGGGAGTAAGAAGAACGATGAAGACGTGAGACGAAATTACAGTCACTCTCACTCCACTTAGCGGTACAAGAAACATTTAGAGGTAGTTTGTTTAGTTGAGCTACCTAGACCAGAAAGTCTTATCTTTGTAACAATTTTCCAATGTAACAGTGTAATAAATACATCAGGAATGTATCCGCCATCGCTCACGGTGGGTGTAGAATGTAAAAATATAAATTAAAGGCTGTCTTCCCACAAAGCGTTTATAAAATATGCCTGACTGCAGTTTCGGGAGCCTCTAGTCTCCCGTCGTCATAGGTAAATACTAAAACATAATAATTAAAATTGACATAAGATTGGTAAGTATAACATACATAATAAACTAGGGGCCGATTGGAGGGGCTAAATCCAGCTATGTGTGTGTCAAAATTTACCATGGGCGGAGCAAAAAGGTAATTGCGGGGTCTGGTGCTGTTGCTTGATGGCCGTAACCCAACATACATGAAAATTTCGTTTAATCTAGAGGCAGGAAAAACGTTTTTTGAAACTCATCGGACAAATCATATCCATCCCTCACACGAATTTGTACACCTAAATCCAAAATAAACACGATCTTGACAGCTAGAACCCGTTGAGACAGACGCCTATGGCGTTCCATGAGGCCGAGAGATGTCAGTGCCTGACTCCGTGAGGCCGTTCAGTAAACAAACGGTCGACCAGTCGCGTGATAGAGTCCCTAAAAAAATGACAATGAGAGCGCCCCACAACGGATACAATGATAACTTTTAGCCAAGTCGAGGACCATTCCTGTCAGGTCACGCGCAAAACATCTCCGCAGTCACCACCCAGTTCAGTGGCGGCGATAAGCATTTTTTTTTACAAAAATCAGAGTCGAAAATTTTTTCAGTTATTTTTTTGAGATTCCCTAAAGGGTCCTGCACTAGCACAACGTGCTGCAGAGCTTTTCCGCCATTTTCTGGTCACCCTGTTGTATAAGGCCTCAGAAGCTGTATCTTTCGCTTTCACTAATTTTTTTTTGCCCAATTTTAATTTTACTGTCTTGCCGTGGGTTCCACCAAAATATTAGCTCGAGATCTCTTTTGATGGATTCTGGCCAAATGATCAATGTAAATTCAGGTTTCACGCTGAGTAATTAACGAAAGAGTAGTATACTTGGCGATTTAACGTATTTTCCATGATGAATCTACCAGCATTGACCAGAAAAGAATCCGTTTAAACTCGGTTCAACTTGGACCGCTCTTGAATTTGTTGGTGGAACCCGTGGTTAGAGTTTTATGTTTTATACATGTTGTTTTGAACTCTTTGTTTCACAACAGCCCAAAATGCAGAGAAATAGATTTTGTTGATACATTTCCTTGTATGTACAGGGTGTTTCAAATTTGAATCTCGTCCTTTCAGAAAATTATGGAGAACTTTGAAGGAAGTAGACTTTATCAAAAAAATATATGTCAGAAACGAATAATTACGGAGATACAGGCGTTCAAAATTTGACTTTGAAAACCGATTTTTCGTCATCTTTGAAAGTTCTCAACCGATTTTGTTCAAATTTGAACCAAAGCTTGCTGAAATAAGCCGATTTTCTGGGAACGTGTATAATGAAGGGTGCCCTCGTTTTTTTACTACCTCAATTATTTTGAGAACGGCTTCAATTTTTAGATTCTACGTTCAATTTAGAGAAGAATGTTACTCTTGTAAAATTTTGATTCGAGGCTTCGTTTTCGAGATAGTAACTTTTTCTTCCAAATGCAACTTAAAATTCAAAAATATGAACAATTTACAAAATCACTCAAGGGTGTAAAAAACAAGGGTAAAAAAACGGGGGAATCACCCTATTATTATTCCCGGAAGTAACCGGAAATGTCGTCAACTTTTGATTTTCAATGGATTACCTGTATATTTTTTTGACATTCGGATAGACATTTTTTTTTATTGACCAGTGGTGGTCATGAAAATTCTCTATGATGAAAAGTGACGGATTGAATATAACAGAAATTCATCAAATTATTGGTACCGTTGCGGATTTTTTAAAGTGGACGACAGTTGACAGATTTCTCATGATTCTGGCCTGAACGTCGCATGACAGCAAGCCAACTCGTTGACATTGTCGTCCACTTTATTTTGGCCGCAATCGTACCAGAGGTGGCTGCGACCACAAATAAAAATCTGAAGTTGAAGGTTTGTTTGTTGTTCATGTCAGGAAGCGTTGCCGGTTGAAATCGATATAAATAATAAACAGACTTTCAACTTCAGATTTTCATTTGTGGTCGCAGCCACCTCTGGCACCAATAATTTGATGAATTCCTGTTATATTCAATTAGCTATAAAATCGTCATTTTTCACCAAACGAACTGTCAAATCTTGCACATGCCCACTGTAACACAAAATTGTCATGAAAACTGCTATGGGTTGGTGAGGTTTTCGAAAAACCCACGGTACAGGGTGTTCATTTTCAAACTTTCTGTTCAGATTTTTTGCCACCAGATTTTTTTCCCGAAAAACACTGGAACAGGTCAATTTATATTTTAAGGGGGACCTCTAGGACACGTATTGCAGAATTTTCATCTTCAAACCCTTCGCCCCCACCCTATCCTACTTCAGAATTTCGAATAGCATTGCCTAACTTGTGATACATCAAGATGAAGTTGAATTAAAATTCTCTTTCTGTCAAATATATTGAAAAAAAATATTCAAACCCATCCCTTAATCCTTTTAAAGTGGGGTAGGGTGGGGACAAAAAGATTGAAGATAAAAATGTGGTAATACGTGTTCCAGATGTCCTTTCCAAAATAAATATCGACTTGTTTTTGCTAGAAAATCGATCTTCAAGAATCGGGAGTTACTAGGGGAAGAACTTTCTATCAACATTGAAAGAATTTTGAGGATTCTGGAAATGGTATAAATAAAATTTCAAATAATGCTTGTCAGAATGAGAATTTCAATATCTTCAATTTGATGTATCACAATGCTAACGGTAATGCTATTTGAAATTTTAAAGTAGGGTTGGGTGGGGGCGAAGGGTAAGATAAAAATTTGGCAACATGTGTCATAAATGTCCCACCTGAAACGAAAATCGACCTGTTTCGGCGTTTTCCTGGGAAAAAACATTGTGCCAAAAAATCTGAGGTGGGAAGTTCAAAAATGAACACCTGTATATGATCATGATCAAACGTCAAATTATATTATTTGGAGTTGGAAGAAGAAACCGCATCATTTCCTATATTTAAATACAGGGTGTCAAAAAAACGTAAAAGTAACATTTCCAAATCTCATTTTGATAGGCATTTACCAAGTGACACTAAATTGCAGTAAAATTTTCAGATACATTTTTTTACGTTCTCCAACTTTAGCTCAGTTCGATGATCAAATTCACTCAGCTTGAAACAGTTCAAATCAGAATGGGTCATCTTCGATTTTTTTGAAAATAATCAATAAAAATGGTAAAAAAAAAACCCTAAAAAAATATTCAGTTATCAATTCTCTCCTGACACAGTTCAGTAATTGTGCCAAGCGATTTTTTTGCGATATACCTTGTTGGTATTTTTTATGTAGCTTCTGAATATGAAACTCAATTTTGAAAATATGCGTACAGGATGTTTTTTTTACTAAACCTTTTTTTTCCCGCTTACTTTATTTGAGTCCGGCTATGGTATTCCCGAACACTTATCAAAATTAAATCAAATCCATTGAGCTTTCCGAAAAATATGGCTTCTCAAAAAAATCGAAAAAAAAAAACCATTCATCACCCTGTTTTTAAGGACGTGTCCCATATTTTGTATGAAATCATGGACGTAAATAAATATATTGTATTGTATTGTATTGTAACTTCGAAACGAAAAACGTTAGAAAAATTTCAAAGCCAGATCCTGATTTGCCTGGAAAAACTGGACCTACACTTTGTCTATGTGGATTTGGCGGTGGACACCCCATGTATGAGAACCAGGTATACCGTGTGTTTTTCCAAGATCGCCCCAGCCGGAAGTGACATCAACTTTTGATTTTCTACTGGGACACTGGGACAGCTTGTAAATTTTTTGATATTCGGATAGAGATTTTTCATGCGAATACAAAACTGTGTTTTTACAGGCTTTCTACAACGAAAAATACCTATTTTATAGCAGCTTTGACATTTTAAATATTCATATTTCGATTGGTATTTTATTGGGTCACGGCCACATTGAGCAAATAATTCCAATTTTGTTTCTTTTTACACCACGATACAGAAAGTTTTCAAAAATGATATGTTACTCGAACCCTATTCCTTCACCAATTTGAATTTTTTCAAGGGCGGTCACCCTATTTACGGTGGTGCGCCGAGCGAAAAGGTATCAAACGCTCCCTCCTAAGCCCAGAAATTCCAAAGACTAGTCACTGCCCCTTCCATTCCCTTTAGTTCCCTTTAGCCACTGCAGGTGCGAAGTGCGGAGCTGTGTTCTACACAACGGTTTCACCAACGACACGGCAAGTAAAAAAACGTGTTGGAAGTGATTCGAATTCGTTGGCCAACAAGCCTGTAAAAATTCAGGTGACTACCATTGAATTTACCACTGTTGATTGTAATTCGTTTTCAACTATGCAAAGCTGTGAACGAACGCACGCGGTTCAAGGTCAGAACCGCCCGATTGTTGCATCCACCCACCAGTGTACGGAATTTTCTTATCAACTAGTCTCCTTTGTTCCAGATCGGCTGCCCTGAACAGCACGTTTGCATTCAGTTTGCGTTTATTGGTGCTCCAACAGTGCTGCCAAGAACGCGATCATGGCGAATATCTGCGAGAACACCGGTGAGTTGCATGAATATTTTCAGAAACGTGCCCGTGATCGTATTGTGATTACAAAGAGCTTGTGAACCTTTGGTTAACATCAAGCTGCGTGGTGCTTAGCTCTCCAAATAATGCGCTATTTTCATTTAAAAAACAAATGTTACAGTTCTCCCCGCTTTCTCTTCCGTGGCGTTATCATTTGGATACATCGTATCATTCACAGTATCAACTGACTGGTGAATCCTCTTCTGGTAGTACTTCACGGATTTTTGTTTTAGGGTTGATTATTTTCGGTGGTAATTTTCCCTTCATGATACTATAGTGTCCCCAGGGCAATGTCTCGTAGGTTCCTTCGATAAGGAAGCGCTTATCATCATTGGGGCTTGGGGCCACTTTTGTTTGCGTGGCAGTTGGCACATGAAACTTTTCGGCCTTGATCAAATTCTGCTTTATAGTTGCTTCAATGGAGGTGTTGAGACAGTCGACATAGTCATTGGATGTAATTCGATTACTTTCTTTGCAGGCGTCCATACTTCGTGTAATCATGGTAGGGATGTTTTCGTATGACGTGCTCGATGAAGATGTTACTTCCGATGTTGTTATTTCTGTCAGCATTGAAGACAGAAGCTGGTTTAGACGTTCACGTGCTGCAGTACGCCGAACAAGTTCTTGGGTCGGCATTAGCATAACAGTGGCGCCTTTTCTGATTTCTTTAATATCACGCAGAGTTAAACAACTCATGCATGTAGTCATAATAGTGTTTATGTCGTATTCAATGTAGTATTGGTCTCCTAGGGTGGTAGTGTTTGGCATAGGTTGTCCCACGTTGTGCTGTTTCTCTCTGTGACATAAAGCCACCAGTATACTTCGTGTAGTACAGTTGTATGTAGTATAGTTTTGGGAGCGTGAGCCAGACATGCTAGCATTGTCCTGCCGCGCCAAACATTGCTGGATTGGGGCGCAATTGTTTCCTACTTCATGGACAGGCTGCATCTGCCACCCCATTGTGTTCTTGATGTTCGTCAGGTCATTGAAGAATTTTGGGTCTATTAGGGAATTATTCCCACTGTCAGTACCCTGGGTGGCTGATCCATCACTAGGATCAGCCATGTCTTGTCAGGTTAGGCTATTCTTGTCTCAGCACTATACGGTACTGAATCTCGAACGGGTAATAACGGTCATACAACCTCCCCTGCGCCAAGTTTTTGGGCTTGCAGCCCCGTGTTTACCGCCGCGGGGTCGTGTACGCCCTGTACACTCACTGCGGTTCCGGAATCCGGGCTAGCCTCTGTCCGAAGGAGGTTACCGAATCTGACCGGGGTCTAGATCCCTGCTTCCAGGGACCGAAAATGGGCGACCACCTCCATTTTCGACTAAACTAAACTAAACTTTACTAAATGTTTTTTAACCCCCTTAATTTTCTTGACAGCACCATACCATCCACTCTGAGGGCGTACATTTTTGAGCGTAGACCTACAAAATGTGTGGTAATTTTACCTAATTTTATATTGTGTATAACTATAATACATAAAAAGGATGGTGTACAAGTAATATGAATTTCGGTTAATTTTTATGGATGATTTCTCCTCGGCTCTTTCGCGCAACCCACACAATATGATGATCAAAATTCCTCTAATCACTGAAGTCAGGCATTTAATTATTAGCACATACCCGTGATTAGCGTCATCGTCGGTTTTTTGCTTCTTTGAATGAATAAAAGGTGGTGTCTGCTCGTGAGATTGGCTTGCCTTTGAAATATCTTAATATAATTTGTGATGAGCTAGCGACCACCCAATTGAATATTTTCGCCAAATTTATTGGTTTTCAGATCTGAAGTTGGTATCTGTACACAAACCTAATCACAGTCATGTATCACATGAGCTTTCAATTTCTCAGAGAGGATTTTGAATCAGCGATATTCTTGGACTGAAAAATGTAGTTACCGAAAAGTTCCGTGTTGACTTTTTGACTGTTGATATCTCGAGCTGTTCTTCAACTAACTGAATGAATTCCATACGTCGTCGTTCCCTGATCAATGAGAATATCTTGTGAATAATCTTAATGTCTCAAAAGAAAGGTAGATTGTTTTTAGGAGGTTTTAGTCCTTGTTCATACTGTCGTAAACATTCAGCACGAATCCGTGGATATGGGCGCCTATCCAATGCCCAACTTTGCGCCAAAATCCCCGTCTTCAAACAAAATTTAAAGTTTAGGTTTTCCGACTTCACGTCTAATAGACTTCGAGACGCTCTAGAAACTCTACTGGGCGATATCGTTCGGCATTCTTGAATGCGGGTTTGATTACTGGAGTCCCTTCCAACTCAATTATCAATCATCTGGGTTAATTGGATCAACAGCAAACTTTGAGGCCGAAAGTTTGTCGATTGTACCAAAATTTCGTGAAACGCATTCATGTGATTGTCGAGCAAATATCTTTCAGGATGCAAGACTGCGTCCAGATTGTTAACGTTTGCGGTTTTGTTGTTGAAAGGAGGACCGGTACATGTTTTGTAATGTATCTGACTAGGAAGCCACACTAATGATTGATTCAAGTGCATCGGAGATGAACGGGCTATTTACAATGTTGCATCGTATCATCTGTCCGAATAATTCTGGCTGTGCTCTGGTGGATTGAACTATCCTGAATTTGAACTTGCTTGTTGTGACAAATTATGTTTCTTCTTTTCTTTCGTGTTTTTCGAGACGGCACCGACTTGCCTTGATGTGAAACTAATGTCCGCCTCATCATTCTCGTTACCCAGCAGAACAAGTATTGGTTTGTGATACGAAAAGTACGTTTCGTATGTGCATTCAGCTATTCCCCAGTTCTGGTGGTCCCTAGCCCATTGGAGACGCACGGCGCGATGACGTCGGTTCATTAAAGGGCATGAGGCTCTTCTTCTCGCTCTTAGCCCAGAGTCGTGCAATCTTCGTCTGACAGTTTGGTTTGACAGCTGGATCCCCGTCGTGGCCCTCAACACGTTGTTGATGGCACTTGCAGTAGTGGTCGGTTTTCTCTGGATCGCCCTTCGAACAAAGCGATCCTGCGCAGCGGTTGTTTTCCGAGTTCTTCCTCCACGACGGTAATTAATGTCTCCAGCTGCCAGACGTCGAATTGCACGACTTATGGACCTAGAGGAGGTCCTAAAAAGTGCCGCAATGTTGTCGATGGTGTCGCCCCTCTCTCGCATTCGTGCCACGATGGCTAATTCATCCGGACTTGAACGCGGCATTTTACAAATTACTCTGCTCACAATAGCGGAAGAAAAAGGTTTGGTTTTTAAGGTAACATAAGTAAAACGATAAGTTCTTCAGCTAAAAAGACACATACACAAATGAAAAACCAATCGAACGAGTTTTACCCGAATAGGAGATAATGTTGAATAAAAACAATTTTTAATACCAAAATTAAATTCAGAAGAGACGAAACCATAAGAAATGAAACCACACACTCCTACAAAAACATTTCCGTCCCTTAAGTAAGGGTTGCTAAGAAGGACACCCCCACTACGTTGCAAAATGTGTCACCGTATGCGATTGAACATGAAATAAAAATTTTGTCTCTAGGTCTTTTTCTTCTCAAGTTATCAATTACCAATTTTTTGAAAACAACCCCTAACAAACAATATCAAAGGGGGTTTGATATGGTTGATGTGGTAAATCTGTTGTGACACAGTACTATCCCATCCTGATGCCCGCTCCAGCAGGCTACATTCTAAGTCGGTCCGCAGGGGCTTAAGGCACTGACTGTAGATAATCATTTTAGGGGTGAGTAAAGAAAATGTTTTCCATGGGGCAGTTTTTCAAGGGAAAGTATCAATTGTTGTCAAATTTGCCTCGATAATAATGGCCAGTTGTAACGTTGATTGTCGAAAAGTGTAGATTGAGGAAAAAATGGCATAACTTTTTTTTAAACAGAAATAGAGGGATAAATCGAAAACCGTTTCGAGAGAATACATCATTTTTCATATTTTTGGTGTTGGTATCCACAAAAAAAAATTGATGGCAAAATGGGGGTTAGCGAAACCTTCAAAACTTTTGCACTGCTTTATTTGACACCCTGTAGAAATTTTATTTGGCTTTTCTCAATATCCGCAAAACTTGGATCCGATAGCCAAAGAATGCGGCTACCCACCAGTTCAAACAGATCCAAAATCGCGCAAAAGATTCCAAAGCTGTCAAGTATTGAAAAACTATGAAAATATCGACATAGACACTTATTTTGTTGACCACTTTATTTGTCACCCATGAAAATTGATTGAATTATTGCTCAATTCGTCCGTGTATGATTTTATCTCGGCGGCGAACCGGTGCCATTCGTTCAGATAGACAATTATCGCGTATTCCTTCGGCAGAAACAACTCCCCAGTGTCCTCCAACGTAACCACTACTGCATCGCCATATTTTGTGGTGACTTTACTTGTAGATTGTTCTTCCATTGCCAGCTCCCTCTTCCACTCGTCCCATGTCATGTGGTAGTCTTCCACCTGATTGAACCACTGCCTCGCGAGTTTTGATTGCATGAGATGCACCTTCTTATGTTCCAACCACCCATTTATTCGACCTAATTGGTCCATTCGATCCAGCCAGCAGACGATGTTGCAGTCCCGGTTCTCCGGATTGTTCTCCCGGAACAAGAAAGTCCTCTTGTTCTTTCGTCGTTGTCTTTATGTTCTTTTTGAAATCGGGATGTTGCACGCCGTGCTTTAGTGTGTAAAAATGTCATGCTCGGGTCTTTATTGTATCGCGGACGTGTACAGAGTGTGTGTTTTACTTACGTTCTGTAATACGGCTTCATCAGGATGGCTCAAAGACCCTGTACCTACCGCGATAAGTTCGTAAATGCGTTGAGCGTTTCGGCTTGTCTTCACAGACAATTGTTCAGTTCTTTGAGGAAAATGTAGATAAGATTAACTCAAGTTTAGCCAAGCTAACGCTTATTTACTAGAATATACAAGCGTGTGTGGAAGAGTATAGTTAAATGATGACTAGAAATTCACACTCGTCACACCAGGTGCTCAGAATTAGAGTAATCTAAGAATGCATATAATATCAAAGCCTCAATTCAAGTTCTTGATAGAATCCGTAGTGATTGCTGCTTTCTCCTAGTGAAGTTGCCATTTTACAAAATCAAAAAGGTACTCAAAATCTCCTCAACTATTTTTTTTATTTAAATGCATTTTGGCCTTGCCGTAAGGCCATTTTCAGTTGATCTAAAAGTGAACACACATCGAGTTTAAGAACAATAAATAAGTACCTAAGTATACATACAAAAGGTTGTGGAATTTTCACATGTTTTTGCCAGTGATCGCCTCACGGCAAGGCCGAAATGCATTTAAATAAAAAAATAGTTGTGAAGAGATTTTGAGTACCTTTTTATTTTGCTTGATAGAATCCTTGGGCGGCAACGCAATGCGCCAAGGAATATTCCTTTGGAGAGATCACCGGCGATTTCGTTGATCTTGAGACTGCTTTCATCTGGTTATGAAAAAATAAACCATTCGTAATTGAAAGTTTATAGTTACTTTAACATTTTAATAATTTTATAAACAACATTTCCATTCATTCTCCGCTGCAGCTTTTGCAGGCCGCCTACAGTAGTCGCGTGAATTCTTTTTCTAATTTCAATCGACCGCCGCCCCGGCGCCTTGAAATAAGATGTTCAGAATTGTCCAAAATCAGTCAAATATGTAGGGTGGTCAAACAAAAACTATGAAACTATACCTTCTCTTTTTGCATAGAGATAAAAGTATTTCTGACCTGTAATGGAGCCCATTGTTCTTTGAGATGCCGGCTTTACTTGGCTTTGGAGGAAATTTATCACTCCAATACTTACTCAATACTTTGATAAATTGACTGGCGAATATGACACTGGGATGACAGGCGGTTGCTCGAACAATAATGAGTTCTCCCCTCTTGCAATTTCGCTTTTATATTTTCTGGATGACCCCGAGCACGCGCAAATCTCAGGAACTTCCCCTTGGTATCGATCGTTTTCTTTTTGCTTGAAGGATTTCCACGAATTGTATGGGGTAGAAGTTTTACAGTCTATTTCAGGTGAGTCGTAAAAATCTGAAATCGTTTATCCCTTTACAATGGACCACGTCCGAATTCAATTAATAAAGGGGAGGACGAAAAATGCTCTCGGCGCAGAATGGCAAATTATTATGTAAATCATGGAGTTCGTTCGGACAGCCGAGGTCCACTTCAAATAAATAGCCCACTTCCTAATTGAATTTATAAGTCATGTCCTCATCGATATTTATCTGAGATGGATGCTCGATCCATCTAAAATCTCCATACGGAAAAGGCTTGCTCATCGCACTGCCATATAGATTCGTCGCGTCGAGATGTATTATAAATGATTTTGGCTCCACAGGATTGAAATTGTCCAGAAATTGATCGTTGGCCGTTGGCCCGTCGGATTTCCTTCATAAAATTTACCATGTCAATTTCTTGAAGTTCCAATTCAACCTTTGAATGCTTCATCATGGCAGTCCATGACAGGCCCGGAGCGGTGAAAAATTGAGCTGGATCGAGATCATGTGATATTTGCCGGGTCTTTTGGTATCGTTAAAAAATATCTATGAGAAGAAAACAATCCGATTTGAGGTAAATGTCCGAGTACTGGCCAGTCGTCTTGCATCCGAACGTCTGAAATACGGTGTGAGCTCGGGCATAGTCTTCATCGCTGATGTGATCGATGTAAAACTAGTGCCCGCTTCATCATCACTTTCGTTACCCAACAGAACAAATATTGGTTTGTGATACGAAAAGTACGTTTCATATGTGCCGACTTTCAAGATGAGCTCTGATCGTAAATGTTGAAGTTGAAGTCTCCCAAGAAAATCACTGATTTCGCGTTCACTTCAACACCCGCTATGGTAAGAAACTCTATCCTGACCACATCCTAACAATTTCAAAATTATTCCATTCCAAAGAGGAAAATATGTCATGTATTTCCGTATTATCACCTGTAAAAGGTCTTCACTGTCACAGGTCAAAACACAGGGGTCGTTGAGTTAAAAAAAAAATTGAATTTGAATTCTTTCGAGGTAACTTGACAGATTTTGAATTTTTCTCGCCTGGAGATTTTGTCGTAGCCTCGGTCGTAGCTATCCCAGCTGGTGAGAAAACTTCGAAAGTTGTACCTGTTGAACGTGGTCTCGCCACCCAACAGAACAAATATTGGTTTGTGATACGAAAAGTACGTTTCATATACTGCCTTCCAAAAAAAGTGCAACACCATGAAGCCGTGGATCAATTTTATTCAAATTTTCGCAAAACATGTGTTCCAACAATAGAAACAAACGATTAGATTCTGGAAATTGTAATACAAGGAACTTCAGAAAAAATTAATAATGTGTCGCTCCTCCACGATTTGCCCGACACTCATTAACCCTACGAGGCATGCTTTCAATCAAGTGGTCGATTGCCGCTTGTGACAAGCCATCCCATGCCTCTTGCAAGGCCATACGGAGATCTTCCAAGTTGTTGGGAGGATGGCGTAATTGCCCCACCTTTCTTCCCATCATATCCCACACGTGTTCGATGGGCGACAAATCAGGAGAGCAAGCAGGCCATGGAAGCACGTCAACGTGTGCATCTTCCAGGAACTGCATTGAAGCTCTTGCCGTATGAGGACGTGCATTGTCTTGCTGGAAAATAGGGTTGTTGAGCCCCTGAAGGTATGGAAGGCAAACAGCACACTCGCGATGTAAGATGCAGCTGTCATAGTGCCCTCAGTGAACACCAATGGTGACCTGCTTCCATGGCATATTGCTCCCCAAACCATCAATCCGGGTGTACTGGCAGTGTGTCGCTCGGCAAAAAAATTCGGGATTATGCCGTTCCCCACGGCATGAGCCCAAAGACAAAAGCGGGACTCGTCACTGAAGACCACCCGATGCCATTCTTGGACCCAGTTTCTGCGCTCATTGCACCACTCCAATCTTCTGGCCCGGTGAACAGGAGTGAGGGGAAGGGTTAACAGCGGACGATAAGAACTTAGCCCAAAAGACCTAATTCTTCTATAGACCGTGCTCATTGAGATTGGGCGTCCTATAGCTGCAACCCACTCGTTTCCGACTGCTCGGGTTGTCGTAAATCGGTCTCTTACAGCCGCTACTCGAAGACGTTGATCTTGACGTACCGTGGAGGCTCTACGACGACCAGATCCATTCCGTCGCCGATAATTGGCCTCCTCGTTCCATCTCCGCCACCATCTCATCACAGTCGAAGCATTGCAACCAACAAGTCTCGCAATTCTTCGATACGAAATCCCCTCATTTTTTAAGCCAATAATCTGTCCCTTCTGGAACTCGGTTAAATGATGGTACTGCCGAGGTTGACGGGCTCTTGGCATTTCAGGACTCTTGGGGTTCACTATTGAAACTTATTGCAAAAAATGTGGTTTGTAACAACCAGGAAAAACGAAAAACAATTTCTTGTGTTTTACGGTTACCAAGGGGAAAAACAAACCAACTATAGCGCCTAGATATCCAGAATGTTAATCATTTGTTAGTGTAGATGAAATACTTGTTTTGTGAAAATTTGATCAAAATCAGCCAACGGCATCGAGGTGTTGCACTTTTTTTGGAAGGCAGTACTAAACAACCTATTTACATAAGTTTTCACAATATACACTTATAATATACCTACACATTTTATTCGCTTACTGTACAAACAGTGGATGACTTATAAATAATTAGCGTAGTTCTTCACACATGCGTAGCAATAAATCTAAATTTCGATCTACTATACTATCACAATGTCCTAGTGCATATGTTTTCATGGAATCGTACCTTTTTATACGTTTATTATCACTAGTACTTAGAGCCAGCTTATACTGTAATTGGGTATACACAGTATGTAATTTTGATTTGAAAGTAACAGCTCACAAAATGTTGGAATTTCTTCTAACACTGCATTTTGATAATCTTGCAGCGTAATTTGTTTTTTTACAGCGGCATAAGGAACCCCTTTTGCTTTTTTCTTGAATTTATCTTTCAACTTTGAATCTCCATCTACCACTATCATATATGTCTTTGCACAAAGACCTAAGAACTGTTTAATATACTTATTAGCATACTCGTCTTTCATCAAGCCGATTGTCGGTGGTGAAATTGGAATACCGTGAGGGTTATCTGGACTTGAATTGCTTGTGTCAAATTTATCACAGTATTTTTTGATATTGTGACGTAGGCGCACCTATTGGGCCTTATGCCCTTCAGGGTCTTAATAGGGGTGCAGGGGGTCAGCTCCTCTTCTCTTAATAATTCACATGAGTGTCATAATTATTATATATTTCCCTATACCGTACAATACTAGCTTACCTATATCAGCACACTCTGCATTTCACCTTCCGCACTCATTCATTACCTATCACCTTCTTCACACAAATCACTCACACATGTTTTTTAGTTTTTTTGTTTTTATGATTTTTTTGTTGTTTTTTGTTTTTTTTACTTTCCCCTAACCCCTAAGAACTCAACAATAACAAACTTACACCATTCAAAGAACAATTTTGGTGATGCCTCAAATCGACTTCGTATGACATCTCTTATCCTAACTGCTAGATCACTTAGTATAATAGGCCTCTTCCTCCTTGGTTGCAAACTCAACAGTCGAAGGGTCACCGTCACTTGCAGCTTCATAGAAACATGCCCTCACTTCCTTAGACTTGAATACTAAATAACCATCAGGATCCATAGTCAAAATATCCACATCAACCCAGTGATCATTTCTGACCGCAGTACTGTAAAGGCTTGAAGTAAACTGTATTTGAGCATAGCCTACAATTTCGTCTGTGACGGCTGAGGTTGATGATGGGTTGATGATTCCATTGAATATTCCTTGATGTCTAAGGAATGCCCCGTACATAATAATTTGGTCATTACCAAACAGGAAACTATCAGAGGGTGGTATAAGGGAACCTACAGAAGAAAGAAGAAAACATTTTGGGACACCACACATTTCATCAGACTTTACAGCAGTGTCAATTGCCTTCCCTGAGTGAATAGCTTTAGAAATCTGTCGAACAAAACAGGCTGCTATCCTACCTAATGAGGCACTCTGTGGTTCTGTTGGCTTGGAAACGAGTGCATAGACACCTTTCAACTCGTTGATTCTTCTTTTTGCTTCAGGCAAGCTCTTTGCGGCGATTTTTTCTAAGTTGGTCCCTCTCATGGTACCCAATGTGGCCAACCAAATCAGATTGGAGGCGTGGTTCTTGGCAGGAACTTTAAGGTTATTAGCCTTAACCTTCAACGATGCTAGAAAAGCTATCGGCTCGAAACCTTCATAGGCCAGCTGAGTTACGTTAATGGAATTGATTTCAGTGGTAAAATCATCGGCAATGAACTGTCTAGCCTCGACAAGGTCTGCCTCTGTGATTTCCACTGCTCTTCCAGATGCCATGTTAGTCTCTCTGTCTATTGTTACTTCTCAAAATTTTCGAACGTCTTTGTGTTTGACTTTTACTTACTTACTTTTATTTTATATAAAATCGTAGAATTACGCTAGTCTAGATATTTAGGTATGAATGTGGACAGCGCCGTTCGATCAAACTCTACTAAATGTTATTTTTTTTACTTTTATTCTTTAAGCCCTTTTTAGGGTGTTTTTTCTTGAAACCTGGGGTCAGGTTTAAACTCCAGGGGGGGTTGTGACGTAGGCGGCGATCGAGCGCGCGCTAATTAAGTGGGGAGAGACAGAGGTACGAACGATGATGGATTGAATGGATTAAGGAAGAAGGTGATAGGTAATGAATGAGTGCGGAAGGTGAAATGCAGAGTGTGCTGATATAGGTAAGCTAGTATTGTACGGTATAGGGAAATATATAATAATTATGACACTCATGTGAATTATTAAGAGAAGAGGAGCTGACCCCCTGCACCCCTATTAAGACCCTGAAGGGCATAAGGCCCAATAGGTGCGACAATATCCTGGTATACGTCAGGAGTAAGAATTTCCAAAATCAAGCTATCGGTGTCAGTATATAAAAGCTCAACATTGTCTTTGTACAAAGGTTTTATAAAATCATATAGAAAACTGTATATAATTGATTTTGCGATTTCTAAAATGCAGAATCCTACATAAAGCGGACGATTATAAAAAACTTTCGTTTTCTTCATCTTGATGGCGCACAACGTTTCAGGGAAAATTGTCGCACTTTCAAAACTAGGTTTTGCTATCAAACTACCAGCCCCATATCGTTTGCGTTGGTTTTCCCAATGAGTAATAAGGTGAATTAGAACTCTTTTATCCAAATTTTCTAGAAATTTTCCAAAAATACTATTTATCATGAGCTTGAAAAAATTCTTTTCGAAAGCAGTCAAAGCTGCATTCCGAAGTTTAGTGTTCAAATCCACGTATGTTTTCAGCCATGACGATTGATCAAACATCAAAACTCTATGAACCTTTTTCAAAACCAATCCGTGTAACAGAGCCTGTTTTAAAGTTCTATAGTACAGATAATTATGGCGCACGCAGCATAGGCCCGAGTTGGGTCTTTAAAACGTGTGTATAGGCCCGAAGAGCCGGACCCGGACCAACCGGGCAATGAATCATTAAACTGTGTACTTAGCCCTGTATCCCTGCCTCCGATTTCACTAGACGTATTGTTGTATTGTTTAAAAGTTCAAAGTAGGTATTTATTATAAACTTGTATTTAACAGATTTATATTATTTACATTACATATATTTACAACAAAATTTCACAATTATTATTAATGTTACAACGTTGTATTGTTCAAAAGTTCAAAGTATTTATTATAAACTTGTATTTGACAGATTTATATTATTTATATTACATATATTTACAATAAAATTTCACAATTATTATTAATATTACAACGTTGTATTGTTCAAAAGTTCAAAGTATTTATTATAAACTTGTATTTAATAGATTTATATTACATTCATTTACAATAAAATTGTCGTTGTTTTCCTTCATGTCATCACATAGAGGTTCCAAAAAATTACTAAAATAAAAACTATTCAATTTCGGTATTAGCGCCTGCAAGAAATTGTCGTCCCTACTTACACTTACTAAGCAACTTCCCTTCGGGGACCAAACATAAAAGTCGCACTCCGATAAACCTGTCACATACATTTGAAGTTGACACTGAGTGTAATACTTATGATTTTCATGCAAATACACATTGTCGTCCAACAGTTTTAGGTAAGAAACGTTACATTTCTTGGCTGTACCTTATCATCAACTATCTTTGGCAAAGGCCAAACTTGGGCCTTAATCACCGACTTCTTCACGTCTTTGTAGTCCAAAGGTCCTCCACTGAATGCCCACGCACCTTCGGCTGTGGTGTCATATGACTGCGTGGAGTCATTCATTTCCATGGCCAATCCTGGGTGGTTGCCTAAGTACAACTCCGAGGTGAGAGACAATGCCAATCCACAAGCATCACCCACACCCAAAGAGCTACACATCTCATTCCACGCTCCTGCAACCTGGTACGGGATATTGTTCCTGTTGTTGTCTGTCCACATGTTATTCCAGATGTCTCTCCAGGATACAGGGTTTGCTTGGCCTGCTGGTCTGCCTGGCCACCAGACTGGTATCTCATTCGTATTCTGGTACGTAGCATTGAAAGACACCATTGCTGGGCTAGACCCAGTAGTACAATTTCATAGAACGAGCATAACATGGATGGGCCCAGGCAGCCTGACGCTGTTACAGTTGGGCATGAATATTTGTCGCCCCTTTTGATTTTCATTCCAGTCGTTATCTGTCCAGGATCCCTCCCTTGTCCAGTTTGCAGTCCCGTTCCAGTATGCACTATCCAGGAATGACTGTATATACACCCCGATGTAGCTGTTGTTCAAGGCTGCCTGTCTCACGGGGACGGCAGTCCATGTCACATCCATCGCGTCATACTTGAAGGGTTCGGGGGGTTTCACTATTAAGTTTGTTGGTGCCTATTGAGACGAAGACATCCAGTGGGACAGCCATTATCTTTCCATCCGGTACCTTCCATGTCGGTTCCACGATTCTAGTTGTTATTGTGTCTGCGGGGTCGAACCGTCTAATGAATTTGAAGACGATTGGATCGATTTTATACGCATGGGCCTCGACGGATATCCCTATACATAGAAGCCTCGTTAACGCAGCTACTTCTTTGAATGACTCACTGGCATGCTTAAGGCTGCGTGCTATTGCTGCTATTGAAGATGAGTCACGTATCGTCGGTCCCCGCAGATTGGTGAGTAAAGCTGTTGTTGGGTTCGAATCCGTTAGACGCTCATTTATTGACGTAAAGTATGGGGTCATGGGGGGATCAATGCCGAAATCAATTCTTTTTCGCCACCTTGTTATGGTTGCGGAACGGACCGGGACACAATCTGAGTAGTAATAGTAACCAGCTGTTTTAGGTGGGTCTGGGTCGTTAATCATAGGTTTAACATCTTTTTGTTCTCTGCATGTATCCATACTACGTGTGACCATAGTTGGTAAGTAGGGGATATAAGGGCGCGGAGTCAGGAGTGGGGGGAGCAACCTTGACCTTGACGGGTCATTCACCTGACCTTGACAGGTCATTCACCTTGACGGTCATTCACCTGACCTTGATAGGTCATTCAGCTCAAAAGGTTGTTCACCTTAACCTTGACAGAGGTCTTTCATCTCAACCTTGACCGACCATTGACCTTCAACAGGTTTATCCACCTTGACCGGCCATTGACTCTTCGAGAGGTCGTTGACCGTGATCAGCCATTGACTCTTCAAGAAGTCATTTACCTTGACCGCTCAACCACTTTGATATCCTCTCAACCTTGAGAGCTCATTAACCTCGGTCTCAATAACTCATTCACACCTCGACAGATCATAGTGCGGGTCTATATAAGCTCAAATCAGCTTAGTTTGTTTAGGACAAATATAACATACTATAAATAATACATAATAAAGACAAATATTACTTTCAAATAAATTTTATTATCGCAATAAGTGAAATTATAATATATTCTTTTATTGATGCTGCTGCTGCTGCTGCTGCTGCCCCGTATATTTAGTATCTGGAACCAATAATAATATAATGAGTGTGATCACAATTATATATAATGTCTAATAACAACAAAAGTAAATAGTTCTAGTAAGTACCTTCCAGCTTCCCACTTTGCATGGATCTCCCGTTGTTCTTCCCGCCACCGTTTTCTTTGTGCTTTTGTAAGCCCGGGAGGTTGCGTTTTTATGATATGTGGTGGCGGATTTGGGATGTAAGTGGGAGCATCACACGTATCCCAGTTTTCTTCTTCTTCTTTTTGCTGCTGTGCAACTGCTGCTACCGATGCTGCTGCTGATACCACTGGTGGTATATTCATAGTATCTGGAATCAATGATGATTAGTTTTATGTGAAAACTAAATAACTCCATGCTTGCAGTGAAATTGCAGTAGGTACTTATAGGTTATTGAAGTTATATATATATTCCTTATCAATTTTAACAAATTACCTCACATTTTACAAATATTTATTCAACCCTGTTGTACAAGCTCCGTTGATGCTACCAAAACCGATCGGTAATACAAAATTAAACAAACTGCGGAATAACTAAAAGAACTTCAATAAGCAATAATAACTAATAATGACAGAAGTAATTTTATAAGTACCTTCAACCCATTTTGCATGGATCTCTCTCTGTTCCTCTCGCCACCGTTTTCTTTGTGCTTTTGTAAGCCCGGGAGGTTGCGTTTTTATGATATAGCTGGGTGGATTCGGGGTATATGTTGTGTAATCACAATCATCCCAACTTTCTTCTACTTGAACTGACGACGCCATTGCAAGTTGCTAGTTTCACTGTTTCAGGTAAACTGAGGTGTGGGACTATGGTGCTCGCAGGTAAGGTATTGAAAGGTGGGAGAAAGAGTAGGAGCAGCTGCAAAAACTGGAAAATAAAAATATAAAAAAACAAAAAAAGGAAAAAAAACAAGCAAAAGCAAAAGCATTCATAAGATGTACTAGAAGAAGATGTCGTCTCTGATATTGATACCTCTGATAATGCTGAGGATATTAAATGGTTTAGTCTTTCGCGTGCTGCGGTGCGTCTTACCAACTCTTGGGTTGGCATCAACATTACTGTGGCACCCTTTTTGATCTCCTTCATGTCGTGTAAAGTCAGGTTGTTCACACAGGTAGTCATAATCGTGTTTTTGTCACTTTCAATATAGTAGGTGTCTCTCAGGGTAATTATGTGTGGTGATGGCTGTCCAATGTTATGTTGTTTCTCACGATGACACAGGGCAACCAATATACTCCGGGTGGTGCAGTTGTAAGTCGTATAGTTCTGTGACCTCGAACCGGACATACTAGCGTTGTCTTGGCGTGCTAGACATTGCTCTATTGGAGCGCAATTATTGCCCACCTCGTGTACTGGTTGCATTTGCCACCCTATCGTGTTCTTAATATTTGTCAAGTCCGAGAAAAATTTCGGGTCTATTAGGGAGTTACTCCCATTATCAGTTCCCTGGGCAGCAGATCCGTCGTCAGGATATGCCATGTCTTGTCGGGTACGGCTGCTCTCGTGTCAATACTATACTGTATTAGCACTCAAACGGGTAATAGCGGTCATACAACCTCCCCTACGCCAATTTGTGGGCTTGTTGCCCCGTGTTTACCGCCACGGGGTCGTGTACGCCCTGTACACTTGCTGCGGTTCCGGAATCCGGGCTAGCCTCTGTCCGAAAGAGGTTACCGAATCTGACCGGGGTCTAGATCCCTGTTTCCAGGGACCGAAAATGGGCGACCACATCCATTTTCTAGCACAGTGAGGGCCTTCCTTTTCTCGTCAGATAAGGCACTACGCTGATTGAACATTTTTACCAGCATGTGCGACACCTCTCCTACACGCCTTCGATTGAAGACCACAATGCGCACAAGTTCGGCCCTTCCCAGCCTCAACCAGCTCTTCTGGGAATAGCCATTCTCCAGAAGGTCTTTGTACGCAGAGTTCGCCTCGTTGACGAGATGGTTGGTGAAGCATCTCACATCCTTCGGGCTGGGGAGTTGCACCTGTTTCGCAGCACGGTCGAAAAGACGCGTTCTTCCCGCCGTGGAGGAAATGTACATGTGGTAATTCGTGTCTAGTTGCTTCAAGAACGTTTTTGCGGTGGCGTAGTCCGGCCACGTTTCGGTGACACCAGGACCCAGCTTCAGGTAGGAGTCCATGAGGGCCTCTATTACCATTGCCAGGTTCGATTTCATGACCTGGGCCAAAGCGGGCTTGCCGAAAGTGCCAGCTTCGTTTAGGCCACACACCAAACATGTGGCATCCATGAGGCTGTCGAATCTGGAATTGAGTATGCAGCTCTCGTAGTCGCTCACAAACGGATCGATTCGTCTCAGTTCAATGAGGATCCTTGCAAGACGCCTGAGCGTCTGTCGATCGTTTCTCAAACTGGGCTCGTTCGTCCGATGCGTCAACCCCATCCGTTGGGCCAGATGTTTGAGGCAACAGTCCTCCTTAACGACGTGCCCTATCTCGTCATCCTGCATGGGGTCTAGAAGCGCTTGGGTGAAGCGCTGTCTCAGATTCTCAACTTCGCCAAGCCCTGCTGTGCTTGGAAGGTCGCGTTCTTGAAGAATTGCTTTTTTGGTGACCTTCTCTCTTGTTGGGCCTCTCTTGCTGCACCGGCTCTCATGTCTTGCAAAGTTCCGCCTTGCGAGTAAGGCGGCGCAATGTGGACAAACAATGCCTTGGGTCGGCTTGCCCAGCGGCGGTTGTTTGACGAAAATCCTCTTATCCGGCGGGCAGCTTTGGTTGTATTTAGCGTCACCTGTTGAAATAATACCAGTGTTTATAACCTCGCAAGTAACCGTGGGTTAAACAAATATTATTCTGGCCAAAGGTAGTTGGGCTGGGACCATATGGGAGACTTTTAAAACCTTGGGAAAATAAATAATTTTTTTGCAGTACCGATAAAGGGTGTTTCACTACTAGGTGGATTAATTTTATGGTGAGATTCTCACTTGCAAAAATATGGCAAAGCCGACCAGTTAAAAAATTGAAGAAAAAAAAAATTGCCCGAGTTATTATAGCCTTCCAAAATTTCATTTCACTCCCGCTTTATTTTCTACGCCAATGGGAATTCTACAAAAGAAAAACAGAATTTTTGAATTCCACGTTCAATTTTCAAGAGAAAGTTGCATTTAGAAAAATTTTATTGGAGGCTTAGTTTTTGAGACATTTGAATTTGAAAGTTTGAAATCATCTCGAAAATACAAATTTCAAGAGCATAAAAATTAAAATAACTAGAAGGAATAGGCTAGAAAAACCTAGCCACAAAGTTGACATTACATGTCAATTATGACACGCAATCGAGTAATGTCGTCATAATCCATGCAGCTGCGTTTTGAAGGTCATTAAAAAATTCGAATTTTCTTCCTCAAATATTTGACTAATTTGTATTTTACATGGAGTAATAACTCATTACAGCTTTCACATTTATGTATTGGTAGATGATTATGTGTAGTTTTAAGGGAATTTTTATACAGGTGAACATACCCTATTTTAATTTGTATGCTCTTGAAATTCGTATTTTCGAGATGATTTCAAACTTCAAATTCAAATTCAAATGTCTCAAAAACGAAGCCTCTAATCAAAAGTTTCCAAAGGCAACTTTCTCTTTAAAATTGAACGTGGAATTCAAAAATTCTGTTCTTTTTGTAGAATTTCCATTGGCGTAGAAAATAGGGCGGGAGTAAGAAGTTAACTCCCTGGTATCTACGCCACTGGATCGTTTTTGAACAGATGATCTTTATCAATGAATCAGTGAGCATTTTATTAGTAGCTGTGCCAATTTTGGTCAAAATTGGTCGAATCGTTTGAAAAATATGACATAAAAACTATTTAAAAAATGCAATTTTGAAGGGCTATAACTCGGGCAAATTTTTTTCACCAATTTCTTAACTGGTAGGCTTCTTTGCAAAATTTTTGCACCAAGTAGTGAAACACTCTATATAAAACGCGTTATTTTACTACCTCAAATGCGGGAGTAAAGTAGCTGTTTTACTCCTTCAGGGGAAAATCCATTTCTGTAGTGAGAACAATAACAATTTCACCTGAAACTTTGATTAAGTATAATGTTTGCTGAGTGAAAGTCATGTTGACATAATATGCCGACATCCCGGCGACTTTTGCGATTTTAAGCATTCGGTCTTGCAAAAAATATCATGTACACCATGGGACCAAAGTGCTTTTTAATCTCTCTAGTTAATTACTTACCTATAGGGATTAAAAGATACACTTTAGTCCCTTGGTATACAATATACTATATATTTTCGTTAAGTTTTGTGAAACTGGGATTTCTGTTGCCAACTAACTGGAATTGATCAAACGAATGTTCACTAACAGTGTGTCAAACTAACACAGCTTAGGTAGAACCCGAAGTAAGTGAGTAGTAGGTAGGTACCTATAAACCTTTCACCTTTTATTTGCAAAACGTCAATTTTTTGAAGCCAAAATAAAGTGACAAGCTGGGGATCTAAGGCTATGGCTGATGGCACCTGCGAAGTTTTGATGCACAACTATCAGCAGTCATCAGCCGCATCCCTCCAGCCTCCAGCTTGTTACTTTATTATGGCTTCAAAAAATTGACGTTTTGCAAATAAAAGGTGATAGGTTTATATTATGTAGAATACAGAAAATAAAAAATAGGAAAGGTCAAAAATGTAAAACTCCCGTTCTGAAATTGAAATTCCCATTCTTCAGATATTGTTTTTTCACACTGAAAGATAGGTACCTACCTACCTACCTACCTACCTACGAACAATTATTATGTATCCTTCATGATGCGCAAATTAAGGGAAAATCAAAAGGGAACGAAAAACATGGCACTTATAATAATCACAATTACCTTTGATCCTCAACACCCTGAGGGCTTCGTTCCGGGCTGGGCTGTTCACCTTAAGTGTCAGTATTTTTGCAACATCAGGCTGATCGGAGTGCATGTTGCAAAGGTGAGACGTTATTTCCACCAACATTTTGCTGCAATAGAAGCAGCAATGTTGCTTCGATCGCGGAGCTGCCCATGAAGGATCGGTCGTTGAGTCGACGCGAAACAGGGGCGTGATGACAAAGCCCGGCGTCAGATTTCTGTTGTCACCACCACGGTAGCACCCCTTCGGTGAGCAGAACTGCGGCTGCAGCTCCACTAACAGTGAAGATTCGTCACGTTTAATTACAATCCATGTCCAAGCACCGCCACCACTGGACGAGGGGTCTGTCGGAAAGGTACAACGGTGTTCGTCGGAAATGGGCATCACTGGTACGAACCCAAACATTTCTCCACTGCCACTTATGGTGAGTAGTTGGAATTTGTGTATGTTTGAGCAATGCAATGTATCGATGGACATCACCTCTGTCTGTCCGTTATCCTTAATCGTGCAATTGGCAATACACGTTGCCGTGGAAGCAGGAGGTGGATGTTGTAAGTGGGTGATTGTCATCGGCGGCTGTGCCGGCAATTCTGGGTCCGGTTGCAAAGGTCGCTGTGACGATGTTGGCGATGGCGATCTCCGAATCATCAAAGGTGGCGAAAGACGTGGCTTCCGCCTAGCCGATTCCACATTGCTTCGTGGATATTCACCCAGCGTCGGCGAGGGTGTCGATCGGGAAGACGAAGGACTACCGGGTATGTACGTCTTCTCGACATTCCAATCGTCGCCGCGGAAACCATGTGACGGACCTAAAAAAAAAGTCGTAAAAGTGAATGTTACACCCAAAAGAATTGATTCACAGATGTACAGACAGACACAGACATGTTTCTGGAAATAGTCTTAGGCCGCGTTCCACTAAACGACCGCATCGCCCACGACCACGATAGTACTTCAATTTTAGAGGAGTTGCTAGGCAAATTTTCCCTAGCAACTCCTACAACGTTGAAGTTTCATCGTGGTCGTGAGCGTTGCGGTCGTTTAGTGGAACGCAGCCTTAATCGTTTTGGGGCAGCTCAAAATGTATACAGGGTGGAAACTTTAACCTGTTTAAATTCAGTAATTCAATAACCAAAAACATTTCACCAAATTCCTCGGACATGTCAATTTTTAAATTTAAAATGGCATATTATTTTGGTACCAAACATGCGACCTTGACAATACCAGGGGCGGCGCATGGGGTCGGAGCTCCATTTTTTCAAATGCATTGGAGGATCAAAAAAAAATTCATTTTTATCTTCGCTTCATTCTCTGTTGAACCTATAAAGCCAATTGAAATCCTGCATCAAAAAAAAAAAATGGCGGCAAAAAAATTACATGAGATTAACGAAGCAAATGTTGGAAATGTTCGCCATTAACTTGTTGGCAGAAATCCAACCCGTTAAAAAACCTTAGTTGACGTTCCTGAGGATCTCTGGACTGATGTTTCTTATTGCTTGCCTGATTCCAGCTTCTAAATCGGCGAGATAGGAACAGTGATACTGACTTTTTGAACGCCGCCATTTTGTTTTGGGAGACAGGATTGCAATTGAAGACGCAAGTGCAAGAACCAGGCAAGTCCATTTTGAAAAAAATAGTGCAGTCAATAGACCTATTTCTTATGGGGAACAGAGACGTTCAGACAAGGATGAACAATTTTAAGCCACACCCCTGGCCAATAGACCTATTTCTTATGGGGAACAGAGACGTTCAGACAAGGATGAATAATTTAAAGCCACACCCCTGGCCAATTAAACGCCTTTAATTATTAGGCGCGAAATTCGAGGAAGGCGATACTGTCACAATAAATCAGATTGTCACTGTCACTATGACTGTAACATGTGTCGTGTCGCTACACTGATCAAACAATTCGAAAAATGCACGTATGTTGTGTGAAAAGTTGTCCGCTCAAAGTCCAAGACAGCATTTCCCCCAAATGTTGCATTCCACGGTTTTCCTGCCGACGAAAATAAGCGAAATAAATGGATGGCCGCCACTGGAAGACACGATGCCGGCATCAGGAAGAATTTAAAGGCTGACGAAACAACTTCAGCTGTTTTACAAGTTGTACTTGCAAGGCCAAAAAGGGGGCGTCCAAATCACCGTTCAAAGTGTTGGGAATGCTACCTCACCTTCCTATTCGGCTATTACTGCCACTTCACAACAAATCCCCAATATTTTGCTTTAATCTTAGGTGTCTCACGGGGCACTTCAGAGCGGAAGATTTCTATTCATCAGTGATTGAGTGGTACAAAGAAGTCACTGAAAACAAATGCTGTTCCAAACATTTTCTTGAGGAGCTTGTTCCTTTTTCTGGCTCCTGTAGCACTTCCCTTCTACCTTCAGGTTATTCACAAGTACGTCTTCAAAATATCCTTCCGCACTATACTTCAACCCCTTATCACGCTGGTTCCCCGTCATTTGATGCTTACACTTATAAACAAGTGAAGCGTTGTCGAGTCTGTAGGTTTGCATCGTGGCAAGACTTTTGCTCCACATTTTGGTTCTGCTCTACTGACAACTGATGACAAATTGTAACATATCGTTGTCAGGGGTGATGAGAAGTGGAAAGTCACTGACACTGACAGAGTTGCTATGGGAGAATGTGAGGCAAATCCCGCCAATGAGCGGAGATAGGAGGCAAAATGGGCGTGAAAAAGAAATAGGTCCATTGGTCAAAAAATTCTATCATTGAAAAATTAGTAGGTAGAGAGCTGGAAATTTTCACACAACATTATTATCTATTGGAGGAATGTGTGTACAAATTTTCAGTCCGCCACTGATTTTTTCAAAGTTGGATAAAAATTTTGGAAAAAGAGACCACTATTTTATCCACAATGGACTTGCCTGGTTCTTGCATTGGACTCTTCAATTGTTTTTATAGGTTGGACAGAGAAGCAAACGAAGTTAACAACGGTTTTTTTTACCCCTCATTGTATTTAAAAAAATTGAGCTCCGATCCCATGCGCCGCCCCTGGTATAGCTAAGGTCGAATATTTGGTACCAAAATGTGCCGTTTTAAATTTAATAATCGACGTGTCCGAGGTTTTTGGTAAAATGATTTTGGTTATTGAATTAATTACTAAATTTAAACAGGTTAAAGTTTCCACCCTGTATATCCGCCGTTATCTAATTGTTTTTTTCACGATCACATTAACTAATTAACTATAATCATGGACAATATACTCAGTTTTATCATACAAATTCGGAATTATATTGGGTATATTCGAGTTTTCAGGTTTCATGGTTTGTGGTAGAAAGGGTAGGCAATTATGCAAATCATGGAGCTTTTTGGGGTACTCTATGTCAATTTCAAGGACATACCCTTTATCTGACGTATCAGAAATATCCGCAATGTCCAATTTGGAAATTTCCTCCCCATTTAACCATTTGAAACCACCCGTAGGTAAAAATTCTGATTGAGCTTTCCCATACAAATTGGTTGCGTCCAAATACATGATATGTGATTCTGGTTTAGAGGCATCGTAATCACTCAAGAATCTATTATTAGCGGTGGCTTCTCTTTTAGAACAAAGAGAAACCCCTCCTCTGATTGATTTTTTGAAAAAATGGATCATTTCTAGGTCCGTTAAAAGTTCTAGTTCAATTCCGGTTTGTTAAGGCATAGCAGCCCAACTAAGCGATGGGCTTGTGAAAAACTGACATGGATGTTTCCAGCAACGTACATATGTTTGTCCTGTGCGGACACTACTCGGGCTGAGCCGATGTAAGAGCATACGATACGGTATGTGCGGACATTCTCCGGGGTCAGGAGGGTTGACAAAGGTCCTGCTGCAATTGATGGGAATCTCTTCAACATGAGGGTCACACATTCGTTGTAACCAATGAGATTAATATGTACACCACCGGGTCGCAAGCTTGACGCTGGCATCAGTGTCGCTAAGTCTGACGTTTCGGTCAGTCCTAATCTGTTCATGGCTGATGTTACAGCTGAATCTGCGGTTGCCTTATTTGCGGCTGCACGGCGAGTCTCGGCTCGGCGGCCGCGGGCTTTCTTCCCGCCAGATTTTGTCGGTTGTTGTGGATTCTTGACATCACTGTCAGGTTTAGCATCTCTGCTTGTCTGGGGACGCGGTTCGCGATGGGGCGAAGCCTTGTCCTTCCACTCAGACATTTTAATTAACGGTAGGTTGGGTTGTAAGTGAAGCTATGTGCCGGCTTTCAAGATGAGCTCTGATCGTAAATGTTGAAGTTGAAATCTCTCAAGAAAATCACTGATTTCGCGTTCGCGAATTTCGATTTTCAAACCCTGATAATGCTTCTTTCAAACTGCACTTACTTCGTATTACTCTGTCCAATTGATGACTCGAGGAACAATTAGCATAATACGAAAATGTATAATAATAGTTAGAAGGAGAACTCTACCTCTTTCACAACTTTATTCTATACCTCTTTCACCCGAAACCACACAATATGTGAATCGACTTCCAACACGGCACTCACAGTACCCCCCTGCACCTCGATGTGTTGCAGTACCACCTTAAATTTCTCAGGGTGGCCTGCAACATCGATGAGATTGGTGGTGTTGAGTCGCCAATTTGTATGTAGTTATAATTTCAGCCATCGGCAAACCAAGCTAGATAAATATTAAGGGCATCGTTCTCTCGAGAGATTTTTTCACTCTGTCAAGATTGTAACGCTTGCTAGTGTCATCCACTGTGAAGTCAATAGAAGTAGAAATTTTTATGATTTGAGCTTTTGCTGAAGCAATGCAAAATTCGTTGCTCTTCGCTTCGGCCTCGTTTTTAAATAAATAATATAAGAGGCCACGGATTTTATTTTCTGATGAGAGATTACCGGAGTGAGCGTTATTTCGTTTAAATCATGCACTAATTTGGTATTAACTATCGCATCATTTAGTCGCTTAGTTATGTCGTTTAAAACAGAGTCTTCCCACGCGTAATTACAATTACAAAACCAAGTGAAGGTGCCGACCTCTTATACTTCCATGCTCAACAATACCCAAGAAAATAGATGAACTTCTCCCGTACATTTTAGCTTTGTTTAAAGCTGCCTCCATAACCTTGATAAATACATTTCCGTTATTGCCATATTGATCGCCGTGAGAGAGTTCTTGGATTGTGATAACAAAACATACCGTAAACAATATGTTGAATCGTTTAGATAAACTTTGCGCATTTCTGATGTCGTTCGGATCGTAATCCGAATACCCAAATTCTACATGCAACATGTGTTCCGTATCTGTATATGACCGCGGTAGCATAATGCTAGAATGAACAACTTCCGGCTGACCACGATTTTTGTAGAGTATCGTTTTGTAGTAATCATCGTGGCCTTTGGATGTTATCCCTTGTTCCTTCAAGTACGCCATGCTACATATAACAAATTATTAGTGAATTAGTCATCATCGAACCGACAACGCCTTTCTACTTCGGTTCACATTATCGGATGGACCTCCCTTGCCGTAGGACACACGCGCTTCCTCTTTTTCTATTTCCTCTTCAATATTAAAACCAAAATCATCTAATCTCATGCACATTTTGAGAATATGGATTATCTTTTCTTCTACGATTTCGTCATTATCTATGTCTTCTGGTTGTGGCAGCAACTTCACCAGATTGATAACATACTGAAAGATTAAGCGTTCTTTGTCTATCGCCTTTTTAAGCCTATCACGCAATGTTTTAAATTTAATGTTAAATGGTAACGTAGTGGCAACTACGTAAGCCGCTTCAATCTCCTTCTCCAACTGCAGGTGTCCATCCAATAATGTAAAATCGAAGTTTTCTCGACTTAACTTTATAATGTTATTTGTACAGTTGCTCCACAAATATTCTGTGAATTCTGCATATTCATTGGCAAAGTGTTTGGTTTTAAATGCCCAAACAAAGGTTTTGGAATACTGATTGAGTTGTTGTTTAGACATATTGTAACCTCTTACGTTTGCTATGCTCCCGAAGATTGCTCCTTGTTGCTTTTGCGGTAAGAAACTCTATCCTGACCACATCCTAACAATTTCAAAATGATTCCATTCTAAAGAGGAAAATATGTCATGTACTTCCGTATTATCACCTGCAAAAGGTATTCACTGTCACAGGTCATCCTGACAATTTCAAAATGATTCCATACCTAAGAGGAAATTATGTCATGTACTTCCGTATTATCACCTTTAAAAGGTCTTCACTGTCACAGGTCATCCAAACAATTTCAAAATGATTCCATTCCAAAGAGGAAAATATGTCATGTATTTTCGTATTATCACCTGTAAAAGGTCTTCACTGTCACAGGTCATCCTGACAATTTCAAAATGATTCCATTCCAAAGAGGAAAATATGTCATGTATTTTCGTATTATCACCTGAAAAAGGTCTTCACTGTCACAGGTCATCCTGACAATTTCAAAATGATTCCATTCCAAAGAGGAAAATATGTCATGTATTTCCGTATTATCACCTGTAAAAGGTCTTCACTGTCACAGGTCATCCTGACAATTTCAAAATGATTCCATTCCAAAGAGAAAGATATGTCATGTAATTCCGTATTATCACCTGTAAAAGGTCTTCACTGTCACAGGTCATCCTGACAATTTCAAAATGATTCCATTCCAAAGAGGAAAATATGTCATGTATTTCCGTATTATCACCTGTAAAAGGTCTTCACTGTCACAGGTCATCCAAACAATTTCAAAATGATTCCATTCCAAAGAGGAAAATATGTCATGTATTTCCGTTTCATCACCTGTAAAAGGTCTTCACTGTCACAGGTCATCCTGACAATTTCAAAATGATTCCATTCCAAAGAGGAAAATATGTCATGTATTTTCGTATTATCACCTGAAAAAGGTCTTCACTGTCACAGGTCATCCTGACAATTTCAAAATGATTCCATTCCAAAGAGGAAAATATGTCATGTATTTCCGTATTATCACCTGTAAAAGGTCTTCACTGTCACAGGTCATCCTGACAATTTCAAAATGATTCCATTCCAAAGAGGAAGATATGTCATGTAATTCCGTATTATCACCTGTAAAAGGTCTTCACTGTCACAGGTCATCCTGACAATTTCAAAATGATTCCATTCCAAAGAGGAAAATATGTCATGTATTTCCGTATTATCACCTGTAAAAGGTCTTCACTGTCACAGGTCATCCTGACAATTTCAAAATGATTCCATTCCAAAGAGGAAGATATGTCATGTAATTCCGTATTATCACCTGTAAAAGGTCTTCACTGTCACAGGTCATCCTGACAATTTCAAAATGATTCCATTCCAAAGAGGAAAATATGTCATGTATTTCCGTATTATCACCTGTAAAAGGTCTTCACTGTCACAGGTCATCCTGACAATTTCAAAATGATTCCATTCCAAAGAGGAAGATATGTCATGTAATTCCGTATTATCACCTGTAAAAGGTCTTCACTGTCACAGGTCATCCTGACAATTTCAAAATGATTCCATTCCAAAGAGGAAAATATGTCATGTATTTCCGTATCATCACCTGTAAAAGGTCTTCACTGTCACAGGTCATCCTGACAATTTCAAAATGATTCCATTCCAAAGAGGAAAATATGTCATGTATTTCCGTTTCATCACCTGTAAAAGGTCTTCACTGTCACAGGTCATCCTGACAATTTCAAAATGATTCCATTCCAAAGAGGAAAATATGTCATGTATTTTCGTATTATCACCTGAAAAAGGTCTTCACTGTCACAGGTCATCCTGACAATTTCAAAATGATTCCATTCCAAAGAGGAAAATATGTCATGTATTTCCGTATTATCACCTGTAAAAGGTCTTCACTGTCACAGGTCATCCTGACAATTTCAAAATGATTCCATTCCAAAGAGGAAGATATGTCATGTAATTCCGTATTATCACCTGTAAAAGGTCTTCACTGTCACAGGTCATCCTGACAATTTCAAAATGATTCCATTCCAAAGAGGAAAATATGTCATGTATTTCCGTATTATCACCTGTAAAAGGTCTTCACTGTCACAGGTCATCCTGACAATTTCAAAATGATTCCATTCCAAAGAGGAAGATATGTCATGTAATTCCGTATTATCACCTGTAAAAGGTCTTCACTGTCACAGGTCATCCTGACAATTTCAAAATGATTCCATTCCAAAGAGGAAAATATGTCATGTATTTCCGTATTATCACCTGTAAAAGGTCTTCACTGTCACAGGTCATCCTGACAATGTCAAAATGATTCCATTCCAAAGAGGAAAATATGTCATGTATTTCCGTATTATCACCTGTAAAAGGTCTTCACTGTCGCAGGTCATCCTAACAATTTCAAAATGATTCTGTAGCGAAATCACTATTCCCACAACGTAACGTAGCTAACACGGAAAGCGGGTACAGGAGGAAGAGTATGATACTGAACATTCTGTAAGTTGCAGCACACTAAGCTTAGTAAAATGTAGGGAACTGATATCACCTCGTATACAACCCATCATATATTACCCCTCCTCTAACAGACAGAGTCTATAAACAAAACGATTTTATTAGAGCTTCAGCTTATTATTTTCTTCAGGTTTTCTCTAACGAATGCTGAATAACATTTTCTGATATAGTCAGGTATACAATCCTTTCACTTCATTGGTAACATTTCCAGTTCAAGTTTACATATCTTCAACAACTCTCCACATGTGTGTTGTGATATCATCTGTTTTCTAACACGTTTTCTCTAACACATACAAAAAAAACATTTCTCTGTATAGTTAGGTGTAAAATTCTTTTATTCCTAAGTACTAAACAATAAGAAATCCTAAAAATAGGTACGTTTCCGACCAGTTTAGCAAGCTTCCTGCCTATATTTGCCAAATAGGCCTTGACTAACACGAAATCTCGGCGTATTTGATTTATATCGTAATCACCAGGCATAATTTCATCTGGGTTAATCAAAATTGGATTCATTTCGTCTTCGAAATGAGCACCGGGAATCGAGTTGTATGTCACGTACGAACGTCGGATTTCAATAGGTGTGTT
Organism: Anaspis maculata; assembly: GCA_949128115.1. Taxonomy (NCBI): domain Eukaryota; kingdom Metazoa; phylum Arthropoda; class Insecta; order Coleoptera; family Scraptiidae; genus Anaspis; species Anaspis maculata. The sequence continues at coordinate 5,041,579 of OX421961.1, forward strand.
TGGGTTTGCTAAAAGCAAAACAAGATCACGAAGGTTGACGATCGAATAACACATGGGGGATAGATCGCGCAACACCGAAGGGAAATATTTTACATCTTCGATCGTGAAACGTCCTAAACAGTTGATGACGCCACTGACTGGAGTGTAGTTCAATGGATTCATTTTCACCATATCGCGCACATCTGCGTCCAATAGCACTATCACTTGAGCATCTAAACGTTCGCTAAATCCTACGCTTCCGGATAGCTGAACCATATCATACTTTGGTATAGATAGAATGAAGTTGAGGAATGTGAAGCCATCTTTGAATGTTGGGGTCCCTCATGATATCATTATAAGACGTGATATTTTGGTTCATTTTCTTAAGCATGAATAATACTACTTCATCGTTGGAGTTGATTTTTACATTGTCTATTGTGTGCTTATGTTTTCTGGGTGTTGATTCTTCTCGGAATATGTGAGTACGTTGAAAACCGAGGAACATACAAATAGCGTCGGAATCATTGGAAATTATAGATCGTGGAGCTTTCTTTAAATAATTGATGTATGAGGCGACAGATTTAATTTTTTGATGTGATATGACCGGCGTTAAAGTGATTTCTTTCATGTCGTGTACCAAGGTGCAAGCAACAATAGCGTCGTTCAATTTCTTAGTTATGTCGTTCAATACACTGTCTTCCCATGCATAATTATTGAATAATACCAAATGTAAATGACGTCCTCTTATATCTCCGTTCTCAAATATTCCAAGAAATATCGGTGAATTTCTCCCATACATTTTAGCTTTATTTAAACATGATTCGATCACTTTTACGAATACATTCCCGTTATTAATGTATTGGTTGCCGTGCGATAGTTCTTGGATTGTTATGACAAAGCACACGGTAAATAATATATTAAATCTTTTTGAAAGATTGCGAGCATTGATTATATCGTTATCATCGTAATCGCTATAGCCAAATTCAACGTGTACCGCCTGATCAGTGTCAGTATATGTACGTGGCAAAAAAACGCTGGAGTGCACAACATCCGACAGACCACGACCCTTGTATAGAATAGTTTTGTAATAGTCGTCGTGACCTTTGGACGTTATCCCCTGTTCCTTCACATATGCCATGCTATCGTGGAAAATAAAATCTTAAATTAGTCACCGTCAAAGCGAGCACGCTTTCTACTTGTATTCTCATTGTTAAATGCACCTTTGTTGTAAGAAACACGAGCCTCTTCTTTTGCAATCTCCTCGTCTATGTTAAATCCAAAGTCGTCTAGTCGCATGCACATTTTTAAGACATGGATAACTTTGGATTCAACTAATTCATCATTGTCAAGATCTTCTGGTTGAGGCAGAAGCTTAATTAAAGATATGACATACTGAAACAATATCCGTTCTTTACTTATGGCTTTTTTAAGCCTATCATGAAGAGTTTTAAATTTAATGTTAAACGGTAGAGTGGTTGCTACTAAATAAGCTGTATCGGGTTCTTTTTCTAACTGCAAATGTGCACTCAATAACGAGAAATCAAAATTTTCACGTGTTAATTTAATTACATTATTGCAACAATTCGTCCACAGATATTCGGTGAACTCGGCGTATTCGTTTGCATAGTGTTTCGTCTTGAAAGCCCACACAAATGTTTTCGAATACTGATTTAATTTTTGATTGGACATTATGCTTACGTCGCTTAAACTGCCGAATATTGGGCCTTGTTGCTTCTGGGATTTTCTAGAACCGGCCTCTCCCTGAACGGATCCCTTAGTGTTTGTCGCTCTTCCACGGTCCGTATCAGTCTGCTGCGTTGTCGCTGGAGAAGGCTGGGCAGTGCTTGTTGGATGTATATCAGCGATTCCAGTGGCCAATTTTCTTTGTTTATTGGAACCAGCTTGGGCATCACCTTCAGCAGGGCGTTTGGTAGCGGACGCAGCAGTTGCTTTAGGAATAACCGGCGTAGATTCTGTTGTCTTTTGCTTTTTAGCAGATGGTTGTCCTTCAAAATAGTCGTCCTCCCACGTCTCGGATCCTGGAGTTGTCGCCTTAGAGCTGTCTGGAGTTTCTCGACTGTCTGGAAAAAAAGAAATATCATGTTAATGTTTTGATTATGTTTTTAATCGTACTTTGGTTGCCATTAACAGGAGTGTCAATTGTCGGTAACTGCGTCTGCACTCGTTCGACGCATGAAAATAAAGTTAAACCTAATCCTCTTGTGGTATAACTTAAACGGATTTCTTGAGATTGGGGTTCAACCTGCGCTGTTCTCAGTGCGTCTGCGACGCTGCTGAATTCACTGAATAGGCTCAGTTTGAGAGCTTCGAGATTTTGAATGTTAAATTGTTGAATCGTCTTTTCATTGCTCGTCTTGCGCCAGGTTTGGGAGCGATCTTGTCGCTTATCTTTCCATGAACCGCGTTGTTGTTGTTGCTGCGGAGCTGGTTGACTTGAAGCATCCACGTCCTCCTCACGGGCTGGAGCTCTTTGTTGCTGGTAATGTTTTATCTAGATGTATCAAAAACAAAAAAAAACACGAATTTTTTTTAATTTTAAGAAAAAAAAATCAATGTAATAGTTGTTTTCCCTTCAATTCTTCGAGTTGTTTGGCTGGTTTCACATATCGATGGTTAAATTTTCGATATTTTTGCAACACATCGTGCATATTGCAGGATTTGAACATTTTTACCACACTGTTAAGCACAAAGAAATCATACATTCTAAGCTTTTTTTTTACCACATATAAATCCTCTCCCTAGTGATGAGTTTACACCACCTATAGGAATATCTTTCTACAAAATATAATGTGTGTGACTTACAGTAGCCTTCCCGACTGGATCCAGCTCTGCTATACATTCTTCCAAAACGTGATAGACATTGCATCCTAGAACATACAACAACACCATAATGTATTACATTTAGTTGTATTACACTTATTTATCAACGCTTACCCTTCTGTTGTTCCTGAGTTGTCGCCATACTTGAACAATTTAACTGTGGGATACCTCCTACCGATGTTATATATTACCCCTTCTCTAACCCAAATTCTAAAACAAAAAACACAAACATAATTTTTGCCACCGGTTGACTTTTTGCAAACGTTTACTCACATGATGTTCTCAAGTAGGGGTTTTAAGTGTCCTGGTTATGCGCATGTTGTATACATATCTGCTCAGATTTTTCTGCATACGTGTTTGGAGTTATCTGATTTGAAGAGTGATTAGTTTGAAAAAAAAAAATAATCATTTCCTATTGTTATATCTCTACACCATACATACACAGTTATACTTGTTTTAAAAGCGTTTCTAACTTAAACAGCGAGGTTTCCATGCATGCAATCTGTTTTTTCATTAGCTCTAGCTTATGTTTTAGCATGCAATGCTCCCATCTGATTATTTTCAAATTTTAACCCTCTGATGGGCTTGTGCTTTACATGCAGGTTGTTTACGAGTTGCCCAAGCTGTTATAGCGTTTCGATTCTCACTCACATCTTCTCCATCAAGCGTTAGATCTATAACATTAGTTGAAGCGGGGGTTAGTGCGGCTAGAATGCCATCAAGCTCACTGATTGTTGAAGCCATCACGGGTTAGCTAGAGAACGTTGAGTTTGTAAGCACACAGTTTACGAAGTAAACAAATACGATATATTCAGTTACATCTCCTACCATTCCAACTTTAAAATATTCACCGATAGATAGAAAATAACTATCCTCTTCCATCATTTGGTGTTTAATTAAGTTGACATGCTGAAGTGTTGTGTTCACTCCTAATTTCAGAGAAAAGAAATCTTGATCACCCATGTCGAATTCATATTTGTAGTGAGTCTGGCTGACAACGTTCTGTACTTTATATGCACAGTTTCCGTCTATACACCGTTCACATTCTTTATGGATTTCGGTGCTCTGTTTTTCACTGATGAAAACAGGTGTTCACACCACACACATTTTATTCCTCTGCACTCCCTAAGGGCACGTATACACCGTCATCATATTGGCACACTGTGCATGTTGTTTGGATGTTGCCTCGCTCACACACGTCATTTGTAGAGAGTAGATCCACTTCGAATTCATCAACGAAATACTGGAAACCCCACAGGTACATCTCCATTCCAGAGGATTGATGTTGTAGGTTGCTTTTATGGAACTGGATTTGTATACAATCTCCTATTTCTACATCTTCACCTATGATTAGTTCACACACGAACTGAGATGACCTGTCAATGACCTATCAGGGTCATGGTCAAGGTCAGGGGTCAATGAACTTTCAAGGTTGCCCCCCCCCACACTCCTGCTTGCAGCCCCATATTTTATCTACTGTGCTAGGGTGGTCAAGGCATTCCTCCTCTCGTCACTTGTAACCTCTCTGGTCGACTTGGATATAGATTCTCCGACTACGAATGAACAACAACGCTAGGGATCTATTATGTAGAAGAAAAAAGGAAGAATTCAATACCTGGAGGTATATCCATCATCATCGCTGGGTTTGTTGAGTGGGCATTGACTGTAAAAGTGGAGGATCCAGCCGTTGTAAGAACCACTTCTCTATTCCATTTGTTACGGCTTCGAAATCTAGAAGAGACTAGAATTAAAATAGGAAACTCAACTGTATCACTCCAATCTGATCGACGTTTAGTACGTGTAGCGTTGGATGTCATGATGATAGAAAACCATTTTTGCTGTTCAGCAAAGCCAGAAAGCAAAAATCTGGTGTGGATTTTTTACGGAATCAGTATAATTCAAGCAGCTACCGCTGCAGCTGCAATCACATAATCCTACACATAAGTAAACAACATTTACTCTATAGTGGTCAACAAAATAAGTGTCATAGTCGATATTTTCATAGTCGACACAAAATGCATATTTCCGGCAATTTCTTGAAATCTTTTTTGCTCGATCACAACACCTACTTCCCTTTCTGTGCTGGTTAGGTGGACCGAGAAAGTAAACAGGTACAACTTTGTTCAAGTTTACCTGCCATATACGATGTGTTTGTCCTTAGGACACCAGCGAGAACTCCGAAGAATCTATAACAGAACCAAAGGCAAGAACAATGCGGCGGGAACTTGTGAAGCTCACCAGGAAAATGGGCTTTTGCGAGGCGAATTGAGTAACCTCAAGGGAGAGGCCCAACTTCGAGAAGGGAGCGACACTACCCAACCACCTCTCACCTCTTAGTGCCGCCCTGGAATAAAGCGTCACGTGAACATAGCGATAACAAGAAGAGAAACCCAGAACTTACCCAATCGCTTACGCTACGGCGATGATCCGCCGCCCGATCGGGTCGTACCACACCTGGTATACGACAAAGCCGTACCGCCAGGCAAATAGGTGCCGGCCCGCACCAACAACCCCGACAAGGTCAGGGAGGTCAAACAACCTCCATCGTGGCCAGGAACCGCCTAACCACTGCAGAACGAGGCAAAAAATAAATAATAATAATATATGTAATTCACAACGGTTTATTGAACTATGAATAAAGTTATAATAAACGCCTACTATACATGAACATGATTGTATCCACGCTGGGAATTATGTTACAGAAGGGACGACACCTAGTGCGTTGCAAAAAATGATTATGACGACTACTTCGGCAATTTCTTTAGCATTAAGGGAGCCAGTCTCTCCTTTTGCCGTCGTTTCGCTCTCGCATATCTTTGCGTGCCAGGCAATCCCGGCACACAACGTGCCGGCAGGTTGCCAGCAAAAAGCTGTTACCCTGCAGGAGGAAAAACCTACAATCAGCACAAGCAACGTACCGACGCCCCTCCTCGTGGTCCGATTGGGGCCCGCACCGCCCGCAGATCGTCCTCCCGCACGATGTTGTGCCCGTCAGAACGCGGATGCAGGCTCACCGCCGCCCCTCCACCGGATAACTGAGGTGGAGCGCCAGGGCCAGCCGCACCACCTCGTCGGCGAATGTACCGCGAAAGGCCGCCACCTCGTCCCGCTGCTCGGGCCGTGAATTGTGCAGACGGAAGCACCGCTGGGGTCCCCTGCAGTGCGATTTGTCCGGCCCCCTGCAGGCACGGAAATGGTGGGCGTTGGCGCAGGAGTGCCACCCGCAGTTCCCCAGCAGGTACTCCCGGCAAGGCTTCGAAGCCACCAAACCTCTACAGATATAAAAAAGCTTCATTGAAATGAAATTAGTATAATTCCACAACTTCATTCCAAGTCTCGGAGAGATGGTGGGTGCAGCTATATTCCAACCGCTGCTCATGCTCCCCCTCCCGCAGATCTTTGCGTGCCGATTCAACTTTTCACGGAATCCAAAATTCCAAAAAAATTTTTCTTTCAATATCTGCTTAGATAATTCATCATTATATATATATATATATGGCTTGAAAGTTACTCAAGGAAGTTCTTCCCCGATTATTGAAATTTAAGGAACTCCCCATTACAGTTCATACTCGGTAATGCTCGAAACTCTAATTTCTCGAATGAGTTTATGAATTCACATGGGAATACACCTTCCTGCGTGATAAGCTTGGAATGGGCCTCATTCCAGAAATGCTTGCGAACTATGACACAATTATTATCATCCGTCAAGTTTTGTGTCAATTTATCCAAGGAGCTGGATAAGAACCGGAGCGGATAAATGAACCGCATTTCAAGAGTATATTTCGGCAATCAACCTGATCGACCATGATATGACGCGACAATGAAATGTATGATTCCTTATCAGTCGCAATAGCCCTGATATTCGCACCGTGCTCTGCCTATGCCGTAATTAATGAATGAGCATCGTATTTGCTCAAGTTGACAAATGCACGGTACGAATTTCGGAAATTTGAAATTAAGATTACATACATTGTGCGCAGGACCTCTGTATGCCCCGGAATTATATTATTCATATTTTATACATCTCCGTCGCCATGCAGACGTGCGAGAATCGACCATTTTAACCAGTGATTATCGTTGGGATTCATCACGTTAACAACGGTGTGATTCAGCGCGATGCCTCGAGGCAGCGGGATGCAGCTGGGGGCTGTCAGTGCAGAGAACCTCCTCACATTCACTTGATTTATTATTTCAGTATCAGTATCAGTGTTTACTCCGATGTTCCCTCTTCCGTGTCATTGAAGGCGTTTCTTATCATTTCCCTCTTTTGCAACAATTGCTGATTTGAGAAAAACATTGAGGCGGGGCTGCCGATGAGGTGAATGTTCCTGTTGTACCCCTCTATTCTGTAGTATTTATTGTGTCGTTGGGATGGCACTGCTCCATGTTTAATCCCTCTTATTGTTGAACGCAGCCTCGCCCAGTTGTCGGCAGTCGAAAGCAGTAGGCTGGATGTCATCTTCCCATAGCTGCTGCAAATTTTCGAGTACCATAACGCCTTATTCAGCTGTTGCACGGTTTGATGCCTCGTCTCTTTCTCAAATTTTCACAGAATCACGGTGCTAATCTTGTCGTTCTTCTTTCCTGAGCGGGGTTCAATATCCCCCTCCTTCCTCCACCATAGCGCTACTGGATAACTCCCCGTTTCCGAATGCCCAAAAAGGACCCGGCTAATTGCAGAGTGAGAAACGTTGAATATCCGAAAAATTCCCTCCCGCTGGACATCCCGTCTCGGTATAGTCAGTTTCAAGATGTGTTGAAACTCTGCTTCGGAGAGACGTCTCGCGAATAAGTGATTGTGTTCATTGACAATCATTCCGCATTCTGGATTACCATTAAGAAATTCGAGGTTCAAGTAATCGATTGGCTCATTCTGTTCAGAAAATGACGCTTAAAATGAGAGTGTCTAAGTCAATCGATCACAACTACAGACCTCAGACCGGAAGTCTTTACATTGAAAAAAATATCATTCAAAAAGAGAAAAGAAAATCACGGATCATCTTTGGCATTCGCCATTGAGGTGTGACCTACACGAACTCCGGAATTCCTCTCTGGTAAAAAAACTTTTTCGGTCTGGTCAGCGACCGGTCACAACGTTCAGGATTGCTTGTATGATGATATAGTTCTAGGATGGTTATACACACTGGTTATACACATCATTGCAGAGAACTTTTTTTTGTGTTGGGTTTTCTCTAGCGAATGTGGAATAACATTTCTAGATATAGTCAGGTATACAATCCTTTTACTTCTTTGATAACATTCACAGTTCAAGTTTGAATATCTTGAAAAGTTCTCCACATGTGTTGTGATATCATCTGTTTCATAAGACGCTTTCTCTAACGTATACAGAAAAAACATTTCACCTAACATTTCATAGTTAGGTGTAAAATCCTTTTATTTCAATACAATAAAATACAATAAAATACAATACACTACAATACACTATGGTGAGCTTTCTCTGCTACACAATGTGGCATCAGGCTGAAAACAAAGATTATAGTTAGAGAGAACTCAACCTCTTTCACAACTTTACTCTATACCTCTTTCACCCGAAACCACACAATGTGGGAGTCCACTTCCAACACGGCACTGACTCTATCCCCCTCCACGAGGATGAGCCGCCGATCATTTTGGTCTGCCGACGACTCCCAGTTCCACCTGCCCCCTTGTCCTCCCCGACCACCTCTGGCGGTGTGGCTCATGCTGACCTGTGATGAATTAAAGAAAATTTTAGTTTCTTACATTGTGATCTTCACTCCATTAACTTACGATGCCGGTCGAAGAGTGGTGGCGGCTATTTGAACAGGCTGGAGGCTGGCGGTGTCGAATGATACACAGGCTGGCGGTGTCGAATGATACACAGGCTGGCGGTGCCGAATGATACACAGGCTGGCGGTGTCGAATGATGCACAGGCTGGCGGTGTCGAATGATACACAGGCTGGCGGTGTCGAATGATACACAGGCTGGCGGTGTCGAATGATACACAGGCTGGCGGTGTCGAATGATACACAGGCTGGCGGTGCCGAATGATACACAGGCTGGCGGTGCCGAATGATACACAGGCTGGCGGTGCCGAATGATACACAAGCTGGCGGTGCCGAATGATACACAGGCTGGCGGTGTCGAATGATACACAGGCTGGCGGTGCCGAATGATACACAGGCTGGCGGTGTCGAATGATACACAGGCTGGCGGTGCCCTATGATACACAAGCTGGCGGTGTCGAATGATGGACAGGCTGGACTGGCTGGCTGGCTGTTTTGCGAGTCGAGGCACCTGAAAAACGAGACAATGTTCAATAAAAGTCTTAAAAAAAGTCGGGGCTTGTGTGATGAAAATTCCAAATAGTGTAACAAAAATAGGCGCGCCCGCTCGAGAGTTGATGTTGATAAAGAATGAAATAGTGAAAAAATCTATTAGGTCGTTTTGGAGAATAATATTTGGTTTCTTGATGGATGAGGTCGAAATTAATTCGATAATGAAATCTGCCACGTGTTGATCGCCTTGGTAATACCGAGGTTGATCCAGATGTTGATCCCGAAGTTGAAGTACTTGCTAAAAACTGTTGGGCAGCAGCTCGGAATCGATACGCGCTATTCTTGCCATCCTTCCTATGAATCTCCATTTGGCGATGCAGTGTTCCAGAAAATCGAGTGGTTTTGTTGAATTCAAAACGTTCAGGAATCGATCGTCGTGATTGCGTTGTTTTCCATACATTTTGACATAACGGGCCCTTCTTTCGTTATTTTTTCTTATAATGGTAGTCCAAGATGTGCTTTTGAATGTCGCTAGCAAGTTCAGCAAACCGCCTCTCCGCGGGTGTGAGGTGCAAAACGCGACACCGTGGTTTTTGCCTCATCTGGCAATACTTCGATCATCGCTTTCCACTGTAAATAAATTATAAATATTAATAAGTAGGTAGGTACTCTTATATTAGGTATTTGTTATTATTAATCTTTATTATTCATATTGTTATTTATTTTCTATCTATTTTTTATGTATTATTATTAATTATTCATATTGTTATTTTTTATTTTCTATCTGTTTTTTATGTATTATTTATTATTATTAATGGGTAGTATTAATTAAAAAAAGCGTCTACTTAGATTAAAGTGAAATTGAAAGTGCAACACCAGGAAAATTTAAAAGCATATGCGGACAAGAGAATAAGTGATACATTTCACAAGAAACAATACTTACAGATTTTTCGCGTCGGTCTCGTTCCATGACTTCTTCGTTTTTCAAGCCTTCTTCGAAATTTTCAATGCAAAACGTCTTGTAGCTCGCCTCTGAATGTGGAGAAGTTTTTTCGAATTTGGTGCGAAACTCCAGGTAAAACCGTCCTTTGTTAAATATTGAATTCCCAGTTTGAAGGGCTGAAAGTCGTCGTGGATGAACTTGACTCTAGGAGCCATTATGCTGGTGCCAGTGGGTAGGTAGGTACCTTCTGAAAATTAATAAACATTGTGAGTAGTGTTCAACTACATTTTTTTAAATAATTTTCCCCGCCTATTTTGACAATTGTACGAATAACCTATTGATTTTAAATTTGACATATAGGTAATCAAGAGACTCATGGAACGCTTCTCCACTCGCGCGATTGAAATTAAGACAACGACGAAACAAGGTAAAAATCTTGAGTCATTATGTTTTTCCTGCTCCGTCAGACGCTTCAATGCTAGAACAATACCTTGAGAATTGGGGAAGGCTGGCGGTGTCGAATGATGCACAGGCTGGCGGTGTCGAATGATTCACAGGCTAGCGGTGTCGAATGATACACAGGCTGGCGGTGTCGAATGATACACAGGCTGGCGGTGTCGAATGATACACAGGCTGGCGGTGTCGAATGATACACAGGCTGGCGGTGCCGAATGATACACAGGCTGGCGGTGCCGAATGATACACAGGCTGGCGGTGCCGAATGATACACAGGCTGGCGGTGTCGAATGATACACAGGCTGGCGGTGCCGAATGATACACAGGCTGGTGGTGCCGAATGATACACAGGCTGGCGGTGCCGAATGATACACAGGCTGGCGGTGCCGAATGATACACAGGATGGCGGTGTCGAATGATACACAGGCTGGCGGTGCCCTATGATACACAAGCTGGCGGTGTCGAATGATAGACAGGCTGGGCTGGCTGGGCTGGCTGGCTGTTTTGCGAGTCGAGGCACCTGAAAAACGAGACAATGTTCAATAAAAGTCTTGAAAAAAGTCGGGGCTTGTGTGATGAAAATTCCAAATAGTGTAACAAAAATAGGCGCGCCCGCTCGAGAGTTGATGTTGATAAAGAATGAAATAGTGAAAAAATCTATTTTAAATTATACATACATACTACATATTGAATATTACCTACATTTCATAACATGATTGTGATGCAAACATCAGCTGATCTGGCTCGATTCAAAATAATTAGGCAACAAAGTAGTGAACCTTCAACACCACAATTACATAGTATGTGGCGTTCTTAACAATTGGATCGTAGCAACCGTCGACTTGATTTCTAGGTATTGTTGGTTATCAAATTGTTTTGACCCTTTTTCTGTGCAGAGTCGGATTCTGCATACAAAATGCTGGTAGAATAGCCTTTAATTTTTAATTGAACTATCGAACAGAACGTGGTTATTTGTGTACATATTTTATATTTTTTTCGCCAGTTTACTTGTCAAAATAAATCATAAGTCTACATACAGGGTGTTCTACTTTTTTCCGTCAATATTTTGGGTGGTAGAGCATCAAAACAATCAGTGGACTTCCTCAAAAAAATGTATCTCAGAAACGAATAACTACGCTGATATGCTTTCAAAGTTCAACTTTAAATATATCGATTTTTCGTTGAAACTTTGAAGATTGTCAACCGATTTTGTTCAAATTTGAACCGAAGGTTACTGAAATGAGTTGCTATCGAACAATACTGACGCGTTCCACCAAAATTTTTCAGGCGCGTAGATAATGGAGGGCGTCCCCTCTTTTTCACCCCTATTTTTACCCTCCAGAATATTTCTGAAAATTGTTTATATTCTTTAATTTCACGTTCGATCAAGAAAAAAGTTAATCCTGCTCAATTTTCATCAGAGGCTCAATTTGAGAGATATTTCAATCCGAATGCTTCAAAACATGTGGGTAGAAAACAACACCATTTCAAGAGAATAAAAATTAGAATACAAGAAAATTCACAAATTTCCCAACTTGAATAGATTTCTTAGGCGTTTAAAATGGAGTTACCATTATTTTAGCTAGGAAAAAATCCTAGATTTACATTTTTATTCTCCTGAATGTGGTGTTTTCGACATGTTTTTAAAGCATTTGGATTGAAATATCTCTCAGAGGTTTCAAGTTTTGGAATGTAAAATCCAGAAATAATATAGGTACATACCTACTTACTTACCCGACGTTCACTGAATAAGATGATACTTTTCAAAATAAGACGCCGCTGTTCTCGTGTTTATTAAGAACAAACAATAGCTACACTTGAATAGGTACCGAACTGTATGCTTATAGGTACTGTACTCATTCAATCGATTACAATTTTTACCGCCTTTTGGTAGAAATCAAGAAATTAGGCAGACATCCTCAATAATAAAAAAATCATGGGGGAGCAAACATCTACAAGAGTTCTCATAACGTCATTCCAAAATTTATGGCTTTTGGGGTAATGTAGAAAGATGCATCCTGACACGGTCTCACCTCTGCATGTGCACCATCTGAATTTTCACGTGGGAAGACTCGTCTTAACACATCCTTGAAAAAAAATCATAGGGAAACATCCGCCGGAATTTACATGTGGTACCGTAATCCGGGGTGAATTCGAACACGTTTCTAAGGTTTTTTGAAGATAACTTTGCGAAATTAACCTTAAAAAATCTGAAAAAATAATGAAGGTAGCTTAAACCTTCACCTACCGATTACTCAAATTACAAATTTTGTAACTTTTCCGTTTATTTTTTTTCATTTTATTGTTTAGTGTTCGAATTCACCACGCTAGGCGGGGTGAGTTCGAACGCCTATTTATTTGCAGGAATAATCAAAGTAAGGTTTATGTATGGGTGAAATCGAACAGCATTTTTCAAAAAATATAAATTTTGACCAATAATAAATAAGAAATCTTAAAAAAATTGAGAAAAATCTGCCTGCAGATAATTATAAAAAATATAAAAATATAAGAAAAAATTCAAAAAATATAAAGAAACTTGAACAAATCCTCTCGTTAACAGATTTATTTTTTATTTTTGGTGTGCGCCGTTCAAGTTTATTCAATTTTAGTGTTTTCTGGAAGTTGTCTGAAGATATAACGGTTCCTCCTTAGAAGTTGAGGCTGTTTCAGCTTCGAAATTACATCCTCAACGTTAACTACAGTCTCGTCTTTGACGTCGGGGTAAAAGAAATAGCTCTCCACTTTTCCAGTCACACATTTTTTTTGGCGCATAAAATTCACAAGAAGCAAATTATCGTCCAATACCAAAGTTATTAGGCCAATATAGAACTTGAAATTATCCTTTGGACACTTGAATTTGACTAGAATATAGTCATCAGCAGCAGCATTGAAGATGAATTTAGGAATATCACAGGCACTTCCGTTTTGGTGGTTGTCAAGGGCGACGTTACTGACTTCGTCTTCCGATATCCCTACTTCTGATTCAATCCCTTTTTCTGATTCAATCTCGTCTTCCAATTCGACCTCGTCTTCTGTTTCTGAGCTGAGCTGAGCTGACGACCTGGTGCGACTGGTGCTTGGGAGAGTCATGTCTGTCGAAGAAATTCCTTTACCTGCAGGAACTTCGAGCTTCTTGCCTCTTTTTTTCACTGTTTGGTTCTGCATAGTGCGAGACTCTCGCAGGAAATTGACAAAAGTTTTGCTCCAGTGTACATCAGCTTGCGCTCTATTAACAGCATCGAGTTCTTCTTCTGGAGTAAATTTGGGTAACTTACTCACCACAATATTTTTGTCCAGAGGCACAATGCCGCAGGCTTCAAAGCCGGAGAGAATGTTTTGCTCAGATCTAGTGCCGCATTCATCTAGGGCTCTTTTCAGCAGAGCAGGAAACTCAGGTTTGGGAATAACACCCCGATTTTTTGTTTTCCATTCTGTTAAAACTTTCCGCCAAGTTTTCTTGAATGGACCGAAGAAAGATACATCCAACGGTTGTAAGATGTGTGTTGCATTTGGTGGGAGCAAGATGAAGGCAATGTTGTGTTTCTCGCACTGGGCGATGACATCAATCGAAACATGGCTGGACAGGTTGTCCCCAATCAAGGCTTTTTTCCCCTGGCACCGATTGAAATAAGGCAGAGCGATTTCCTGAAACCAGTTCTCAAAAATTGGTCCGTCAAACCACCCACTTTTAGATCTGTTGTAAATGGTTCCCGGTGGCCCGTTTTCGATCCAGGTTGGATACAGGTGGACAGCTTTATAAACAACATACGGGGGTAGTAACACCCCAGAGCCACTAGCTGCTACCATTATGGAGGTGCTAGATTTACTAGAATCGATTATTCTATCTACTCGTTTGGAACCTCTCTTACAAATCACTTTCGCTCTTCCTGGATCATCTGAGACGTTGGTCTCATCGTAATTCACTATGTTGCAAGCCGGCACACCTTGTAGGCTCTCCTCCAAATGGTCAAAATAATCAACGATTACCTGGGGTGACAATTCCGCTCTGCATCTCTTGATATTTTGTGATAATCTTTCTGTAAGATTTCTATGCCTTTTCATGAAATGGAAAAAACATTCTACGCCAGGGAGATTATCTTTAAAGCACCTCAATCTTTTCCCTTTTCGGTCGAGATATTGCTTTACCAGTAAACGTATATCAAATCGTGTTAATGGAAATCCCCACTCTGCAGCCTTCTTAATTCCTTTTGCCAAATTTTTCTCCTCCTCCTTGGTCAACGCAGTCTGTCCTCCAGGAGTTGACGGATGATTGCCTTTGATGATACACGCGCTTCTTCTTTTTCAATCTCTTCGTCTATAAGTAGGGGATATAAGGGCGCGGAGTCAGGAGTGGGGGGAGCAACCTTGACCTTGACGGGTCATTCACCTGACCTTGACAGGTCATTCACCTTGACGGGTCATTCACCTGACCTTGACAGGTCATTCAGCTCAAAAGGTCGTTCTCCTTAACCTTGACAGAGGTCATTCATCTCAACCTTGACCGACCATTGACCTTCAACAGGTTTATCCACCTTGACCGGCCATTGACTCTTCGAGAGGTCGTTGACCGTGATCAGCCATTGACTCTTCAAGAAGTCATTTACCTTGACCGCTCAACCACTTTGATATCCTCTCAACCTTGAGAGCTCATTAACCTCGGTCTCAATAACTCATTCACACCTCGACAGATCATGGTGCGGGTCTATATAAGCTCAAATCAGCTTAGTTTGTTTAGGACAAATATAACATACTATAAATAATACATAATAAAGACAAATATTACTTTCAAATAAATTTTATTATCGCAATAAGTATAGTGAAATTATAATATATATTCTTTTATTGCTGCTGCTGCCCCGTATATTTTAGTATCTGGAACCAATAATAATATAATGAGTGTGATCACAATTATATATAATGTCTAATAACAACAAAAGTAAATAGTTCTAGTAAGTACCTTCCAGCTTCCCACTTTGCATGGATCCCCCGCTGTTCTTCCCGCCACCGTTTCTTTGTGCTTTTGTAAGCCCGGGAGGTTGCGTTTTTATGATATGTGGTGGCGGATTTGGGATGTAAGTGGGAGCATCACACGTATCCCAGTTTTCTTCTTCTTTTTGCTGCGTAACTGCTGCTGATCCTACCGATGCTGCTGCTGCTGGTACCACTGGTGGTATATTCATAGTATCTGGAATCAATGATGATTAGTTTTATGTGAAAACTAAATAACTCCATGCTTGCAGTGGAATTGCAGTAGGTACTTATAGGTTATTGAAGTTATATATATATATTCCTTATCAATTTTAACAAATTACCTCACATTTTACAAATATTTATTCAACCCTGTTGTACAAGCTCCGTTGATGCTACCAAAACCGATCGGTAATACAAAATTAAACAAACTGCGGAATAACTAAAAGAACTTCAATAAGCAATAATAAATAATAATGACAGAAGTAATTTTATAAGTACCTTCAACCCATTTTGCATGGATCTCTCTCTGTTCCTCCCACCACCGTTTCTTTTGTGTTTTCGTGAGCCCGGGTGGCTGTGTTCTGATGATATAGCTGGGTGGATTCGGGATATATGTTGTGCAATCACATTCATTCCAACTTTCTTCTGCTTGAACTGACGACGCCATTACAAGTTACTAATTTCACTGTTTCAGGTAAACTGAGGTGTGGGACTATGGTGCTCGCAGGTAATTAAATCTCGAAGAAAATGTTTTTGCACAAACACTGCAGTGGTCTGGTGAAAGCTCGTCAGTGAAGTTCGTCTGTAATGTAATGTGTTCAATCTTGAGATTAGTTTTTCCTCAATTTTTGAGTTTCAAGAGTTCCGCGTTTTGTAAATAAATTACCATATTTAATTGTTTGACCTGCCTCTCCAAATTTCGTAAGTATCTTAAATTTTGTGCTCTTGCTTTCGAAATGTTCAAAATTTTATTTAAATTAGCCGTTTGCCGTCTTTCCTCCGCTTCAACGCATTGCACCAAAAGATCATCATCCTCATCATCCATGGAAATTAAAATTTGATTAACAATTGATGATGAGGGTTCCACTCGCGTTTCCCATCTCTCCTCCGATTCAGCGTTTTGACTCTCTTTAGTAGAAATTAAATTTTGGTTAATTGGTGATTCAATTTGTATTTCTTTGAAAAAATCTAAATCGAAATCGATATCTTTAATATCACACCCAATTGCTTCCGACGGTTGAAGCAATTGGTTAATTGGGATATTTTCAAACCCTTGAGAATCCGGAATGTCAGTCAAGTCAATCACGTCTTCGTTCGTTTTTTCAAGCACCAGTCCAAATGGACTGGGCTTTCCCCAATTCTCAAGGTATTGTTTTAGCATTGAAGCGTCTGACGGGGCAGGAAAAACATAATGGCTTAAGATTTTTACCTTGTTTCGTCGTTGTTCGTTAGAGCTTTCACCATTTTCACTATTAGTATTATTCATTTTTATGAATGCACAAACAACAACACACACGTAGATCTGCTTTGAAGCGCAGTGCTGGAGGTAATGATGCTTCCAAGGAGCATGTCTTCTTATGAAGACGGCTTCTCCCACCTCCTTCAGGATTGAATGAACTTTGAAGGCTAAGCTGAAACCTGCTGAGACAAGAGTTCTGGATGTACTTAAGAGAGGTTATTTGAATTCAAACAGCTTTTTTCAAGGTTAGACCACACTCGACCGAGACGAAGGGTGAATATACTTTAGATAGGTTATTTAAATTCAAACAGCTTTTCAAGGTTAGACCAGGCTCGAGCGAGGCGAGACAGGGAGAGATATGGTGAGATAGATTGGACAGGTTATTTCAATTAAAACGCTTATTTAAAAAAATATGATTTATTTAAACTTTATATTACAAGATTCTTTTTATTAATCCAAGATGGTTCCTTTATTCCTAACCACTTCACAAAAATATCAGGTCCTTTGCGTTGAAGAATGCGTTCAACTAAATATGCGTCTGGATGTTTCACTAATTGAAGTTCTGATGAGTAAAATCCTCCTAATATTTCTTCATCCTTCTCGTCTTTCAACATATAGTGTCGGGGGTTAGTCTCCTTAATCTTAACAACAGTGAATATTTCATTAGACCAGTTTGGACGATATCCGTAGGGGTCGATATCCAACTGAGTGCCAGGTCCAAGGTACTGATATCCTGGGATGTGAAGTTCGAATGGTAGCTTGTTTATTATCTCGTTCACTAAACCATCTCCTTCAACACGCGACATTGCACTGTTACTGGTTGTTGATAATATAAGGATTTATTCACCCCCACTTCTAAGCTTCATCTTGTGATAATCGAAGAACCATGAGAATAATGATGTTAATCTTTTGAATGGGGGAATATAAATAAATACTAAATCCATTTCGTTTCAATTTATTTTAGAGCATAGATTTTAATACAATTTATGAAGTATAATTAGATCATTAGATAGATATGGTTTTAACATGTATAAATATTTTCTATAACTATCGCAGTTGAACTGCTCACAAAGATATTCTATTCTTATTCTAGATTTAAGATAAGCAAAACATAAATTATAACCTAAACTATCAACTATCAATGCATTTTGTTTGTTGAGGCTGTGAGATGCGTTAAATGATAGATATTCGCATTCTTCACTTATATTAGTCACAACTCTTCTTAAATTGTCTACTGAAATTTTAGGTTTTCATAGTCCATGTACTACAACTGGACAGTGATGTAACATGAACAATGAACAATTTGCATTCTCAGAATTAGTTTGCAACAAAGGAGTCAACACACAGTATATATTTGAAATTAAATCACCACTCAGCTTTCTCACGCCTCTTAGCAAGTCGAAGTAGAAATTTTTAAATTCCTACCTATTTTAAATAGCTCTGGCTAAACTTCGCCCTATAAATAAAGGCCTTTATTATTATTATTATTATTAATTCCTGATGTTTGAGGATGTTCAATCGATTGCTGATGATTTCACATATTATATGCAAAGACCGAATGGGAGGCAAGAGAACTGATAATATTTGCCGAGCAGCTCGAATCTAAGGAATTTCTTGTAATTTTTGTGCATTGGTACAAGAAAAAAAGCATCCTTGAGGTCTATGGAGGCCATGAAAGTGTTGTGGTCAATCAGATTAACAGCTGTTCTTATATCTTCCATTTTAAAGTGTTTTGTAGCAACAAACTCGTTAAGAAATTTTAAATTTATAATAAATCTTTTGCCTCCGTTGGGCTTTGGCACTAAAAATACGTTGGAAAGAAACTGGCCATGGTTCAAGTAGTCGATTGGCTTATTCTGTTCAGAAAATGACGCTTAAAATGAGAGTGTCTAAGTCAGTCGATCGCAACTACAGACCTCAGACCGGAAGTCCTTACATTGAATAAAATAACATTCAAAAACAGAAAAGAAAATCACTGATCATCTTTGGCATCCGGCATTGTGGTGACCCGCACGAACTCCGGAATGCCTCCCTGGTGAAAAAACTTTCTTTTGGTCTGGCCAGCGACCACACAAATAGGATTAATTTATCAAAAAATGCAGCTTTTGTGTTCCAGTTGTAACCGTTCATAGCGTCTTTCATGTGATCACATAGTTCTTTTGCAGCTGAAGCACTCAGAAGTAAACAACACAAAACTGTATGGTAGATACCAAACTATCTTCTTTATATCGTGCTGTGGTTGGTTTCTCTGCAGTTATTCGAACTACACGTACAGAGACGTTCAAAATGGACTTGACAACGGTGCATGAGTGGATTGATCGTTTCGTAATCAATCAAGCCCAAATGAACATTATTGACGCCCACATCCTTCACTTGATCTATCCTCGATCAGGACATTCAGAAATTCTTTCGTCTGGTTGCTCTTCATGTGGGCAATATCGAACCCATCAAGATGTCTTTCGAGAAACAGCACCTTAGAAGTGGTCAGCTTAAAAACTAGTCTAGGGTTATCCTCATGCTAAGGTTCTAAAACTTAGTTGAACTATCATGCAGAAAGATAATATAATGATAATGAATATAATAGAACAACTCTAACTACTTACTTCCACTATAAGAATGTCTTGAGGCTTCTGACACATGGATGGGGAC
The DNA here is from genome assembly GCA_949128115.1 of Anaspis maculata. Lineage (NCBI taxonomy): Eukaryota > Metazoa > Arthropoda > Insecta > Coleoptera > Scraptiidae > Anaspis > Anaspis maculata. The sequence goes on from OX421961.1 coordinate 5,061,135, forward strand.
GTAAGTTATGTCCAGGTCCTCAGATAATTTTCCAAAAAGTTGAATCGGACTAAAAGCGCTATATCTACACTACATAGTGCATGAATAGAATTAACGGTGTAATAAAAAAAACGGTGACATCTTCTACCCCTCAGTTGGTTTTTTACGTAGGTGTTTGGAAGTAACACTGTGATTGTTTATACGGCGAAACCTCACCCACGTATCAACTCTAGTAGTTTTTTTCATCACAACATGTAATCCTACAGGTATATCAATTCTTGAAGTGTGATTCCTTTCAAACAAAAAAAAGATATTCCTTATGGCAACCATCAAACTATTGTCGGGAAGGGTTTAGGTTGACCCTTCCTGACTTTCTTGGGGGCTGGTGATTGCAAACAGGGTGGAAGGTTTGGAAGAGAACACGGTGAAGTTTTACATCGTTTTATTAACACACATTTTAATTTCACACCGACACCCGAGACGACATGAAGGTAAGCCCGAACACAATCCGTATAACAATAAAATGATAATAAAATGAACAATTAATTATTAATTTAGACGCCGACGGGCATAGCGGCCCGCCGCAATTACAAAAATGAATTCGATGAAGAGCTATGGATACTTCTAAATTTATAGGCAACGGGAGACATCGTAGACCAATCAGATTGATGCCCGTTTCCTGGTGCTGGTGAACTTAGTACTACACGAGACATAAACTGCAAAGCGCATCGTTTGCAGTATCAGCATTTCCTGTGACACCTCGTTCTTTTTGCTGAAGACGATTAATGATTTATTATAATTTATACCTAATAAAATAATTCGTACTTAAGGGATGAGCCTTTCCCCTATGGCACTTCCGTCATATTCTTGACACTATATTGCAGTTAAGCGATATCATTTCTCATACACATTATCTCTACACAGGAACCTAAATCCTGGATTACAATTTGAACTTTAGCGACATAGTGATTGGAAATCACCGCGGGTTATATCCTATTACTCATTTCAGCAAACAAAACTCGTTATACTGTGGGGGAGGTGAACTTGAGAGAACTTTTTTTCACCAGTGAGAGCATGTACCCTATATGAACTATCAACGGAGTATGCGGAAGGGTTTTTCAGTGATACAACATAACGTTTAGGATTGCTAACGTATGATCCGAAAGTTTTGGGAACTTTTTTTGGATAGTCTTCATTTTCGTACTTCATATTGCAAAAACTAGCATCATATATAACAACAACAAATTCATATTCAACATAATGAAAATGGGTCATTATCTTCGATGGGTCTCGGTTTTCTCCTACCATGTTCGAGAATTCTCTGGACAACAGCAGGATTAATTTCTCAGAGCTCCAGCCTCCCAATCTACCGCAAGCTTGACCAATATAAGATTTATTATAGGATAATAATAAATGGCTATACATAGAGCACTGCAGAGAACTTTTTTTCAGGTTTTCTCTAACGAATGCTGAATAACATTTTCTGATATAGTCAGGTATACAATCCTTTCACTTCATTGATAACATTTCCAGTTCAAGTTTACATATCTTCAACAACTCTCCACATGTGTGTTGTGATATCATCTGTTTTTAACACATTTTCTCTAACGCATACCAAAAAAACACAATACTCTGTATAGTTAGGTGTGAAATTCTTTTATTCCTAAGTACTAAACACTAAGAAATCCTAAAAATACATTACAATGATAACTACTAAATATACACTACACTACTAATGAGATTTGGGCTCTGTTACATGGCATCAGGCTGAAAACAAAGATTATAGTTAGAAGGAGAACTCAACCTCTTCGACAACTTCATTCTATACCTCCTTCACCCGAAACCACACAATACGTGATTCAACTTCCAACACGGCACTCACGGTGCCCCCCTGCACCTTGATGTGTTGCAGTACCACCTTGAATTTCTCAGGGTGGCCCACAACATCAAAGGCGATTGGTGGCGTTGTGTCCCCGATTTGTATATAGGCATACTGGAAACAAAACACAACGAGTTTAGAAATATGCATTGGTGAAATCTTGTGAAGGTTAACACTAACAAAACTTTATTTTCAGTGTAATATTCAGATGTGCATTACCTTTGTATGAGACTGCACAGCAACAGACTGCATACTAAAGTTTTGAAAACGTTTAGATATTGGGTGATAGTTAGAGAGTGGATTTATAATTTGTATACAGTAAAAATTAATCATTCAGAGAATCACATACAGCCTCATAGTTACTCTATTTGTTACATAGAACTAGATATTTGCCAAGATTTCAATCATTTTATCTAGATGTATCAAAAACAAAAAAAATCACGGATTTTTTTGAATTTTAAGAAAAAAAAAAAATGTAATAGTTTTTTTTGTTTTGTTTTTTGTTTTTATTTCATTTTTTGTAATTTTTTTGATTATATGAGGTCTTAATTGCTAAAAGGGGCCAACCATTTCAGATCCTCATCTGCCTGACAGCCAATATTAGTTGACCAGATTCCTCAGCTGAACAATGACTGCTTGAAGATGACTGTCATTGGCTCTCCGGGTCTCTATGATACCCTCACTGATGGCTGCAGTAGTGGTGATGTCAGCAATCAATACTCGATGATGGGTGACTCCTATGTTCTCACAGAATGTCACCCTGGCAGGCTGAGGGGTTCCTGCAGACCTGTATGATGCAGCATAATAAGAGAACATCTGATCGAGAGGGGTGTAGTCCATTTTCTTGCTGTGGATGACCTCGTCAGCGAGAATGTGGCCGAGGAATAAAATCGCATGAAGATTAGCCTCACCAGAGACGATCAAACTCTTTGGCACCATCGCATCAAAGAAGGTGCATGTGAGTGCCCTCGAGACCCTAGTTGCTGCAGGGAATCCTAGCTCTGTCAATGAGAACAATGCTTTCCCATGATTGTGGTGGTAGAGCATGTTAATCTTGCTCGGGAAGCAGGCCACTATTCTTGGAATAGTCACAACATCTGGGCCCAGGGACTTGTTTGCGTCATGGACTGTTGTGTCAATCTCATACTTAGCCTTGAGCCATCCTAGGATGTCACTAAGCTCTTTGTGAGATTTGTCCGTCACTTTGGACCAGGATGAACCTCTCGTTGCGAAGACAAAAATGAGAAATCCAATGTCTGTGGCCATTGTCTCATGATTGGAGTAGGTGAAGGTGCGATCTAAACCGTTTATACTCATCACCTTAGACACTGACTCTCTAGTTCCGTTATCGACATAGGCTTTGGAACTCCTTATCATGAGTTTTATCAGGTGCTTTATGTCAAAGCCCTGATACAGCATAAGCTGGCTAAACATTTCGGCTTCTTGTGCCGCAAAGGTTAGGGCTCCAGCTTCAAATCGGCTATCTCCGTCGATCCATCCTGCGATCTCAGGGTCCTCCCTCAACCAGGCAACAATTTAATCGTAGGCAGACATATCGAAGAAAGTCCTTACCCTTCTTTTTACTATTTCGTAAAGACTGTCCGTGATTAACGCAATATGCAAGTCCTAAGGAAAGTGTTTCCCTTTGCAATCACCACTCCACAACTGCTCAAAACCACTTCTTTTGCTCTGGCTCTCTTGCTACACGATTCTGTACAATGTCCTGAATTTCTGTTTGCTCGACACTGTGTAATAGTTGTTTTCCCTTCAATTCTTCGAGTTGTTTGGCTGGTTTCACATATCGATGGTTAAATTTTCGATATTTTTGCAACCCATAGTGCATATTGCAGGATTTGAACATTTTTACCACACTGTTAAGCACAAAGAAACCATACATTCTAAGCTTTTTTTTTACCACATATAAATCCTCTCCCTAGTGATAAGTTTACACCACCTATAGGAATATCTTTCTACAAAATATAATGTGTGTGACTTACAGTAGCCTTCCCGACTGGATCCAGCTCTGCTATACATTCTTCCAAAACGTGATAGACATTGCATCCTAGAACATACAACAACACCATAATGTATTACATTTAGTTGTATTACACTTATTTATCAACGCTTACCCTTCTGTTGTTCCTGAGTTGTCGCCATACTTGAACAATTTAACTGTGGAATACCTCCTACCGATGTTATATATTACCCCTTCTCTAACCCAAATTCTAAAACAAAAAACACAAACATAATTTTTGCCACCGGTTGACTTTTTGCAAACGTTTACTCACATGATGTTCTCAAGTAGGGGTTTTAAGTGTCCTGGTTATGCACATGTTGTATACATATCTGCTTAGATTTTTCTGCATACGTGTTTAGAGTTATCTGATTTGAAGAGTGATTAGTTTGAAAAAAAAAATATTTTCTATTGTTGAATCTCTACACCATACATACACAGTTATACTTGTTTTAAAAGCGTTTCTAACTTAAACAGCGAGGTTTCCATGCATGCAATCTGTTTTTTCATTAGCTCTAGCTTATGTTTTAGCTGTTGTTTAGAGCCGCCTGTCTAACTGGGACGGCTGTCCAAGTTACGTCCATGGCATCATATTTAAATGGTTCCGGGGTCTCGCTGTTTAATTTGTTTGTGCCAATAGACACAAAAACATCCAGTGGAACGGTCAATATTTTCCCATCTGGCACTTTCCATGTTGGTTTCACTATCTTAGTTGTAATTGTTGCTGCTGGGTCGAATCTTCTTATGAATTTAAATACTATGGGGTCAATTTTGTATGCGTGTGATTCTACAGATATACCAATGCAAAGTAATCTTGTTAGTGAAGCCACCTCTTTGAAAGATTCACTAGCATGTTTTAGGCTTTTAGCTATAGCAGCTATGGATGAGGAATCTTGTATTGTTGGTCCACGTAGATTGGTCAATAGAGCGGTTGTAGGGTTGGAATCAGTCAATCTCTCATTTATGGAAGTGAAATACGGTGTCATTGGTGGGTCAACTCCGAAATCTATCCTTTTCCGCCATCTTGTCACAGTTGCAGAACGTACTGGGATACAGTCGGAATAATAATAGTAACCCGCTGTCTTTGTAGGTTCTGGGTCGCTTGGTTGGTGAGTCGTGTTTTTGATGTCTTTGCATATATCCATGCTACGTGTTATCATTGTTGGGATTTGCTCGTAAGATGTGCTAGATGATGATGTGCTTTCTGATGCGAGTGTCTCTTCCGCAGCCAAAGATAAAAGTTGGCTCAGGCGTTCTCTTGCTCCTGTTCGTCTTACGAGCTCTTGGGTGGGCATCAGCATGACAGTTGCACCTTTCTTTATCTCTTTCATGTCACGCGAAGTCAACCCACCCATGCATGCTGTCATTATTTTGGTTATGTCACTTTCGATGTAGTACTGGTCACTGAGGCTGGCATTTGAAGATGTGGTCTGGCCGACGCCGTGTTGCTTTTCTCTGTGACACATCGCCACTAGTATGCTCCGCGTTGTGCAATTGTATGTTGTGTAACTCTGGGAACGGGAGCCAGACATGCTGGCATTATCTTGTCTCGCTAAGCATTGTTCTATTGGAGCACAGTTGTTTCCAACTTCGTGCACCGGTTGCATTTGCCATCCCAAAGTGTTTTTTACGTTTGTCAAATCTGTGAAAAATCTTGGGTCTATTAGGGTAGTATTCCCATTGTCAGTACCCTGTTGGGCTGCCCCATCATTGGGATCAGCCATGTCTGTCAGGTTAGGCTATTCGCGATCTGGCACTATACTGTGTCAGCTCTTGAACGGGTATTAGCGATCATACAATCTCCCCTACGCCAGTTTTTGGGCTTGCTGCCCCGTGTTTACCGCCACGGGGTCGTGTACGCCCTGTACACTAACTGCGGTTCCGGAATCCGGGCTAGCCTCTGTCCGAAAGAGGTTACCGAATCTGACCGGGGTCTAGATCCCTGCTTCCAGGGACCGAAAATGGGCGACCACCTCCATTTCCCCCACGTTGGGCGCCACTTGTTAGCATAGGCTCATCCTGCTGGTGGCGGCCAGACCAATCAGCTGTTCGTTGGCCTTGACAGTCACACTAGACCCAGCAAGACAGTGATTGGGGTGAAGGGGTAATGCATAGAGGGTAATGTGATTATACCAAAAAGAAAGCAGTAAGTAACAGAACCACAGACGCTTTGTTGGAAGGGTGTATTATTCGCCAATAGTTTGTAGGTATTCAACAATACGAATCGAATGGATACTACTATGCCGTTGTGTGTAAAACAACAACATAAGACTGCAGGGGGGACCGCTAATTTTTGACGCTGAGGTTACTCGTGCAATTTTCCCCTGGTCGCATAACCCAGGAGCTGTGGTAGTGGGGTGGTTTGACGTCGATGTCAAGGTGTCAGGTGAGTTAATAAAGCGGGTCGTAGGGCCTAAACTAATTGAGCTCAATTAACCTAGATACGACGATTAACACGCAACAAAATAACATGGAACAACACCACCGCAACGTCCGTTGCATTCGGGGGAAAACTCACGCCTCCGATGCAAGCTGGTGCCCCTTGCCGTCCACTGGGTCGCTACGTAGATGGTGTCGGCGTTGGCGGAGATGGAACGTGGCCGTGGGCGCTACCGGTGTTGGAGGAGTCAGCCTCAGGTGGTCGTGGTGGATTTGGACTCCTTGCCGTCGCGAGAAAAAAAGACACCAGCCCGGCTGTCTATTGTGGTAGAGATTGGGTTCGTGTGGCGGACGACACAGAACCAAATCCAAGCCTGGGGAATCGACTTCCTGGCTCGGCTACCTAAGGTTGTCGATGTGGCCGAGTCTTCAAAACGTGGGTAATATAGGCCCCAGGGTAAAACCAGAAGCCTAACAAAATATGGAGGGACAACAATTAGGGGGAACAACACACAGAGCGGCATGGGACATACCCTTGATGTTGGCGGGCTTCGTAAACGTGGGTGGACGAACAATCTTTCTTGCCTCAAGAATTAGTGCTGGTCTTCGCGGAAGACGTGGAGCACTACACACCAGCACAGACGACGAGAGAAACGGAGAAAATGTCGAATTGCCGTACTTGGGCTTGGAAAAGCGTTTCCACTTCTTAGGATGGCAAGATGGCTACCAAGAAGAAAATTGTTATCACTATCCCTTTTTTTCCTTCTTCTAGATTTCTCTAGAGATCACGTGGGCCTTCACGTCATCAAGGTAAACAAACCCCTAACCAAGAAGGTAGACAACGAAGATTTAGAAGAAAATGCGGAAAGTGAAAAGAGAAAGTATTGTGAAGCGAAGAGTGAAAATTATTAATAAAGACGAGTCCCAGCCGGAGAAACTGTGTGTTGTTATCGGGTAATTTTCTGTATAACAGTGTCATTGAAGGCGTTTCTTATCATTTCCCCCTTTTGCAACAATTGCTGATTTCAGAAAAACATTGAGGCGGGGCTGCCGATGAGGTAAATGTTCCTGTTGTACCCCTCTATTCTGTAGTATTTATTGTGTCGTTGGGATGGCACTGCTCCATGTTTAATCCCTCTTATTGTTGAACGCAGCCTCGCCCAGTTGTCGGCAGTCGAAAGCAGAAGGCTGGATGTCATCTTCCCATAGCTGCTGCAAATTTTCGAGTACCATAACGCCTTATTCAGCTGTTGCACAGTTTGATGCCTCGTCTCTTTCTCAAATTTTCACAGAATCACGGTGCTAATCTTGTCGTTCTTCTTTCCTGAGCGGGGTTCAATATCCTCCTCCTTCCTCCACCATAGCGCTACTGGATAACTCCCCGTTTCCGAATGCCCAAAAAAGGCCCGGCTAATTGCAGAGTGAGAAACGTTGAATATCCGAAAAATTCCCCCCCGCTGGACATCCCGTCTCGGTATAGTCAGTCTCAAGATGTGTTGAAGCTCTGCTTCGGAGAGACGTCTCGCGAATAAGTGATTGTGTTCATTGACAATCATTCCGCATTCTGGATTACCATTAAGAAATTCGAGGTTCAAGTAATCGATTGGCTCATTCTGTTCAGAAAATGACGCTTAAAATGAGAGTGTCTAAGTCAATCGATCACAACTACAGACCTCAGACCGGAAGTCTTTACATTGAAAAAAATATCATTCAAAAATAGAAAGGAAAATCACGGATCATCTTTGGCATTCGCCATTGAGGTGTGACCTACACGAACTCCGGAATTCCTCTCTGGTAAAAAAACTTTTTCGGTCTGGTCAGCGACCGGTCACAACGTTCAGGATTGCTTGTATGATGATATAGTTCTAGGATGGTTATACACACTGGTTATACACATCATTGCAGAGAACTTTTTTTGTGTTGGGTTTTCTCTAGCGAATGTGGAATAACATTTCTAGATATAGTCAGGTATACAATCCTTTTACTTCTTTGATAACATTCACAGTTCAAGTTTGAATATCTTGAAAAGTTCTCCACATGTGTTGTGATATCATCTGTTTCATAAGACGCTTTCTCTAACGTATACAGAAAAAACATTTCTCTGTATAGTTAGGTGTAAAATCCTTCTATTTCAATACAATAAAATACAATAAAATACAATACACTACAATACACTACAATACACTACGGTGAGCTTTCTCTGCTACACTATGTGGCATCAGGCTGAAAACAAAGATTATAGTTGGAGAGAGAACTCTACCTCTTTCACAACTTTACTCTATACCTCTTTCACCCGAAACCACTCAATGTGGGAGTCGACTTCCAACACGGCACTGACTCTATCCCCCTCCACGAGGATGAGCCGCCGATCATTTTGGTCTGCCGACGACTCCCAGTTCCACCTGCCCCCTTGTCCTCCCCGACCACCTCTGGCGGTGTGGCTCATGCTGACCTGTGATGAATTAAAGAAAATTTTAGTTTCTTACATTGTGATCTTCACTCCATTAACTTACGATGCCGGTCGAAGAGTGGCGGCGGTTATTTGAACAGGCTGGAGGCTGGTGGTGTCGAATGATGCACAGGCTGGCGGTGTCGAATGATACACAGGCTGGCGGTGTCAAATGATACACAGGCTGGCGGTGCCAAATGATACACAGGCTGGCGGTGTCAAATGATTTACAGGCTGGCGGTGTCGAATGATACACAGGCTGGCGGTGCCGAATGATGCTGTCATGAAGTAGTGTATCTATGGGGTTGCCCCCACCACTTTTTCTGATTGAGCGGGGGGCGGGTCTTGGTGTGTTGTGATTTTTCTGATTGGGCGGTGGGCGTGTCTTGGTGTGTTGTGATTGGTCGGTCAGTGGGGGGTGTCGGTGGGCGTGTGTGTTGTGATTGGTCGAGGTCGGGGATTGGTTGATGTCCGCCATTGGTGTGTTGGGATTGGTCGATTAAATAAAAAATGTGATAAGTAAATAGTGTTTTATTTCCCACCTTACAACATAATCAGTTTTTAGTTGATAATGGAGAATGTTTTTCCCGCGACTCGGCATTAGTCCTTTGCAGTGACAGATGGAGATAGGTTTCTCAAATTGGATATATTTTTCGGTATTTTTTGCCCATATTCAAATCTTTCGGTTAACCAATGTGTGCAGTATAAGCATGGGTCATCCTCAAATTCAGTTTCCCCACTACACCTTGGACAAACGAATTTGACTGCGATCGTCATGCTAGAACAAAAACTAACTTTTAAAGATCACATGTTGCAGGTTCAACTCATGCGCATCATGTCAAGAAGCTATCAAGCGTTAGGAAATTTGGAGTTGCGAGAGGAAAGTGTGAACTAAATTATCGGGAAAAAATCTATTCTAAATTATCGGGAAAAATCTATTCACAATTATTTTTTCCATCGGACTTATGTACATAAAATTGTTGAACTTTAAAATGATTAACATTAACATTTGTGGAAATTCTAAGTACAATGTTAATAGCACCTTTTGGAAAAAAAAGTTCTTTTCCTTTTTTACAATTGATTTCCATTCGTCCAAAATATTATCGCATAAATAATTGTTGGTTAAGGTTTTAATGTAGCAATTGAAAAAATTTTGATGTTCAAGGTGTATAATATCGTTTTTAATAATATCGAAAATTACAATCAGCTTTTCAAAAGAATCCTTACAAATATTAATTTTCTCTAAAGTACATTTATTCACAATAGTAAAACACTCATCGAATTCTAAATTTATACAATACATTGTTTTGGTTGAAGATATTGAAATGGTTTCAACAGGATATTTCAATACAAGAAAATTTGTGACTTTTCTTTCTGGTTTCATAAATGATTCCCACTCATCTTGATTAAACACCAAAATGTTCTTATCATCCGACAGACGAAGCTCAATAGACCATGAATTTGTAGGATTGATGCCATAGGCTATGGAAAGGTCTTCGGAAAGTGAAAATTGCTGTTGCGAGATGAGCCCCTTCTAAGAAAGTAAATATTATTAATGATTTAATAAAATATTTAAAAAAAATAGTTACCATTGTGAACTATCCTCGATCGCGGTCATCATACAAGTGATGTAAAATTTAAAGCGTCAACTTTTCGAACATCCGAAAAATTTCTTTTTTGGTTTCGTATGCTTGTATCATGTGGGTTAGTTCAGCAATTTTAGTTTTATGTTGTTTAATGGAATGAATCAGAAGCCTATTTTTAGAAATCAATTTACTTTTATGCGATTTTGATTTTTCATCAAGCGACTCGACAAAAATGTGTCTTGTCATACTGAAATATCTTTTGAAACTAAAAATGTTTTGAAAATGTATTGTGCATTTATATACTTTAGATGAAAAACACTATTATGATTAATTTATGGCTATTGTAAAAAAATAATAAAAAAACAAAATTAAAAGATGTATCTCTTTCGGGTTAGTTGTTTTCTGATTTTGCGTTTTTTAAAGTAATTAAGGGCTTCTTCTACTGAGGATGGAAGATTCTGGGAGGGATTGACTTGCGATGAATTTAATAAGCGGCTGATATATTTATTAATGCGAGTCTGGGTAGCTTTAGGATCGTTTCTACCCTCGGAGATGATCATGAGCTGTTTCTTGCGAGGTATCCATGCTTTTTTACACACCTCGAGATCGAAATCGATAATTCTATAAAAGCAATTTCTGATGATATTTTTCCGACTTGATGTGTAAAAAACCAAATCTATTTTAATCCCCGAAATATGTCCGTTATATAAGGCAAACTCTCCATCGCCATCGCCGTATGCGCAAGATTGTGAAATACATATATCAATTTTGTCTTCAAGTTCATTTCTTAGTTTTTCTATATCACGACCATGTTAAACGGGGACAAAAATGTCGATGTCAGTAAATGAATCGGTGTATTTTAATAAGTATGAAACAAACCCGCCTGACAAAAAGAAATTGTTTGTCGGAAACTTGGACAAAAGCTCGTATAAGTCGCGATAATTTTTCTTTACATTAGCTCTAAATTCTACATCGCTTTCCAGATGATCACAAATGAAACGATTAAGAACTTTCCTAGCACCGGACATTTTGACAAGAAGCAAAAAAAAGGGGAAACTCAATCAAAATGTACCATTGAATTTTCAGAAAATTGAGAAAATGTACAAATAAAAACCATAACTCACCTTATTGGATTGATGTGTGTAGTTTTAACACGAAAGGATCGGGCGCAGCTTCAAGATGAATCTTTAATGAAATAAAAAAAATCCTTGTGAGAACAAATTCTTCAGACGTTAATGTACTGGCCAGGTTTGCCAAACTTCTCGGTAGAAATTTCATCGAATCTAAAAATTTTAATGTAATTGAACCGACGTCGACAGAAAAAGATAAATATTTTTCACTATTGATTGGAATAATTTTGATGTTGTCTGTTTCCAAATTAAAAATTTCATTGTCACCAAATTTTTCAATGATGAAATGGAAATTATAACTACCACCATTGTGAAAATAAACCGGAACAGATCTACTCCTCCTCAACTGCAAATTACACGAGTTGTGTAAAACAAAGCGGAATTTGCCAGTATAGTGATTATGATCGCGGACTTTTACATCGTCTTCTGTAAATGGTTTTTCGCACAGTTCACATACGGTTGTATTATCGAATTTCATTTGTTCCTCGTCACTTATTTCCATCTCTTTTGACTTGCTAAGTAAATTTTCAATGACTTTACACAATGATTTTAATTGTTTCAGAAAATCTTTAACACAATCAACGCCGTGAAATATATAAAATTTGATTAAGGCCGGATTGAATGCACATACGACTTTCATTGCCACCGAATATGGGACGTGGCTTTCATAACGATGCGTGTTGGATTTTAAGGGGACACTTTCGATGTCTTTTTCGAGGGGAGAACAATATGCCTCACAGTCACAATAAATAACAAAATCGATTGGTACTTTGTAAGAAAAATGTTTAAATTCCATGACATTTTGCCCGCTTTTCGGTAGCTTTAAAAGCACGGGCTCATAATTTTCGCAATATGTGTTATGCTCCTCCAATAAATCCTGACTATGATATATGACAAACACCGATCGCAAATAAATTTTTCACATTTATTTTTATTCAATTGTGAACTTATCAATCGGGATAAATCGTGTATCAAGCAAAAATGGTGGTTATCACCGGATTCATTTGAAATGTATAATAAATTGACGTGGACATTTTGCTTTTTTTTCGTAAAATGTAATGGTCCGCAAATTTCCTGACCTTCGTCACTTATACCATACACATTTATCGAAATAGAGTTTAATTTTTCAAATTTGCTTATGTCTTGTAAGCTCATTGGGAAAGTAATTCCGGCTAAATTGAAAATCTCATCGAAATTTTGTGTGTAGCTAGATACATACTCCTTCATCATTTGAACCGGATATAAATGAGCTAGTAGGCAATATATAAAACAAAAATGATCACTTACATTTTTCACATTTATCACAGCATTTTTGCGTTGAATCCAAGCCGGAGTGGGTATATAGAAAGACGCCTGAAGAGGATCTACGATTGCCAGATTTACCGAGAGGAAGTCCATAGATTTCAACGCTTTACCAGATCCTCTAACGCAAAAATCTTCCATTTTCGCTAAGAGTCTGGTGGTGACGTGCTCATCATACAGTTCACTCAGGTTCGAAGCTGAAATGAAAATTGTGTTGAAATAATTTTTTTTTTTTTCAATTTCTTACCTCTTGTGACTAGCCGCATTTTGGAGTTGAAATATATGTCTTCCTCTATTTCTGCATCACCTTTTTTAATAATAAATTTAGTTTTCAATTCTACGTTAAATTTGAAATTTGGTTTTTCTAATAATTTTTCCCTGAGTTTCCCAAGAATAGGATGCTTTGCAGCTTCAAAAAATTCGGTAGGAATTTTATATGTTGTATTTGAAATTCTACCCACAATTATCCTTCTGGCAAACGCAGACTGGCTATCTACCCACTTCAACTGATTCGACTCTTCAGCATGACGTTTGTTTGCTTCCATTCTAAATTACTACTATTCCTCAATATCTATAATAAACTATACTATTCCAATATCACCATTAACCCTATAATAAACTATTCCAATAACACCACTATTACTACGCAATATTTCTCCCAATACCCACACTAAACCTATAATAAACTAATATGCTATTTCAAAACTAATACGCTATTTCAATAACTCTCTTAATAATCCATCCTCTGGCCATCCTCGTTGTCGCTGTCGCTGTCTTGGATTTTCCGCTTTTTGGATGAACCCTGACTACTTCCAGCAGGTTCTTCGAAGGAATACTCCTTAGCTTTCCCGGCAGTTCCTATACAAACATTATTATTCAATTTTATTAAAAAAAATCGAAATTAGAATTACCTTTAAAAATCAAATATGTTGAGGAATCCTTTAGCTGGTCCAAGACCTCTACCATTGGCTCATAGTAACGGGGAGGTAGGATTAGATGCCCCTTTTCGATTTCAACTTTGATCCTCGGGCCGAATTATGTAGGGAATTTCACTATGTTCTTTATAAGATATTTTTTATTTTTTGTTAAGTCGTCGCTACTAATGAATGCAACCAGTTTAGTGGAGGGCTCCGTTGCTCCGTCCTCCCGCAGATCTTTGCGTGCCAGGCAACATAAACCTCCACCGATTCAACTTTTCACGGAATCCAAAATTCCAAAAAAAATTTTTTTTCAATATCTGCTTAGATAATTCATCATTATATATATATATATGGCTTGAAAGTTACTCAAGGAAGTTCTTCCCCGATTATTGAAATTTATGGAACTCCCCATTACAGTTCATACTCGGTAATGCTCGAAGCTCTAATTTCTCGAATGAGTTTATGAATTCACATGGGAATACACCTTCCTGCGTGATAAGCTTGGAATGGGCATCATTCCAGAAATGCTTGCGAACCTTGACACAATTATTATCATCCGTCAAGTTTTGTGTCAATTTATCCAAGGAGCTGGATAAGAACCGGAGCGGATAAATGAACCGCATTTCAAGAGTATATTTCGGCAATCAACCTGATCGACTATGATATGACGCGACAATGAAATGTATGATTCCTTATCAGTCGCAATAGCCCTGATATTCGCACCGTGCTCTGCCTATGCCGTAATTAATGAAGGAGCATCATATTTGCCCAAGTTGACAAATGCACGGTACGAATTTCAGAAATTTGAAATTAAGATTACATACATTGTGCGCAGGACCTCTGTATGCCCCGGAATTATATTATTCATATTTTATACATCTCCGTCGCCATGCAGACGTGCGAGAATCGACCATTTTAACCAGTGATTATCGTTGGGATTCATCACGTTAACAACGGTGTGATTCAGCGCGATGCCTCGAGGCAGCGGGATGCAGCTGGAGGCTGTCAGTGTAGAGAGCCTCCTCAGATTCACTTGATTTATTATTTCAGTATCAGTATCAGTGTTTATTCCGATGTTCCCTCTTCCGTGTAATTAAAGGCGTGTCTTATCATTTCCCCCTTTTGCAACAGTTGCTGATCTGAGAAAAACATTTTAGGCGGGGCTGCCGATGAGGTGAACGTTCCTGTTGTACCCCTCTTTTCTGTAGTATTTATTGTGTCGTTGGGATGGCACTGCTCCATGTTTAATCCCTCTTATTGTTGAACGCAGTCTCCCGAAAGCTTTTTTCAAGTCCAGCCTCGCCCAGTTGTCGGCAGTCGAAAGCAGTAGGCTGGATAACATCTTCCCATAGCTGCTGCAAATTTTCGAGTACCATAACGCCTTATTCAGCTATTGCACAGTTTGATGCCTCGTTTCTTTCTCATATTTTCACAGAATCACGGTGCTAATCTTGTCGTTCTTCTTTCCTGAGCGGGGTTCAATATCCTCCTCCTTCCTCCACCATAGCGCTACTGGATAACTCCCCGTTTCCGAATGCCCAAAAAGGGCCCGGCTAATTGCAGAGTGAGAAACGTTGAATATCCGAAAAATTCCCCCCCGCTGGACATCCCGTCTCGGTATAGTCAGTCTCAAGATGTGTTGAAGCTCTGCTTCGGAGAGACGTCTCGCGAATAAGTGATTGTGTTCATTGACAATCATTCCGCATTCTGGATTACCATTAAAAAATTCGAGGTTCAAGTAATCGATTGGCTCATTCTGTTCAGAAAATGACGCTTAAAATCAGAGTGTCTAAGTCAATCGATCACAACTACAGACCTCAGACCGGAAGTCCTTACATTGAAAAAAATATCATTCAAAAAGAGAAAAGAAAATCACGGATCATCTTTGGTATTCGCCATTGTGGTGTGACCTACACGAACTCCGGAATTCCTCTCTGGTAAAATAACTTTTTCGGTCTGGTCAGCGACCGGTCACAACGTTCAGGATTGCTTGTATGATGATATAGTTCTAGGATGGTTATACACACTGGTCATACACATCATTGCAGAGAACTTTTTTTTGTGTTGGGTTTTCTCTAGCGAATGTGGAATAACATTTATAGATATAGTCAGGTATACAATCCTTTTACTTCTTTGATAACATTCACAGTTCAAGTTTGAATATCTTGAAAAGTTCTCCACATGTGTTGTGATATCATCTGTTTCATAAGACGCTTTCTCTAACGTATACAGAAAAAACATTTCTCTGTATAGTTAGGTGTGAAATCCTTTTATTTCAATACAATAAAATACAATAAAATACAATACACTACAATACACTATGGTGAGCTTCCTCTGCTACACTATGTGGCATCAGGCTGAAAACAAAGATTATAGTTGGAGAGAGAACTCAACCTCTTTCACAACTTTACTCTATACCTCTTCCACCCGAAACCACTCAATGTGGGAGTCGACTTCCAACACGGCACTGACTCTATCCCCCTCCACGAGGATGAGCCGCCGATCATTTTGGTCTGCCGACGACTCCCAGTTCCACCTGCCCCCTTGTCCTCCCCGACCACCTCTGGCGGTGTGGCTCATGCTGACCTGTGATAAATTAAAGAAAATTTTAGTTTCTTACATTGTGATCTTCACTTCATTAACTTACGATGCCGGTCGAGGAGTGGCGGCGGCGATTTGAACAGGCTGGAGGCTGGCGGTGTCGAATGATACACAAGTTGGCGGTGTCGAATGATACACAGGCTGGCGGTGCCGAATGGTACACTGGCTGGCGGTGTCGAATGATACACAAGTTGGCGGTGTCGAATGATACACAGGCTGGCGGTGTCGAATGATACACAGGCTGGCGTTGCCGAATGATACACAGGCTGGCGGTGTCGAATGATACACAGCCTGGCGGTGCCGAATGATACACAGGCTGGCGGTGTCGAGTGATACACAGGCTGGCGGTGGTGTCGAATGATACACAGGCTGGCGGTGTCGAATGATACACAGGCTGGCGGTGTCGAATGATTTACAGGCTGGCGGTGTCGAATGATTTACAGGCTGGCGGTGTCGAATTATACACAGGCTGGCGGTGTCGAATGATACACAGGCTGGCGGTGTCGAATGATACACAGGCTGGCGGTGTCGAATGATACACAGACTAGCGGTGTCGAATGATACACAGGCTGGCGGTGTCGAATGATACACAGGCTGGCGGTGTCGAATGATACACAGGCTGGCGGTGCCGAATGATACACAGGCTGGCGGTGCCGAATGATGCTGTCATGAGATAAATTGAAATAGTCAAATATTCTAATTAAATTATTTTGATGGGTACAGTTTGCTACGTATTGTTGATAGCAATTCGTGTAGATTGTATGTAACTGAGGAATATGTAACCACCTTTGAATATTGGAATCTCTCATAATTTCATTATAACTAGTCACATTTTGATTCATTTTATTCATCATAAATAGTACTACTTCGTCATTTGAATTGATTTTCGTTTTATTTTGAGTTAATTTTTGTTTACGAGGTGTCGAATCAGAACAGAATATATGAGTACGATCGAAGCCCAAAAACATAACTATAGCATCTTTGTCATTGGAAACAATTGATCGTGGATTTTTTTTCAAATAATTTATATATGATGCTACAGATTTTATTTTTTGATGCGAGATTACAGGAGTTAAATGTTATTACTTTTTCGTTATGTACGATTTGCGTTGCTGTAATAGCATCATTTATACGTTTTGTGATGTCATTAATAACAGACTCTTCCCATGGAAAGTTATTAACATAAAAGGTAAAAACATTACCGTTATTTCCCATATCATTACCGTGTGATAATTCTTGAATGGTTATAACAAAACATTGTAAACAAAATATTGAACCGTTTCGACAAATTTCTAGCATTGTGTATATTCAGTGGATCAAAGTCAGGAAAACCGTATTCAACAATTACTTGACCGTTATTGTCGGTATGCGTTCGTGGAAAGTAAACGTTGGAATGCACAATCTCTGGTAACCCACGACCTTTGTATAGAACTGTTTTGTAATAATCGCCGTGGTCCCGTGATGTTATTCCCTGTTCCTTCACATATGCCATTCTAAATCAATAAATATAAATTAATCATCGAATCGTCTTTTTTTCGGTTTAAAATCATCATTGTCGGATGAACGCTTGTTGTAAGAAGTTCTAGCTTCTTCTATTGCAATTTGATCCTTCATGTTGTAGCCGAAATCATCCAATCTCATGCACATTTTTATTATTCTTGTTGGTGATTGGCACCGATTTTCTATGGATGATGGAACGTCGTTTACGGAATGCTATATCTCAAAGTCATCCATGTCGATGTTGGGATGGTCGTCGTCGACATCACGCTCCAGGACAAAACCACTTTTCGGATCGAGGGCAACGTCAGTATCGTTGGCGAGTTGCTCCAATGTACGACCCTTGTACCGACTGACATCTTTATCGCCGATTTTCATGAGGAAGGCAGCGAGCTTAGTCACTTGCAAAGTAAGCTCGGGTTGCCTGTACGTGGCCATGTGAACTTCGAAACTGTGACCCATGAAGCTGGCGATCTGATGTATTTCGTTATCAGTCATTTGGAGCATCTGCGCCAACGTCGCGACCTGACGCCTCAACGCCGTGCCACGCAGTGTCGTTGGATTCATGGCACCACATTTGTCCGCAAAGTTCTTCATTGTGACGGACGGATCGAGATGTTTGGATTTACCAGCCGTACCAAAGAGATAGTTGTTGTCGTCATGTACTCCGGCGGCTGCTCGAAACTGGATAAGCAGATTCAGCTCTCTGAAAAAGTTCATTATTGAATGAGATTTAATAAAAAAAAACTACTGATGGTGCGATTTTGTTACTGTTTACAGTATGACGTGTACAGTGTACCATAGGGCTGCCGGCTACACATAGAAAAATCTGTTTTTATAGGTACCGTACCTACTTGCCTCAATTTTTAAAGAAATTGATAATGTGACTCAACTGGCAGAACTGATATTTTTATTATCTAATAATTTATCATGTTTATTATAACGTATGTGTAATTGCCCCGGAGGAGCCTGCATATTATGTGTACTTAGAGGCGATTTTTCGGGACCCGGATATCGGGGGTATACGACACCTTTGGTGATTCTCCTGTGTACTTAAGCCAAAACGTATTAATGTTGAGCTAGCAGTTCCGTCAATTGTTTGTAGATGTCTCTGCACAAAAATGGCGGGTAAGTTACCTTAATGGCGGGGATGCGTCTGGTGGCATCGGGTGCGTTCGAATGGGTTTCTCTCTGTGGGTACCAGTAAATAAATTAAGTTTTTGTAGGGTTTTAGGGACTTTTTTAGGAAAATAAGAAACATCGTAATTTGTACATCTGTATATCTGTCCGAAATGCTCCCGTAACTTGGAAACTGAGGCGGCACCGGCGCTTTTGGCATGTACCCACCACCTTTGTTGGTGGTACACAGCACAGATAAGGGCATACAGCTTCGGTCAGCGACAAGTGTCAGTTGAAAACTTAATTGTAACAAATCGAGCGAATTTTTAGGTGGAAGTGATGCGCAAGGATAACGACCTTGCCGACCGTACCGTACCCGAGGCCGCAGGCCCCTTGGGGCGTGCCGTGATCTAGATGTAAACTTTTGTAGGTACGATAAACCGCAGCCCCCAGGTTGCCTTCTTTAAAAGCAAACAATAATCGACCAGGTAGGTACTTATCTTATTTGCTTTGGCATAGGTGAACAGAGGTCCTCAATTACTCTAAGAAAAAGGAAGGTGCAAACGAGAAAGGTTAGGCAATGATTCGCGAGGTAGGTGAATCCTATACAGAAGTATTGTGTGAAAGGATCGAGGTACACCTCCGTTTTCGTGACAAATGTATGGGATGGGAAGTGGTGGATATCGTTGAAACCATAAACGAGCTTAAACTACTTCCGAGGAGGGTTAAGAGTGAGGGTGTATGGTGGTGTGGGGTGATGGGGGCTGCACCAACATACCCACTCGTGTGTGAAATAGGTGAATCAGTTCCCAAAAAATGCCTGATTACGAAAAGTGGACACAAAAAAGATTTGTCGCTCACTTGTCCATTTACAGGTAGGTATCGTATCTGGTTTCGAAGCAAGCAGTGAGAACTGACGTCCCCAGATCGCACAAAAGCAAAAAGGTAGGGATTAAAGGTAGGTAAAAAGGAAATTCGTACAAAACACGTATTTCACATAAATTTTTTTTATTAGAAATGAAAGTCATTTAATTGAAATGAAAGCGCCAATTCAACAGGCTTGCCAAGTACAGCAAACCAGCAGACGACATGACTAGGCTTTCAATACGACTTTTCGGAAATTGAGTTAGAACTTCTTTTTTTGTGTCCATCTGGTTTCAACCCTTATAATAGTTACTTGACTGACTTTGGGATTTTTGAATTCAGTAATTTCTTGAAAAAAATCTTGGGACAAATTTATCCCTGCAGTGATATGCAGTGGGATATATCTATCCCAACAGTAAGGAAATGTCATTTTTTCAAAAAGTGTTAACTGTCAGAAATTGGAGATAAGACCAAAATATCACAGGCTGATGATGTCAAAAATAAATCTAAACCAAGAACTGCACTAGTCAAACATATAGAGAAAATTTGTGAGCTTAGAACACTAGGCCCGACTAAATAGACAAGCGCAAAAAATTCTCGGCTTGAATATAAGTTCAAATACGTTTCGAAATAGAACTAAAATAAGCGAAAAAAACGACACAAATGATTGACTTGACAAGCTGATTCAAAGTTTGATAATGCATCATTGCTCAGATAGAGTTACATCAAACTCCCACTGGGTTCTACCTGGTTCCAGGTATGATATGGCGTAAAACAAGCGCTTGCTCAGAATCCACTTAGCCAGAATATGCTTTGCATGGAATTTGCTTAGCTGAGAATCAGCTTTGTTAGAATCCGCTTTGCTCAGGGTCTGCTTCATACCAGAATCCGCTTTGCTGAGAGCTGAGAGTCCATTTTGCTCAGAATCTGCTCTGTAACAGAATTCGCTTTGCTCAGAATCTGCTCCGCAACAGAATTCGCTTTGGTCAGAATCTGCTCCGCAACAGAATCCGCTCTGCTGAGAGTCCGCTTAGCTCAGAATCCGCTCTGTAAGTATCCGCTTTGTTAGAATCCGCTTTGCTCAGAACCTGATTTGCTGAGAATTTGCTTTGTTACAATCCGCTTTGCTTAGAATCCGCTTTGTCAGAATCCGCTTTGCCAGTATCTGCTTTGTCAGAATCCGCTTTGTTCATCAGAATCAGCTCTGCTCATCTACTCGACGACGCAAGAGAAAAAAGGTGAGCACAATACAGTAATCAGTGATAAAACAAACTAAACAAAAAAGAGAAAAAATGACACGAGACTTTCTGATGTCATGTTATGATAACTGATATAATGACTATCATGATAGGGATCGTCCTCGATGTCAGACATAGGCCTTCAGTCAATTCCTGTAACTCCTTAGGTCAAAGTGGCCTTCTAATGCTCCAAAATAGTCAGACTTCACCTTGAGGTTTGATTACTGATGGGACGAAATTGTCCCCCGGCATATTACTGCAGGGACTTTTTTGTCCCACCGTGAATTTTCGACAAAGAAATGTAGCAAAATATCGGAGAGATACTTATCCGATATCTGGGATGTGTAGTCACAGGCAATACAGACAAACTGACATAAAACAGAGGTGGAACTTACACAAAAACTGGAGGAAATAGGTTACACGACTGGTCTTGCTCAGATCCTAGCGTGCACAGGCGAAAGAATAGCTGACAATGGGTTATGTGACGTCGCATTGATGGAGTTTTTGTGACTGATATCCCATGCCAAGGCATGCGGATACCGAATAATCCCGTCCCCGTGTTATTTCAAGCAACGAGTTCAAGTACAGTAATTTTCAAATTATCTTTGGGACGTATATATCCCTGCAGTATTGAAAGGGTTAAAGACGACTAAATGAATACGTAACACATAAAGTGTGACAAAATAAAATGAGACAAATATTGTGGAGAAAAAATGATTGCAAAACAGGCTATCCTTAAGAAGCTGGCCAACAATAAGCCAGCAGATATCGACGAAGGACGCCGAACGTCAAAATAGATGGTCAGTTAGACAGGCTTACAAAGGAAAAAGTTGGCCACAACAAGCCACGGCAGACAACATGCCTCAGACATACATATTCACGACGACGTAAATGAATACAAATTTGTGGAGAAAAAATGATAACGAACAAATTTCAAATTACTATTTGTAAAAAGTACAAAAAAATGAAGAGACTATTTGTAAAAATAAAATAAAAATTAAGAAAAAGAAAACAATTTTGATGTCTGGTCGGCAAAAAAAAAGGCAGGCAGGCAGGCAAAATAACAACAGGCTAATCCTACACAAGCCGGCCCATATGGAACAAGCTAGCAGATATTGCCGTGACAAAGAACCCTAAACATTCGTAAGGGGAATAGGCCAATCGGGCGATTTACCTGAAATTTTGATAATGTAACCCTCGTCGAATGATTAACGCATAACATTGCGCAAATCCTCAAAACTCAACGACTCAGCCAACAGAGGGGGAAGGGCGTAAAATGCAGTTAAGTCACAATAGAAATTTATTGCGATTACTGGCTTCAACCTGTCAGGTTAAACTTGCCACAACATAGAACATCGAAATATTTCAAAGGCCTCTTATTTTTCGAACTATAACATTTCGAAAAATAAACAAAATCCAGGTGGAATTAGACCAAAATGAACGAGAAATTGTGTTGAATATCCGACACGGTATGTTCAAAATATTGCTGTTCAATATTATTCCTTGTGCACACCAATCCCTAAAGTATGACGTTCACCTCCATGAATAATCAATCAACTTGTGCTGTGCGCTATTGGAAGTAAATTGTTTCTTTCTTTGGACAAGTTCAAATGATTTTTTGTTTATTGTAGCATATTGCGTCTTTGAAAGGGTGGCCCACATTCATCCCTCGTGTCCATCGGCCCTTACTGCTATAGCCGGCGGCCCTTATACCCTGGAATTTTTTTCCGTAAATGACAATCTCCCAACAGCGTAGAGCGGAAATTGATTATTTATAAGAGGGTGAAGGTCAAAACTTAGGGGTTGGCACGCAAGCAATAATTGATCAGCAACATTTTGAACATATCGTATCATGAATTCAACAAAATTCATAAGTTTATTTTGGTCGTTATTCTACTTTGAATATTGAAACATTTTCCGAACTGTAAGCGGCGGTTCTGAAATTTTTCATCTGCTCGATGTTATGGTCTACCCCTGGATGGTGAACGGTTAGATTATTTAGGATTTGCGTAAGGATAAATAAGTTTGATCATGTCGATAAGAGCTACAACCTATCAAAATTGGAGCTAAAACCCCCGAGGACCAAATCCCGTAAGGGATGTGCTGGTTCTTTTTCTGCGACACTGTTTTCATCTTCGTCAAGTTTTAGTAATACAAATCACAAATTTGTTTTTGCAATAACCTTTTTGTATTTTTTTTTGTCACCTTGGGTAATGCCACGATTACTTTTGTTTTGCTAGGTACCTTTTAATTTCAAATTGTGACGACCGATCTTGTTGGCTCTGGGTTTCCAATCCGGAGATGGACGCCAAATATATATATATATATATTTACAGGGTGTCAATTAAGAAACTTACAACGCCCGATTTCTCCTGTAACATTTTTTTCTCAAAGACATCCCGAAACAGGTCGATTTTAAATTCGAAGGGGACACCTGATAAGCATGAATTTAATGTTCCTGCTTCATCCCCTAAGGCAGGGTGAATACCCTTTCGAAAAATTTCAATGGAAATAGGGGTCGAGTAATCCATCATTTTAAAGGTATTCCAATTGCCTTTACTTTGGTGCAAAAAGAAATAAAATCTAACCACCCGTTTTCAAGATCTTTAAGCCAGGGTGGGCCACATTTTCAAAAAATTCAAATTGAAATAGAAGTCGAGTAATACATCATTTTGAATGCCTTTCAGCTGTCTTTATTTTAGTGCAAAAAGAAATAAAATCGAACCACCCGTTTTCCAGTTATGATTTTTTTAAATTTAGAAATGTTTGTTTAATTCTTTCGAGTATTAAAAAAATTGTAACTGGGAGACGGGTGGTTTGATTTTATTTCTTATTGCACCAAAATTAAGAGAGCTGAAAGGCCTTCAAAATGATGTATTACTCGACCTCTATTTCAATTTGAATTTTTTGAAAATGTGGCCCACCCTGGCTTAAAGATCTTGAAAACGGGTGGTTAGATTTTATTTCTTTTTGCACCAAAGTAAAGGCAATTGGAATACCTTTAAAATGATGGATTACTCGACCCCTATTTCCATTGAAATTTTTCGAAAGGGTAGTCACCCTGCCTTAGGGGATGAAGCACGAACATTGAATTCATGCTTATCAGGTGTCCCCCTCGAATTTAAAATCGACCTGTTTCGGGAATTCTTTGAGAAAAAAATTTTATAGGAGAAATCGGGCATTGTAAGTTTCTAAATTGACACCCTGTGTGTATATATATATATATATATATATACAGGGTGTATCAATTTTAATCGAGCAAACTTTAATGGTAGATTCTCCTGGTTGTCCTGATTCAGAAGAACCTAAACTGCATGCTTCCTAAGAAAGATACAGGGTGTCAAAGTTGGAAAAAAAGAATTTTTCTTTTGGCATAACATTGAGAAGAGGACTTCGATTCAAACAAAATTTCGTATACATGCCTTAGGTATGCAGGGCAATTTTTTGAAAGTACTATAGATTTCAAAGGATCCACCACTGGCGTGCAATAGGGTCACAACGAAATTAAGAATTTTTTCATTGAAATCATTCTGGAGGAAACCTATTGCACGCAACTGGTTGGTCCTTTGAAATCGATAGAATTTCCAAAAAATTGCGCTACATACCTAAAGCATGTACTTATACGAGATTTTGTTTGAATCGAAGCCCTCTTCTCGATGTTATGCTAAAAGAAGAAATCTTTTTTTCCAACTTTGACACCCTGTATATTTCTTAGGAAGTAAGATAGTGGCATACAATATAGGTTTTTCTGATTCAGGACGACGGGGGGAATCTACCGTTAAAGTTTGCTCGATTTGCACACAGTCGGACAGGCCCGTTGAAAATGCAAGTCAGCAATAATCATTGTTGGCATCAAGTGCCAAAAATGGTAAAAGAATAATAATAATTACAGATAGGTAATTGCAGAACCAAATTGGCAATAATGAAAAATGAAAGTCGACCTAAAATAAGATGAAGACAAAGTCGCAGTGTGTCAACAGGCGGTTTTAAACAGGCGTTAACAGGCATAAATTAGTGGCGACTCGACGTTTCCTTTATGTTTCTCTTGTTGTTGCGATACCGGACCCACATGTACAGATCGCGACCGCCTCGTCCGACGAATAAGGAACTGTGTGCAGCCGCAAGGTCATTGCAAGCCGCCATTTCTGGATTCGTCCCGTTTCGCAGTTCCTCCGCGAAAGTTGACTTTAGAAGGTTCAGCTCCTCGGCACTGTACTGCCGTTTCTTCCTTCTAACCTTACGTCCTGTGTCGATATCGCGTAGAGTTTCTTTGATTGAACGTTTCCTTGGACTCGGCGTCGTCGACTGTTTCCGTGACCTGGGCGTTCCGGACATTCGTTTGCTCGGCGACGGTGTGTGATGTTGGTCACCGACGGCACGGTGTTTTTTCGTTGGCGTGCGATGTTCTGTCGAGGACGGTCTTTTCCGATGGGTGCTCGTCGAAGTCGCCGATTTCACCCGAAGTTCTCGTTGGGCTGCAAAACAACGATATATTAAAACACGGTGTTCCTGGTAGGTGTATAGAAATAGCAAAGTTAGTTTCGAAAGCTTGCCAGAACGGACCAAAACGACGACAATTGACCCATTTCGACTATCATTCGAGGAAAAAACGCGCCAAAATAGCGTGAGGTTTGAAGTTTCTGTTTCGGTTTATTTATGGTAAGAGGCGCAATTTAAGGGCGAGTTCGAATGCGAAGGAAATTACAGCATCGTAAAAAACCGCACAGACTTACTTCGTTCTGCACGTCGCACATCGACTTCCGTTACTTCATCTTCCGGTGTCGCGTCTGCGTTGGGTTCGATGCCGTCGAAGAGTGGATCGACCAGTGCTATAGGCTGATTCTGTAACTCGACGAGAATTTCCGACAGTTGCTTTCCTCTGTATTTGGAGATGTCCGTCTCGTCGACCACCGACAGAAGCCCAGCCCACAGAGTGAGGTGAAAGACTTCCTCGTCTTGTCGATAGAACTGATGGTGCACCTCTTTGGAATGTCCCATGAAGCGGGCCACTTGGTTTATCTGGTTGTCGTCGAGCGCCAGCATCTGCGACATCGTGGCGACTTGTTTCCTCAACAAAGTTCCCCGCAACAGATGTGGGTTAGCGGCTCCGCAGCCGGTGCACATTTTCCTGATGACGGCCGAGGCATCGACGTGCTGCAACGAAGTGGGTGCGGCAAAGAGATACGGGTTGGTGTCGGGTATGCCGGCTTGTCTCCTATACGACACGAACAACTGTAGCCGCTCGACCTGTCGGTCGTCCATAAGGACGTGGAGAATGCGAGAGCGTTTGGCGACCAATGTCATCGTTGAGTACCCGTCGGAAAGCGCCCGCTCCAGCACAGTGAGCGATTTACGTTTGTCCTCAGAAAGCTTCTTTCGCCGCTCGAACATGTTGAGGAGCATGTGGGACACTTCTCCTACTCGTCTCCTGTAAAATAGTGAATTGATTGATAAAAAATTTAAAAAAAGAAACTCGTAATTTGACAGGTGGGTTAACGAGTAGGAAAAAATTCAAAAACGAATAAGTTAACTTTAAAGGGGCGTATCTTCGTTATTAACCGTTTGCTAGGAATGTTTTAATAGTTCACTTTTCCTAAAATGCTTCCTAAACGAGTTACGGGTTCCTACAGATGGATCAATGAGATAGGTTTTCGCTGAATATCTCGGAGGCTGTTTGATGGACTTAAATAAACATTGGCACAATCAATAACTTGGTGTTTGTTCAGACGGCACAAGAATATAAAAAAAAAAATCATCCGTTCATTGTGGTGAGGCGTGGGATAAAAAGTCCCCCAACTTTTCTTGATGCAATTTTTTCAAACTTTGACATGAAATTATGGAATATGAAAACTTTCGACGTGTTTAAAGGTGCATTTTAAACATACCTGTTAAAAACGATCACTCTGGCTGCTTCGGCCTGTCCCAGCTTTGCCCATTGGTTTTGCGAGAACCCGTTGAGGAGCAGGTCTTCGTAGGCAGATTCCGCTTCGCGCTTCAAATGGTTGGAAAACAACTTGACGTCATTGCCATCAGGCAACGTGACCTCTCTGGCGGCCCTTTCGAACAGGCGCGTCCTTCCTGCGCTCGACGAGATGTACATGGCATAGTTGGTGTCGATTAACGTCCTGAATTTCTTCAGGGACATGTATTCTGGACACGTTTCGTTCGTGCCAGGACCGCGTCTGAGATACGCGTCCATGACCGCTTCCACCAACATCGTTATGGAGGATTTCATGACCTGTGCCAGGGCGGGCTTGCTGAAGTTGCCTTCCTCGTTTATGCCGCAAAGGGTGCACGTCGCGTCCATCAGGGCCAAGAAACTGCCGTCCAGGAAGCAGTCCTTGTAGTCCTGCACGGTCGGATCGATGCGTCTGACTTCTAGGAGCGGTCTCGCAAGACGTCGGAGGGTTTGCCCGTCGTTCCTTAGGCTCGGTTCATTACCGCGGTGCGTCAAGGCCATCCTGCCGGCCAGCAGTTGAAGACATTCGTCCGTGAGGATCAACTGACGGGCGTCGTCGTCCTGCAACGGGTCCAAAAGTGCGGCGGTGAGGCGCTCTCTCAGTCGAGGTCCGCTGCCGAGCGTTTCAGTCGCTTTGTTGCGTTGGCATAGAACTGCCTTTTTTGTGACGCGGTCTCTTGTGGGTCCTCTGCCGCTGCAACGCCTCTCGTGCCTCGAAAAATTACGCTTGGCCAGTAAAGCCCCGCAATGAGGACAGGGTACACCAAAGGTCGGTCCGACAGCGGCCGAGCGTCTCGCCATTATTCTCTGATCGGGCGGGCAGGTCGCGTTGAAAGCAGCGTCACCCTTCAACCGTAACGTTTTCAGTGCCGCATTTCGGCCTTTGCTGTTCAGCGGAAGTCGCATGAGCTCCTCAACTTCGGGCTCGTCCGAGTGCACTCCGCAGAGATGAACCGACATTTCCACCAACATCTTTCGGCAGTAGAAGCAGCAGTGCTTCTTCGATTGCTTGGCGTCCGCCGGGGCGGTGTGGACCCGTTGACGGAAAAGGGGCACGACGACTTTGCCCGGCACAAGGTGCCTGTTTTCGCTTCCCATGTACGTTCCCGGTGGCGCGCAAAAGTTGGGCTCAATCTTCACAAACATCGAAGTCGCGTCGCGGCTCATCAACATTGTGGGGCACATAACAGCTGAGGATGACGAGGTCGATTCGTCAAAGAGCGAGCAATTGTGGCCGACGGCAACATCCATCCAACCGACAAAACCGAACATTTCGCTGCCGTCCATGCAGATCAGATGAAATGTGTAAAAATTGGACTTATGCATCGCACCGGTCACGATCAACTTGACCGATCCGAATTCGTCGACAGCGCAACTGGCCACGCACGCCGTGGACAGAGAAAGCTGCTCAAGCGAGAGCGAGAGTTCAGTTCGTGTCGGTGTCGATTGTCTCGTCGACGATGTTCCTGGCGAAAGCGACGACGACGGAATCGAGCACGGCGTGGACGACTTTTGCGGAGTGACGAGGATACGCTTTCGTGCTCTGCTCTTTGCCACGGCAAGCGATGGTGTAGGACGTGTCGGCGTCGTTAGCTCTGGCGTCTGCGACTTCTGTGCGGGCGACGACGTTACAGTAGTAGGCGGCGGCGACGGTGTCTCCTCTTGCGGAATCGATTGGAAACATGTTCGCGCATTGTCCTGCGCCGCGGCGACCTCACACGGTTCATCGGAATCGGAGGACGGCGCACCGTCGGGTTGATAAGTTTCATCGCGACTGTCGTCGTCATTGCCGGGCTCTTCTTCGTCGCTCGCCGACAATAGGCCGTGCCGCCGCAACACGCTCCGCACTGTTGCTGTCTCAATCTGTCCGTCCGGCGTTCCGTGATCGCGCAACGTTCGGACGTCGATGATCGGCGAAATGTCCGCAGAAACGGGCAACGTGATCGTAGATGCATTCGGGGAAGGAGTCAGCGGGCAGCACGTCGTATCAGCCCGATGAGCGGCCGCACTAGACTGGTGCGTGGTCTTCGATGCGTTGGAGAAGAGCGTGAACGGATGCCACGTGGAATCGGCCAGACCGGTACTGCACTGGTATTCTGAAACATTAAGTAATGAGAAATACATTCAGCGGATACACTTGTGAACTTATCAATCGGGATAAATCGTGTATCAAGCAAAAATGGTGGTTATCACCGGATTCATTTGAAATGTATAATAAATTTACGTGGACATTTTGCTTTTTTTTTCGTAAAATGTAATGGTCCGCAAATTTCCTGACCTTCGTCACTTATACCATACACATTTATCGAAATAGAGTTTAATTTTTCAAATTTGCTAATGTCTTGTAAGCTCATTGGGAAAGTAATTCCGGCTAAATTGAAAATCTCATAGAAATTTTGTGTGTAGCTAGATACATACTCCTTCATCATTTGAACCGGATATAAATGAGCTAGTAGGCAATATATAATACAAAAATGATCACTTACATTTTCCACATTTATCACAGCATTTTTCCGTTGAATCCAAGCCGGAGTGGGTATATAGGAAGACGCCTGAAGAGGGTCTACGATTGCCAGATTTACCGAGAGGAAGTCCATAGATTTCAACGCTTTACCAGATCCTCTAACGCAAAAATCTAAATTGTGTTGAAATAATTTTTTTTTTTTTTTTTTTTTTTTCAATTTCTTACCTCTTGTGACTAGCCGCATTTTGGAGTTGAAATATATGTCTTCCTCTATTTCTGCATCACCTTTTTTAATAATAAATTTAGTTTTCAATTCTACGTTAAATTTGAAATTTGGTTTTTCTAATAATTTTTCCCTGAGTTTCCCAAGAATAGGATGCTTTGCAGTTTCAAAAAATTCGGTAGGAATTTTATATGTTGTATTTGAAATTCTACCCACAATTATCCTTCTGGCAAACGCAGACTGGCTATCTACCCACTTCAGCTGATTCGACTCTTCAGCATGACGTTTGTTTGCTTCCATTCTAAATTACTACTATTCCTCAATATCTATAATAAACTATACTATTCCAATATCACCATTAACCCTATAATAAACTATTCCAATAACACCACTATTACTACGCAATATTTCCCCCAATACCCACACTAAACCTATAATAAACTAATATGCTATTTCAAAACTAATACGCTATTTCAATAACTCTCTTAATAATCCATCCTCTGGCCATCCTCGTTGTCGCTGTCGCTGTCTTGGATTTTCCGCTTTTTGGATGAACCCTGACTACTTCCAGCAGCTTCTTCGAAGGAATACTCCTTGGCTTTCCCGACAGTTCCTATACAAACATTATTATTCAATTTTATTAAAAAAAATCGAAATTAGAATTACCTTTAAAAATCAAATATGTTGAGGAATCCTTTAGCTGGTCCAAGACCTCTACCATTGGCTCATAGTAACGGGGAGGTAGGATTAGATGCCCCTTTTCGATTTTAACTTTGATCCTCGGGCCGAATTTCGTAGGGAATTTCACTATGTTCTTTATAAGATATTTTTTATTTTTTGTTAAGTCGTCGCTACTAATGAATGCAACCAGTTTAGTGGAGGGCTCCGTTGCTCCGTCCTCCCGCAGATCTTTGCGTGCCAGGCAACATAAACCTCCACCGATTCAACTTTTCACGGAATCCAAAATTCCAAAAAAAATTTTTTTTCAATATCTGCTTAGATAATTCATCATTATATATATATGGCTTGAAAGTTACTCAAGGAAGTTCTTCCCCGATTATTGAAATTTAAGGAACTCCCCATTACAGTTCATACTCGGTAATGCTCGAAGCTCTAATTTCTCGAATGAGTTTATGAATTCACATGGGAATACACCTTCCTGCGTGATAAGCTTGGAATGGGCATCATTCCAGAAATGCTTGCGAACCTTGACACAATTATTCGGCACTGACTCTATCCCCCTCCACGAGGATGAGCCGCCGATCATTTTGGTCTGCCGACGACTCCCAGTTCCACCTGCCCCCTTGTCCTCCCCGACCACCTCTGGCGGTGTGGCTCATGCTGACCTGTGATAAATTGAAGAAAATTTTAGTTTCTTACATTGTGATCTTCACTTCATTAACTTACGATGCCGGTCGAGGAGTGGCGGCGGCGATTTGAACAGGCTGGAGGCTGGCGGTGTCGAATGATACACAAGTTGGCGGTGTCGAATGATACACAGGCTGGCGGTGCCGAATGATACACTGGCTGGCGGTGTCGAATGATACACAAGTTGGCGGTGTCGAATGATACACAGGCTGGCGGTGTCGAATGATACACAGGCTGGCGTTGCCGAATGATACACAGGCTGGCGGTGTCGAATGATACACAGCCTGGCGGTGCCGAATGATACACAGGCTGGCGGTGTCGAGTGATACACAGGCTGGCGGTATCGAATGATACACAGGCTGGCGGTGTCGAATGATACACAGGCTGGCGGTGTCGAATGATTTACAGGCTGGCGGTGTCGAATGATTTACAGGCTGGCGGTGTCGAATTATACACAGGCTGGCGGTGTCGAATGATACACAGGCTGGCGGTGTCGAATGATACACAGGCTGGCGGTGTCGAATGATACACAGACTAGCGGTGTCGAATGATACACAGGCTGGCGGTGTCGAATGATACACAGGCTGGCGGTGCCGAATGATGCTGTCATGAGATAAATTGAAATAGTCAAATATTCTAATTAATTATTTTGATGGGTACAGTTTGCTACGTATTGTTGATAGCAATTCGTGTAGATTGCATGTAACTGAGGAATATGTAACCACCTTTGAATATTGGAATCTCTCATAATTTCATTATAACTAGTCACATTTTGATTCATTTTATTCATCATAAATAGTACTACTTCGTCATTTGAATTGATTTTCGTTTTATTTTGAGTCAATTTTTGTTTACGAGGTGTCGAATCAGAACAGAATATATGAGTACGATCGAAGCCCAAAAACATAACTATAGCATCTTTGTCATTGGAAACAATTGATCGTGGATTTTTTTTTCAAATAATTTATATATGATGCTACAAATTTTATTTTTTGATGCGAGATTACAGGAGTTAAATGTTATTACTTTTTCGTTATGTACGATTTCCGTTGCTGTAATAGCATCATTTATACGTTTTGTGATGTCATTAATAACAGACTCTTCCCATGGAAAGTTATTAAACATTACGAGGTGCAAATGTCTACCGCGAATGTCTCCATGTTCGATTATTCCTAAAAATATAGGTGATCGTGTTCCGTAACAACGCGCTTTATTGAAAGCATTTTCTAATACTTTGGTAAAAACATTACCGTTATTTCCCATATCATTACCGTGTGATAATTCTTGAATGGTTATAACAAAACATTGTAAACAAAATATTGAACCGTTTCGACAAATTTCTAGCATTGTGTATATTCAGTGGATCAAAGTCAGGAAAACCGTATTCAACAATTACTTGACCGTTATTGTCGGTATGCGTTCGTGGAAAGTAAACGTTGGAATGCACAATCTCTGGTAACCCACGACCTTTGTATAGAACTGTTTTGTAATAATCGCCGTGGTCTCGTGATGTTATTCCCTGTTCCTTCACATATGCCATTCTAAATCAATAAATATAAATTAATCATCGAATCGTCTTTTTTTCGGTTTAAAATCATCATTGTCGGATGAACGCTTGTTGTAAGAAGTTCTAGCTTCTTCTATTGCAATTTGATCCTTCATGTTGTAGCCGAAATCATCCAATCTCATGCACATTTTTATTATTCTTGTTGGTGATTGGCACCGATTTTCTATGGATGATGGAACGTCGTTTACGGAATGCTCCATCTCAAAGTCATCCATGTCGATGTTGGGATGGTCGTCGTCGACATCACGCTCCAGGACAAAACCACTTTTCGGATCGAGGGCAACGTCAGTATCGTTGGCGAGTTGCTCCAATGTACGACCCTTGTACCGACTGACATCTTTATCGCCGATTTTCATGAGGAAGGCAGCGAGCTTAGTCACTTGCAAAGTAAGCTCGGGTTGCCTGTACGTGGCCATGTGAACCAGTGGCGGCTCGTCAGGTGACGCAGGTGAAGTGTTGCTTCACCAAAAATTTCCAACTGCCTTTTTTTCAATTAAAAATTATCCCGATTTCTAAATTTGTTTCGATATCTGAAAAAAATACATTTATCCTCTTGTCCCCTACTTTGGGGCATTAGAAACCTACGCCACTGGGAGTTTCCTATTCCCCGTGATGTTCAGCGTCCCTGCCTACTAGTGCCAATGCCGCGCACGTGAAGCATTTCCGAGCGTCGCAATATTGTTTCATGTAAACAAGTCGGTTGCCATGACAACGCGCCCGCATCTGATGTTTTTTGTTCAAGTCGGCCGGCCAACTTGACGCCGAGAGACGCCGGCTACGCAACATATCCCGGTGCGTCTCGAGTTTGAGTTTGAACAGTTTGAGTTTTTTCCTCGGTTTTTTCCGAGATGTTTCCTTTTTACGATGTGGTCTGTGTCCTCCTGCAAAATGCATTTTCGAGGTGGGCCAATTCAGATAAAAAAGACTTTCTCGGCAGTGAAAAACCTATGCCTATACTGAGTGTGGCGAAAGCTACGAAAGTGCGAGATAAAGTGTACAATCGGGGTTTTCGGCAGTGGCGGCTCGTGGTGTGAGTACTAGGTGAAGCAGCTTAGTCAGGAATTGAAGTAACAAACGGGCTCGCGAGCGAAGCGAGCAGCGCCGCAGGCGAAAATCCTTCGAGAATAATAATAATAATGTTGATAATAATACACATTTTTAATCGTTGCTATTAACATGGAAAATGGCAAACTTATTAATGATGTCTTCGAAAAATGGCTGTGTACTGATCAGCTCGTTGAGTAGTTCTTTTTCAATGGAAATTGTTGCTAAACTGGAAAGTCTCTCTTCTGTCATTGTATTTCGCAAATAGGTTTTGATCCGTTTCAAGCAAGAAAAACTTCTTTCGACTGACACACTGGTGGACGGAATGGTAATTATCAAACACAACAGTTTATATGATTCTTTAAAGATGTTTCTGTTTTCGAACAAAATTTCCAAAAATTTTGTTGAGTCGATATTTTTGTACTGCTCATCACAATAAATTAGTTGTAATTCATTTCTCAGTCTCTGGAAATCAGTAAACTCCTTTGGGTAGCACGTTTTTAAACTGGTCACCGCTTCTGTAGGAAAATGTTCTGAATACTCAGGGAACTTCGAAGTATCTATCAAAGTGATAAATTGAAGTTTTTCCATATCTTTAAAACGGGTGGTAATTTGCAGCGAAAGTGTGTCAAGGATTTCGTAATACAAAATTTTGAATTTGTCAAACACTTGTTCATGTGTGAGTTTAACTCTTCTCCTTCCTTCTCGGTCCTCAGTTGGTACTGTTGTTCTTGAAGAAGCCGAATTGAAAATTGCTGTGAAATTTTCTTCAGTTCTTCGGTTGTTCAAAAGGGTTTGCGTGTTTTTGATTTGCGACATGCAAAAATTGATGTCAAGAGATTTCTTTTGTAGAATATTGAACAGCAAATCCGTGAGTCCAAAAATGTCGTTGAAAACAGCAACCAGAAACGCAAATTCAAAATCATTGAATTGATTCAAGAAACCATGACTTTGTCTGACGGAAGTTTGATCGGAAGTTGAATCGTCCATAATTTCTGTGAAAACTTGCTTCAAGGAATCCCATTCCTTGTTCACAAGGTTCAGAATTTTCGAGTTTGATGCCCATCGTGTAACAACAGCTGTAGGTATTCGTCTTCCAATTACTGTATCAGCCACGTGAGTTCGTTTGGCAGAATGGTGAAAAAATGAAGGTAAGCCACTCAAGGTTGCAAAAAATATGCGGCACTTCGAAATGCTGTTACAACTTTGCTGCAGAACTAGATTGAGACGATGAGCCAAACAATGGACAAAGACTGCTTGTGGTGCAACTTGTTTGATTTTTGCCTGAAGACCATTCAATTGTCCTGACATGACGCTCGCCCCATCGAAACATTGTCCAACAAGTTTTGATTTAAAGTTGTACTTTTCGAGGCACCCGGTCACGAGATTGAACAAAGTTTCGGCATCCCGATTGGAACTTACATCATGGAATCCCAAGAATCTTTCAACCAATTTTCCATAGCAATTGACATACCTGACGATAATGCTACATTGAGATGTTTGAACAATATCTGTGGAATCATCGACTTGAACAGAAAAAAAATTGCATTCTTTCATTTCGTTTTCCACGTATTCTTTGATATATTGGGAAATGCACTCAATGATTTCATTCTGTATCGTTTTTGAATTTCCGGCAAACACGGATGAAATTTTCTTGTAATGCTCTTGGATGTCAATCGGCGATAGGGATATGTAGCTTTTCAACAGCTCCTTGAAGTTCCCGCGGTTGTCGGATGATACTTCTTCGTTATGGCCCCTGAATGATAATTCTTGCTTACCCAGATAAAGAACAGCTCGAATAGGCAACTGCATGAAACTTCTGTTAAGCTGCACATTTTCGTTGAACCGTTGGATGTATAATCTGGAATTTTTTCTGAGGGCATCTTCGATGGTATTCAAGTTTTTCTTGAGTCTTACAAGTCCCAACGCGCACCGCATGTGCTCAGACGATCCTTCGTGTTTATGAAGAGCACGGGACACGTTTCCCCAATCGTCGAATCCAGTCTTATTCCATACATTATTATTTTGCACTGATGAGAAGACATGGCACACAAAAAAGTTTGTTCAAATAGAAACTGCCACACAACCAGTCAAATTCTGCATACCAAGCTTTCCGAAAACCCCGATTGTACACTTTATCTCGCACTTTCGTAGCTTTCGCCACACTCAGTATAGGCATAGGTTTTTCACTGCCGAGAAAGTCTTTTTTATCTGAATTGGCCCACCTCGAAAATGCATTTTGCAGGAGGACACAGACCACATCGTAAAAAGGAAACATCTCGGAAAAAACCGAGGAAAAAACTCAAACTGTTCAAACTCAAACTCGAGACGCACCGGGATATGTTGCGTAGCCGGCGTCTCTCGGCGTCAAGTTGGCCGGCCGACTTGAACAAAAAACATCAGATGCGGGCGCGTTGTCATGGCAACCGACTTGTTTACATGAAACAATATTGCGACGCTCGGAAATGCTTCACGTGCGCGGCATTGGCACTAGTAGGCAGGGACGCTGAACATCACGGGGAATAGGAAACTCCCAGTGGCGTAGGTTTCTAATGCCCCAAAGTAGGGGACAAGAGGATAAATGTATTTTTTTCAGATATCGAAACAAATTTAGAAATCGGGATAATTTTTAATTGAAAAAAAGGCAGTTGGAAATTTTTGGTGAAGCAACACTTCACCTGCGTCACCTGACGAGCCGCCACTGGTTTTCGGAAAGCTTGGTATGCAGAATTTGACTGGTTGTGTGGCAGTTTCTATTTGAACAAACTTTTTTGTGTGCCATGTCTTCTCATCAGTGCAAAATAATAATGTATGGAATAAGACTGGATTCGACGATTGGGGAAACGTGTCCCGTGCTCTTCATAAACACGAAGGATCGTCTGAGCACATGCGGTGCGCGTTGGGACTTGTAAGACTCAAGAAAAACTTGAATACCATCGAAGATGCCCTCAGAAAAAATTCCAGATTATACATCCAACGGTTCAACGAAAATGTGCAGCTTAACAGAAGTTTCATGCAGTTGCCTATTCGAGCTGTTCTTTATCTGGGTAAGCAAGAATTATCATTCAGGGGCCATAACGAAGAAGTATCATCCGACAACCGCGGGAACTTCAAGGAGCTGTTGAAAAGCTACATATCCCTATCGCCGATTGACATCCAAGAGCATTACAAGAAAATTTCATCCGTGTTTGCCGGAAATTCAAAAACGATACAGAATGAAATCATTGAGTGCATTTCCCAATATATCAAAGAATACGTGGAAAACGAAATGAAAGAATGCAATTTTTTTTCTGTTCAAGTCGATGATTCCACAGATATTGTTCAAACATCTCAATGTAGCATTATCGTCAGGTATGTCAATTGCTATGGAAAATTGGTTGAAAGATTCTTGGGATTCCATGATGTAAGTTCCAATCGGGATGCCGAAACTTTGTTCAATCTCGTGACCGGGTGCCTCGAAAAGTACAACTTTAAATCAAAACTTGTTGGACAATGTTTCGATGGGGCGAGCGTCATGTCAGGACAATTGAATGGTCTTCAGGCAAAAATCAAACAAGTTGCACCACAAGCAGTCTTTGTCCATTGTTTGGCTCATCGTCTCAATCTAGTTCTGCAGCAAAGTTGTAACAGCATTTCGAAGTGCCGCATATTTTTTGCAACCTTGAGTGGCTTACCTTCATTTTTTCACCATTCTGCCAAACGAACTCACGTGGCTGATACAGTAATTGGAAGACGAATACCTACAGCTGTTGTTACACGATGGGCATCAAACTCGAAAATTCTGAACCTTGTGAACAAGGAATGGGATTCCTTGAAGCAAGTTTTCACAGAAATTATGGACGATTCAACTTCCGATCAAACTTCCGTCAGACAAAGTCATGGTTTCTTGAATCAATTCAATGATTTTGAATTTGCGTTTCTGGTTGCTGTTTTCAACGACATTTTTGGACTCACGGATTTGCTGTTCAATATTCTACAAAAGAAATCTCTTGACATCAATTTTTGCATGTCGCAAATCAAAAACACGCAAACCCTTTTGAACAACCGAAGAACTGAAGAAAATTTCACAGCAATTTTCAATTCGGCTTCTTCAAGAACAACAGTACCAACTGAGGACCGAGAAGGAAGGAGAAGAGTTAAACTCACACATGAACAAGTGTTTGACAAATTCAAAATTTTGTATTACGAAATCCTTGACACACTTTCGCTGCAAATTACCACCCGTTTTAAAGATATGGAAAAACTTCAATTTATCACTTTGATAGATACTTCGAAGTTCCCTGAGTATTCAGAACATTTTCCTACAGAAGCGGTGACCAGTTTAAAAACGTGCTACCCAAAGGAGTTTACTGATTTCCAGAGACTGAGAAATGAATTACAACTAATTTATTGTGATGAGCAGTACAAAAATATCGACTCAACAAAATTTTTGGAAATTTTGTTCGAAAACAGAAACATCTTTAAAGAATCATATAAACTGTTGTGTTTGATAATTACCATTCCGTCCACCAGTGTGTCAGTCGAAAGAAGTTTTTCTTGCTTGAAACGGATCAAAACCTATTTGCGAAATACAATGACAGAAGAGAGACTTTCCAGTTTAGCAACAATTTCCATTGAAAAAGAACTACTCAACGAGCTGATCAGTACACAGCCATTTTTCGAAGACATCATTAATAAGTTTGCCATTTTCCATGTTAATAGCAACGATTAAAAATGTGTATTATTATCAACATTATTATTATTATTCTCGAAGGATTTTCGCCTGCGGCGCTGCTCGCTTCGCTCGCGAGCCCGTTTGTTACTTCAATTCCTGACTAAGCTGCTTCACCTAGTACTCACACCACGAGCCGCCACTGATGTGAACTTCGAAACTGTGACCCATGAAGCTGGCGATCTGATGTATTTCGTTATCAGTCATTTGGAGCATCTGCGCCAACGTCGCGACCTGACGCCTCAACGCCGTGCCACGCAGTGTCGTTGGATTCATGGCACCACATTTGTCCGCAAAGTTCTTCATTGTGACGGACGGATCGAGATGTTTGGATTTACCAGCCGTACCAAAGAGATAGTTGTTGTCGTCATGTACTCCGGCGGCTGCTCGAAACTGGATAAGCAGATTCAGCTCTCTGAAAAAGTTCATTATTGAATGAGATTTAATAAAAAAAAACTACTGATGGTGCGATTTTGTTACTGTTTACAGTATGACGTGTACAGTGTACCATAGGGCTGCCGGCAAAGAGTGCACATAGAAAAATCTGTTTTTATAGGTACCGTACCTACTTGCCTCAATTTTTAAAGAAATCTGATAATGTGACTCAAGTCGCAGAACTGATATTTTTATTATCTAATAATTTATCATGTTTATTATAATAAACAATTATTTATATCAAACGGGCAAACGGCGTTTCCTTTTCACAAACTGTAAAAAAAGTTTTCACCAAGTACAAACCCGAATACCTACCTTCTTTGTTTGCTCACACGCGCTTTTCCCAAAAACGAATACTTACCTTCTTTTTTCCGAAGAACTTCATTTAAACATAACTGAGAATGCTGTTAATGATGCTTTTGATAAGACAAATCGAGTTAAGAATCAAAGGTTATAATTAAACGTTATCAAATTGATTGTTGGAGCTCGATGTGTTACCGAAAATATGATTTCCAGTTCAAGGTCATATTTAACGACCGTGCGAGATGCACAATTTTCTGAAACAAAGTAAACAAACATACACCGCTCTCTTAAAGAAATTTATAAGGAGGATCTGATCCATGAACTGAAAAGGTACCATAATTGTTGCGAGAGTACCTCGGTACAAGAGTATTTTCAAAAGTACCATAATGGTACCAAAGTACCACCTCCGGCAACACTAAAACAAGGAGAGCTATGTTTGGCCATTGCCTAGCAACTACACGGAATCGCGGAAAGGTTGAAAAAACCGAAATGACCAAAAGACCTAGGTACCTACATCTCTCCGGATGGTCTTCGAGGAAAGGGCGAACTAAAATTATCGGACAATCGATGACATTTTCGGCGATTCTCCATATAGATAGGTACCTATACCATTCAGAAGATTTATAGTCCAAAATATCACAAAACCTAAATTACGACCGCCAAACCTCAGACGACAAAGTAATTGTTACGGCCGCATAGGTGAACCTGCGCCCCGAGGACCCCAGGTAAATGAGAAGGTCTATTGAAGAAGGTGGAAATCAAATAATGAGAACTCACCTGTTAGGTGGTGTCGATGGTGTTCTGTCGACGGCACCAGCTGCGACTCCATGTTTTCCCGATCCCGACATTTTAGGACGGTGGAATTTGTGTACAACAACGATAGCAAATGAAAAAAAAACGACGATTCAAGCAAATGAGAACACAGCGGGGGATGATTCACGACACAGCAGAAAACTTGAAATAACACAGCTAGTTAAGCTTGCTAATCAAAAAATTTGGTTTTTAAAAAGAACTTTAATTTTATTTTAACCCTTATTTTCGATTACAGCTCGTGGATTATTATACTATCTCGGCAGAGCAACATGCTCTTGCGCCTGTACTATAATGAATGAATCAATAAAAAATGTAAATGCTTATATATTATTCCTTATCTTAAAAGTGGTTTACAATGCTGGAAGTCAGCAGGACTTCCCCTGATTAGCAATATCAGTGGGAATTACCCTTATATCAGCGGGAATTACCCTTATATCAGCGGGAATTACCCTTATAACTCCTCCCTTAACAAGAGGAAACTTTAGGGTTCAAAGGCTAAAGTTTACGTTAAAAACACAGAGAAGTTATTTTAAACATAGGTACATAATGGTTTAAAGTAATCTAAAAATAACAATGGTACAGAAATTATACTACTTCGGGAAAGGCTTTTAATTCTACATCAACAGGTACACATTTATTTGGTTTCCTAAAAACAAACTCATATTTGTCTTTTATTTGTGTTCTGAAATGATATGCCACAACAATAGTTATTAATATGGCGATGATGAAGTACACCGGGAAGTTCGAGTGAGTCCAGGTGGTCCTTGATAAAAGGTAAGAGATGGGTTGCTCATCATTCTGCTGTAGTGTGAGCTTGGCTAGTTGATCCAAGTTGAATGATTTTAAGTTGAGTTGAATAGGTTTGACATTAGAGATGTTCCGACTGATTACCGGAAGGTAAACAGGTTCTTCCGCGATGGTTCCTCCGAGGTTGGCGTATTCGAAGTCGCGTGTAATAAATTTGCACGAGTACGGCACACTTATTAAATAGGTACCTTGGAGTTTATGCACTTCCTCGTTGCCGCACTTCTCGTGGATGGCCGTTTCACTTGGTACTATGAGTAAGTACTTTTCGTTGTTGATGGTTTCGACCAGGGTGTCGGTGATTTGCACAGGCACGTGTATGCAGTGAGGATCTTCTTTGACTTTAAGTAGATTTTGGATGCAGGTTTCCTGTTGATAACTTCTTTCGATGTGGTCACTCTTGCAGAAATATTCTCGTTGAATTTGCGTACACTTGTTCTTCAAGTAGTACGTATGGTCTTCCGTCATTGCCACATATGCAGTTGGGGATATGATAATGGCGAGTTCAGGTGTTGGGATAGAATAGAGGTGTGGTGAGGATAGAAATACAATATGTTCTTCCGTGATATAATAATTGACAGAAATAGTTCTTGAAAATAGAACGTTGTCATAAGAGTAATAATTTTTATAGTTACGGGAACATGCTTAGCTCGACTACGACGAGCCAAGCACGCGGAATAATGCATTCATAGCTCGACTTTTCAATTTCGTCGTGTCCGATTATGTGACCAAAATTGTAGAGGTAAGCATGCAAAATTATAAATTTATACACTCTGGTATACTTTTTGACGTGTTAGCTCGACGTGCAAAAGTTGCGGCTAGAAATCCGCACAGGTGGCGCTTAATAAAAAAAAATTCAAATTCAAACCTCGTCGAGTTTGAAATTGGTGTATTATTGGTTGCCGAACTGGAAATTTAAAAATCGTAGAAAGCTCACCCGAATGATTGGTGGGTACCTACCTACCCTATTTAGCTACCCATTGTTTGTGAAAAAAATCACACCACCCTTCTCAGGCATAAAACAAAGTTTGTATCGTTCAAAAAGTGAAAAAAAGTTTCCTAACACGAAAAGACAATTGTGTGAAATCTAAAATGATGCACCAACTCATTATAACAAATTTATATTGTGAATAAAAAAATAATACAAAAAGCAGAACCTTGTGCAAGGCCCATAATGGATAAAAAAAAACGAATCGAAATAGCACATAAAACATGTCCAACAAAATTTCAGAACAATTGGACTGTCGATTATTTAAACAAAATAAATCACCAGGATGAACCCAATAGGCATTCCTTTGACAATTTTTTACACACTATCATTCCCTTTTGTTTCCTGGCAGTTTAATGAATGCATAGCAAATTTTTCTATTCTAATTT
Organism: Anaspis maculata; assembly: GCA_949128115.1. Lineage (NCBI taxonomy): Eukaryota > Metazoa > Arthropoda > Insecta > Coleoptera > Scraptiidae > Anaspis > Anaspis maculata. The sequence goes on from OX421961.1 coordinate 5,103,160, forward strand.
TCAAATATCTATAATAAAGTAATTACAATTGGCTTGGGGGAAGGCGATAATTATTGATAATGCTAGTTTAAGGTCGTGTATCCCCACCTAGTACCGCAGAACAGTTATTTGACATTTGTGCCCTTATCTTTTCCAAAATAAAATTTTAATCGCACAAGCGACCTACAATATTCATTTTTACATTCGCATCCGTAATTATATTAGATTTGCTCAATATTTTACCGTAAAATCAAGTCATAGTGGTTTTTTTCGTTTTTTTTTTCAACAATACACTTTATTTTACGATAAAACAGAACAGAAATTCAGCATTGCAAAGTTGAACGAAGCTAAATTGATTAACGCAGCAAAAAAAACGTTCAAATAGGTACAGCTAAATTGATGAACACAATAAGAAAACATGGAACGCAGCAATGTTCGAACAATACTAACTTGACGAACACAGCAAAAAAACATGGAACGCAGCAAAGTTCGAACAAGCTAACTTGATGAACACAGCAAAAAAACATGGAACGCAGCAAAGTTCGAACAAAGCTAACTTGATGAACACAGCAAAAAACATGGAACGCAGCAAAGTTCGAACAAAGCTAATTTGATGAACACAGCAAAAAAACATGGAACGCAGCAAAGTTTGAACAAAGCTAATTTGATGAACACAGCAAAAAAACATGGAACGCAGCAAAGTTCGAACAAAGCTAACTTGATGAACACAGCAAGGAACACCGGCAAAGTTACATTCGAGTTGCGTTTTGCGCGTCCCTGATCTTGTTTCGTCTAAACTGTAAAAAGGAGTACATATGCATTTCATTCGAATGATCCCTAAATACGTCGATGTTATCTTCTATGAGATTCCTGCATACGACTAACGTCGGGAGACGAAATTTTTCAAGTTTCTTCGCAAAAGCCTGGATCATGATGTTTCGTTGGTTCCGGCTGTATCTTCTGCACGCCCGGCGGCCCTTTCCTTTGGGAGACTCGAAAAATTTCGTCACGTCAATATCGTGCCGCCTTCCTTTCTTTGTACGTGGTGTACGTGGAGAGCTGTCTTTGGGGGTCTTGGAACGTGGAGACACCGGATTTGTCATGGCGGGAACTTTGCATTTGCGCTCTGCTTCTTGCTGCTTCGTATGCTTGCGTTTCACAGCTTTAGAGATGACCTCTGGCGGCAAGCGTTCTATGTAGACTTGCAACGTAGGCAGCATCTTTTTGGGTGACTTTAGCACCGTCCAAGTGTCCGAGGCATGTTTGCTTGAGCCAACAGAAGAGCGAGCTGGCGATTGCTTCCGAGAGTCTGTAACATGAAAACATTTCAATAATCTTGTGAAGTCACAACGGTAGTTATAAGCACGGGGCGGAGGTCGTCGCAAGATATAGAACTGTAGACACGTGTTTCGAGGTATTTAGCTCTCATCAGTAGAACAGTAAGTATACCAAAAAGTAGTCTTCGGAAAGCCAACCTGGAGGAGCCGTAACAGATTTTAACAACGTACATCTTTTGTGTGGCACGGTATCGGACCATGATCTATAATTTTGCATGTCGAGCTGAGCATGCAAAATTATACATTTGTCCACTCCGTATAGGTAGGTACATTATACAGGGTGTTACAGATTTGACTAAATAATTCAAGGGTCGATAGAGGATCTAAAAATATGAATATTCATTTAATGACCCATATTTCAAAAGACGCATAACGGAGATACAGCCTTTCAAAGTTGAATAAAAAATATCGTTTTTTCGTGATAACACTTGAACACAATGCTTGAACTGTTCGACAGATTTTGACAAAATTTGGTACACATAACAAAGATATACTTCGTCGCTTTAACTTGAGAATTATCATGTCAAAACCATCCAGTGGCGTAGATACTGGACGGTTGTCCTCTTTTTCCAGTCCCATTTATTTCGCCACTGGTAATTTTGCAAAATTGAACTAATTTTCTGGTTTGTATTCGATTTAGAAAAGAAAGTAACTCCCGCAAAATTTTAATTTAGAGCCTATGGTTTTAAAAGATATTTGGGTTTGAAACTTTGAAAACATGGTCAGAAACACCAGTTTTGGGGACGTAAAAAATTAAATGTTGAAAAACCGGAGAATTTGCATCCAAAACTGTGTCCAATAGGGCCCAAATTTATCAAAACCCAAGCTCTAGATCATTATTTTGCAGCAGGAACTTTTCTTTTTAAATTGAATGCAGAATCAGAAAATTAGTACAAAATCACCAGTGGCGTAACAAATAGGACTGGAAAAAGGAGGCAACCACCCAGTATCTACGATTTTACGCTACTGGATGGTTTTGATACAAGTCATTACGATCAAGTTCAAGCGAAGTATGTCAGTATGTGTACCAAATTTTGTCAAAATCAGTAGAACAGTTCAAAAAGGCTTGTCGTGCCAGGCGGTCAGGATAACACCTGGGACATATGAATAACATCATGAAGAGTTAACCTCTGACACCAGCTGAAGAATTATTTTTATTGGGCTCCAACTCCCAATTTCGCTTTATTCAACTTTAACACTCTAACGTGGGAACGGGTATTCTCCCGAATACCTTAGACCTCTTATTTGACCTACCTGCGTGACACCGTGACACTTACCTACGGTTGCATCACCTCGAGTTAACAATCGCACTTCTTCTCGTATTAATTTGTCGAGATGCATAATCTATGTGCTTTTCAGCTATGTATCTCTGATTAACTTTCATTTAGAGTGGTATTAAAGTGCAAGAGTAAAATTAAACAATTTATTAAAAATAAATGATTTACATGTACCTATACATTTGAAATGGAGACAAAAGTCAATGAATAACTAGACTACACAATTGTAAACTGGTAAACTGGGTAACCCCACCCAAGGTAAACTGCAATGATCCAATACTGGATGAAATAACCCAATACCTAATTGTTTAAACATTCTAATTGTTTATACGTGAATTGATTATTATTAAAACAAACTATTTGTCGCTAATATTCGAACAATCTATTTGCTGTTGCTATTATTTAAACAAATTAAATGTCTAGGTGTGTATAATATCTAAACGAATCTCTAACTATCTAAAAAGAGCGAATAACTTTTCAATAGCACCTTAATTGTTTAAATGTTTCTATAACATGGACAAGCTTACATCTGTGACTTGCAGTCATTGCATAAATAAAAATCTAAAGCACATTGTAATAAGGAGAACCAGCCGTTACATACCTCAATGGTGTTTAAACAAAAAGCACTGACTTCTGGCAAATGTACTACATCACTGATGAAAGCTCAAACTGGACTCCTCTTGTGAGCCGGGAGCTCTCGTATTTATAATCGCTAACCCATCCCCCTCGGTCGCCTACGGGGTGCTACAGTACGCAGAAACATTTTATGGCTTTTAAGAAAGCGAGGGTTCCGAGAGCGGCCACCCACACATTTCGTGGAATAGCGAAATCAATACATCGTGTTATACTTTTTTTTTCGTGCTTGGAAGGAACTGTTTCCATACATCGGTCATCTTTCAAATGCTCTCAGGGAACACCATCCTGTACATATATTTCTCGATTTGTTTTACGAGCGGCTCACCCCTTGCGCCAGCTAAAAGGTCAAGAGTTAACTACATTTCCAAGAAAAAGCTGCGCTCTCTCACACGGGGCAATCAATACCTCAGATATATTCTTTGGAAATCTCTGCCCCTGCTGGACGCCGGTGATGAGTTATAAATAGATTTCTTGGGATTTCGCCCCGCGCTCGGCGTCGAGATTAATTATTCTGGCGCCGGAATTTATTGATTCTTCTCGTGCTGATGCTTCCTCAACGAAGTGCGACAATTTAACAAAAATATTATTTGTCGGCCACCACAGGCTGGATTATTATGAGTTTTTCAAATATGGGCTGGGCATGCCGTGAATCCTTCTCTTTTTGGGTCTTCTTGCAACCCATAAATTATTACTTACAGTAAAATCTGTAACACCCTGTATAAACAGACAAGTGCAATGTTCGATCGTGATGTGATACCGCGTTACACTCGAGAGAAGCTCGTTGTCAAAATCGGTTAGTTTTCCTGGTTGCATTAGGTACTAAATAGCGATATACTTCACAGCCAGCAGAGAAAAGAAATATTTCGTTTGTAATGTTTTCAGTTTTTTACCTAGGCTTGAGCCGGCGTGTTGATAGGAATTTTCGGAATAGGAATTTTCGGATCCGAGATCTTCATCAATGGGCAGTTCCCTTCCGCTAGAGGACAGCTGTTGTGTCTGTTCCCGAGATGGTCCTGCTTCGTCCGATGACATTTCTTTTCCACTGAAATCTTCTTCAACGTCATCGACGACGGACGGTTGATCATCGTCAAGCGGTAGCAAGCGCAAACGTTCACCACCATCACCTGTAACAGAGTTAGAAGATTAAAAATGGAAAGTTTGTTGGAAATTTAATAAATTGATTGAATGAGAAAAAAATGTGACCGTTTCTTTCACCAATACTTCACAACAAATGGGTGGGCAAGTTGAAATAATGGCGATAGATATTATAAGTACATCAAGTAAGTATACTCACGACTGCCCACTTCATCTTTATCATCTTCACTCTCGCTGGAGCCGTCGTCCTTAGGCTTTGTGCCTTGTTCCTCGTCTGCAATTTGCTTCAGTTGTTCTATGGTCTTGCCCCTGTGCTTGCCCAAATCCTGATCTCCCACACACTCGAAGTATTTCGCGAGATGTAAAATGTCGTTGCTCAATTGAGGCTTCCTGTACACTTGGAGGTGTACCGATAAATCATGGCCCATCCGGTCCGCCACCATCCGTAGTTCTGCATTGCTTAGATTCAAATACTGAGCCTGCGTGGCAACCTGCTTGCGCAGATTGGTGCAACGTATGCGATCTGGATGTCTCAAGGGTACGGTGCAAGATTCAACGTACTCTCTCATTATGGCCGAAAGTTCGAATTTTCCGCCTTTCGTGGAATTGGCGAAGAGAAATTGGTTAGTTTCTTCGATGTTGGCAACCGATCGGCGGTTCACGAGGAGATCTATATATCTGAAAAAAGAACAAGGCTGTTGAAATAGCACATCTTATTAGTAATGTTACTGTATACTTACTTCAAATATGATTTCTTGATCAAGACGGGCAATAGCCTTTCACGCTTCCCCATAATTTGGATGCGCACGTACGTTTCGGCGAGAAGAATGTCGAGGCGCGACATGTGCTTGTAGTCCGCTTTGCTGATTTCTTGTTTGAGTTCGTAGTCCCTCAACAAAATTCTAGAGACTTTCCCGGGCCGGCGTCGATTGAAAATCAGCAGCAGCAGCAGCATCACAGCGCCGTTCAATTTCGACCAGTCTGATTTCGAGAATTTCCTCCGAAGACGTTTGTACGCTTTTTTGGCTATCGCATTCAGGTGCTTTGTGAAAGCCGCCACGTCCTCCGTTGTCGGAAGCTCGATCGGTGTTGACATGCGATTTCGCTTTGTACTCGTGGTCGCCGATTTGGTGATGAAGTTGCCGTACTCGCTCTGATGGAGAAATCGGAACTCTTGCATTTTCTTGTAGGCAGGGTCCTCGTGAGATATGCCCTGCATCGACATTTCCGTACGCACCGACGCCTCGAGAAAGTTCAAAGTGAGACGTATCACATTGGCGTAGGAGGGCTTCTTGTAAAATTTTCTGATCGGGTCGTACTCCATCAGCTTTGTAGCCGCATCCGTCAAAAGTCGATAACGTTTGGGGTCGAGGGCATCGTGGTATAAGTGGCAATGTTGGGATCGTGCTTTTTCACTTCAAGAAGAAGCTGAGCAGCAAGTCGCAAGTGTTGCCTCCCGTTTCTGTACTGGTGGGTCGAGCTTCTGTGCTTGACAGCATACCGTTTTGCCATCAACATGATGACAGGGTCTCTTCTCGTATCGCTTTCGACACTTCATCCTCCCGGAGATTGCTGAGCAATTCTTCCGTCATATAATCGGCATCCGTCTGAAGACCATACAGCTCCTTCTCGTGCTTTCGGCGGTCGACCTCCTTGAGAACGCGCTTGCCGTGTCTCTCTCTTCCCACGCAGGCTGCTTCGTGCCTGCACAGCGCTCTGCGGACGAAAAGGCCGTTACAAGAGGGACAGGGAACCATGTCTTCTACGAGAGTTTTGGACGGTTGTCTTCTGGGGATGCGTGCCGAAGCTGGCGCCGTCTCGTTGTATTGCTCGTCTCCTTTGTTTCTTAATTTGTCGAGTGCCTTGAGTCGCTGTACGGATTTCGCCTTCATCGATGACACCGTGTGGTGCCCCATTATTAACCACTTAATTATTACACAAACCGCGTGTAACGCACTTTCGCAATGTAGGTATTTTACCTACTCAGCGAATATAGGGACTAGACAGAGGAGCAACGTCCGGTGCAAGTATAATAAGCGAATAACAATTTAGAGTTAGTTAACTTGTATTATCGACTCCGATGAATAAACATGTGAAAACCAATTCCGTCTTCGACTACATACGTCTAACCCTTCATGGCGACCGTGCAGAGTAATCTGCTGAAAGTACAGTGCCAATTCCGAAGTTAGGCTCCAAATATACTTTGAAACAAGTGAGGCCTAGGGCCACCAAAATAACACTACGAAAACCGGCCACGTTTTCAAAGCACCGCTAATGAAAACACGCAAGCAGTGCAGCAAGTATGCAAGCAGGAACAGCAGCCATCATTCCCTAGAGGCGAGACAACCTGACCAAAGAAAAGTCAATTGTCAAAAATGCAGCAGCCAACATCCGATGTCCTAGACAAGCTGACCAAAAGGACGAATCGATCGTTCTAATGCCCACATCCGCTAAACGGATCACATCCCAACCTATGCAGAGAAACGCTGCTAAATCAAGGCCGAAGATGCAACGACCCGACAGCATAAACACAACAAAGTGAGTACAAAATCACACAGTACTATGCGAATGGCTTGCCGCAAAATTAACGCGAGAATGCAATTTGAAACTGAGACGATATTTGAATAAAAATAAAACAAAATAAAACGTTTAGTAATGTTTCCGTGGAATGTCTGATGCAACTTCAATTAGACACCTGTTTGACGAAGTAAATGTTTTTAGGCGAAATTTGGAAAAAGATAATCAAGAACGTAGAACAAATTTGCGTGTGATTCAAGACAAGTCAAGTCATCTAGATAGGATAAAGGAAGAGTTTGAGGCAACTAAGGAATTATTCAATAAAACACCTCATAGCGAAAAATTTTTCAACACAGTGAAAGAGTACGCAAAGCGTATTGAAGGTGGAATTGATATTATTGCAAATACATTAAACTTGAGATTCGAAGCTATAAAAGAAAATAAAACTGTCAATATGGTGTTAGACGCAGCGCAATTTTTGAACTTATGTGCCAATAGCTTAAAAAGTCCTTACGATGGGGAACCAGATAAACTGCAAACATTTATAGACTCGGTGGATCTGATTAAGGCGTATCAAACTGGCCATGAGGCACTGGCACTATCGTTTGTCAAGACAAGGTTGACAGGTAGGGCCAGAGCCTATATTACGAATGAAAATTCAATAGAAAGGGTAGTTGACAAGCTCAAAGCTGTAATAAAAACAGAAAGTATAGACTTGGTGAGAGCCAAGCTGGTAAGCCTTGATCAGAGACACAAAACGGCCGAGGTTTACGCGAAAGAAATAGAATTACTTGCAGAGAAACTCAAAAATGCATATTTGACCGATGGAGTACCAGAAAATGTGGCCGAAAAATATACTATAACGGAAACGAAACAAGCAATGTTGAAAAATGCGATGCCTTCAGCAAAATTGCTTGTTAAAGCCTCAAAACCCCAAACCATTCAAGAACTTATGACGGATTTTATAGATGCTAACACAGGAACGGAGCCCTTACAAGTTAATTATTACCGGAATAACAATTATTCACGACAACGAGGAAACCGCGGGTCCAGACATTATCGTGGCAGCGGCAATTATTATCGAATCAATAATTCAAACACTCGTTTTCAGGGAAATTGGCAAGGTAATTAATCGAGAAATGTAAATCGGTCTAATTACTCCAATAATAATCGCGACGATTACAGAGGACAAAGTAGGAATAGGACAACGCGAGGAAACACCCACAATGTCAGGTGTTTACAATCGGAAAACGAGACAGGTCCCCAGAGGTTAGGTCAGACTCTGGAGGACCAAGACAACCAACAGTAAAAAATTTTTGTTTCAACCTGGTTATGGGAAGTTTTATCAATTTATACACCGATATGACAAAAAGGAACGTAATTACTTTAATGCTGGACAGCGGGGCCGACACATCTGTTTTTAAACGGGAGAAAATTGATATTAAACAAATATTTTATCCACATAGAAGCGCAGAAATCAAAGGAGTAACGGACGGAGTTTTAAAGACGTTAGGGACTACGGAAACAACACTTTTTAACGAGAAATTTGAAATAAATCATGAATTCCATATAGTAAACGATGATTTTCCAATTCCATCTGATGGGATATTGGGGTTGGATTTTATGAAAAAATTTAAATGCATTTTGGACTACGACAGATCAATGTTAATTCTAAATTTAGGAAATGAAATTCACGAAATCCCAATTAATGAGTCGGTTCAGCAAAATACGTTGATAATTCCTCCACGTTGCCAAATTGTTAAAAAAGTGAAAATTGATAACTTAAATTCTGAGTCAGTAATTGACGCGACCGAAATTGCAGAAGGTGTGCATGTAGCACGCACCATAATTTCTCCTAACGACGCAAAAATTTTAATTGCCAACACTTCAAATAAAACAGTTCTTATTAATAAACCAAAGCTGACAATGCGTCCGCTTTCGGAATTTCACATACGTTGCGTAAAAACGATGAATCAGGAAACACGTTTCAAGACAATTTTATCAAAATTTAAAAAAGATATGCCGCTTTATGTTCAAGATAAATTATTTGCCCTTTGCGAGGAATTTTCAGATATTTTTGCTTTAGAGGAGGATATATTAACACATAACAACTTTTACGAACAGGAACTTACGTTAACAGATAAATCACCCGTCTACATAAAACCATACAGACTGCCACAATCGCAAAGACAAGAAGTGAAAAAGCAGGTAGAATTATTGAAACAAAAAGATTTAATAGAAGCGAGCAGGTCACCTTTCAATTCTCCATTAATACTTGTCCCCAAAAAAGCGGAAAACCCTAATGAGAAAAAATGGCGTTTGGTCGTGGATTTTAGACAAGTTAATAAAAAACTGGTACAAGATAAATTCCCATTACCAAGAATTGAGGAGATACTAGATGAATTAGGTAGGGCCAAATGGTTCTCGGTTATTGACCTGATGGCCGGATTTCATCAAATTTCGTTAAAAGAAAACTCACGAGATATCACATCTTTCTCTATCGAAGATGCTTCATACAGATTCAAAAGATTGCCTTTCGGTTTGAATGTGTCATGTAACAGTTTCCAGCGTATGATGACAATGGCATTTTCGGGTCTACCACCCGATGTGGCGTTTTTGTACGTTGATGATGTTATAATCACAGGATGTTCAGAAAGGCATCATTTACAAAATCTCAGAAAAGTTTTTGAAGTATGTCGGAGTAGCAATTTAAAGTTAAATCCTGATAAATGTCAATTTTTCAAAAATCAGGTCACATATTTGGGCCATACCATTTCAGACAAAGGAGTCCTACCTGACTCAGCAAAATTCGAAGCAATTAAGAATTTTACCATTCCAAAAAACGCTGATGAAGCCAAGCGTTTCGTGGCATTCGCTAATTATTATCGGCGTTTTATAAAAAACTTTGCTGAAATAACTTCTCCACTAAATCAACTTACAAAAAAAGGAGTCCCATTCGAATGGACTACGGATTGTAACAGTGCATTTTTGAGTTTGAAAAAGGCATTGATGATGCCGCCAATATTGCAGTATCCAGATTTTTCAAAAACTTTTATACTTTCAACTGATGCCTCAAATATTGCATGTGGTGCAGTTTTGTCACAGGAACACAATGGAAACGATTTACCAATCGCATTTGCATCCAAAAAATTCACAAAAGGGGAAGCTAACAAAAGTACCATTGAAAAAGAATTAACAGCAATTCACTGGGCTGTAAATTATTTCAAACCATATGTCTATGGAAAGAGATTTATTGTGAGATCTGACCACCGCCCCCTCGTTTATTTATTTTCAATGAAGAATCCTACTTCCAAGCTAACACGTATGCGCCTCGAATTGGAGGAATATGATTTTGAAATCAATTACGTAAAGGGGAAAGACAATGTAGGACCTGATGCTTTGTCCAGGGTAAATATAGAAGAATTAAAAGTTTTAAATATCAATGTAGCAAAAATAATGACGCGAGCCCAAACCAGGAAAGAAAAAAATCTTACAGAAACTGACCGATCCGAAAAGGAAACCAGAATAAGCGAAAATGAAGTTGGAGTTTTTGAGGTAACAAACAATAAAGATACCTTCAATTTACCACATCTTAAGTTCAAAGTTTTCGAAAATCGAATAAGTATGATAATACAGGAATACAATTTACAGTGTGTTGCGAGTTTTGATGGAAAAGTCACTAGTGATAACAAAGCTAAGGTCTTGTTATCCAGGGTAAATCCCGGTGATATAAGAGTACAGGATGATCCCTCGAGTAACAAAAAGGAATCCACTAGCGTTAACAGTGCTTTAGAGCATCTGCTAACCAAGTTGGATAATATGGCCGGCGAGAATGAAATAAAAATGTTGAAGCTTCAGAACGAGAATGAAATTTTAAAAGTAATAAGCATTAATGCATTTAAAAATATTGGAAATCGAACCCTCACACATGTAAAAATCGCGATTTGTACCCCTATTATCACACTATCCGACGAAAACGACAGAAAAGAAATTTTAAAAACATTTCATAATGATCCACTACTTGGAGGTCATGCGGGCTCCAAGAGAATGTTGTCGAAATTAAAATTGTATTTCAAGTGGAGAAACATGAAAAAAGATTTGGTAAATTTCATAAGAAATTGCGAGTCATGCAAGTTAAATAAACCTATAAAAGGAGGTTTAGAAAAACTAATTATCACACCAACACCACAAAAAGCATTTGAACTTTTGATAATTGATACAATTGGACCACTTCCGGTGTCCATCGACGGATATAAGTATGCTCTTACAGTTATATGCGATTTGTCAAAGTATCTCGTAAGTATTCCTATTCCGGACAAGGAATCTAAAACGGTAGCGCGAGCTCTATTCCAAGAGGTTTTCCTTATGTATGGTTTTCCAAAGGTAATTAGGACAGATCTTGGCACTGAGTACAAAAATGCGCTATTTGATGAACTAGCAATTCAGCTAAAGTATGAGCATAAAGTGTCAACACCATATCGACATGAGACGGTTGGAACAGTAGAAAGGAACCACAGAATATTTAATGAATACGTTCGTTCCTACATAAATGCTACGATGACTGATTGGCATGTTTGGTTGAGATATTTCACTTACTGTTATAACACAACCCCAAACTCCACGCATAACTACACTCCGTTTGAGTTAGTTTTTGGAAAGACACCAAATTTGCCTATCGACATTTTAAACCATGGCGTAGAACCCGTTTACAATATGGACAATTTTGCAAAGGAGTTCAAGTATCGTTTACAGCTGTCACAGAAACGAGCACACGACCTTTTGTCGAAAGACAAAGAAAATAGAAAGTGTTCATTCGATCGTAAAGCAAGTCCCATTCAACTGAACCTTGGTGATTTTGTATTTGTGAAAAGTGAAGCGCGACACAAACTAGACCCTGTGCATAAAGGACCATACGAGCTGATTGAGATAAGACGATCCAAATTGTGTTTTAAGAGATGGGGAAAAAACATTTCCCATTCACAAAAATAGGTTAAGAAAAAGTTGATACATATTTATACATTTCTACTGTTTTTTTTTTCAGTGCCTGCATTTATTATTTCTTTGTTTTGTTAGTCAAATTCATCACTTATTTCAATATTTGGTCATTTTACGGTACCGGACCAATATGGTGAAATATTTGTACGAATTTTTAATTATTATCATAAACCTGTAATTTACTTTTAATGAGGTGAAGCTATCAATTTTTTTTTGTGTGCATTTTTTATTTTAATCCAATTGCTAGGGGGAATAATGCATAACCTTTCAGGTATGCATCATTCTCCCAAAAGGGGAGGTGTGGTGCCCCATTATTAACCACTTAATTATTACACAAACCGCGTGTAACGCACTTTCGCAATGTAGGTATTTTACCTACTCAGCGAATATAGGGACTAGACAGAGGAGCAACGTCCGGTGCAAGTATAATAAGCGAATAACAATTTAGAGTTAGTTAACTTGTATTATCGACTCCGATGAATAAACATGTGAAAACCAATTCCGTCTTCGACTACATACGTCTAACCCTTCAACCGCTTTGACTTTGTTCTCGTCGCTGTGTACTGTTAGAAAGTGTCTCGAGATTGCCGTCACAAGTGACATGACAACGATTTTGTGACATCCGTCAAACCAGCGTCAAACACAGTAAGTGTCAATTGTCATTTTTATAAAATACCGTGATTGGCCAATAATGCTGACGTCAGTGACCAATCCGATTACGAGAGCTGAGCGCGCAAATATGGCTGGTTCAAAACCGATAATTGATGATCATTTTCAATAGGTCTGTTCCAACCGCAGACAAAGACGATCCAGAACCGTCAAAAGCATGCGCCCAAATAAATATTCCCTCAAATCTCTACCAAATGGAATGAGTGTTCACTTGGGCGTATGCTTGGGACGGTTCTTGGATCGTTTTTGACGGCGGTTGGAACAGACTCAATAAATTTCTCAATCTCTTGTAATACACCAAATAAGTAGCTGATTTCGCACATGCATGTCAAAATTTATAAGGAACAATGCCAAAGTCAATAAATTGCGATCTTCCGTTGTGCTGTATAGGTACGCCCATTGAAAAATTTAAATTAAATAAACAACAATGTACCTTGTCTTTTTGCATGCGACGTCACTTGTAGAAACGGATCCGGTTGGGGATCCGGTTGAAACTGCCGCATCCTTTGAAAAGTTTGATCCCTCATCGTCGGAGGAGGAGGATGAGGAAGAAGAAGAATATCGAGTGCTGCCAAGGAAAAGATGCTTTCGTCAGAACGGTTCGTTCGTTTTTCCGAAGAACACGGCGAGTTAACCACGAGATAAGTTTTTGACACGGCGAAATTAACACAGCGAAATCAGTTTTTAACACAGTTTTAACACAGCGAAATCAGTTTTTAACACAGCGAAGTAAGTTTTAACACAGCGAAATCAGTTTTAACACAGCAAAATAAGTTTTAACACAGCGAAATCAGTTTTTAACACAGCGATTTAAGTTTTTGGCACAGCGAAATAAGTTAAAAGTTTTGTTTTTGGGGCCGCGAAATGACCACTAGCAGTGAAAATAAAACTGAGTTTCTGCCACATCTTCGTGCCCGCAAACTATGCACGTCACTAATAGTCGGAGAGCTGGCAACAAAAAAAAGTGCAACAGTTTTCTAAAGGCTGAAACTCTGGAATATGTTAGATTACCCAATTACATCCATGTAATAAACAGTCAGACACCGGTCCATTAGAACCTGCTCAATCGGCAGCCAAAAAAAGTCCGAAATGCCCTAACGGACAGTTCTGACAACGCACAGCTTTGTTGTCTGACCCACAGCTGTCAGCTGTTGTCTGAGCTACGGCTATGACCACACCTAGTTACTTACCTCTCTTCATTAGATGGTTCCATTACGCAAGGCTTCTCTGATTTTTTCCCCAAATCTGTATGTCTCTACGGGCGATTCATTTGAACCGTAACTCGGGCAACAGTTGCAACTGCTGATATATTTGCATCAGACAACAGAGCTGTGCGTCAGACAACAATGCTGTGCGTTGTCAGAACTGTCCCTTCGGGCATTTCGGACTTCTTTTGGCTGCCGATTGAGCAGGTTCTAATGAACCGGTGTCTGACTATCTATTTCATGGATGTAATTGAGTAATCTAACATATTCCAGAGTTTCGGCCTTTAGAAAACTGTTGCACTTTTTTTTGTCGCCAGCTCTTGGACTATAACGGCACCGGGGAACTCCTGTTCAGAGGTAGGAATAGATGGCACCTCCTGCAGTAAACGTGGTGGCATCCGTTGATTGCTGCGAGGTGATCCTTCTTCAACGGCAGCTTGCAACGATGACAGGTTGGGCGAACTGTAAACGTCATATCGGGTTGGAAAAAGTGACCTAATTCATAACTTAGGTACTACACATTTTAATTCATATTGAAGCTTCTTTTTTATCCCGTTCACAATTGGAGCTACCCCGTACTGTTTGTACAATGGTGTTCACACGAGACGGATGCCCCCCCCCCAACCTATTAAAAACTTCACTATATATAAAAAAAAAACTTTTATCAAGCCCTATTCAGGAACTAAATTATTGTTTTATGCAGTTTCTGAATACCTATGTCAAGTGACATATTAGCCGTGTTCTTTCCGCGCAAGTGAGCTGAGATTTCGTGCAAAACGAAGACGGCTTTTGTCACAGAAAGCGAAGTTCTTGTTGCCAGTGCAGGACACAATTTAAACAGAGAACATGCCGGCACTCTGCAACGGCCATTTCGCCAGCGCCGATGAGGCTGTTGCACACCGGGCATTTCATTTCGTTGTCCACCACGTCCTTTACTGTGATGTGCCGGTACTGGCACCTGTTGCCCAAAGGGCAGGTTCCTCCCGAATTTCTGTAGACGTAGCAAACTCCCGGCACCTGCAACGTTCGCAGAATTTCGTCCTGCAACATGGGGAGGACCCTGCCCTTCTCCGACCAGAGCTTCTCGACAGAATACGGGACATGAATGAATTTGCAGTACTGTCTCGAACACTGTGCCTGTTGGAATTGCTTGCAGAACATATAAGAAGGCTGGCCCCTATAAGTCAGAGAAAATAAAACGTAAACGTACGCAAGTTTCAACCGAACTTTGTGTTTTTCCAACGATTTTGCGGCCACTCGGGCAGCAATGATGAACAATTGAACTGCAACAGCTAAAAAGTAAGTGTGCTTTCAGATTGAGATGTCTTGAAAAATACTCCGTTTGAGGGAATTCTAGCATATTAGGAAAGAGCACTTCTTTGCCTATCGATACCTGTTTTGAATTCCAGTGTCACTGAAGAGTCTGCAAACGTAGCCGAACTTGAATTGCGTGCAGCTTTTGAAAATAAAAACAAAACAAAAAGTTAATAATAAAATCTTTGTTTGATTTTGATTTGATAAGGTAAAGCCGGCAAGCACTCGATCCGGCTGGCCCCGCCTACCGTATCTCAATTTGAAAAGGCACGTATTTTCACGTGTTGCACTTCAACTGACCAACAGTTATTGATAGTTGATAATAATAATAATAATAATAATACTTTATTCACTCTTTGTCGCCACGAATAACAATGGATAGAGCAAGTCACTTTTAGGTATACCTATACAGTAAACATACCTATTACAATAACATAAACAAACATGTACAAAAAAAGACTATAAAATAGGATAGATGATTAGAATATGATGGCAATATACAACAAATACAACAAAAGAATACAATTATTTATCTTTCGGCTGCGACAGCGTCTTTGTCATTAAGAAATTCCTTTACACTGTAAAAGGCTTTTCCAATTAGAAACTTTTTTAATTCTGTTTTAAACCCTTTGTTCTTTTCAACGTTTTTTATACGTCTCGGCAGTTTATTGTAAATGGTTATGCAGGCGTTCCTAGGGCTCCTAGAGCACAGTGAAGTCCTGTGTTGGTCGACCCTCAGGGTGTTTGAGCTCCGCGTCAGGTATGAATGATCGGCCACGCTGTCCTCAAAGTAATGACAGTTGTTCCTAACATAATTCGAGCATTTGTATATGTAGATAGATGGCAGTGTTAGTATACGTGAGGATCTGAATGTTTCTCTACATGATTCTCTCCATTGGAGGTTAAAAATAAGTCTTAAGATTTTTTTTTGCTGTACAAATACACGGTGGACTTTTGATGCTTGTCCCCACGCAATGATGTTGTATGACAACGTCGAGTGAACCAATCCGTAATACATCTGTATTAAGGAAGGCAGCCGAACATCTGACTTCAGCTGTAAAATCGCGAAGAAAGAACTATTTAGTTTTTTACATAACCTATCGATGTGCTGATCCCAGCACAGCCGACCATCCACACGCAAACCCAGGAACGCCGCACCATTCTCGAAAGGATCAGCGACAACACCCTCACCTGCCTTACCGAAGTAGATACATTTAGTTTTGTTGACATTGAGTAACAATTTGTTACGTTCGCACCATGCGGACATTTCATTAATCACACTGGCAAGCCTTTCCTGCAACTCCTCCGGAGTGTCATCCGTTACTGCAACCGAGGTATCGTCGGCAAAAAGGACAGGGAAGCCCGACCTCATGTACAGTGGTAAGTCATTTATGAAGAGCAAGAAAATCAATGGTCCGAGTACTGATCCCTGTGCTACTCCGTACTCGACGCCAAATTCCTTTGACAGGAATTCTCCGAGTCTGACCGATATCTTTCTATCAGTCAAAAATGAGATAATCCACTTTAGGATATTTCCACGTATTCCTAACTTATATAATTTGCGATGAACAAAGTCGCTGTCGATGCTGTCAAAAGCAAGGGACAGATCAAAGAACAAGCCAGCTACATATTGTTTCTTATCAAGCTTAGAATTAATGAAATCGAGGAAACGTACCGCCGCGGTTTCGGTCGACCTACACTGCCTAAAGCCATGTTGAGCGTCTGTTAAAATTCTATATTTTTCAAGAAAGGCGGATAGTCTAGTGTAAACAACTCTTTCGAACACTTTTGAAAATATGCTTATCAAAGATATGGGCCGATAGTTTTTTACGTTCTTTACATCATCTTTTTTGTGCACTGGAATCACGATTGAAGACTTCAGAATTTGAGGAAACACGCCCGAACCAACAGACGCATTAATCATAAATGTCAGCGGGCCGACCACTCCCTCACAAACCGCTTTCAGAACCTTTGCCGTCACTCCGTCCTGGCCCGAAGATCTACAGTTCTTAAGGTGAGCAACAGCCGACCGCACCTCGTCACAAGTCACATCGGTAAAAAACATTGAATGTTCGACCCCATCCGAGGTCGTACAACCCTTCGGAAGTTGGCCTCGAAAGCACTCCGCAACCCTTGTCACCGCAACCGTTGAAAAATACTCGCCGAAACCATTCGCCACCTCCTCCGGATCGCTTCTCGCGGAGCCGTCGATGTTGAGAGTTATATCTTTTCTTTTTTTGGATTTGCCAGTCTTTCTGTTGATTATGCTCCAAGAGGTGAAGATTTTATTGCTGGAGTTCTCTATTAGCTGGTCGTTGTAAGCTCGTTTCGTGTCGTTGATCAATTTTTTGTGACATTTCTTCTGTTCTCTATATTCAACTCTGGACTGGTGGCAATTTGTGATTCTGCTGATCCAAAATAAAGATTTTAACCTTGCACTACTTTGCCTTATTTCATCGCTGATCCACGCCTTATCAGTTGTACTATTTAAAACAGTTTTTCTTTGAGGACATATATAGTTGTATACGTTTTGGAAGTCATTTATAAATTTCGCAAACGTCTCGTCAACTGTTCGTCGTTCGTGCAAACCCCAATCCATTTCAGACAGTCTCTGAGAAAGTCTCGACAGGGAGCTCGATGTTACAGTACGTCCATACCTGGCTTCAGATTTCTCGGTGTTTCCAGAATTGTTTTCTGTTTCTATGTTGATGATTTGTCCCAGATGATCTGATAGGTGTGGCTCAACGATACGATATACTATCAACGCAATGATATACGCGCATAAAGTATGGAATAATGAAAATATATTTCTCCCCGGGATTTTTTTTAAACGGTTTGACACGTTAAATTGACTTATTTTAAAAGAAACATTTTCCGATAATTTTTATTTTTCTATCCCTCTCCTTTTTCAAGCAGTGACGTCATCGATATTTTTTATCTCCGAAACGAACATTTTGAATGTCATAAATGTTGTTATTGCTGAATTCAGAATGTCGCTACCTATTCTAATCTGTCAAGAAAATTAGGGGTTTCTATGGAAAAAAAATCGATGACGTCACTGCTTGAAAAGGGATGAGAGGGGTAGAAAAATTAAAACTATCGGAAAATGTTACTTTTAAAATAAATCAATTTGACGTGTCGAACCGTTTTTCAAAAATTTTGCCGAGAAAAAATATATTTACATTATTCCATACTTTATGCGCGCACTGTATGTATACATTGGAAATGGCGTTCTACAGCAAGCGTTGAGTATTTTTGTATTTTTTTTAATTCCATCATACAGGGTGCCCCATTTTGAAAGGCAAATCAAAAAATGAAATTTCTCAAACGGTACCTACGCCCCAAAGCGGAAAAAGAGAAAAGAAATTGAAATTGGGCCGTCAAAGGGGAAAACCTAAGAGCCTTCTGTTTTCATTATCTGTAAAAAATATTCTAAACTGTCAATGCCATACTGATGAATTATTATCCAGAAAAAATGAGTGTGCAAAATTATAAAAATCAATTTTTTTTCAAAAATACTGCCAAATGATTCCAGGCATACCTAAGGCCGAATAATACCTATACCGAACAGATAACAGCACAATTTGTTCAATTGCTGCTTCGCGGTTTTTTTTTTTTTTTTTTTTTTTTTGAAGAAATTCAAAATTTTAAATTTTACATATAGAGAGCTGATTTTTATAATTTATCCATCCTGTATAGCAAAGCAAGATTCAGTGCACCCATACACCTATAAATAACTACTAAATGGCTTGCCCCCATTCATTTGGGCATCACATAGTGACCCAATCATCTTTAAATCGCATCTGCCTTCTGCGCAACCTGATAGGAGGGGCCCAGCCGGCAAACACTCGATCCGCTCAGCCCCGCCCCGCAGAGCAGAAGTCAGCTGTGATTTAAAATGATTTTGTAAGTTTCTGGTGCGAAGCTAGCCATATAGTTATTTATACAGGGTGACATTGATGTGGGAAAGCATGAATCATGATTTCACCTATGCGTTAAGGATATCGAAATGAACCAAATCGCACTGCAAACGGGAGGTCAGAGAACAGTTTGTAAAATTATTTTTCCATATACACGGTGTACTGATCATTTTTGCAGCACCACATCCAACTTAATTTTTTCAAATGGGACCCCTGTATATGGGAAAATATTTTTACAAACTGCATTCTGGCCTCCCGTTTGCAGTGCCATTTGGTTCATTTCGATATCATTAACGGGCAAAGCTGCAATCGAGCTTTCCCATAACAATGACTCACCCTGTATATACCCAATTTTTTCACATAATTGTTAATCAGGCAGTATGGCATTGACAGTTTAGAATTATCTTTACAGATAACGAAAACAAAAGGGTCTTAATTTTTCGTCTTTGATCGTTCATATTTCTGTAAATAGAATTTCTAAAAAATTGTTGAATCTTTGTTGGTACTTTTGGGTTTGTCCTCCCCGAGGTCCTCCCTATATCACCACCCGGACTATGGTCCGGTATTTTAGGATCAGCCTGTATACGAGCATTTTTTTGTTTATTCAGTTTGCGACAATGCTACCAACTAAAAATAAATTGGAAAATTTGGGTCCACCCCATAGCATACACTATTAACTTTTTGACTTGAAATATTCACTTTTAATTTGAATATATCGAGGAATATATTGTCAAGCCAAATCTGTCAAATTGTCAAATTGCCAAATTGTAAACCAAATAGACCGCCATGATTTTTCACATATGTAGTAATGGACACATGTTTAGTTAGGACTAGGACGAGCTGGGCCTGCATATTAATGCAGTCATGGCTCGAATGTTAAATTTTGTGCCGCAAACTGAAGAAAAAAACTCGTATATGTAATGATGCAGCTTGAGAAGGCAATCAAGTGAATGAAATAAAATAAACTCGTCCGTCCGTCTGTCTGTGTGTCTGTCATTTCACGCAATATCGCGGCTCCTAGACCTCGGATTTACCTCGGGTTTTCGCTAAATAATAATAGCTAAGGTACTCTAGGTGTAAACAAACAACACGGTGGGCCTACGCGGGAGCACCCACGTGTAGTTGGTCCCCGTATCAAGACGCATCTTCCTCCAGCTCCGGAGACTCTTTTGAAGATAGTGTCTTGCAACTGCAAGAAGAACTGCGGTCTAAAATGTAGATGCAGGCGATCTTCTTTGTCTTATTTGCAGATGTGTAAGTAAGTTCTGTAGGGGCACAACATGTGAGAATCTACCCCACTTTGTTGAGTATGACCCTGAGGACGATCTGTTATTTTTATAAACTTATGTATTTAGTCCCTTAGATAACTTTGCTATTATTTTAGATGGGTATAGGTACTATCGGTAGGTATATTCGAGGTAACTATCAATTTATTGTTTGGAAATCAACAGACGAGTTTTTAACGAAACTAATATTGGACAAAATAAGCTTAGAGTACGGATGGTAAGCTAGATGCGATTTTTTTTTGACTACTAATGAACTTGAGATTATAATAATAATAATTTGATATTTTTTGCAGAGCATGGCTATAAAAATTTTTCTGTGCTGTGCTAGACTTCCAATACATCAATAATATGTAAATACAATGTTGAAGCTCTGTTTTTAAAAGATTGTGAGCATTTTTGATTGAAAAAAATTATAATTTACTCTTGAAAATTGTGGATTTTCAATCTACGATATTTTCACGTTGAATACATCAATGTTCGAAATTTCGAATGGGATTGATAACCGCAACTATTTCCCGCATTTACATCAGGCATTCGCAGGGCCGATTCTGAGTGGTGTGCTGGGTGTGCCCCTGCACAGGGGCGGCCAAAATTTAAGGGCGGCGAAAAGTTTCCAATTTTTTCTAACGAAAAATTGAGTGTCGAAAAAGGAACTGATGTTATGATTTTCGGGACCGACGGCAGCCGCCCTGCGTAAATTGTGATTTTTTAGTGCAGAAAAAATACAACAGGTTGTCAAGAATGGAGGTGAGGCGGCCGCTCTGCGTCAACTATTATAGATATCAGACTTCTTTCTCAGATAAGTATCTGAGGAAGGGCAAGAATTTTCATCTCTTGGTAACATTTCGGATAGTCTGTTTGAAATCGGATCGGCGTGAAAAAATGCGGTGTAGTCTAGGAGGATATAAGAATAGGGAGGGAGTATAACCCAGCTTGTGGGCGGGGGGAAATGAAGCCGGGAGACGTAAGGGGTGAGGTAGCAACTACGCCCAAATATTGCATCTAGTGTCAAGAGTCTTTTGACTTTTGTGATTCAAATTGACGTTATTGAAATAATTTGAAACTATTTGAGGTTAGTGAGATTTTTTTGGTTGACATGAAATGAGTCCTGCCTGATATATTTTATCTTTGTGCCCGGATCTTGTTTGGATGGTGCTTCATCTATAAGAGCTGAATAGATCAGCTTTCCCAGATGTGGGAAAAACAGATGCTACGTGCGTTGGATATAATATCATGTATGAAGAATATCCCATCAGTGCGAGCCGAAGCTGCCGAAGGAAAGATGCCTACCTGTAGTATGGGGTCGCCCGATGCTTCAGTAGAATGTTAGGCAAGGATGAGAATGACCCGGCAAATTCCAAAAGTAATGAGCAGAAAATGAGCAGTTCGACTTTTTCCTCCTAGATTCTACCACGTATTTGTGAGGTCAGCACTGTCAATACACCTAATGATGATCTACACTCTGTGATCTACACTGAACAGTGATAGAGGTACTCTGGAAACCTCATCATCAGCCAATCTTAAGGCCTGTGTAGACTTCAAGGTCCATGGCAAAATTACATTAAAAAGTACCTAAGTACCCATCTTGGTGGAATTCCTACTGCTACGGACTATCACCTACTAGTACGTATGAATCCATAGTTGGGAGTTACCATGCCTGTAAAAGTTTGGCCACCCTTTCAAATTTGTTCTTTGAGACCCTTAGAGACATTTAAGAAGGGTGGCCAAAGTGAGTCTCTGGGAAGTTTTCTGCAGGACACCGGAAACAAGATGGCGGCTCAAAAATATCGGAAACAATTATAACTCGGCCTTTAGTTGACCTACGAATGAAATTTCAAAGGTAATAATTATGTTCACCCTTTTGTTGAAGAGCATAGATAATTAAAAAATATATTGTAGGGTAACAGCACCAGTAAATGAGGGAACTACATTTTTCCCCAATATTTTGCCACGTTTTTTTCTCGACTGCACTGACTGCACCTAATGTAATGTACAATTGTTTTTTGAGGCCTTTGAAGGCAATTTAGACATTTAGACAGGTGGCCCAAGTGAGCCACCGGAAAGTTTAACACAAGGCCCCGATGACAAGATGGGCGACAAAAATATCTAAAATAATTATTATAATTCGGCTCATACTTATTTCATATTCGACCTACAAATGAAATGGAAACGATCATCAATGTTTTACCTTTTGTTGATGAAGATGATAATTACCTAAAACTCTCAATGTAGGGTAACAGCACCAGTAGTGAATGATAAATTTCTAAAAAAAGTCGAGTTTTTTGCAATTTTTTTTTTTAGCAATTTGAATCTGAGTAACCCGGGTCCTTTCGACTCCAAAATGAATACAGCTATTAGCCATTGTATCCACGGATTGCTGTATCTCTTCAGTAATGAATACTTGGAATAAATATTGTCACGATGTCTGCAATAATTCGAAAGTGCAGGAAAGCCAAAAAACAATGGATTGAAGAGATGTGCAAAGAAGTGGAAGATGAGTGAGAAGTAGGGAAAACTGACTTATTTTAGGGATATCGAGCCAAGTAAGACTGCGACATCAGAAACAAGGCAGAAGATATTTTGAACGAAAATGAAGAAAAGGCAGACCAGGTGGAAGGGATACTACTTGCGATGGGAAAATTATATGGGGGACAAGAATAATTAGAAAATACATTAGGAGGTACTGGAAAAAGTAAGGAAAAAGGAAATATATGGAAAACAGTAAAGAAAAGGAATAATGGAATAGTAGAATACCTTTATTTGTGACACAAAGGACTAGTTTGAGATGTACTTCAGGCGGGGGGGGGGGGGGGGGGAGATAGAGAGGAACAGAGGTAGACCCAGGTTAGATCACTGCTCCCAGACAAGCAATAGACCATATTAATTATTTGCACTTTTCCCTTCCACTAGTCATTTGTAAGTTAGGTATGTGCCTGTGACCATGCGCACTGCAGTAGAAGATCTCGCGCGCCACAGCATGCATAGAAAACGGAACTTTGCTGTCGCTGTCAGAATTTACGATTTCAAGGTGTTTTCTTTATTCTCGGGACGTTTTAACCTTTTTACCATACTTTTACGTGACGGCTGACGGTCGGTTCTCTTTCAGGCGCGGTCAAAATTCTCGTTAGCGGAAGTTGTGCAATAAAATATGGCGGGTAATTTGAAATTGTTGTCGTATCAAAAAACCCCATTTTAAAATGCTTCGCATCAACTTCACAGCAAGATTTTTCATTTTTTTATAGTGAAAAGTATATCAGGTATTTCTTTTTACACACTTGTTATGTTATACATTCGTTGAAATTGTCAATTTGCACCTTGAATTGATCATTTTACAAAGTCATTCAACATACATATTCTTATGGGAGTTTCAACCCAGCACATGTGGTTGTCTCTCTCCCCGATCTGCGACTGCGCTTTGAATAATTAATATGGTCAATTGGGGATGTAAGATGTTTGATATTTGACCTTCAGGAGAATACGTAGGCTGGCACAGGATAGGAAGGGATGGAGGTACGCATGCAAATAGTCTTGGAAATGAGAACTTGCATGGTGATTATGATAATGATAATGATGTATGTCTTCATCCTCTTGTGCTGTAAAACGAGTGTTTAGTTTAGTTCCAATCATTTGTTCTTTGGTTGAAGATTTTGTACACTTGTAGCTGATTATAATAATTATTTCCTCGATTATTACATTCTTGTTCACTCATGACAAGAAATATCTGACTTGTGGGATTTCATAATTCTGTGTACATGGCGTATAAGCCGATAGTCTGGTTATTGTTATTTCCAATCCCGACATTTTTTATGCATGCATGCGGTCATTGCCGAGGGAAGAAGGAAGAACGCTCGCACGAAGTATTGAGAAAAAATGCAGAATGCGATCATTTACTGGTGCTGTTACTCTACATGCAGATTTTGAAATCACCTTTATTCATGAGCAAGAGGTAAAACAATAAATAATCAGACTAATTGCGATCAATAATACATCGTTTAATGAATCATCGTTCAAATTTTATTCGTAGGTCGAATATAAGCCGACCTTACTATAATCCGATAGTTTTGACCGCCATCTTGTTTTCAGGATTCTGCAGGAAACTTCACCGAGACTCACTTTGGCCCTAGGCAGGACAGAGATACACTAGGTGCAGTCAGTGCATTGCAAAAAACTCGATTTTTTTAGAATTTAATCATTCACTACTGGTGCTGTTACCCTACATTAAGAGTTCCAAGTAATTATGATGTTCATCAACGAAAGGTAAAATACTGATGTAATCGTTTCCATTTTATTTGTGGGTCAAATATAAAATATAAGCGGTATAAGCCGAATTATAATAATTAATTTCGATATTTTTGTCGGCCATCTTGTCTTCGGGGCCTTGTGTTAAACTTCCCGGTGGCTCAGTTTGGCCACCTGTCTAAGATACCTCCAAAGGCCCTAAAACAACAATTGTACATTACATTAGGCGCAGTCAGTGCAGTCGAGAAAAAAAGTTACAAAATATTGGGAAAAAGTTCCCTCATTTACTGGTGCTGTTACCCTACTTTTTTTTTCAATTATCTATGATCTTCAACAAAAGGGACAACATAAATATAACCGTTGAAATTTCATTCGTAGGTCAACTAAAGGCCGAGTTATAATTGTTTCCGATATTTTTGAGCCGCCATCTTGTTTCCGGTGTCCTGCAGGAAACTTCCCAGAGACTCACTTTGGCCACCCTTCTTAAATGTCTCTAAGAGTCCCAAAGAACAAATTTGAAAGGGTGGCCAAACTTTTACAGACATGGTAATTCCCAACTATAATAACACCAAGATTCATACGTACTATACCACGAAGTTAGTGACGAAAATGCTAATAAGTAGAAGTAAGTGAAACCTGTGATAAAATTACTTTTTGTAATCCAACGATCATATTTAGGAAGGATGTGGCTGGATCTGGTGCAGCACAAAGCGTCATAGACTGACAGTGACAAGAGCGACAGCTCGCAGAACTTGACGTGGCAATATCCAGTTTCAATGGTAAAGTGATAAAAATTTTGGGCGTTCAAAGATGGCGGATATGACATTTCCATGGCTTCACTTTTCATAACGAACCTTCCCTCCCTATTCTTATATCCTCCTAGGGTGTAGTACAAAAAAAATTCACAACTTTCAAA
This sequence comes from Anaspis maculata, assembly GCA_949128115.1. Taxonomy (NCBI): domain Eukaryota; kingdom Metazoa; phylum Arthropoda; class Insecta; order Coleoptera; family Scraptiidae; genus Anaspis; species Anaspis maculata. The sequence goes on from OX421961.1 coordinate 5,128,545, forward strand.
AAAACCGCACTTCGATCAAAATTCGAAAACCGTTTAGAGATATTGATATGTGCTTTTCAGAACTGCACTCAGAAAAAATCTGGGATCTTTTTCACAGAAGCGGGGCATTGAATATTGTGGACCGGTTTTGCACTTCTTCTGTTTTCACCCTGTATAGCTCACTCAACGTCGTTGAACCTCTGTACCATCCAAGTATCTTACAGCCAAAAAAACACGCTATCCAGCATGACCACGATTTCCAAAATCGATCCATTTTTACCTGAGATATTCACATTTGAAGTGAGGCAAAATTTTCTAGTGAATCAGTTCAATTGTTGCCCAGTTTATTTGAACAGCTTCATCTGATTCCATCCAACTACAAAATCAATATGCTTACCTATGAATTGGTATAAGTGCCTAAAAACTCATCTATAGGTCGTGGAAACATTACCGTCACCTTGGCACCCGCTATGGCAACGTTGCAAGTATGCCTGACGTGGCAACTGCGCAATGCGCATCCTTTTCGTCGTTGAATTGACATTAAACGCTCGCGCAAGCGCAGACAGGGTGCCAAGGTACCGCTGTAGAGACTCGTTTGTTTTCAACATTTCTCAGACAAATCTTGAGTTTAGCACAATTATTTTTTTGATAAAGTGGCAATTGTTCAATAAATCATCTATATAATTTATTACAACTTAAGAAAACGGTATTCACAAGTACTAGTGGAAATAACATTATACCATATACCCATCTTTAGCACGCGATTTTTGCTCCCGCGACCTATAGGGTGTGCCGAGGGATATGCTGAAGTGAGGTGGCCATGGACGCACCTTGATCCTCAGCGGAAAATAGATTGAAATTGTTCATAATTTTGTTTAAAATGAGGGGGGCTTTGGCGGTTTTAGGCCCGCAAAAGTGAAAAAAATCGCCTGCGGTGCAATTTCTAGAGAGCCCAGACGCCCCCGCTAGAAAATTGCTGCGGAGTTACAGCTGGCAGGCGGCCAAATATTTTTCGCACAAGGGCGGCCGACGAGCCAGAATCGGCCCTGGGCATTCGACATAATTATCATTTTTTGAATACTATAAAATCGAGGTGGTTTGATGTTCGGTGTAAGCCAGCTTGAAACTGAAAAATGTGGCTATACCCGCGGGAAAGTTGCTGTTGTTATATTATTATTATTATTTTAATGTAGAGTGGTCTTTTTTCGGAAACTAGAGAATTGTTTTGGCTACAAGAAAAAACTTTGAAAGATGAAATCAAAGCCATATTACAGCTACAATACATTTTTTTCAACTGCGCGGAGATATTTTTGAGTGACATTTAGGACTTCGACATTTTTTTCAATAAATTATTTTTTTCACCTTGTAACTACTTACGTCGCGTTTATGATATGATGGTCTTATGCAGGAAAGTCCATATAATTCATCCAATCTCAAATCCGAATGAATTATACATCAAACGCAAAAATAATCCAAATTGAAAAACCGGCTTTATTTTGGTCTCAAAACTACGTTTTTCTGCCAAAAATTTATCAAAAGATTTTTTAAACAGAATTTGAATGCCATAGTCAGATTTGCAAGGTCAAATTCAGTGGGAAACGATACCCAACATGCCAGTATTGTCTCAATATTATTGAAAACCAATTTTTTTACATAGGTCACCAATTGTCCCCCTCCCGAGCTCTCCTCACGGGGACCATAGACATCTAGTTTTTCAATAAGTTTAACTTATAACGCACTGTATCCAAATATAATAAATTTGAAGCCACTGACTAGATTACTCTTGTCCTAGAATTTTTTTAATGAAAATTTTGACCTCCCCCCTCAAAAATTATGACGTATACGGAGGAAAGTTGGGGACTTTCAGTATGTTGTTTAGTAAGGTTAAGTGGGTACGATACCGTGAAGATTGCACGTGGATTAATTTGTTTCATGTTAAATGCTAAAAAGCCTGGGCTACTATGAGATATTTACCAGTTTTATTTAAGTCAATAAAGCAGATATTAATATATAAGGACTTTTCTTTTGAATTGGACAACAAATTTTGTAGGTGGAGGTATAAATTTTACAGCAAAAACGGTGATACAGAATGAGATTTCAATTAGCTGTCTCTTTGACTACGAAAAAAGAACGCTGCACAGTGCATGCATGGTGCATGACACGCGACCAATATGAATTAATTAAACAGAAACATCTATGATTCGGACTTTTTTTCCGTAGAGTACAAAATTTAGTTGTGCAAATAATTGCGAAAAAATCCAATGCAACAGATTTAAAACATAGAAACGATTACATAAAATGACAATGAAAATAGCTGCGTTTTATAGACTTGCTAAAAAACACTGCAAAATACATGACACAACTAATAGAAACCGGTTAAAGCAAAGACATCCACAAATTGAACTCTTTGTACCGAATACATACAGAACGCTCCGCGAATAATGTGTCATTGCTCAATGAAACACTGTAAGAAATAATCGTGAATTTCCCATGCGGCCACATTGCTTTTTTCCCATACTTTTCAAAATACCATACATGCATGGAACTTCTCCATCACTTAATGGAAGATTTCCAATAAACTTGAGATTCTCCATACATCGGTATGGAAAAATTTTAGGTAGTAATTCAAATCAGTTTTACCGATCACGTGGTACAGCATCTACAAATGACAATCAACAGACTCCCAGCAGAGATCGGAATCGGAAGACCGTTTATTATTATTGTATTATTATTTGCACGAACTAGTGAGCTGTGAATTGAGTGAGAGTTTCATCGTTGGAATGAACATTGGACAAGTCTGTACACTGGGCAGAACAACAGAAATAGTCTATAAAGGTGAGTAGGTAGTACCTATATAACTTATCCACAATTTTCGAGACAATTTTTGATAGGTTAGACCGATGACGGTTAAACTAAACTAAGTATTTCTATGATTTGCATGCCGTTACATGCGTCGTCCATGTTAGTGTGGGTGTAAGTCGCTTTAGATTGAGAAAATAAGTGCCTACAATTCGATTGTTATTTTTCCAAATACGGCAAGAGAAGGGTTACTATTCCTCGATTCCTCGTAAGCATGCAACTTGCACCGGCGACTTTGCATACAGTCAGCTGAGCTGAGCTAGGAGGCTGGAGGAATGGAGGTTGGGAACCCGGCCCAGTGGTGCCAGATCCAAAATTGAAAAAATCGGTTGTGTCACCCCAAAACTTTCCCGACTAGCATCCAGGAACCTATGGAGATTTTTGTTCGAAACGTCCCTTCGGGTGAGAAGTTACAATTAGAGAGAAAGATTGAAAATCATTTGCAGGAATTTGGGAATTTGGCCAGGAAAATTTGGATTTTCCGGGAAAACCTAAATGTTATTCCAAATCATCTTATTGTAAAAAATCTTCAATTGAGGCTTTACCTTAAGCTCCATCATTTAAGTCCGGTCTCAAAAACGCAGGCCGGTTTTACATTTTTCTACCGGAAAATAGGTAGGTACAGGTATACGCGTATAGCCGTATACTAAATACGAACGATAAATTGAAATTGTACCTAGTTTTAAACTAATGTATTTCAGAGCATTTTTGATGCAAAATCACGCTTAGGTATATGGCCGGTTTGTCTGTCTCTCTGTCTGTCTGTCTGTTTGTCTGTCTGTCTGTCTGTCTCTCCATGTAGAAATTAAAGAGTTTTAGGTACTCCTCTTCGGGGAATGAAGCCAAAGCCTCATTGGAACTTTTTCCTATGGATAGCTGATGTTCCCAAGGGTGGCCAATGGGCTTTTTCATCTAGACATTCATATTATCATTATTATTATTTTCGAAAAACTAAGATTTCCTGTGCACTTCGAAGAAGTTGAGCTCCTCCTCGGGGAATGAATCTAGAGCTTGGAACTTTTTCCGATGGATAGCTTAGCTTAGGTCATAGAAAGGGTGGCCAGTGAGCTGATAGGATTTCAATGGGTCTTATTTTCAACCTGAATTTCATGATTCCGCCGCCATATTGAAATTTCTCATTAGTGGAACGATCGTCATGAAACTTGGAACTTACTCTTGTCTCGTATGAACATTCTTATTTCCAAGCTGAGTTTAATGATTCCGCCGCCATCCTAATGACCGTCATATTGGAATTTATTATTAGTGGAACGATTGTCATGAATCGTGAAACTAACTTAGGTCCCTTATGAACATTCTCATTCTCAAGCTGGACTTCATTGCCATCAACAGTTTCATAAGTATAAGGAATATGTCATATTTTCATATTTTTCCACAGGATACATCATCATACCCTCGATCATACCAAGAAATGCTTGTGGACATGGGCAGCGAGAAAAGACCGACTCTTATTATCAAAGGTTGATAATATTCACTACCTACCTCCTACATCCAAGTGGTATAAATATTTTCTAATTCAAAAATAATTTGTTAGTGAATAATCTTCGTACCTACCGCTCGTGGAGTACTAAAATAATATATCTCATTACAGCAAAGTCCTTGTTTGACGACACTGCAACGTGCGAAGTATCGGTCGAAAATGAGCAAATTCTTAAACCAAAGATATACTTATGGAGAAAATTCAGAAGAAACCTTAGAATTCATTCAACGGTAAGTCTACTTGTGGAACCTTGGAGCTGTGATATTGAAATGAAATTTTCACAGAGTTTTCCAAAAAATCAATCCTTCATCAGGACGACCTAAGAGAGAAAATGGAGCTTAACGAATTCACCACATCATAAACCCACAAGCTAACTAAGTAATGGGTCACCTAGCTGATTGTGAACAAGAAGAAGAAGAAGATTAGTGATGATCATCTGATTTTTTTTGTTTTACTCAAGTTTCGGTCCATTAGTTACCAATTTGTGTATGTTTGCTTCATCATATTGTTTTTGTTTTGCTAAGAATCATATACCAGTTTATCTTTATGTTTTGTATTTGGTCACTTTGTTCACATAAAATACATGCAATTTATGACTTCAGTAACTTGATAATTCCCTTTGATTTGCAGTAAGAAGTTGATGTATCATCCATTTTAAAAGGTTTCTGATGCGACTAAAAAAGTTGTTGACGGGAACCGGTTCTATTTTATTTTTTTCGTTAAGTGGAAACTCCTTCAAAATGAAAATGCTATCAAATTTTGTGAATTTCCGAAAATTTTTGATTTTGATTTTCGAAAATTCAAAATTAGATAGCTCTGACAATACATCTTCCCTCAAGAAAGTCGCATGTCAAAGAACTTTCTATTTGTAAAAAAAAAGCTACCAAAAATGATTTCTCGTAGACATGAAAAAGTGAATTGAGTAGTAGAAATCATTTTTGGTACCTTTTTTCGAAAATAAAAAGTTCAAACTTGGCATACGACTTTCTTGAGGAAAGATGCATTGTCGATGCTATCTAGTTTTTGAATTTTCAAAAATCAAAATTGAAAATTTGCAAAAAAATTTGTAAATTTTCAAAATTTGATAGCAATGCTAGTACATTCTCTTCTTGAAGGAGTTCCTTTTGAAAAAATAAAATAAAACCGATTCCCGACAACAACTTTTTCAGTCGCATCAGAAACCCACGTATGGACTAAATACGAGAAATTGCATTTTTCCTATTCTTATGTATGGGAAGTGTCCCATACTTCAGTTCACGAAAATTACAATCAACACATTGGGTAAAATTTATTTTTCCCATACTTGGGCATGTGAAAAATATCAACCTGTTGGATGAAAATTACAATTGACGTAAGGCGTTTTCCCGCAGTCAAAGTATGGAAAAATAGTAACTCGGTAAATGAAAATTCCAATACACAATATGACGTTTTCTCCATATCGACATGTGGTAATATTTCAAGCTTGTATGGGTTAACGACTTCCAATACACGTATGGAAAAATTACCACAGATTTTTCTTACAGTGAAGATAAAGAGCTTGAATCGAGAGGAGAATTTTTGCCGATTGCCTAAAGAAGATACAAGGTGCAAAAAATTATCTCAAAAAATATATCCCTTTAAATTCAAAGACTTAAGTCAAAAGAACACCTCCGGTATCTCCGTAACCAATTGGCAAAATAATTAACCATCGATCTCAACTTGCCTTCAAGTTCTTTATCCGCCATTGAGCTATGCATGGCGTATGTTAGTCTCGGAGCACCTGTATACAGAGTAAGTACAAGCTACGTTACTTTGGGAAAACATTTCTCATCCTAATTCACAAAATATAATCTGCCTCTAACTCACCCGCTTACAAAAAAAGATACAGGTTCCAGTAATTTTTTGTTTTTTGAACATCTATAACTCATGAACGGTTCAATTCACTCTAGTACGTGAACACTATCAACCTGTCAGTCGAGTTTCAGCCCAAGCGGACCAGTGAAATGGAGGTCGCAAATTTAGTGAATTCCCGTTTTTTAAGCAGTTTACTGAAGTCACCACCACTGTTTCTGGTAGGTTGGCTGCAAGCTGATGTACTTAAGCTGAATAAGAGCAAATTTCATTGAACCTTTCATGAGTTGAAATGTTCAAAATACGAACAAATTGAACTATGAGCTCGACACTCTAATATCTTCTTCAGTAAGCGAGTTAGATGCATATCGTATTTTCTGAATGAGAACGAAAAAATATTTTTTCAAACAATCGTGGATTAAAACTAAATCAAAGGGCATACAAAGAACTGCATGAGAATGAGCCGCAGCCGTTGGTGTCGTTATTTATGAACCGATTTCAATAGATGCATCAATAAATTAAATAGCTGCGAGCTTGCTATCATACGACGTCAAAGTACCTATTTTTTATTTGGTGATGCTTTTGATTAATCGTATGCAACTTTTGTTTTTCGAATAAACTACATTTTTTCCATTTTTTTTTACCTGATTTTACGTTTTTTCTCATAAGTAATGTAATGATCTTGTTCGAATTGAAATTTTAATTTTCAATGAAAACTTGAGCAAAAAAAAAGTCCTTTGAAACACAGAAGTTGTAGATAATCATTCAGTTTACAGACACATCATCAAATAAAAATACAGTTTAACGTCAGATCATAGTGACCTTGCAGGTATTCAGTTTGCTTCATCATTTATTGAACCCTGGTTCATCATCACAGCTGGTGGTCGTATTGATGCAGGTCTCTGTGTACAGGGAGATTCACCACCAAATGGACATAGCCTGAGGGTGAGTCCAGTTTTGCCAGGCAAACCAGAATCTGGCTTTGAAATTTTTCTAACACTGTTTGTTTCAAAGTTACAGGGTGATTCATGTATTTTGTCGAATTTTTTGACAAGCCGTATCTTCAGAACGACCAAATGGATTGAGTTGAAATTTTATGGGTTGATTCTTCTATTGATATTTGACACATCGCCCTATCAAACAGTTTGAATTTTCCAGAGCCGGCCTTGTAAAAAAAACTTCAAAGCTTTTTTCAAAAAAAGACATTCTGTATGCATATTTTTTGGATTTCATTTTTAAATTAGGAAACTACATCAAATATGCTATTAATATCGCAAAACAAATTGCTTGGCACCATTGAGCTGTTGAGAAAATTTTCACAATCATAATTATTTTTGAGGTTAGAATTTTTTGTAAATTGATATTTTCAAATATTTGCAAATGATCTATCATGGCCCTGAATTTCAGCCGTTTCGTCAGAAAAATAAAAATGACATTCTTCTCGTTTTCTCAGAAGTAACAAAAAATGTCATCAGAATTTTCAAAAATTCTTTGATACGTTCCTCAATTTCAGCTAAATTCGTGGTAGAAGTGAATCTGAAGGACGTTACAATATTTTTTTGAAAATTCAGCTGAAACTTTCTTCCACTACTGAGAAAACGAGAAAAATGTCATTTTTATTTTTATGACGAAACGGCTGAAATATGAGGCCATAATGAATTATTTGTGAATATTTGGAAATATTAATTTACAAAAAATCCTAACATCAAAAATCATCAGGATTATCAATTTGGTTCTGACAGCTTGATGGTGCCAAGCAATTTTTTTTGTGATATTAATAGCATGTTTCATGCAGTTTCTGAATATGAAAATGAATTTTGATTAATATGCATACAGAGTGTCTTTTTTGAAAAAAGCTTTGACATTTTTTTTTCAAAGCCGGCCCTGAATTTTGAACTCTTTGATAAAGCGATGTGTTAGATATCAATAGAGGAATCAACCCACAAAATTTCAAACCAATCTGTTGAGTTGTTCTAAAGTTATGACTTGTCATAAAATTCTACGAAATACATGAATCACCCTGTAGCTTCGAAACGAACAGCGTTAGAAAAATTTTAAAACCAGATCCAGGTTCGCCTGGAAAAACTGGACCTACCCTTAAGCTATGTCCATTTGGTGGTGAATCACCCTGTATATAGTACAAAATTTAATGGTGAAACGATGCAGAATTGCCTGTTTTCAGACCAGCTATTCAAGACTACAATAATTTCATTATCGATCATCGTTCATTTTCAACCGGTACTGAACGAATGAATATAGGTTCCTCTTGCTGCGTCTTCCAGTCTCATTGGGATACTTCTCGGCTAAGCTGGCACATACTTCCATTGGAGGCAACTCCTTGCGAATGAAGTAATCTTGAAATTTCTCGTAAATAAATCTTTTTTGTTCCATGGTGTAGGAGCACCTGCCCCGTTTCGGCTTTCCGGTTCTAGTATGTCCTTTGCCTGCAAATGAAAAAAGTTGATACTAGTCTGCCTGTCAAATTGAACAAAGATCGGGCCAAACCGGAAATATATTCGGAAGTTGATGAAATTTGATGGATCGATGCAAAATTTAACGTAGAATAACATACTTGAATTCCCGAAAAATCCAAAGCTTGGCTTTTTTTAGAATCTTTGAAAATTTTTGTTTTTTTCTGAATAACTTGTAAACTATTACCTTCAGAACACCAACATTGGCAAAGCAAACGTAGCCCGGTAAATTCCCAAGAGATCAGTACTGAACTCACTACTTTGGAGCCAATAGCTTTTGAGATACAGCGTCTGCAAAAACGCAGTGAAAATTACTCAAAACTTATTTCCGGATTTTACGTAACCATTTGCATAGTGTCAGTTCAGGGGCTGTAACGTGGACAGCATATGTGCAAATTTCGATGTGTTTTACATGTGTGGAAAGTCAATAGTTCAACATTCGGTAATCACACTCTTTTGTCTAAGAGTCGCCAACTTCAAAATGGTACTTTTTCTCGACCTTTGAAATCGATACTTGATGTCCTGAAGAACCACAAATCGATTTTTTTTTTCATACCATGCCATCTGCTGAATTTTTTAAGTAGAGTAAAACCATCCAGGGATTGTATGAATAATAGGCTACTGGACTCAATTTTTTTTATTTCTTCAAACTAAACTACAATTTTTTATATGATTTATGGTGAAAGCCGCAGCGCGATATCTCAATTCTAAGTGCTTAAAAAAAATTGAAATAGAACGCTAGTGACGTCACTAGTGAGCTATCTCCATCCCTGCTCTTCTTACCGCGACACTCGCATGCTGTGTTCGTTCCACGCGCAGTGCTTATGGAAGCGGCTATGACGTCACGCAAATTTTTAAAATCGCTGTAACAAATAGACGCGTGGAAAAAGCCAAGTTTTTCTTCTTAAAATAGATAGATAGATAGATAGATAGATAATGTTTATTCATATACCATTACTGGTGTCGAATACATAACAATTAGGTATATAGGTAACATACAAGAATAATAGAAAACAATAACAATTATACATTAATAAAATGTCATAAAATGATAACAGAAAATGTAATTGTATAAAAGTTTACTTATTCCCACTTTGAAGTGTCATTAATATATTCCTCCATTGAATAATATACTTTTGATTTTAACATTGTTTTTAAATTTTGATTGAAAAATTTTGAGTTGAGATTTCTGATATCGATTGGAATTTTGTTATATAATACTATTGATTGATGTACAAAAGATCTTAGAAAAATGTCATTCTTTGGGATTTCCCCCCTAATTTCGTTATTTTTTCTAGTTTGATGATTATGGACAGAAGTTCCTACACTAAATTCCCCTTTATGTTTATGCATGTAACTCAAGCAATTTAATATATATAAAGAGATTACCGTCATGATGTTTAAATCTTTGAAATGTTCCCTACAAGATTCTCTTTGAATTAAGCCTAACATTGCTCGAATTGCCTTTTTTTGGAGTTTTAAAATAATTTTGATATGACAACTGTTTCCCCAAAATTGTATTCCATATTGAATTATTGATCCAAAATACGCATGATAAACCATCAATAAAGTTTTTAAATTTAAAGTTAATCTTAATTTTTTTAGCACAAAAATTGCCGAACCTAATCTAGATTTTAAATTTTCTATATGGTTTATCCATGAAAGTTTTCGGTCCAGAAATATTCCTAAAAATTTACAATTCTCTGTTACTTCAAAATTTGTGTTTGTATATGAAACGTTTTTAATGGGAAAAGCTACCCCGAATCCAATAATTTTAGTTTTGTTCGTGTTTATTATCATTTTATTTTTCCTAAACCAGTTGATTGTTTGTATCATCGCTGTTCTAATTTTTAAAGTGAGTTCTTCAACGTTTGTTCCGCAAACACATAAATTTGTATCATCTGCATATATGATCGATTTACAATCTTTAATTTTGACGTGGTTAGGTAGGTCATTCATGAAAATGTTAAAAAAATTTGGTGACACTATTGCACCTTGTGGCAAACCTGTAATAATAATTTTACTTAGATCTGATACGTATAATTTCTGATGCCCATTCTCTACCCATTTGACCTCGGTTATTTGTTGTCGGTCACTTAAGTATGAACTTATCAATTTATAAATATTACCCCTAATCCCATAACTATATAATTTATCTAAAAGAATTTTGTGATCTACTAAATCGTATGCTTTTGATAGATCAAAGTTGATACATGCCACTAATAGATTTTTGTTCATTGCATTATAAATCGTCTTAAGTATCTCTTCTAATGCCGTAGAACATCCTCTTCCCTGTCTAAAACCGTGAATTTCATTATTAAAGAGATCATTAGATTCAAAAAACTCCACAATAATTTTATTAATAGTTTTCAAAAATTTTTGAGATAACATTTAATAAACTAACTGGTCTGTAATTTTGTGATGAACATTTCTCGCTTGATTTATAAATCGGTATAATTTTGGAAATTTTTAATTCTGATGGAAATTCCCCTTTGTCAAAATAGTGATTTATCATATATGTTAAATGTTCCGAGATAAATTCCTTCCCTAATTTATATGCTTTTGTGGGTATTTCATCTACCCCCATAGACATGGAATTACTTAGTTTATTAATAATTTCAATGATATCTTCTTCCATAAATGGTTTCAAGAATATCGATGATTTGTTATTTGTTTGTAGTGTATTTTGTATTTCTTTGTCGATGGGAGTTAATTTAGAAACTAATTTTTGAGTAACTTCGTAGAAATATTTGTTGAAAGTGTTTGCAACATCTTGTTTTTCTAATCGTTGATTGTTTTCCTTAAGATATATATTTTCATTTTTTTTTAATTTATTACATTCCTTGGAAATTAATGACCAAGTTGTTTTGATTTTATTTGTAGAATCTTTAACAATATTCTGTAAATGAAGTTTCTTTGCTTCTCTTATGATTTTGTTAAATACCATACAGTATTTTTTGTAATATATTAGAATTTTATAGTATGGAAAAATCTTGTATAGTTCGAAAAGTTCCTGTTTTGTTTCACTAGATATTTTTATCCCTCGAGTGATCCATCCCTTTGTTTGTCTAGATTGTTTTTTGAAATTCACGAGTGGAAAAGAAGTATTGTATATATTTTTAAAAATGTTGCCTTCGATAATAATTGCTTAAATGTATCTATATTTTTTTCATTAGTCAGGTTACGTCTACGGAAAAATTTTGAAGGATCAATATATTGGTTTGATTTCATGCCATATATTTGTATGTCATGGTCTGTAAAATCGACTGGAATGTTTGTGGCTCCAAAATTAGTTTGATTTGTAAAATTTGTTATAATGTTGTCAATACATTTGGATGATGTGTCCGTTGTTCTGGTGGGTTCCGTGATATGTATATGTAAATTATATAATGAAAAAAGGTTTAATAACTCTCGTTTATGTCGACTATCAGATAAAAAATCGATATTGAAATCCCCACACATAATTATGTTATTACATCCCAGTCCCTCTAAAAATTTGCAAAGTGTTTCAAAGAAATAATGGATATCTCCAGTTGGAGGCCGGTATAAACAGACTATATAGACATTTTTCATGTTACCAAAATTTAAAAGACGCACAGAACATATTTCGCAGTGACCCTCAATAGAAAAGCCCAAGTCATTGTTTTCGAATGCAATATCATCCCGTAACAAAATCATTGTCCCGCCGTGTTTTCCCTTTTTTCTTGAAAATTGAGCCGCTACTTTAAATGATGGTATATGAATAAGTTCACATTTCTCGCGATCTAACCAATGTTCGGTTAAACAAATAATTTCTGTTTTAGGATATTCGTCAATGAAAATTTCAATAACTTGCAATTTATTTACCAAACTTCTTATGTTGATGTTTGCAACTAAGATATCAAATTTTGCCCTCACAAATGCATCTCTATTCAAAACCCCAAGTCCATCAATTTTCCCTTTTCCCATTTGTTAGTTGTAGAAACCTCTGAATCATCAGTTTCATTATCAGATACTTCTGATAATGAATACGATACTTCCGATTTTGACATTGTTGATCTTCTAAGACCTTTTTTATCATGAGAAACCAATAATTTATCCATTTCAGTAACAGGGAACTGAATCAAATCTTCCTTGCATTTAGAATTTGTAATTTGAAAATTATTGAAATTATTATGACTATTGAGAGCATTATTTGAAAATTTTGATGTTACGTTTGGTGAATTTTGATGAATTTTTAGTATATTTTCTACAGATGCAATACATTCACTGACACATTGATATTGCTGATATTTTATCGGAAAATTAGCTGGTCCAATGCATATTGCAGTACATTCAGAAATCTTTTTATACCCATTATCGATTGTTTTCTTTAAATCACTGTTGAATTTATGTGCATTTCTGTTAAAAGATATGTTGTTTCTATAAGGAATAGTAAAGAATATTAAATTTGTGTGAGAAGACGTTCTTATACAATTTTTTATGTTTCGAATTGGCAGGCTGTTTCTACTTTTCACATCGTTGCTTCCTGCTGCTATAATGACGAAGTCATCTTGTCCGTACTCTGCCACTAGTTTATCCATACCTTCTAGTACTCCAGATAATCGCGCTCCAGGTTTAGTGAACATTTCGACAGTGTAGTCTCGGCCCTTGGGCTTACGGCGCAATCGTCGTCCTACCGCACTTCCAATTTCATCTCCCAAAACCATAATTCTCTGCTTCGTTTGTATTTTTGAGTTGATTCCATTTTCTAATTTCTCAGTATCTTTGATAGTCTCTGAGGTTTTGGTTGTTACGTTTTTAGTTGTTGGTGTTGTGTTGATCATTATTTCTTCTGTTTGCGTACTTACAGTACGTCTTGCAGTATTATAATGTAGGTTACATATATCATTCTTTATTGTTGAAATTAGTGCTTCTAATTTTTCAAGTTCTTCTCTTTTCTTTTGGATTTTATTAGTCAAGTGTTCTTCTTCACATTGTTCCTCTGTTTTACTTGGTGATACCCATCCAGACGAAGAGTGTTTGTCTGTATGCTTATTACTTATATGCATGCGAAGTCCTTTTTCTCCTTTGAATTTTTTCTCAATTGAACAGTAATGACATCGAACCAAATGGATATTGGATTGTTGTTGAACCATGAATTGGGATGAGGACTTGGGTGTAGACAGAGGTATGTGCTGTGATATAGGCTGAGATTCATACTGGGAGGATGTTGATGCAGCTGAGTAAGTGCCATCAACAGTGCCATCAATCAGTGGTTGACATCCACAGAATAGGTAGCTATCGTCTTCGTAGGCTTTTCCACAGGGGCAGTTCGTTTTAGGTGATTTTTTCTCTTCATTTAGTAAATAACTGTCAGTTTGACGTCTTGCATAGCATTTATCGGCGGAACTTGATGAAAATCTGCGGGTTTTCGATGGACCCGCATCTCTCAAATCTTGGGAAGTTATCTGGAAGAGTTTCAGTTCACGATGTATTTCAGCTCTAGTTGTAAGTTGATATGGCTGTGTGTTTTCTTCTGGCGTAAGAGATTCATTGGTGTTTGAGGTGGCAATTTATGTTTGTACCTCTTTTTCTTCACACGAATTATTAGTAAGGGAAAGCTGACGTATTTCTGGGTGACTCCTTGCTATGTGTACAGCTAGTCCTCGGTCGTTCTTGTAGTACTTGGAGCAGTGTTTGCATTTTATCTTGTCCTTGGACGCTCGATTTTTTTTTTCTGTAGTATTGTTGACAGATGTCGGTATTGATTTTTTGCTGTTTGTCCTACTGCACCCTTTTCCGCTGCTTGCACGTGGTGGTCCTGCTTCTTGTCGATCTTGAGATGTTATTACGAAGTTTTTTATAAAAGATATCGACCTTTCTCGCGGGTATTTTGCTATTTTCTCGTCATTCGATGTGCTGTCAGTCGATGACATACTTATCATAGAGTATAATAAATAGGTTAACTGATGTGTACTTGATAGGTCGATCATGGTAAAATCTCAAAATAGCACCAGTGTCCAGTAGCCTATTGAAAAAAAAAAACATGTTTCGGAATCTTCTGTGATGGTTCCTGAGTTATATGGCTTGAAAGACTAAAACGACCTATTTCAAGAAAAAAAAAGTAGTCCGAACACTAACTGCTGAATACTGTATGGACCTAGCATTTAAGGTGTAAGATGCCACTTGGCAGACGTGGAAAGTACATGAGTATATTCAATGCGTCTGCTCAGTGGCATTTTGTATCATCAAATGCGAGGTCCGTACAGTACTCAGCATTTAGTGTCCGGACCACGTTTTTCTTCCAAACAGATCGTTCAAGTCTTTTGAGCCATGTATCTCAGGAACAATCACAGGTGATAGTTTACAAGTTATTTAGAAAAAACGGAAATTTTTAAGGATGGCGCTCAAAAAAAAAAAATCAGGCTTTGGAATTTTCTGTGATTTCAGTATGTTATTCTACGTTTTATTCTGTATCGATCCACCAAATTTCGAATTTATTCCCGGTTAAAACCTATTTTTACTACCTATACTGTTTATGGTTCTACGATTCATGTACAAGTACAAGTGCACCGCAATACAACGGCAAAAGAAGTTTTGAAAGGAGTTCTTGCTAGAAAGGTTCAAGTTTTGGAAGCAAACTTCAAGTCTTATGAAGCGGGAAGCTGCTTCGTGCCAAAACACGGCATCCAAACTTTTTTTTTCAGAAAAGGTTCCTCAGGTCAAATTGGAAACTAGACATGAAACTATGACGGAAATATGACACCAAGTTTGAGAAACAATTTTTCACATAGGTATTGTTTTGGCATAGAGCAGCCGCCGGTTTTCAAATCTGTGTATGAAAATATGTTACCTCGTGCCCGCGAAGGCTTCTTCTTGAGTTTGGAAGTTCTTGGTCCTTGACTCGTCTGGAACAATTTAATAAACAATTTTATTAGTCGAATTATAGACATACTAAATGGTTCTATTGTACCAACTTAACTTTAAGTTGACAGTTGGAAAAATACTCATTATCAAATGTAAATTGATCATTCATAAAATTATATAAAAAAACAAAAACCAAAATTACCCTTGCTGCTGTTTCATTTCTTTCGACGTCTTCGATTTCGCTTTCTGAACCATTTTCTCCCTCGCCGTCTTCCGTCTTCCGTCTTCACCATTCTCGTTTTCACCTTCAGCATTTCCGCCGCTTTCACCTTCAGCATTTCCGCTTTCACCTTCAGCATTTCCGCTTTCACCATTCTCGTTTTCACCATCACACACAAGAAACGGGGGCTCGTTTTCCAGGGTCACTTTGATTTCGTCAATTGTTTTGTTCCGGTATTCTCTCATGTTGTCGCTTTGGGCGGCCATCAGGAAGCGGGCTATTTTGGTTGTCTGCATAACGGCCTCATGTTGCCTGTAATTCCTTTGGTGCACATCTATATTGTGACCTAGGTAGTCCGCCAACTGGACCATTTCATTATAGTCCACTTTCAAGAGTTGAGCGACTGTGGCGCACTGCAAGATATAGAGAGTTAGGAGTGAGGGAGGAGAACATTCACTAAACTGTTTCTTACTTGCTTCCGTATATTAGTGGTGCCCATCAAATAAGGCTTGGCTACCCCGCTTTTCTTTGCCAGACATTTCAGTGCTTCACCACAATGTATATATCCTGTAGCTGTAGCTGCACCAAACAGATATAAATTCTTTCCGGACAGGCCTGCTCTTGCGCGGAGTTCAATAAATAGGTTGAGTTGCCTGAAAGAATTTGGTTTCAATGTTAACATTCAAATTTAATACTAACAACTTACTCTTCTTGCTTGTTTGTACAGAGAATTGGCAAAAGACGGAGCTTTTTGGCCACCATCATGAATCTCGTGAAGAAAGAGCACAATTTTCTTTGTTCCGGGTCGAGGCCTTCTATACAGGGTGATTTTTTGAAAAGTTTCCACCTCCAATATTTTCCCGTACAAATTTTTTTTGCAAAAAAGCCAAAACAGGTCGATTTTCTTTTCGAGGGGGACATCTAACCAGCGTATTTTCAATCTTACTGTTTCATTCCCCTAGGCAGGGTGACTACCCCTTCCAAAATCTTGAATGGGACTAGGGGTCAAGATACACATTGTTTTGAAGGTCATTCAATTCTCTTTATACTGGTGCATCTAAAATGAAAATCTAACCATCCGTTCTCAAACTATGAATTTTTTAAGCCAGGAACCTTCGCTGAATAAATTTTTGTTTTTATTATGCATTGGCGTATCAAGAACCGCCAACACACGTCTATTTCAATCAAGTATTAGGGGAAGGGGCATTTTTTGACAGACCGTTGAGATACGTACCTCTCACCCACTCCTTCGCCCCCATCAACAACCCCTTGGAAATCTGAAATGGGATATGAGCCATCTTGTGATACCTCATTTGAAAGGGGTATCAATAATTCGCCAGTGCATTCGATTCTAATGAAGTCGTCAACAGGTGCCTAAAACTCAACGATCATTTTGGAAAAATTATTCAGAAAGCATTTTTATTCAAATAATTTCTTTTATTCTGAAAATGCAAACGTTTCAACAGACAGAAGCAAGTGGAACTGAAAGAAGTCAGTAGTTACAATCACAAAAGATAAGATAATTTTTTTATTTCAGTTTTTCCCAGTTTTTCAGGTACATTATTTTGTTTTCTACAATACACTAAGTGTACCGTATTCGACGTCGGTTGAATTGTTACATGTAAAAAATGGCTTACGCTGTTGCCGAGAGGGTTGAAGTAATTTTGATTTATGGTGCAATGAACTGTTACCGAGCCACGGCCAGAGTTTTCAGTGAAAGACATCCAGATAGACAAATGAGCCATATGTACGTCAGAAAGCTTTTACGAAAATTCCAGGAAACGGGGTCGGTGAAGAATGTGAATAGAAGAGGTAACGTGGTGGTAGATGAAATGGCTCAGATTGAAGTACTAGGTCATCTGGCTTTGGATCCAACTAACTCTTTGCGTCGGATTTCTGCAACTACAGGACTTTCGTACTCATTCGTGCGCAAAGTGACAAAACTTCATAAATTCCGTCCATACAAAATGAAAATGCTGCAGGAGCTTGTTGAAGAAGATCCTGATCGGAGACTAGAGTTTTGCGAGACCATGACAGAAATGATCACTGCAAACCCAAATCTGGTCAAGAACATATGCTTCAGTGATGAATGCAGTTTCTATTTAAACGGCTGTGTAAATAAACAAAATGTGCGTTATTGGAGTGATGAAAATCCACGCATTTTCAGAGAGGGACATACGCAAGCTCCTCAAAAATTGAATGTTTGGGCAGGAATACTTGGAGATGCGGTAGTCGGTCCCCTATTCATTGAACATTCATTGAATGGTGATGTGTGTTTGGACTTGCTGGAGAATACCATCGATCCTTTAATAACCGATGAAGTTGAAAATCAACGTGATCAAGGTGGAAATCCGATCCTGGATGAAAATGGGCTATTCTTTCAGCAAGATGGAGCCCCGCCTCATTACGCTGTCAATGTGCGAAACTGGCTCGACCAGAGATTTCCGAATCATTGGATTGGCAGGCGTGGAGCGATAGAATGGCCACCTCGATCACCAGATTTGACAAGTCCCGACTTCTTCCTCTGGGGTCATCTTGAATCTGTTGTCTTCAAAACTCAGCCAGTGGATTTGGTAGATTTACGACAGCGGATAGTTGACGAATGCAGAAGGATTCCTAGAGAAACGTTCTCTAGAGTGAGACAGGAATTCGAAAATCGTCTCTACTACCGCATGGAGAATAACGGTGGTCACTTTGAGCATCTTTTGTGATTGTGACTACTGACTTCTTTCAGTTCCACTTGCTTCTGTCTGTTGAAACGTTTGCATTTTCAGAATAAAAGAAATTATTTGAATAAAAATGCTTTCTGAATAATTTTTCCAAAATTATCGTTGAGTTTTAGGCACCTGTTGACGAGTTTATTAGAATCGAATGCACTGGCGAATTATTGATGTACCTTTCAAATGAGGTATCACAAGATGGCTCATATCCCATTTCAGATTTCCAAGGGGTTGTTGATGGGGGCGAAGGAGTGGGTGAGAGGTACGTATCTCAACGATCTGTCAAAAAATGCCCCTTCCCCTAATACTTGATTGAAATAGACGTGTGTTGGCGGTTCTTGATACGCCAATGCATAATAAAAACAAAAATTTATTCAGCGAAGGTTCCTGGCTTGAAAAATTCATAGTTTGAGAACGGATGGTTAGATTTTCATTTTAGATGCACCAGTATAAAGAGAATTGAATGACCTTCAAAACAATGTGTATCTTGACCCCTAGTCCCATTCAAGATTTTGGAAGGGGTAGTCACCCTGCCTAGGGGGATGAAACAGTAAGATTGAAAATACGCTGGTTAGATGTCCCCCTCGAAAATAAAATCGACCTGTTTTGGCTTTTTTGCAAAAAAAATTTGTGCGGGAAAATATTGGAGGTGGAAACTTTTCAAAAAATCACCCTGTATATGCTGGATCAATTTTCTTTCGTTGATTGTATTCGGCCAAACGAATCCTACTCATTTCACCTGCTCTTCTCCTGTTGAAGAGAGCCCATTGGCACTGGATGGCTTTTCCCAAGAGGATCCACTTTTCGTACGGGAAGATCTCATCATCCATATGTTCTTGTAGATAGTGATGACAATCGTTCGCAACATTCCGAAGATACTCCGTAAATTTGCAGGTATCCTCAGAGCTAGGCAGTTCCTTAAGTTTCAAGGCCAGTTTGCGAACGTTCGCTCTCCGGGACTCTGTTCCAAGATAATTGTTAAAAAGCAATCTATGCATCTGCTCGAATGCCTCAAGCTCTCTCATCTGCCTGCTATCCTTCATATGACCGTTTTTTAGCAAAAAGATCCGCTCTGCTTTGATGCAGTGTTCTATCAGAACTTTATAATGCGGTATGACGGAAGGTGTTCGAATATCGCTGGTTTTCTCATCAATGCCACAGCAGAGAATTATACTCTCAATCAAGACATCATATCGCTCGGCCTGCATGAGGTCTTTAAATTGCTTTATGTCGCTGTCCAAGCTTTGCGCCTGCAGAAGGACGCCGGCTGCTCTATTCAACTGAGTTCTGTGGTAAGGGTAGTGATATGAAACATTTCTGTGAGCGAACGCTTTATCCCGCGCGTACCGTCTGAGAACTTCGTCCTTTTTAATCAGGGATGTCTTCTCGTCGTCCTTCTTGAAATGTCTCATGAATTTTTCGAACACTTGGTCAACCTTGTTGCCGCCAAAGCGCTTTTCAGCAAATTTTATATTCATTTCATCTTGAGCAGGCCGAAGAACGTGCTGATGATTTGGTGGTCTCCCGGTGCAAATTTTTTCGTGCTTATAGAAACCTTTTGGAGCCAACATCAATTTACAGTTGGGACACTCAACATAATTTGCAACGGCTGCTTGAGTTTCAGGGCGTCTGGCGGCAATTCGATTTCCCGGATCGCACTTCATATTATGTACAGAATCAGATTCTTTTCTTAGAACTTCTAGCCGCTTTTTCCTTTCTTTGCTTCCTTTTTTTTCGAAGACAGAATATCTCTGGAGATCGATCTTCTTGGTCGATCGTGACAGTTGTGGAAGTAGCATGCGCTCCTCTAAAGTGAACAAATAATCGTGTTTTTAGGACGACTTACCGGCGGAAAACTGTGCAGTCAGGTGATAGATTTCCTCAGTTATCCCTAATTGATACACTTAACCTCCGCACATATGGTTAAAACCCCGAAACTAATAAACTTTGGTCCACAATCCTCGTCCGAAATATAACACAGCGTTATCTATACCTACCTTTTTTCTCTATCCGCAGCTCAGCTGTGCGATAAGAGAAAAACAACAACATAGGTAGGTACCTACCTAATTACAAAATAAAACCATGCTTCGTTCTGGATTCCATAAAATATAGTAACATTTTCGAATCCAGAGGATTTCTGACAACAGGGATCCACAACATTCTGCAAAAATGTCATCATCTCAACAAAACCCATCCAATGGAACTCCAAATTTAAGCTACGCTAACATAACAAAATCCGTATCGCAACCCAAAAGAGATCAAGCAATCGTTCTGGATATTTTGGAAAATGAAAACCTGAGATTACCTGAATACATATTCCCAATAGGCAATATCATTGGCCCCAAAAACATTTTAGCAGCGTCCAGAATATCGAAAAATCGCATATGTGTTTTTCTCTCAAGCGTCAAACTAGTTGATGAACTTGTAGAAAACCACAAGACAATTCCGATCAATGGCGAACGAATTCCAATAAGACGGTTAAAATCCCAAGCTCGTCGAATCATCTTCTCAAATGTATGTTTCTCACTGCCAAACTCATTATTCGAAGCAGAAATCAAAACAATGGGATTCAAACCCGTTTCTTCGATCACAACTTTGCGAGCTGGATACATGGGTGACGACTACAGTCATGTACTGAGTTTCAGAAGGCAAATGTATATTCAACCTGATGAAAATATTGAACTTCCGTCATCTGTACTAGTTGAACATGATGAAGAAACCTTCCGCATATTCCTCACATATGATGAACTATCCTGCTTTAACTGTAAGGAAAATGGACATAAAGCAGCGTCTTGCCCTAAAACAAACAGAACCTCAGAAGAAATGGATACTTTGGAGTCCACAACCACAACCGCTAACATCCACGAAGAGACTGAAGCCCTGGAGGCCTATGACAATAATGATACACCCCTAACCCCCATAGAACCAGGAAACCCTAAAAAAAGAATTGCTGAATCTCCATCACCCACCATTGAACTTCCAGACAACGCAACAGTATTTCCCATGCCAAAACAAGCAATCCAACTAAAGAAAAACCCAAAAAAACCAAAAACGCAAAAAACAGAACAGAAACCAACCCTCAACCAGACCAACGTGGAAAAAGGAGACAAATTAAATAAGACGGCATCACAAGAAAACCTACAGCCCCTGGATGAACAACTGAAACCTGCCAAATCTGTAATTGACAACTCCACCAAAAAGTTTCCCCTCAACTACGACGAAATTGTAACTTTCTTTGAAAATACTCAAGGATCAACAGACCCTCTAAGTATCGCCAAAGAATATACAGAAGACATCGAAGGACTGCTCGATATGCTAAAATTTGTACATTCACACCTAACTAATCGAGGAATGAAGTCTAGATGTACCAGACTAAAAAACAAAATATACAGACAGTTTTATGGAGAGAAAGCGGCGTCGGAAAGTGAGTCGGACTGTTCACAGTCCTCCAGCACGTTTTAGATTCAGACTCATGGCTACCTCTTTTATCCTGCAGTGGAACATCAATGGACTCTACAACAATATAACAGATCTAAACATAACCATACGTGAAAATTCACCAGAACTTATATGCGTTCAAGAAACAAATTTCAAGGACAACAAACACCACCAAATAAAAGGCTACACAGTTTTTTACAAAAATCGAATAGAAGTTGCCAGAGCAAGTGGAGGTGTTGCTACATACACCAAAAACAACTATAGCTCAAGAGAAATTGCACTGACGACAAATCTAGAAGCCGTAGCAGTAACGGTGGAATACAATACAAAGACCATCACTGTTTGTAATCTGTATATCCCACCAAACAGAGTATTCGACCTCCAAGAGCTCCGAGACCTTGCTAGACAGCTTCCATCTCCCCGCATCATCCTCGGTGACATTAACTCATACAATATAATTTGGGGATCAGAACACAGCGATCGGAAGGGACTGATTTTTGAAAAATTTATTGACTTGGAGAATCTAGTCGTGATGAATGATGGACGGAAAACAAGATTTAATTCTTATAATGGAAATTATTCAGCAATTGACATCACCCTATGCGATCCAACTTTAGCACCTGACCTGGCTTGGGAAATAGATGAAGATTTACACGGTAGTGACCACTTCGGAATATATCTAAGAGATACGAAAGCAGGCCAACCCGCAATAACAAGACGACCAAAATGGAAACTAGACAAGGCCAACTGGGAGCTATTTGCGGGTATAGTTAACAACAAAATCAATATTATTCCCAAATCACCTCAAAATCCAGTCGAAGCCATTAATAATTTCTCGGACATTCTCACCGAAGCAGCTGAATGGGCAATAGGTAAAACGACACCTAGTATAAAACAACGGAGGGTCCCTTGGTGGAACTCAGAGTGTGAGCAGATAATAAAAGAAAAGAAGAAAGCGTATAATAAATGGAAACACCAAATAAGTCTAGACAATCTGCGTGAATTCAAAAGACTGAGAGCAAAAGCTCGATTTATACTACGGCGAAGCAAAAAAGAGTCCTGGGAAAAATATGTATCATCTATGGATAGCAACACTCCATCATCTGAAGTGTGGAAGAAGATCAAAAGCATCAAAGATATAAACACTCAATATAACATCCCCGTGATAAATCTGAATGGAAGATCAATAAAAACACCTGAAGACGTCGCAGAAAACTTGGCAACACATTATGAAACACAGTCCAGTAATCTCAACTATGACCACACCTTTCTTACAACTAAAATATCGCAAGAAATCAACCCCATATTGCCCCAAAGAGACACCGAAAACAAGCTGAATCTCACGTTCAAATACATCGAACTCGAAAACGCCTTAGCAGCATCAAAGAATTCTTCACCCGGACCAGACAACATTCCATTCATATTTCTCTGCAGAATTTCCAACGAAGCAAAGCTCTGCCTACTGAACTTACTAAATGATCTATGGATCACACACCAGTTTCCAAAGATATGGTCAACGGCCATAATAATCCCAATCTGCAAGCCCAACAAACCGACTTCTGCGATGGATTCGTACCGTCCGATCTCCCTAACCTGTACGATGAGTAAACTAATGGAAAGAATGACGAATAATCGACTCACCTGGTATTTGGAACGAAATAACCTTCTAACTGCAGAACAATCCGGTTTCAGAAAAGAAAGATCCACCGCAGATAATTTGGTTGTCTTACAATCAGAGATTCTGGAGTCCTTCGCCAGCAAACAGTATGTTCTGTCCGTCTTCTTCGATCTGGAGAAGGCGTATGATATGACGTGGAGATATAACATAGTCAATAAAATTCAAAACTGGGGCATAGAGGGTAATATGCTTCATTTCATTATCAACTTTCTGAGTAACAGGACATTTAGGGTTTTCGCCAACGGCGTCTTCTCTCAAGAAAAATCCCTTGAAAATGGGACACCTCAGGGAGCAGTACTAAGTGTCTCACTTTTCTTGGTTGCCATAAATGACGCCATTAGTAAACTGACACCGCCAATCAAATCCTTGTTATATGCAGATGACCTGGTAATTTACGTCAAGGGCAAAAACTTACAAACTATGAAGAGCTTGATGCAGCGAGCAGTGAACTCATTGGTGAAGCAGACCAGCAGCATAGGCTACAAATTTTCAACCACTAAAACAAAATGTATACTATTCTCAAAGAAGCCATCCCTAAATGCTCCTCAGCTCTACCTTTATGGAAACAAAATCGCAGAGACGGAATCCATCAAATTTCTCGGCATGCTGTTGGATAAAAAACTCACCTGGGCGCAGCACCTCAATCATCTCAAGAAAGACTGCCAACAGGGATTAGGATTACTGAAGACCATAGCAAATCACACCTGGGGTGCCGATAGTACAACATTAATTCGAGTTTATAAAAGCGTGGTACGCTCGAAAATCGATTACGGATCGTTTATCTATAACTCTGCAAGTAAATCACTACTGAAGATGATCAATTCCATCGCCAGCACATCACTTAGAATGTGCTGCGGAGCTTTTCGTACCAGCCCTGTGAATAGTCTGCATAGTATAACGGGAGAACCTCCTCTTCCATACAGAAGAAAACTACTAGCCCTCACATATGCTGCACGAGTATCAACCAACATCCAAAACCCAGCGCATAGATGCACCTTCTCTGATCGATTTTCGAAAACATACGAGAAAATGAAAAGTAATGCCAAACCATTCTACGAACAAATTAACACCATCTTACGAGAACAGAATATATCATTCCCAATAAGTACACCCAGGCCCAAATTACATCATCCCCCATGGAACTTCCAACCGCCTGAAACCGTATTAGAATTAACAAAACATCCTAAATCTGAAATAACTCCCTCTGTAATCCAAGGTTCCTTTAGATCAATCAGTGCTAAGTTCGATAACTCCCTCGTAATCTATACGGACGCTTCGAAAAGTGAAAGTGGTGTCGGGTGTGCGGTAATAGTGACAAACCAACCAAAATCTTTCAAACTTCCAAAAGACACTAGTGTGTACAATGCCGAACTATACGCAATACTGCAAGCGTTCATAAGTGCAGCCAACATAACTGGTGTCCCTGAGGCCGAGGGAGATCCCTCGGCCTCTCGAACACCAGCCAACGCCCCTCCATCAACGGTATATCATACAATCATGGTATGCACTGACTCGTTGAGCGCCATCCATGCCATCACACAAATATATCCTGCAAACTATGTAGTCCAGAACATTCAGGAAAAAATTACCAACATTCGAAACCATGGGAAGCGAGTGGTTCTTTTTTGGGTTCCCTCCCACGTCGGAATCCAGGGGAACGAGATAGCCGATCGCGAGGCCGTGAACGCAGCAACATCCCCAGGTTCCACCCAAGAAAGACAAATGGTACTCGATGACATCAAAAAATACATGAAAACCCTAGTATTGGACGAATGGAAACATCAATGGACGTTGCAGAACAGCAAACTTCGTGAAATCAAGAACACCACAGAAGCCTGGATCCCTACAGCACTACAAAAAAGAGCCCAAGTAGCAGTCACTCGTCTGAGAATAGGCCACACAAACATAACGCACAGTTTCATCATTGCGAAAACGGATCCTCCCATGTGCGAAGTGTGCGGAGTCCAGGTGGATGTAAAACACCTTCTGTTGGACTGCAAAAAATATGAAATCTTCAGAACCTTCCCAGAGAATGACATTCAGAGCGTTTTGGCAAATAGTGAAGAAAGAGAAGACACACTGGTCACCTATTTGAAAAACACCCAATTACTAGAACTTGTATAGTATAATGTCTACAGTGTGATTTGTATTGTTACTGGTTGCAAATAGTCCAAGTGGCTGAGCAACATAATTTCTTAATAAAAAAAAAAAAAAAAAAGAATATCTCTAACTTTTGGCTCTTGAGGGTGACACACCATAAAATGTCGAGCAATCTGCGATTTCATGCATTTGCAAAACATGCAATAGTGATTTTTCGATGTCAAATTTTTATAATGTTTCTCTTGAAAAAGAGGTGACATTTCCGTTTGTTTCGCTGTAGCCGGTTGCAAGCATGCTAGTGGTGTTGTCATCATCAACGCCGCATGTATCGAGTACGCCTCCATGCCTTGAAGTTCTGTTTCCGCCGGAATACACGAGTTTACCTGACAGTGCATTTCTCTCCCGTCTACAAGTCGGGTCAACATTGCGACGACACCTTGTGTTGCGAACTTTGCTACAAGAATCAGTAGAAATAAGTGCTTATTATTGAATGACTGTGAACTGAGACGCAGTGCAGTGCGGCATGAGTCAAAAAACCATCCAAAAAACCTGATGACTTTATAATTAAATAACAATTTTCAAATGAAGTACAGATCCAAAAGTCCAAAAAATATAGTCAAGTTACATAGGTAGAGCTATGAAGCTATGAACTCAAATCGGTTCCGTGGCTTAGCTACAAGGGCGGATTATTTTACAATATGAGATGCAACAAAAATATACAGGAGGCTTACCGGTTTTAGAAATCGATCTGTTCAGGGTTTTTTTTTTGAGAAAAGAATAGTGAAAGACTATTAATTTTGTGAGGATTTTTGAATAACCCTTTATGCACAGAAGTATTCAAACTACTAACAGGTATTCTTAACAGTAGTATCACAAGTGTTTAGATTTTCACGATAATTTTGGACAAGCGATCGCCTGTTCTGATTGTAACGATAAATGCCCGATTCTTAGCCATAATTATCTAGGAAAATTTCAAGCACAAGTTTGGGATATTTTGATTGTGGGTGGTATCGTCGAGGCGGCCATTTTGTAGAAGCTAATCAAAAACAGCTGAATGAGATCTGTCACATACATCAAGACTGACATGGCGGGGTTGTCAAGCAGTTACAGCAAGACGCTTGCTGACGATGATTTGCCCAGCTGCGAGTAGTGTGACCCATTTGAGCTGGTGAATCAAAATCTCGACTACAAATTGGATATGATGCAAAAACACAATGCGGGAGGCCCTTGTAGGCTACTTGTGTTGGAAACAGAAACGTTCTCGCTCGAGCAACTCATAGCCCATAAAGCAGAAGAAGCACACAACCTACCGCACGCAAGGAGTGTTCTCTGCAAGCTTTCAAGTCTTTTGTGAACTTTCTGTTGAGATAATTTCTTCGACTTGCTCGATAAAGCCATCAGGATTTCCGTTGTTCAGATCATTCCTGCGCTCGATCTCCACGGGATCTGATCACTCCAGGGTAGTCCAAAACAGTGAAAAACGATGCTCCCATGCGGGAGTAGGCGGTGGCCGAACATTCATATGCACAGCGAACAGCGCAAACTACCATCTTCTGTGTCATTGAAAACATGAATTTAGCGACACTCTAGTTGATGTGACAAAAGTCAGTTTGATTGACTTCTACAAAATGGTCGATTTTCAGGAGCGTGACGTCACGCCGATACGACCGTAAAAATAAAGTTCAAAGTGACAGCCGTCAGATTGTGTTGTTTGTATCGATTTTATTCGGTTGCCCTTGACACTGGGAAACTAGTGAGTGATTATCATCCTTATAGCTTTTGGACAGGGAGCTGGTGCCTAAAAACTTACGTCATAAGGTACATGATTTTAACCCTGTAGGTCTAATGTGCGTTGATGAGGTTGTTGAAAATTGCTTTGTCTCACATGTCATATCGGGGGCTTTAGGCTGGTATGAGCCTGTCAATTTTCGAAAAAATGGCCACAAATTCACGTCATATAAGGTACATGAATGAAACCAACTGGATTTTGTGTGGGAACATCCCTTTGATCGAAAATCTGGTCGTAAGACAAAATTTTTGGGGGCTTTTGGTCCATAAGACAAGTTTGAAATTAGCAAAAAAAGACCTTTTGACTAACCCACCAAGTGTGATATATATTTGTAATCAGGATGAAAAACGGAATCGATTTCCATGTTAAAATACAGGGTGTACGATTTGAGAAAAAATTTTCAATGTTGCACCCTGTAAGCGATGTACCATTAAAAAATTTTGTGGACAGATTCAAAACCTGCGCAAAAAATCATGTGAGAATCGTTTTCAATTCCTATAATTATGCCAAAGGAGAAGTCTCCAGAAGGAGGTAGATTTTGGTCTTTTTTGAAAATTTCAAACTTGTCTTATGGACCGAGAGCCCCCAAAAAATTTATCTTCTGACCCGATTTTTGACTAAGGGGATGTTCCGACAGAAAAGCCCGATGTTTTTTATAGGCTTTTCTTATCGTAATGTGAAACCAAAATCCAGAAGTTTCGCGTGTCTATTAAGTCTGCTCTAAGATGACGCTTTGTTCGCAATTCTTTGTTGTATTTATCTACTTACTACATATAAACTGCTCACAAATTGAAGTGGATATTTTTAAAAAAAGGTTTTTTTAAAATCGCCACAAAATTCTTGAAAATCATTTGATTGTGAAACCGCTTGCACTGTTTTAAAGAAAAATGTCAATATTTTCAAGAACTACTGAAGTCCTCCACAAAAATCACATGGATATGTCCAATACAGGGTGATGAAAAAAGTTCGTCAGTTTTGTTCTTTTTTACTCTCGTGCAAGAGATTGTTCATCCACCCTGTTCACCTATATTTACTTGGATCTTGTAGTCTGCAGCTTATGTAACTCGTCAGTTTTTAGCTTTTTGCTTTCCGTTGCGTACTTACCGAAATATAGCCTTTTCACTTTCCAAAGTCGTTTTATTGATGAATCTACTAAATCCGGGTGCTACTGGATTTTCTTTGAACTAAGCAATGCCACTTGGTACTTTTAGGACGATTTTTTGCGCGGATTTCAAAATTGAAGAAGGTATCGCGTCTCAACCATCTGATGTATACAGGGTGTCGCAAAAAAATCATTTATGAGATTGATTTTATTTCGAAATAATCAGTAGATAGCAAAATGCCATTGCAAAGATCAACTCCAGGTAAGTTCGATATCGTGGCAAATATCTTGCGGAATGGTACAAGGCAAAGAGAAATTGTCAATTTAGTGAACGTATCACAAAGTGTCATCGGTGGGCAAAGGGACGACTCCTGGCCACTGGCAGTGCCCGAATCACACATGGAGAAGGTCGCCCGAGAATAATTTCAGTAATGGAAGATCTCTTCTTGTTAGACATAAAATTGTAAAATTGAAAAGTGAAATTTTCTACAACCTGTAATCAGGTGTCAGAAACAAATTTCTTCGTTCATGCGACACCCTGTATATATTTATGTAGTCTTCCATTTGAAATCTGCTCAAAAAATCGTTCTGAAAGTACCAAGTGGCATTGCTTAGTACAAAAAAATCCAGTAGCGCCCGGATTCAGTCAATTAATTGATCAAATGACTTTGGAAAGCGAAAAGGCTATATTTCGGTAAGTACGCAACGGAAAGCGGAAAAATAAAAAGTAACGAGTTACATGAGCTACAGACTAT
Source organism: Anaspis maculata (assembly GCA_949128115.1). Taxonomy (NCBI): domain Eukaryota; kingdom Metazoa; phylum Arthropoda; class Insecta; order Coleoptera; family Scraptiidae; genus Anaspis; species Anaspis maculata. The sequence continues at coordinate 5,157,812 of OX421961.1, forward strand.
AAGATCCAAACAAGTATAGGTGTACAGGGTGGATAAACAATCTCCTGCATGAGATTAAAAAAGAACAAAACTGAACGACTTTTTTCATCACCCTGTATTAGACATATCCATGTGATTTTTGTGGAGGACTTCAGTAGTTCTTGAAAATATTGACATTTTTCATCAAAACAGTGCAAGCGGTTTCACAATCGAGTGATTTTCAAGAATTTTCTGGCGATTTTAGGAAAACCTTTTTTTAAAAATATCCACTTCAATTTGTGAGCAGTTTAGCTTATTTTCGCATTTGGATTGTTTACGATAAAAAAAACAGTGATGGTTCTACAGTTACATTGATTAATGGTTTTAAAGAAGTGTTCATGTATATTGCGTTGTAGAGAAATATTAGATTATATTTTTCTCCTTATGGATTTTTCGAGAAGAAGACATTAGGTTCGCAGGTTTCCTCTTGATGTGATGTCACAACGTTGGAAAACATAGGAACCGAGAAAAAAGCTTCCCTTACTAAGTTTACCACAAAACACAAGTTACAAAAAGTAGACTACGTTCGTAAGTACTTACTCAGTATTTTAAAAATGGCAACTATGACAACTTTCCTCAACATCCAGTCAACATTACCTGTAGATATACCTAAGCAGCTTGTAGAAATGGAGGAGAAAAAGTGAGACAATAGCTACATTACAAACAAATGTTTTAGCGATGCTAACTGATTGATAAAGAAAAAAGCATGTAAACCAGAAGAAGAATATTCACCTAACGCATTTTTACTATGTCAAGGTCACGGCGAACTCCGTTTGGTAAGACATGTAAAGAAAACAAAAATGTATGAAGAACTATGCTATACAGGGTGATTCATAGATAGAGAGAAAATTATCAAATCACAATTAAAGAAAAAACAGGTTCTATTCATGTTGGATGATAATGAACGATCTGACAATAGTGTTTTTCTCACATTGTGCATACCTTGTTAGATAAAATCTATCAAGCTTGCTTGCTTCTAGTGTACTTATGCATATACTATCGGAGGCACTTTTCCAGAAATAGCGTTTTCTAGAGTTACCTATATAACAATACAAGTCCAAAAAGAGAAGGTTTGTAACTATAAATCAACAAAAATGGTAACTCAACACCGGACTATCACTTTGCAAGAGAAATATGGGGGAACCTGCATTATTGTCTAATAGTAAAGATAACAACAGCGGAAGCAAAGATATGATGAACGCCTGCTTGGCATAGAAATAAACCAATGGTAAAATAATCCGTCACGTCCAGCAAACATATTATCATACAAAAAATAGTACCTATACAGATTCTTGCTGGTACTGAATGCAAAATAGTGGTAGGCAGTAGAAGAATCGAGAAACCAGCATTATTTTTCATCATCAAAAAAATATCTATTGCGGCATCAAAAACATGCCCAACGTCAAATGTTAAGACAGGAAAATTAAAACAAATCATGAATCATGACAATATGGTACTAGTCAGGATGACTCAGAAATAGATGTATGTATGTAAAGATTCTCATATAGGTAAGAAAGGAAAATTGTGCTGCTTTCAGCTACTATGTTTCACCATCATAGGAATTATATGTTCCTAGTTTTATATATTTATTGAAGAAACTCAACATCCTACCACCAATTGTGGTCTGTATAACAAGAAATAATTAACAATAATAATATTAAAGACTTAAAAAGTATAAGTAACGAAGGTAAATATTTAAATACTCGGGGTATAGTAGGGTGTAGACCTTAAAAGTTTTATCTTGTATAGTTCGTGTATAAATGGTTTTTTAAAATTAAAACGGAATATTTCAAGGTTTCTAAAACAATTTGTCTGAATAAATTTTTTTGAATAGAGAATTTTTTTATAAAGTCAATGAAAAATTTTGAGATGGTTCCGCGAGCTCCTATGAAAAGTCCAATAATTTCGATGTTACTGATTTTATATTTGTCTTTGAAAGACGTTTTTGTCGGTTCGTAAATTTTGTTTTTCTCAATGTCGACGTTCGTTGGTTGGTCTCTGTTAATTTCAAAACGTATTGTCGGGTCAATAATGTAGCAACTTATGTATTATGCAAAGGGAGGTTTTCGTGGATAGAAATAAATGAACAAAGGTGAACTGAATCCATCATGCATGTAGATAAGCACTCAGAATCTTTACAAAATAATACCTATAATTAATGTAAGTGTTGTTAATTAGTATGTTATATAGAATTATCGAGAATCCTGCCCGCATTATTTATCAATATTCTAATTTTGTTGCGGCAAGATCATGCTGAATCGATAAGGTACCATACAGGGATGATCCATAGATAAATAACAAGTGAAGAACGAATCAGTATGACAAGAAAGATTGTACAGTACTAAAAGACTTTTTACACATAATAGAGCAATAATCAAGCGGGATTCAAAGGAGTTAGGAGAAATGTTCATGTGTGTAACATTTTTGCATTCTTTAGGGAGTTTCAGAGTGATTTTTTGTCAAAATTGCGATGATTTTTCACCCATTTCCAATAGTTTGGCCAGAAACAACTCACCATTTTCACATTTTCTTCCAGATTTGGTGACTTTTTTCAAGAAATCACGTGACCTATGTAGCATTCTTGCATTCTTCGGAGGTTTTAAAGTGACTTTCTGTCAAAATTGACATGATCTTCCACACAATTCAAATAAACAAATGGTGATTAGAGTATAGGATGAACTATTGTAGTAACAATAGCGTCACCTTCCAATACCTTTCTAGAAAAATCTAGAATTACCACCTCACTGTCCTAACGTTTTCTTCGAGATTTGGTGACTCTCTGAGAAATCATGTGATTTGTGCAACATTTTTGCATTCTTTAGGGTATTTAGAGTAACTTTTTGTCAAAATTGCGATGATATTTCACACAATTTCAATAGTTTTTCAAGAAACAACTGACTTTTTTCACCAGATGTGATGTCTCCTTTTGAGAAATCACGTGATTTATGTAACATTCTTACATTATTTAGGGGGTTTCAGTATGATTTTTCTGCAAAATCGAGATGATCTTCTACACAATTCCAATAGTTTGTCAATAAACAACTGACCTTTTCCACGTTTTCTTGTCGATTTGGTGACTCTTTTTGCGAAATCATGTGGCTTTTGTAGCAGTTTTGCATTCTTCAGGGGGGGTTTTAGAGTTACTTTTTGTCAAAATTGCGATGATCTTTCACACAACTTCAATAGTTTGGCAACAAACAGCTCACATTTTCCACGTTTTCTCTTAGATTTGGTGACTTTTTTTCCAAGAAATCACGTGACTTATGTAGCATTCTTGCATTCTTCGGAGGTTTTAAAGTGCTTTTTGTCAAAATTGAGATGATTTTCACACAAATCCAATAGTTTAGCAGGAAACAACTCACATTTTACACGTTTTCTCCTAGATTTGGCGACTCTTTTTTGAGGAATTATGTGCTAAATGTAGCATGTTTGTGTTGTTAGAAGTCATGCACGCGCATGCGCGCACATGCATACACATATAGTAACATACACATATGCACGCAAACGCACCCATTGCCAACTATTAGAGGGAAAAAAATCCGATACTATTCTAGATTTAGTGACTTTTTTTGAGAAATCAAATCCTTTGTGTAGCATTTTTGCATTCTTTAGGGGGTTTTAGAGTGAATTTTTGTTGAAATTGAGACGATCTCTTACACAATTCCAATAGTTTGGTAGCAAACAACTCACCTTTTCTACGTTTTCTTATAGATTTGGTGACTCTTGATCATCAACTCTGTGATGTGATGTGATGAGTTTCACACAAAACCAATAGTTTAGCAGGAAACAACTCACATTTTCCACGTTTTCTCCCAGATTTGTCAACTTTTTTTGAGAAATTATGTGCTTTGTGTGACATTTTTGTGTTGTTAGAAGCCATGCGCGCACATGCATACGCCGGCGCATACACCCACATATGCACACGCTGGCATGCCTGCATATGCGCACACATGCACAGACATACACGCATGCACGCACATGCGCACAACACCAAACGCTCGCACAATATCACCATTTTTCAGCACATATACGAACTTGCATCACCGGCATCTACAGTGGCTCCATCTACCGGCGTACACAGAAACTAGCATCACAGGCATCTATAATAGCGCCATATAATCCAATTTATGGATCTAATGCATGAACGGAAACAAGGAAGCAATCTCTCTAAGCTGGATGAAATGCAAAAGGAAGAATTCCTTCCGCTGCGTAAACAGGGCAGCGCTTCGGTTCGGACTCGGCGATCTTCGGCTTCCACCCAGCCAATGGATGCGAAGCCACGTTTACACTGCACTCTATTCCCATGCAATTTGGATCGTTCATTTTTAATTTTAAAACTGTTGAGTATAGATGAACAGAAATATTCACGTTGCAAAAAAAAACTCGGAAGCAAAGCCCCAATAGCAGAAATGCGATGTACAGCTAATTCCTCTTTTAAAGTAACAAGTAACAAACAGGGTCAATCTCGAACATTCCCTGTCAACAATATCATATGTTCCAATATCCTCTCTATCAAAATGAATGTCTCTTTGCCTTTACTGACTCTATTCAATGGCAAGAAAGACACAATGCAGTCTCCACCTCTGGAGAACGTGCTGTCAACTGCCGAAATAAATAATTAGACATTTCTCTTTTTAATCCGAAATCCACCGCCATCCATTCCAAGCTCACCGACAAAGGTGATTGACAATTTTTCAGAGGTAACATTGTCGTCTTCGCTAATTTTGAATAGATCGTTCATGCAGTTCGATCTATTCACCGTGACACTTTCCACAGCATCGCATCTGGCCGGAAAATTCACGAAAATACTCTCGACTGGGAAAACGGCATCTAGCAGTGTTTTCAACACAAAGACCTACGAAGTGGGCATCTAAAATTTCGTAGCGCTCAGGTAGAAGTCCTTGGACTTTGCTGGAGGATCAGGAATTAGTGTTTTCAAGTTGCTCTCTAGCACGACACGTGACCATCCGTGAACGTTGTAGTAATTGTCGCTTGTCGGATGTGAAGGAGCGTCGTCATCGGAATCTTGATTAACCAGGTCGATAGGAGAAGACGCGGCTTCCGTTGGTATGGAAAGGATCCACAAATGTCTTTTTCAAATGTCCGGTGAACATCCCTGAATCATTAAGTCGGTTTCTAACACCTGACTTGCGTGCGTTAATAACGCACTGATGTGACTAGAAATCGTTGGATTCTTGAATGTCAGCTTTTTTATGTCCAATCCGCACAAAACATTAACCCCTTCCATCAATGTTTTGAACCTGGTGAAAAAGTACTTCATTGAAATTCAATAATGGAATAATTCACCCCCTTACTAAAACATGCACCTTAACAACCCTTAAAGTTACTAGCTGAAAACAAAGCCACCTGACTACAGATTTTTAACCAAGTCATCATTTTTTCAACAATAATTTCCCGGCCTCCAGTCGGCGCGACTCCAGGGCCGTCTCCAGCTTCCATGCTGAGCGACGCAGTCAGACCCTCCCACTCCTTGATGAACCTTGGGGACCGCTTCACCCTCGTGGGGGCTCCGACGTAGGGCTTCAGGAGCTCTTTGGCCTCTCTTGGCCTTTTCCATGAGGGGAATGGACTTCTTCGCGGAGGGACGTCGCCCTCGTGCTCCCGTTCTCAGTCCGGAGGGTCAAGCGTCCGGATCGTCCGCGGGGCGCTTCTCCCCCTTCTTCGGCCCCTCAGGCGGCCTTGAGGCTTTGGAGCTGCCGAGGATCCCCTTCACGTTGCCCAAGAAGGGGTTGGTCCTCAGGACCGCGTCCGACTTTGATTTCGCCTCCTCGGCCTTTCGGAGATGGTTGGCCCGGCCGGCCTGCAACTCAACCACTTCATTAGGACCTTTTCCCTCTCTTGGAAAACTTCCACTGCAAAATATTCTTCAACATTTTCATTATTCAACGATTGTACGTTACTAGGGTTATCTTTGAGAGGGCCAATATCCATAGCATCGGAAAATTCATTATTCGACTGTGTTCAGAATTCACCTAATTGCTGTTCTATTTGTTGTTACTACTATCATGGCACTAAGACAAGAGTTTTTAAAATATAAAATCAAATCACAAGACAAGAAAGTTTAAAAGAGAGATCCATCATTTTTCTGGAGCCAACGGGCTCCTGGTCCTTCCCTAAACACCAAGCCGAAGCGCGGCCACATTTTGGTTGGCTCATGGTTTTGCCAGACGTTATGGTAGTCCTCTGTTTCTTGATGTGTTCCATAAAGTCATCGCCAAACTTGGTGGAACGTCCCAGTGAGAAGGCCAGTCTGGTTGGCGGAACCCAGTTAGGAGCAGAATTTGAGTTTTGGGAGTAGGAATCTCTCTTGATACTTTTGTTCCGTAGTAGCAAAAGCCCTTCCCAGTTGGTCTCTGGTGTACCAATTTGATACATTGGTGATCTGAGCCAGAATCCCCAAGTCTTCTTTAATATAGGTACCGAAAATGCAAGACTACTTACTTGGCCTTTTCTGGGCTAAAGGATCCTCTAATCGTCCATCCAGTGGCTTCGCAGCGTTTGTATATAGCCAATCCTTGTAACTGTCTTAGTTATTTCGATGATGTCATCTATGCATGGGATGTGCAAAAATGCCCTCTTCACTGCAGCTGCCGATTTCGCACTGTATTTGCCTTCAGATCGTAGCATACACAAAAATGCAGTCATGGGCCCTACGGATTGCGTAATTGAAGAAAGCCGTTCAGGTGGGTAGAATACGCCTTCTAGGAAGATGTGGTGGGCCCCAGAGAGTCCATAACTCGCCACCAGTGCGACTTTTTGTGAGTTTCCGTCTTTTCCTACTGCCATGTTTGGGTGGCCAACCCTTAGTTCCTTAAGCCGGTATCCGAAAGCTCCTGCAAAGTTGAGATACGGCGCTATGGTACCATACCTACCGATTGTCAGGGTCCTTCTGAGGGAAGATTTTGTATTCTAAGTGGAAGTCTGTGACATCCCTCATCCATACCCTTTCTGCTTCAGCACGGAGAAATGAACATTCATTGTTATGCTTAGGCTCCAGAGAGATGATGAATCTCTCTTTAAAACTTTCTTGTCTTGTGATTTTATTTTATATTTTAAAGAAAAACTATTGTCTTGGTGACATGGTAATAGTACCAACAATTAGAACTACAATTAAGTGAATTATAAACATGCCCCCCTCCGGCGATCCGCATGACTGGTCACTTCTGGAGTTCCGAATGAGAGAGTTTGGTTGTGTTTCTTTGCAAACTGGTACACCAAAGTTCTTGCAAAAAATTTCGGTTTTCAGTTTTCTGTTCATGAATAGATTTCAGCTTGGTCCACATCTGTGCCGCATTTTCGCACTTTATCAAATATTTAATTTGATCTTGGCAAATCGTAGCTAGCAGAATGACTTGAGCGTTGGAGCTCTTCGTATCCCATGCTGTCCACTCAGCTGTAGACGGGTCCACAGGCTCCTTTCATGTACCATCTACTACCTTCAGCAGCTTCTCAGCCTTCAGCCTTTAGCCGCTCTACGGATTTCGCCCTCATCAGTGACACTGCTTCAATTTGGTTCTTGTCGCTGTATACTCGAAGGAGGTGTCTTGAGATTGCAGTCACAAGTTTACCGCAATACATACAGCAGTGTTTCTTTGTTTTATTCAGATCTCGTGTTTTCCGAATCGTGTGTAGGTGAGCGGCACCAATGCATCTCCATCTGACCTCATGAGCGTCCCGGACAATTTTTCAATCGGCAGACGGCAGCCGAATGAGAATGAGGGCACCTTCTTTGTATTGGAACTGGTGTTAGACCAACTAACACCAATGGAGGCTTGAAGAGTAACACACGTGTCTTGTACTACGAGTAGCCTTCAACTAGCAACCGTCTTAATATTAAAGCTTGACATGCACAGATAGTAAACTAAATAAATACTAATAATTGAATGCTAGCTGAACCTAGCTTTTCAACGAATTGGTTGTGCTTAAATCTAGACACACTTGGTCAGGATATCGACAGTCATTTGCCCTACAAAATAAAACCAGTGTCGTCGTTCGCGTCTTCCTCCACGGCAGCTCTACGGTAGAGAGTCAAACAAAACTTGTTTCGGGTAGATGGGGGTGTATTCAAGCTGCCTATGATACAAGCTAATGCTAGGCCAGCAACCTCGCTGCAATAGTGACGACATAATGCCCTTAAAATCTATCTAGATACGGAAATGAAATATAAAACAAAAGTGCACGTCACCGAGGTCCTTTCCGGGTTATAATCGGCTCCGGTCTGGCTTCTGTGTCCTTCCAGGATCGTCTGCGGCCAGGTCCCCACTCCTGCCGTAGCGATGCGGCATCCAGGTAGCCCAGAATAATGTTACCGACTAGCTCACGTTTATGCCGTCGTGGCGCCACCGCTGAAAAGGGCTTGCGTCGCACCTGGTGCCTCAGTGCAGTGCAGCGGACACTGAAGTGAATGAGGAGACAGGAGCGGAGCCCCTGACCGACGACAGAGCTACCTTTACTATAGCTCAAAACTCACCGCTGTCACAATGCTCATTATGTATTCTATAGCCCTAGGACTCTGCCCCCTTCGGGACAGTGGAAACTTCAAAATCATCCTTTTCATCAAATATGTAAGTTTGTGTCAGACCTTTCTGTAGTGTGTACATCTGTATCCCTAATAATACATTTTTTATTGTGCAGCGGCTGTCTGATTGCATGTGGGTATTTTTGAATCAGTTTTGCCTCTCGAAATTGTGTATTTCAAAAAACAGTTTGGAGGTGAAAACGTACTAAAAGACCACATTGTTTCTTCAATTTTGGACAACATGTAGATTATTCAAATTCTTTCACTCTAGGGCGCCTTGTCACCAACTCCACTCACTTGAACACCATGAACAACTGCATCAAAATCGGTGGAATAACAGGGTGGTATAGATTAGATTCGTTTTATTTGTTCAGTACAAGGTACATATATGGCCGCAAAGGCATTGAACATGTCAGGAAAAGCAATGAAAAGAAAATTAAAATAAAAATAACAAGCAATAATATATGAAGATAATCAACAATGATAACAAAATAGAACGTATACACATTGTAGAACAGTTACACAAACACAGGAATAAAATTTCACACGTTAAAATTGGTATCCTGCAGGAACTCGTCCAATGTGTAGTAACATTTTTTCAATAAAACTTTTTTTAGTACATTTTTCATTTTACATAAAGGCAAATTACGTATGACTCCTGGAATTGAATTGAAAATCCTTATTATCATATGCTCCACATTTTTCTGTAGGTATGCGTAATTATATCTTATACAAAGTAAGTTGTCCTTATTACGGGTGTAGTGGGAATGAGAGCCATCAGTGAACAGATCAGAATTTTTTCTCACAAACACTGCACATTCAAAGATGTATACACATGGCAGGGTAAGTATCTGCATTTCTATAAAATGTTGTTTACAACTATCTGTATAATTAAGTCCTAGTACATTCCGAATACATTTTTTCTGCAAACTGAAGACACGGATGAAATCTTTCGATCTTCCCCAAAAAATGATCCCGTAACTCAAGCGGGAGTGGATATGTGCATGGTAAGCTGTTATGGAGGTATGTCTATCTACAAATATACTAATCATTCTCAGCGCTAGTGCACGAACTAGCATGCCCCACATGTTTTCAATAGGGTTGAGATCTGGACTCCAGCTCGCCCAATCAAGGACGGTTGTGTTACGAATTTGCGCTGGCACTTTTATAATTGAAAGACGAACGTTCAAACACCCACTTTTTATTACTGCTTACTACTAAACACACGTTAATATTAACTTCGCCGATTACTCGCTGTTGTCGCTGTGAATTGAAAATCTGCTGTCAGTCGGCTCGTCTGCGCTTTTAACTCGAGTGTTAAGGAACATCCCACACAACTCAACCCCATTCGACCCTCGAGCTACATTCACAGCTTCGGTTCTTCCTCTTGAGGCGGTGTATTCTTCCTGAGCCTGCCTTATGGCCTTGTAGCTTGACAAAACCCCACTTTTGATGCTCTCCCGCCAGCAGATCTTGCCTTCTTTCTCTTATAAAATAGGATATATTATAACATTGGCTTGATTGTTACGAATTCACGTCGTTTCTTTTTTCTTCGTCGGCGTTTCGAGGTCGTTTTCTTCCTGGATTCGTCCAATTTACTGAAGTACAGGTTACTGGACATTTACTTAAAAAAAAAAAATTGAATTGCAGTGTCAGTGCAAAATTCCGAGCTGAGTGGAATGGCAGGTACATTGATTTCCATTTTCTTCTCGATTGTCTCTATCAATTCGTTATTTTGGTACAAGTGCGCCACTTCGGTGTCGTCGAGGAGTATGTTAATTTATTTCTTTCATGATCGATGAGTCAGGATGTGTGTCTGGTCCTGCGCGATACAATTTCCATTGGAATCCCTCACGTCGTTGTGAACTGGAAGCCTTTTATACGTTCGTATGAATTGCAGGCAACCGGGATTTACTACCCACCCATTTCTTGATCTGCGAACTGAATGTGCCCATGTGCACCATGGGGATGTGACTATGGTTGGTGCACATAATTACGCTGGGCACATCCCCATGATGCACATGAGTAGGTACATCGGGCATATCCCCATGGTCCACATGGGCAAATTTCCACTAGGATAATAAAGCAGTAGGATGTCAGAACCCCACTTTTGATGTTCTCCCTCCAGCAAATCTTACCTTTTTTCTGTCATAAAATAGGATTTATTATAACATTGGCTTGATTGTTACGCATTCACGTCAGTTCTTTTTTCTTCGTCGGCGTTTTGAGGTTGTTTTCTTCCTGAATTCGTTCAATTTACTGAATTACCTACTTAACAAAAAAAAATTGAATTGCAGTGTCAGTGGAACAAGGATTTATCTTGAATTGGGATCTCTTGTTTTCTGCTCCTTTATTTGTTGAATCTCTGGTACAATTTGCTTTCTGTTCCTCACAATGGCGTTGCCTGTATCATGTATTTTTAATTGGTAAGATCTAGGTCTTGCATCTTTTTGTATTGTCCATTTAGGTCGATTACGATTTTCAGATTGGATATAAACATTCGTTTTATAAGGAATCTGCGTCAAATTCTTGGTGGTTTTGTCAAAGTAATGTTTTTGATTTTTTTTTTGTGAATTAAAAATTAGTTCAACATTTAACAATATCACTACCACAATTTTGTTCATGCGCCCTTGATAACGCATCTGCCATGAACATTAGTTTACCAGGTTTGTAAACCAGTTCAGTGTCATATTTCTGAATTACATGCGCTGCAATCTAGCTGGAGCTTCTTCCAAAGGTTCACTTTTGATCATGATAAGTGGGTTATGATCAGTCTCGACAGATTTTTTTTTTCAAAACCAAATTGAGCAAGTCTCTTTATCTCAAAAAGAGCCTCAATTTTTTTGTATCTGATTTTAATCCTTCGATTGTGATTTCGTGACCTTAAAATGTCAATTTATCAAGCCCGATTCAACATTTATTTTTGTTTGGCTTAAATTTACTACTTTGCACCTTTGAAGCCACTTCCAAGTCTCTCATCGTGAATTTCTCTTGCTCCACCATATACCAAAACATCATCGATATATGACTCCTTCCAAGTTCTCAAATAACACCCATATATTTTTTTTGTGGAATATTTCTCCTGCTAAGTCTAATCCATAAGGAAGACGCAAAAATTTGTAACGTCCAAATGAGGTATTGAATGCACACAACAATGAGCTTTGATGGTCAAGTTGAGTTCGCCAAAATGCCTCACTAACATCTAGCACTGAAAAATATTGATCTTCTTTGAAATCAGACAAAATTTCACCCACAATGTTTAAAGGGTAACAATCTCTTTTTATTGCTTTATTCAAGTCTTTTGGATCAATTCCCACTCGAATGTCTACATTACTTTTATTTACAATCACCAATGAATTTACCCAATCCGTATGTTCATCAACTTTTTTTATTATTTCCTTATTTACCAAAAAATCCATTTTTTCTCAATTTGTTTTTTTATTGGGAAAGGCGTTCAAAATTGCAACGTTATTGTTTTTTCCCATCCACGAGAATGGCCCGAAACATCCAATACATAGCCGGAAGGAAACGCTATCATGGATAGCTTCACTGGGTGTGGGTTTCATATCTTCTGACCGGAGAAGATATTCTTTTGTAGAGTGAAAATGAGTGGCAGTTTTGGGTATCCGATTTTTGCCTTTTACGTTTTTGCATAAAGTAGCAATAGCTTTGAGTGCCTTTATGAGACTCACACTCGCGGAAAGTTTGATTGTAGCCTTTGTGACAATAAAACTTAGAAAATAGCTTTTGGAGCATTTTCTAAGTGGCTTTAAAATCTGTCAATACTTTCTGAAGAAAAGTGCGCACAACGCAACTCTTTGGGCATCTAATTTGGAGAAAATGTCAAGAGCCGGTCCTGCATATGTTGGAAATCACGACGGGATGTTTTAGAGAATATTCTATACATTTGAATCGATTCTATTTAACCGTTCCGGAAATATGGTCGTTTCAAATCTTTCACAAAACCCAGAAATCTAGACATTTTTTTGTTCGAGCCCACAATCCTGATTCTAATCTGCCGTCGATAGTTGTTTCTGCGAAAACCGAACAAATCTATCGCTTATCAGATGTCCAAGGTATTCAACCTCAGTCTTCAGAAAATGACACTTTTCCAGCTGATTATTAGCTCATTCGTAGCTTGACTCGGTCTCAATTCCAGATTTCTCGTCGCTCCGTTCCAGTCTTCAGCCGGATCATTCATGTACGTCAGTAGAACCATTGTCTCTGATCAAATTTTTGAAAACGTAGTTGATGAACCGCTGAAAAATCGCTGGCGAATTACATAATCCAAATGGTGTCTTCAGGAACTCGTACTGTCCGAATGGTGTAACGAAAGAGGTATATTTATATCTTCTGATGAAGTTCTCCATGATGTGAAGTCCTTGTGAATTAATGTAGAAAGTTCAAATCTTGTCTCTTCACTTGTATATTATTTTATTCTGCTCAGAATGGAATGGAATGAAACATTGTTATTATGTAGCCGCTGATGTATGCGACTACATTTTCGGAGAATTCCGAGCTGAGTGGAATGGCATGATTTCCATTTTCTTCTCGATTGTCTCTATCAATTCGTTATTTTGGGACAAGTGCGCCACTTCGGTGTCGTCGAGGAGTATGTTGATTTATTTCTTTCATGATCGATGAGTCAGGATGTGTGTCTGGTCCTGCGCGATACAATTTCCATTGGAATCCCTCATGTCGTTGTGAACTGGAAGCCTTTTATACGTTCGTATGAATTGCAGGCAGCCGGGGTTTACTACCCACCCATTTTTTGATCTGCAAAAGAAAGAAAAGTTATATATTTTCATATACCGTCCGTTTTTTATTTTAGGCCCCAGCCTGTAGCATCTTCATTATAGGTTTCACACCCAATATATTATATATTTTTGAAATCACAAAAACAAGATCTTTCGACTGATGATATGTCAAATTATTTTTGACAGATGTCATTTTTTGACAAATGACAGAATATTACTTGTGATACATCATTTTAAAGCCCATACAATTCTGAGGAGATCTGTGTTTTTATTTTTGTGATAGGGTGTCTTTTACAGCTTCTAGGGGTCTTTCAATAGGAAGAAAATGTTGGATTTCAAAAATACATAATAAGTAAAAAGGTAAAGCAGGTACCTATTTTTAGTGTGAGCTAATGATAATATTGATAAATTAATCACAATGAAACAAAAAATGTCCTAAAGAAGTTGCTCGAATGACCGCCTCCTTGTTCCTTGAATGAAAGATTCGACGATCAGTGAATTGGAACTACCACCGGCCCAACGCGATGACATCCGAGCTTGCCAGAAATGACCCCCCTCGAGTTTTTATGAGCCTACCCGAAAGATAAGGTGTTTATAAAGTTTCCCAATAATTTGGACGATTTAAAAATCAGATCATCACTATTAGTTAATTTAAAAATACTTATCACTAATTGGCTATTTCTGAAATTGACATTTTTTCCTATTGAAAGACCCCGAGAAAGACCCCTAGAAGCTGTAAAAGACACCCCATTTCAAAAATAAAAACACAGTTCTCCTCAGAATTTAATAGGCTTCAAAATGATGTATCACAAGTACTATTCTGTCATTTGTCAAAAAATGACATCTGTCAAAAATAATTTGACATATCTTCACTAGAAAGATCTGGTTTTTCTGATTTCAAAAATATATAATATATCGGGTGTGAAATCCATAATAAAGATGCTACGGGCTGGGGCCTAAAATAAAAAACGGACGGTATGTATGTTCAGATTATTATAGTACGCCGGATAGCGACATGAATTTCCAAGTCATTTCATCACGAGACAGAAACGGTCAAGTCAATAGTTTTTGTGATGGCAAACAATTGAAACAACTTTTGTCACTCATGCGTCGGTTGCTTCAAAAGTTACAGGGTGTCAAACATGACAACAAAAAAAACTTACGTAAGTCATTTCATCAAGACAGAACGGTTAGTTCGATAGTTTTTGTGATGGCGAACAAGGAAAACTACTTCTGTTACCCATGCGGCGGTTGCTTCAGAAGTTACAGAGTGTCCTTCTCCATTTCCTCAAAATGTGTTAGAAGGAACCATCTCTCTCTACTGACATGTTTGACACCCTGTAACTTTTGAAGCAACCAACGCATGAGTGACAGAAGTTGTTTTTCTTGTTTGGGATCACAAAAACTATCGATTAACCTGTTTCTGTCTCGTAATGAAATAACTTAGCTAAGTTTTTTTTTGCATGATTGACACCCTGTAGCTTCTGAAGCAACCGACGCGTGAGTTACGGAAGTTGTTTTTCTTGTTTGCTATCACAAAAACTATCGATTTGACCAAGTCTGTCGCGTGATGAAATGACTTAGGTAAAATGTCGCTATCCGGCGTACTATTAAGGGACCCATGGACATGTTAACAGACCGCGTTATGTATTGAACGTTTGGCTTGTAAAGTAGTCGTCATTAACCGTACAGTCAATTCCGAGATGGGTGGGAATTATATAAGACAAGGAATCCTTCGGAAAGTGGTCATAATTTTAAAATAAAACCAGCAGGTATCTCGACCAAACGTCAGACGTGAAGTGTTAACAGCCAACAAACCCTCAGCGGAGTCTCCCCGTCAAATGGCCACATTTAGGACGCCCAATGTGCCCATGTGCACCATGGGGATGTCACTAATAGGTCATCCACAATGATGTTAATGTTAACGTAATGTTATCGGCAATGGTAATGTTAGCATTCAAAGCAACGAGTTTCAAATGTGTGACGTTCACAATCATGTTAGTGGCAATGGTAATCATTACCATTGAAATTCGTTGCTTTGAATGCTAACATTACCATTGCCGATAACATTACGTTAACATCAACATCATTGTGGATGGCCTTCACGGTTGGTACACATGAGTACGCTGGGCACATCCCCATGGTGCACATGGGTACATTGGCCATATCCCCATGCATGGTGCACATGAGCACATTTCCACTAGGGTAATGAAACCGTCCAGGAACCCCTGCCGTCAATTAATTCCAGACTCTTGAGCAAAAACAAGAAAAGAGGTGAGTCCGGTCCTTCGCAAGTCGATAATTACGGTATGAAGGTATATGCTATATGCGAAGAGAGTAGAGACGCCATACTCGAAGCTTGACCAGGTTGCTGTGTTCCTGTGTTCTGTCCGTAAAACACTAGAATATTCAGCCGATTCTACCACGTTATTTTTGGGAATCATGCCGAAAGACCGAAGGCGAGGCACCAGGGGCCGGCTGGCATCAAAAACGCCAAGTCACCCCTAAGATCCCTAATTTCCGACGAGGAAAAAAAGACTTTTCCGAATTGTTTGTCACAATTTAGGTTTTGAAAGGGGACTTCTTTGTCAGAATGCGTTGTAGAAACAAGTAACCTCAGGTTAGGCTGAATCGTTTTGATTATCGTTCACGGAAGGAATCTCACGGCGTGTTTGGAGATACGGGGGATCGAGATATCGCCCTGCGTTCCTCCTGTTCAAAGCGGGGTCTTCCAGTGGCGCCGTATCTCCAGTGTCGGCGAGAGAGTTTGGGCCGTCGCCGTACTGCCGTACTTCCGTACTATGGTTTGTAGCAGGATGGTAAAATATTTATCAGTAGTGTGAATGGCTCTGTCCTTCCAATTCTCACACACCGCGGGTAGCTGATGGCTAGCTTCAATACGCAGGGCATGTCCACCGCCAATAATGCTTACAAAAGGGGTTCGTTTGCGAGACAGGGCTCGTACGACATCAACGATTACCACAAGGGGTTTGCGAACCCTGAACGAGACAATTGAAATGCGAATAAAATTGAGATGGGATCTACAAGAGAGCCATTCATGTTTCTTTTTGGCCGCAGTAGTATGCTTGCGAGTGTCTAGAGTTGAATTACATTACTTCCGGCCAGTAGCCACGAGGCATGCTGGGCTGGCCGCCCCGGTTACGCTGGCTCAGCAGAAGGTGAGGGCCCTGGATATACTACTCCAACTGGCGTTAGTGCTGGATGTTGATGAATTCCTACTCCTCTTTCACAGCAAGTAGTGGACATTCCTCATGTTTTTTGCTTTTGTTGGCCCTGCAAGAGCTTTCCCATAAACTGGCTTTCCCTAACTGTCCGTTAGGGGTGTATTTTGGGGTTCTCTTCCCAACATTTATGATGAAGTAAGGTTTAGCTTATGTTATTGGATATATGAATTTTTTGGGAAAATCCTGATGCAAAATTCACTTATTCTCGCAGTTTTTAATCGCCTCGCTGCCACGCTACTGCCTTTATCGCCTTTATGCGTTCATTATTTTCTCTTTTCGTTTTTTCAGGATATCTTCAAATTCTGAAAATCCGCCAGGAAGTTCAAATTTCAGCCATTCCTCTGCAGCATCAGCGATTCAGCCTTGTTAAATAAGTTGATTAAATAAATAAATATTTGTCTCTGACTTTTGGCACGTGTTCATCAGTTGACAAACTGGATCAAATAGTGCGATTGCGTCCTCAACTTCCATTTGAAAAGTTCGTCGAAAACAATTACATTACATGATCCATTATTTTGAAGCTTTCCTTCTTCAATCCGCGTCCCTGTATAAATGCGGTTCTTCGGCCAAAATGACGCGCCTGTCCTTTTTTCGAAATTTTCCCTTCAAGATCGGGATGCTTGAATGCTTTCAAGACAGTTAGCCCAGTCGATGGAAGCATAATTTAGGAGAATAGCGAAAATGAATGGTGTAGTTTTGAAAATTGGTAGAGACGTTCACGAAAGCTTGCTGATTACTGTGTGAAAAAAAGTCCCCATCGATAGGTTGTCTGGAATCGCCGCCATCTTGGATTATTTGTACATTTCAAGTATTTTTTGCAGCATTCGGTCGATTTTTATTTTGAGGGGGACATCCAAGACACACGCGTTGTCGAATTTCCATCTTTAACCCCTTCGCCCCCCCCTGCCCTACTTTAGAATTTCAAATAGCACTACTTATGTTGTGATACATCAAATTGAAGGTAATAAAATTCTTCTTCCCGCTCTTCGTCCAGTTTCATCAACTCACTTACGGTATAGGTTCTGTCGCTTATTACCAAGGTGTTTCTCCTGATGGAGGCTTACATCTGGTCTCTGGTTCTGGTCTCTTGCTGTGTTGAGATGTTTTCGCAGTGTGTTGCGGTCCTCTCTATCTTTCTTTGTCAGATCATTTGCTATTGATACCTCGGATTCCTTGAGCCGTATCCCTTGCTTAAGTACTTGCAACTCCTTTCTTAAATGAACGAACTTCACAAGTACCGGCTTTCGGCCTCCAGCCCTGCCAAATCTGTATAGGTGGCTGATTGGCTCGCTGGCTCGTTGAACAGTCCCAATACCTTGGAGTAGAGCCCTGTGTCCTCCTCATTGTTCTCTTGAGAGAAAAAAAAACGATATTATTCTTCTTCTCTTCTCGCTGTCTATCTGTCAGATCTCGTCATAGACTCTCGTTACTCTTCTTCAACTCCCGTACCGTCTTTTCAAAGTCTTCGAATTTGGAGGTTAGATTTTTCAGCTTTTCAGTAATCAGATTCACCAGAGATTGTATCGGTTTATCCACGTGGTCCTTCAGTTTTGCGTATAGTTCACCAATATACTTTGGTGTCTCCTCTCCCATATTTTTAAACTTCTCTTTGAAATTTTCGAGTGCCCACATTCATAGACCCCGGCTTACAAATTACTATTTTAATAGGTGTATTGGGTGCTTTTCACCTAGACGGCACAAATACCACCAGACGGAACATGTTCCACGATTTGGTACACCTAGATGAAAAGCATCTCCATCGTTGACCGACGCGACATCTCTGGTCTGGAGGCGACAGATGAATATGTCATTCAGAAATAAAGAAATGGCAGCGTAAATCGTAATCGATCATACGTAATCCCTGCCGAGAAATGAAATAAAACATGGATGCATGGATGAAACGACACAGAGAGAGATATATGACAACGGAGTGCTGGATGACAGCTGACGGTACGTCATTTTTCGCATCCGTTTCCTGTGTGCCTTTCGGTGGCACAAAATTTTAGGTGATCCACGGGACGGTGCAAAACCAGATGAGAAAACGTAGATGGAAAGCACCGTTTGGAAAATGGCAGGTGTACCAAACTTGGAGCTAGGTAGAAAGCACCCATTGTGTCCGCGACCCCGTCCGATTATTATTATTATTCGTGAATGATGTGAAAGTAGCCGGCGATTTGGCGAGTTCGCCCGAACGCTAGTCCAACTGACAATGAATGAAGAGTCGGCAAATCAGCGGCTCGCGCCGGCAAGCCGTCGCCTGGGTGACAGCATTGGTTGAAAAGTAGACAGGGAATTTGTTCCACTGACACCGGACAAGTGGAAAGGGAATTGTATACATGATGTTGATTTTCCGTTGTTTTAGGCAAATGTCAGGTTCTTTCTTGGCGAGTTCAGTAATTTTATGCATGTCCGTCGATAGTGTCTTGGTCAGATAAAGTTTTCCAAGAGGCGTGAGTAATTGGTTGTGTACGAGTAACAGGAATTCGAGAAAACGTTTGTTTTTCGGGTGTTTTGAAATTTCTGCCTGGACTCGTAGGGTTCTATTGTGAACGAAACGCATGTTACTGAGAGTAGCGTCTGGTCAGTGAAGAGTTGTTGGAGAAAATTGAGACACCATCACTGTGTTCATACATATATGTATTCCTACTTTTGTTCAAGGTAACTACTGGAAATACTGGAAACATGATGAAGCTTTGAAAATGAAAGCAACGATATGTGTTATGGAAACCTAAACCGTGAAGAAGGTACTGTCGTGGAAGACACCGTGTAGTGGAAGAAAAAGCAGAACCGTGTATTTGTATTATTTAGGAGCCTTTCTAAATATTTGTAGGAGAAATTGAGATGACCCGATCGGATAGAGTTTCGATCGGATCCAAAGCTGTGATAGAAGCGCAGTCATTGACATTTGCAAATGGCACAACACAACTGCGACGCTCAATAATGTTGCCGATCTTGGTAGTGAAATTTCGGAAAATTTGACAAGAAAAACTCCGAAACAAGGACGCACATCAAAACACGGACCCTTTCTGGAGGTCTGGCCAGAAGGTCCGATGGAATCATTATGGATTCCGTAGAAAACAAGTTGCGACAAGAAACCCCTGTAACCGACATGAAATGTGCTCTGGAGGACTGAAAAACCCTTTTCTCGAAATGTGAAGCCGCTAGAAATTGCAAATAAATTTCGAGTACCTCCCAGACGTGTTTTGCCCCCTCAACTTGTCTGTTTTTGTGGAATACGCCGTCAACGTTTGGCCCGGTCTGGGCGAAATGCCGTCAAATTTGAAGGAGATGTTAGGTTTGTGGTGTCTGGTGGACGCTCTAAAGTCTCCTCGAGACCACAATTCAATTTCGCACGCTGACACGGAAGGTTCATTTTCTCCAAAACCACTGTTCAAATGCCCCGAAGTGTTGAGTTTCCCAAAACCCAGAGCGTCAATCGACGTTCCTGTCACTTTGGCCGTGCCGTGGTCGAATTTGATCAATTATACGGCGAATTTTCCAGAAAAACGCCACCACATGGCCAGCACCGGACGACACTAGGTCCCCGAAACCCCCCTAATTTTCTAACTTAGATCCTAATTTTCGACTTACATCCTTCTACACATGCACCCGTGATTTGACAGCTGAGAAGATATTGTTTCAAGTCATCATGTCAGGACCGTGATTTTTTATTTTTAGTATTGAATGGGACATCATTCCACAGAATTTCGAGGATCCGCAGTATTTAAGACCTCGATTGAAGGATGTCGTATAGAAAATTCTACCTCTTTGCCGCTGCTTCTGCTGTGGCTGCAGCTGGTGTTGTTGCTGCTGTTCCTGCAGATGCTCCTGCTGCAGGTGCTGTCGGTTCTGCTGTGTCAGCTGCAGCTGCTCCCGCTGTTGGTGGCGCTGCTGTGGCAGTTGCTCCTGCTGTTGCTGGTAGAGTGGCAGCTGCGGCCACCGTGGCAGCTGCAGCTACTCCATGGGCAGTAGAAGAGACGGCTGCAGCTACTGTTGATCTGGGGGTGACAGCTGGGCCACCATCCCCCGCAGCCGGGCGATCTCAATTTTGAGGGCTTCAATTACCTCAAAATTGTTGAATTTCAATGTGAAACAACCAAACTAGCTACACTATTTGGAGAGACAGAAATAGTGGACGTGGTAGGAAAAAACAAGTTGCAAATTATGATAATGACAAACCATTTTGCAGGATCGTAACTAATACTTTAATAAACGATTTGAGCCGCAGTGCTTTTTTTTCTGTCCCTTAGGATTTGAATGGCGCCCCTTTTTCAAAATGGCGGATTTTATCTAGGGACAGAAGGTATCGAGTAGCCTGGTGATGTCCACCTTCGATAAAATATATGGAGCTATGTCTGAATCGGTTTCTGGGACATCAAACACTAATTAAAAAAATGGTGGATCATTGCCATCTATCGCAGGCAAATTTGGTGGAGGCGCCAAAAAGAATTTAGTACGGTCATGAGAAAATTGCTGTAACATTTTTATTTTTTAACCGATTTCAACACAAGACATTTCATTTTGTGAAAAAGACATCCTTCAATCGAGGTCTTAAATACTGCGGATCATCAAGATTCTGTGGAATGATTTCCCATTCAATACTAAAAATGAAAAATTACGGTCCTGACAACTTGATCGACCTGCACCCTAGTCGCTACTCGCGCGAATCCCGAGGGGGGTGAGAGCAACCCCTGAAGCTTCAAAGAAAAATCACAACTCGAGCTTGGAAATTGGAATTTCTTTCAGAAAGGGGGAGGACCATCTCATCATTTACAAAAGAAATTTTATAACAATACGGACGGCTGGACGGATTGGGACGGACAGGCGAATAAAAAGTATAAAAATAGCGTCTTCGATGGGAAACGCGCTACATCTCCCTAAAGCAGTTTGAATGTAATGAAACGATTGAAACGTCAAAAATTTGCCTTCGCAAAACCATCATGTTGGTTTTGCCCAGGTAGGTAGGTACCTGTTTTGTCATCTGAATACTTGTTCTCATTGTCGGTGTAATACACTCTAGTGAAATAGTCGACAAAATAGATCCTTCTTATGGTATTGTTGTTAAAAATTTTGATGTTCCCGCAAATATTTCGGAAGTAGCAGATAGTGCAAGATCGGATTTGCTGTCAGACAAGTCGAAAGTACGTTATGAAAATTAATATCGGCTGTGTTGCGAGTAGCGAATGCGAGAACAAGCATGCAAGGTGCAGGGGAAAACTATTGTATCTAACGTATTATGAGTAACTAAGGTATTGTGAGTTACTGTAATATTATGATCCTGATGATTATTGATGGAGGTTCAACATAAAGCGAAAATAATAAGTGATGAGTCAATAATCATAAAAATTTATATATTTTATTCGAATATATTTATTTTTCTAAATGGTATGGCGGTAGCCGCCTCTGCCGCCGCCGCTGTCGCCGCCGCCGCTCCCGCCTCCGCCCCGGCGGTTTCGACGTCCGCGGCCGAGCCCGCGGCCACTCCACCTCCACAGGAAGGTCATGAACATAACTTTCTGCCTGTTCTTCCTCCCTGCGCGGTTCCGCCGCGGCTTTTCTATGAGAAAAACAAAGATTTACTACAATGTAAAGAAGTCGAATGATTATACAGGGTGTCCACGGTTCAAGTGCTCTAACTGTAGCCCGCGGCCACTCCACCTCCACAGGAAGGTCATGAACATGTCTTTCTGCCTGTTCTTCCTCCCTGCGCGGTTCCGCCGCGGCTTTTCTATGAGAAAAACAAAGATTTACTACATTGTAAAGAAGTTGAATGATTATACAGGTTGTCCATGGTTCAAGTGCTCTAACTGTAGGATTGTATTCTTTGGCCAAATACAAGAAAATTTTTCCACGAATTACAAGATAATTTATTGAAAAATAAGTGAACAATTTTTTTTCTAATTTTTGACACCCTGTAACTTGGAAACAGAAGCCCGAGAAAAAATAATGTATAGGGAAAATTTTCTTGCATTTGGCCAAAGAATACAACCCTACAGTTAGAGCACTTGAACCGTGAACATCCTGTAGAATGATTAAAGAATGATTATACGAGACAAGGGTAGGTCCCAAGTTTCATGAAAATCGTTCCACTAATAAGAAGTGTATTGACCTAGATAGCTCAATAAACAAGAACGTTTGGTGAAAGTGCTTAAATCTTTTTTGTCGAGAAAAAAAAAAGAAAACCGTGGCTTTTTCGGAAAACTGGACTCTTGGAAGGAAAGAGCATCTCAGGAAGTATCTCAAAGTGCCAAGAAATGCGACAAGGACATCTGGGAAGGAGAAAATATGCCAGTTTATTATCCTGCCGATAAGGTAAAAAGCTGACTAAATTGTTGGAATACAGAAAAAAATGTGGGATGATCTCACAAATTATCCACTACTAAGCGCGCTTCTGATTTCAGAAAGTATATGGCTGTGGCAAAAACTGTGACCTGTGGCGATCTCGAAATGGGAAAATCAAGCGACCAAGGAATTTCTAAGTTGACCACAATTTTACCTCAAATCCTGCTTACAAGAAGAAATTTCAGGATTCATTAAGCAATGTGACGCGATGAAGCCATCAACTGAAAATTCAAGATTGTCAAGTCAGATGTACGATTTTGGTCATCAGAAGATACTCGGTTCCGACCCCATCTGGTTCACATGTGCTTATATCACAGCGAATATTGCAACTACAGTGAAGTAGAAAATGGAAATTATTGTCAATTTAAACATCCAGGCTTGTGAAAGCAATGAAGAAAGCATGGCTAGAGATGTAAAAGGCTCAATGGACGTGAAAGTTGGGTTGGAGTAGTTGAATCTTTTTTTTTGAGGAAAAAATGAGAAATTCATGGTTTTCTCGAAACGCTGGGCTCGTGTAAGTACGAAGTATCGCAGAAAGTATCTCAAAGCGCCAATAAATGAAAAAGAGGAAGGAAGGATACACTTGAAAAAATATACGGAGGTTGTACCGATAACGATAAGGATGGGTAACTGAATTGCTGTAATACAGTTATGATGTTTGCACAAAATTATCTCTTGCTAAGCCTCTCTAGTTTCAGGAAGTACCTGTGTCAAAAATTGTGGCCTTCGGCAATCTAAAAATGGGAAAATCTACGGACTGAGGAATTGCTACGCCGACCACAATTTGGAACCTTGAATCCTCAATAGAATAATGAATATTTGTATTTTCAAGAAATGTATCTTGACACAATCAAGTTGTAATTGAAAGTTCAACATCCTTAAATCAGGTGTAAAATCTCTGTCAAGTAGGGCTCCGGTGACCGAATACATCTTCGGTGGCCGAACAGTTGTTAGAGTTAAACTTCCATGTTTTGCCTCTGTCCATATTCTACAACCGAAGTGAAGACATTCCGGCACTTTTAAAATATAAAATATAAACTTAAAACTATTGTTTGATTCTTTAATCCAGCAGTAAAAGCTGGGCCTCAAGTATTTGGGTGATTGGGAAGCACAAACCGAAGAGGTACATACCTAGCCCCACACAAGGCATATCATTCCAGCAATGCCGGGAATGTAAACACCCAACATTCAGGTAAAGTTTGGTGGCAAAGTTTATGCCCAATTTCGTCGGAAAATAGGGATTTTCACCACTACCCTCTGCAGGTAACCTAACATGTTTGGCTTGCTTCTTCACAAAAGAACACTTTTCCACGAGAACTTATTTTGCAGGCGCATTAAGGACATTGCTTTGAAATTGATACAAAAGTTTCAAACTCAAACTCAAAAAGGTAGCCGAGGAAAAAAATGCAGAAACTGGAACTCCATAAGCGCTCTGTAGTTGGGTTGTCCCCGAACATTATTTGGTTCAAATTTGGCGGGCAATTCTGGACAGTTGGCAACACTGCTGTGACGTCAATGGAAATGCCTATTACAAACGAACACCATATTACAGTGCTGTCAACTTCTTGTCGTGATATGAGATACGACAACGTCCTACTTTCACAGGTATGCGCAGAAACCTTTCGGGAAACGTGGCCAACCTCACCTCTCACCTCTGAGTAAAGGAATTGGCATTCCAGGAATAGGGTAATGGAAAAATAATTTTAAAAAATCTGAATCAATAAATTGAGATGGTTACCTACTGAGGGAACAGTGGTAAAAATCTAGAAAAAGGAAGAAATTCCGAAACTTCAAATTCATAATGTAGGGGTAGGGTCCTTCAGTGAGAGTGATAGAACTTCAAATTGGAATTGAACAAATTAACAAAGAACAGTTTTTGACATTATGTGTGGAAAATAACATCTAGTAAATGGCCTCCTCGACTTTGTCTAACGGCGGGCAGGCGGGAAGTCCAATTTGTAATGACTTTCTGGCAGATATCGGGCTCTATTTCAGTAATAACACGCACAATATTGTCTCTCAGGGCTTAAATGGATCTAAGCTTGTTCTTGTATACCAGGGACTTCACATAACCCCACAGAAAAAAGTCCAGGGACGTAATATCGCAAGATCTCGCTGGCCAATTGAAATCGCCATTCCGCGAAATTGTTCTTCCTTGGAAGTTTCCGGCCAACAAGTCCCAAGGTTTCTCCTGCTGTGTGGCTCGTAGCCCCGTCTTGTTGAAAGAAGATGATTTTGTAAGATATACTGAGTATTTATGTCAAAAAGTAACAGTAAAATCTTATCAAAGTTCTATCACTCTTATTGAAAGACCCTTTAGATCTGAAAATTCAGATTTGAAAAATTGAGCCTTACTTCCAATATCGATCTATTTTTGGAATCTCATTGAATCAACCAATGACCAAAAGCAGGATTTATGTTCATTTCAAAAAAGATAGTCCAGTCAATTTTTTTTTGACACAAGCTATATGATGGACAGCACACAGAACCGTGGAGAGCTTCTCGAGAACTGTAATTAATAATGCTGTTGCCACCCCCCTCCCCCCGGCCCTCATCGTGGTTGTGGGTAGGTATCATAATGGTTGTACCCAGAGCTTGGTACCCAGGTACCTGGGTAAGGGGTAAGGATGATCGAGAAACGATGAACTCAGTCCTTATTCACATTGGTTGTATCATCATTTTGTCATTCGCCCAGATCTTCCTAGATAAACTGGAAGTTCCAGAACTCCACTGTTTTCTCAAGTTCGACCCTCTACCCCCTTAATAACACCTGAATTCATTGGTTTAGATTTTTTTGAGCAATTTCCCCATTGCTCGTAAAATCATATATTATGGGAACCGCAAATTCCAGAATTTCACTGCGTTTTCCTGATTTCGACCCCCAGCCCCCTTTAGAATGGCCCCCAATTGATTGATTTAGATTTTCCAAAATTATTTCTCGATTATTATTCAGTTCAGATTATATAAGAATGAAAAAATTCGGAATTTTAATTTATTTTCTCAATTTCGATCCCCAACCCCTTTGATAACTACCCCAATTCACATCTTGGATTTTTTTAATTAATATTTCCATGATCACGAGCTCGATTTGAACCAGTTTCATGAATTTCAAAAAATTTGAGACTATTCCTAATTTTGGCCTTATTAGGGGTGTAGGGGAAAAACTGTTCATAGGAGGGGTCCAATTTTTCAGGAATATATTTCTTGAATCAAGATCTACAACATATGAAAAATTTAGCCAAATTCACCGAAACCACTTTTTCATAGAAAACGTGCGGGGTCCTTTCTCTGACTGTCCCATTTTATATACTCGACCCCTCAATTCTCTTCAATGTAATCAACGTCATCCTAAATAGCATCTAAGGAAAACATTTTCGGTGGAGAAAAGTGTTACCCAAATTCACCCCTTTCTTCTCCCCCACCCCACTTTAAACACTCAACAGACACCACCTACTTTGTGATACATCGAATGGAAGGAAATTGATTTCTCTTTCTGAAAACAATTTTTTTGAAATTTTCAACCCCTCTTCTGATAAATTGAACATTCGGAGTATTTTAGGGGGAAAGGGGGCTTTCTAAAAATTCTTGAAATATTTTATTCAGGAAGCGAATTCAATTCCCTTTGGTTTGATGTATCACAAAGTAGGTAGTGTCATTTTAGATTTTGAAGTTGGGGTGGGGGAGTGGAGGGGTGAATTTGGGTGGCACTTTTTACACAGAAAATTTTCTCTGCCGATGCTGTGCAGGATGACGTTGACTGTACTGAAGAGAATTAAGTGATCAAAAATATTAAATTGGAAACTCTGACAATTTTAGGAAGAAGGGAGGTGGGGTTGAAAATTATAAAAATATTTTTTCAGAAAGAGAATTTAATTCTCTTTAATTTGATGTATCGCAAAGTGGGTGGTGTCATTTGAAACTTCGAAGTTGGGGCGGGTGGGGGTGAGGGGGCTAAAGATAGAAATCCGCCAATGTATGTTTCAGATGTCCTCCTCAATATAAAAATCGACCAGTTCGAGCTTTTTTCAAAAAAATGAGGTGGAATGCCTGAAAACCCCTCTGTTCTGTTTGCGTTGGGCCACCCTGTAGAAAACTATACAGGTGTTCGGGTTTGGTTATTACAAACTTTAGGGATGATTCCCCATCAAAAATAAAGCCGAAAGAACAAAAAAACTCATGGTCCTAAAATGCTTCCTTTAAATGATACAGGGTATTGACTGTTGAAGTTGACTCTTTTAAATGGTTTTTTCACCGTAACTTTTGAACCGTTAGACCGATTTTGATCAAATTTGAACCAAAGTTTAGTTAAAAAAGTCTCCATCGAATAATAATACCACAATTCATCAAAAATTTCTGGGGGCGTGGATAATAGGGGACGGCCCCCTATTTTTGCCCTTATTTTCATCTCCCCCAATTATTTTTCATTATTGTAAATATTTTCTGATTTTACGTTCAATTTTGAAAAAAAAGTTACTTCTGCAAAATTTTGATAAGAGGCTTCATTTCCGAGATATTTGGTTTTTAAACTTTGGAAAACATCTCGAAAGCGCCACTTTCTAGAGCCCAAATTGTTTTTCTCTGAAAACGCCTCGTTTCCTAGCAAAAAAATGACAGTAAATCAACTTAAGCGACCTAGAAAACTTATTCCAGTTGAGAAATCATAAGTTTTCTTGGATTTTAATTTTTAGGCCTTTGAAAGTCGTGATTTCGAGGCGTTTTCCAAAGATTCAAACCCAAATATCTCGCAAATGAAGCCTCTAATCAAAATTTTTCAAGGGTAACTTTTTCTTCTAAATTGAACGTAGAATCCGAAAATATCAACAATTTTGAAAAATAATTAGGGGAGATAAAAATAGAGGCGAAAATAGGGGACAGTCTTCTATTATCTACGCCCCCAGAAATTTTTGATGAATTGTTGTATTATTATTCGATGGAGATTCATTTGACTGAACTTTGGTTCAAATTT
The DNA here is from genome assembly GCA_949128115.1 of Anaspis maculata. Taxonomy (NCBI): domain Eukaryota; kingdom Metazoa; phylum Arthropoda; class Insecta; order Coleoptera; family Scraptiidae; genus Anaspis; species Anaspis maculata. The sequence goes on from OX421961.1 coordinate 5,185,679, forward strand.
CATTAAAATCGGTTCAACGGTTCAAAAGTTACGGTAAAAAAACCATTTAAAAAAGTCAACTTCAACACCCTGTACCTTTTGAAGGAAGCATTTTAGGACCATGAGCTTTTTGTTCTTTCGGCTAGGCTAGGCTTTATTTTTGATGGGGAATCATCCCTCAAAGTTTGTAATAACCAAACCCGAACACCTGTAGAAGCTAATAGAATTTTCATCTGTAATTTTCGTCAGGGCAGCCTACGGGATTCTATCTCACTTTGGAGCGTCTCGGTAATATATTGAATCCCTTCGCTGTAATGAGACGCTTTCCACCTCGGTCTCGGTATGTAATATCCTATTACATACCTCCGTCATTGACGAGTTTTCCTCACACTTCGACATCCGCCAAAAGCCAAGTGTATGCGGTACGCTTGTCTCTGGCGGTACTAGGCTGGCAAAAACTATAAGGATTTTAGGTTCACGGTTGGTATGACAAATCTTCGGTAACATTAACGAATTTCTAATTTCAACATACGAAACGGAAAACAGAGATCCTTCAACTAATGAAAATATGTTTAGGCAACCTAAAACAATCGACACAAGTTCACTTATTTCGGTTTTGCAAGATTTTTCGATGATCAGATGAAAGAATTTGGTTACATTTTATTCCTGTTCACGTGTTGGCAACATTCGCTGTCTACTCCAAGCCAAGCGCCTGCCGCCTGTCAAAAGTGACAGACGTCATGCTGAGCTGGTTTGATGATGATTAGATGATTGCAGTCTTGAAAAAAGTAAAACGGAACATTCGGCATGTAAAATGTTGTGTATCACTCGTCCAGAAACAACACAACACAGCCGAGGATACATTTCTTGACCTCGGCTCACAAATTACCATTTTAATAGCAGAATTGTGTCCGCGAGCCCGCGACCGCGTCCGATTATTCGTTTAGTGAATGCGTCTCGCAATCCGTAGGTGATGATGATCGTGATTTGAATAGGTACGCAACAATCCCGTAAAATGCAAGTAACCACCATTGAATTCAATACTGTTGATTCGTTTCTGTGTTGAAGAAAGTCCCGTAAACGAACGCAAGTTGATTTAGCCTAGGTTAGACGCCCCCCTGGTCCACCGCCAGTGTACGGAATGTTCGCATCGATCTGGTCGTTCCAGCTCGACCGCAGACCGTTCCACGCTGGAAGAGAACCTGAACCGAACATTCACATTTATTGCGGCATCGACAGTTGCAGTAAGCCCGGCTTGTATGAAGACTGCCAACAACTCGATCTTGCCATAATCGAAGAATTCATCGGTGAGTCGTCTGAATTTACTTAGAAACGTGTCGGTGTGATTGTGGCCATTGCAATCACAATTAAAATTTGAATTTGCCTTCACACTAATGCTGGATTTATGCAGTACAAGTTGGAACTAAACTTTCATTTCAACCAAGAATACAGCCGTTTGATTGGTAAATTTCGAGATAAATTTTGACTTCGTCTCCCGAATAAACCAGTCTCATATGGTGCCAATATATAGTATATTTGAATTAGAATTTTTGCACTTATTCTTAGTTGGAGTGAAGTTTAGTTTCAATTTTTGCTTTGTAAAGCATAACTTGAACATCAGGTTAAGTGCAAAGTACCAAAAGCCCCATGGAAAATGCTTGAAATCGCAAAAATTTAAACGCTTGCGCTTTCAATGTAATCAATGTTCGCATCAAAGCACCTTCGAATCAAGCTTTGGAAAGCTAGTAGGTGAAGTATGTAGGGTAAGCCTACTGTACGAGGTAGTCCCCATGGGCATCGAAGTAATGGACGGTACGTGTGAAACGGTAGTCTTTTTCGAGCGTGTAACCCAGCGTTGCCAGATCGAAAACAAAAAAATCACTAGATATAACGTCAAAAAGTTATTAGATTCAACATAAATTTCACTAGCATTCAAAATTTTACCACTTTCCAGTGGCTACTTTGAGTAATTAAATAAAATTACTTTGGAATTGTTTTACTTACTTCTTCTGCGGTCTTTTAAAATGTTTTTCTGTTAGGAAACTGATCGTACTACGAAGGCGTAGAAGGGCCAACAATAATTTAACAAAGTTAAAGCAAATTGAGCTTGATCATTGCAATTTCAACCTAAACAATGGGGTATGTTCCAACATAAAGAAACCGTTGAATTTACCTGATATTATTAATTATTGATAGTCAAAATTTAATATAATGCAGTTGGAAAAAAAATTATTATTATTTTTTTTTAATTACGGCCTCCTAAAAGTACGTTCAGTTTTGCAGAAAGTTTTGAACTCCTAGATATCGCGCGCATATTTTAGACCAATGAGGATCAACTTCGAATCACATCGGCAACATCGCAATCCCTCCCACTTATTCTGACAGATTTGATTTGACATATCGTTTTGTTCTTGTTTGCATTTAATGAAAGAGAGGTTATGTCCGAAAACTTTATGCGTTGATTCGATATTTTATCTTCAACATTCTTGATTTCGTGCTACTTGCTTTCGTCAAAAGTGCCTTTAAGTTTGAAGAATGGATGCTGGTTATGTGGAAGCAAATTCCACCAATTTGCCGAAAGTGGATCCAGATATGATGGATTCATATTATCGGCAGAATGCAAACTACATGATAGCTGGAGTACAACATGTAAAAACGCAAAGGTAATAAGGAGCACTTATTTTATTATCATATTTAGATTATTATCAACAACCACATTTAATGATCCATTTTATGATACAGATCTGGTCGGCAAACCTACACAGATGACGCTGTAGGGTATGTTCAGCTAAGAAGGGAACATCCCCGTTGCATGATCAAAGCACGAATTACTCCTGAACACAGGGTTCGTCAAAGAGCTTACTTAGTAAGTGCGACCATTGATGAAAATGCAGAGGAAATAGTAGAATGCCAATGTCATGACTGCGCTGCTAGTGAAGGTTTGTGTTAATTCGTAGAACATTTTTGAATTTCATGATTTGACAAGTGATTTGATTAACTATCTGTGGGTAATGCTTATATATTTGTCTTTTTCTTTTAGGAGGTTGTAAACATGCAATTGCTTTACTCTTTTGGCTGCTGAAAAAGAATTACGAACCAGCTGTAACTTCAACAGTGTGTTACTGGAAGAAGTCAACACTTTCCAGAGTGGGCACACTGGAACCCGTGAAAATTGCAGCGATACCAAACAGAACCGTTGCACCACTACCACCCAAGTCCAACAGCTTCTTGAACGCGGTAGTTGAAGAAGGAATAAAGAAGTCGAGTAAGGGCTGTTTATTCAGTTTCTTCCGGACGACAAATACTTTGGTAGAGGATGTATCACTTCACCATTTAATGTCGAAGTATCTGCACAGTGTAGTTCATGGAAGTGCCAGTGATTTTATTGATTTTTGCAAGACAACCCTTGATCCAGATACTTGTCTTCACCTTTGCACAGCAACTGTGAACCAGTCGGACTGCCCAGAGTGGTTTGCTGCAAGATTTGGAAGAGTCACAGCTTCAAAAATCCATGAAGTTGCACAGTGTCAAACTTTTGATGGAACTCTTGTAGAGACAGTGCTAGGAGCTACAAAATTTATGCAAACGAAAGCTATGAAAAGAGGTATAATTTTAGAGCAGCAAGTAATTAAAGTCGTTTGTAATGAAAGAAAACTTGTTTTCAAAAAATCAGGAATGGTATTGAAAAAAGACTATCCAATATTTGGAGCATCACCCGATGCTGTGACAGATGAGTTTTGCATTGAAGTCAAGTGCCCATCAAAAGCAGCAACAGTGGAAAATTTTGTCAAAAACGGAAAAATCATGCCTAAGCCCTATGCACAAATACAGTTGCAAATGTTTTTGTGCGAAAAATCTAAAGGGCTATTTTGCGTGGCTTCACCAAATTTTGAGGAAAATAAAAAAGTGGAAGTGATTGAGGTAGATTTAGATGTAGATTTTTGTCGAAGTCTCATTGTAAAAGCGGAAGCTTTTTGGAAAAAGGCAATCTTTCATAGACTTGTTTAAGTTTAGTACCTATTCTATCTCCGTAGATTTGTCTTGTTAGTGAAATAAGTTTTGTTGTGAATCACCTCGCATGTACATTGTGAACGAACGTATCTAAGTTCCATCCTCAATGGGCATATTTCATTTGTTTAATTTTTGTTGTTTCTGACCTCTGCTCTGCCGTGTTTTTCATTAAATTGAAAACGCCTACAGATTGCCTTTATGCATTTTCATTCAATATACTATCTGTTTTTTTTAAACATCACCTCGTAGAAATTTCATTATACCTTTCACATCAGACAAACCATATGTTCCACTCTATATTATGATATACAGGGTAAATGTTTTAATACATTAATTTGAGGACGTGATAGGGATTGAAAATGGAAGGGACTTTCCCCAGAAAATAGATTTCTAAAGTGCCTAGTAGCGGAGAAGTCCTTCAAAGTTGGAAATTATTTACTTTTTTTTCGCATAATGTGTTGACCGTTCAACCGATTTGGTTCAAATTTTTCAACCCTATTAAATAATGTACGCATTATCACGCGCATACATGCCTGCATTTTTTCAATAAGACTGGATAAAGCATAGTACTCTACTCGCGGGTAATGCCTATTACTCATGAGGCAATCATTACCGGCTTGTTGAATAATATACTATAACCAACGGTAACTAAAATAAGTCTATCAAATTAACGCGTTGCATAAAAAAAAATCCAAGGGCGTAGATTTTACATGGTTTTCCCTTTTTTTGGCCCCAATGTTTTACCCCTACTTATTTTCGAAAATTGTTCATAGCTTTGAATTCTAGGTTCAGTTTGGAAAAAGTAACTCTTGCAAAATTTTGATCACAGTCTCCGTTTTCGAAATACTATTAGTCTGAATGTTTGAAAAACATGTCAAAAGCACCACTTTCAAGAGAATAAAAATGATAATCCAAGAAAATTTATATTTCTTCAATGAAATGGATATTTCAGGTGTTTTAGATTCATATACCAATACTGAACCTGAGAAGCAAATTTCCAGAAAAATAAATTTTTATTCTCTCTAAATTGGTGTTTTTGAATTTTTGACATGTTTTTCGAACACTCATTCATATTTCTCGAAAACGAAGCCTCTGATAAAAATTTTGCAAGACCAACGTTTTCTTCCAAATCGAACTTGGAATTTATAATTTGAACAATTCTCAAAAATATAACTTTTCTCTTACATCTCTTCCTTTATCTTGAACGGTAAGACCACTACGGGATAATTACGCTAGGATGGACCACCTGTATATGTATAAATTACTTTTATTCAATAATAGGTACCTATTTGTGTAACAAAGGCCCCTGGAGATTTATTATAGAACAAGCTACTATCACAATATAATCTAAGTGACTAAGCATTTTTGTCGGAATACAAGCATGAGGAGCAATCATTTTGAATTCCCTAAGTCGTCTGATCACTCTTTCAATATGAATCCTTACAGAAGCTATTAATTTGCTTTGTCGCACTTGAGCTTTTGTCTGCTTCTCACTACTGCTCACACTCGGAGGCCGCACAAGAGTACAATTTTTCTTCTCTAGTAGAGGAACTATCTGTTTGAATCCCCTGTCGGCTAAAACTTGACAGTTTTGAGGAAGGACATCCAAATAACCAGACTTGGTTACAATCTCCAGATCTGATGTCCTACCACCAAATCCAGAGGACACAAAGTTCACTAAGCCATTTGGTGTGGACGAGATGAGATATTTTGCTGTGTTGCATGATTTGTATTGGCTCCACGTCAAGGCTTGATGGACTGCTCCGGAGGGCTTTTGGATTTCAATCTCAAAGCAGTCGATGATTGTCTGCACATTTTTGTAATTGGCCCAAAACTGTTGAGGCAGTAATGATCTAATTTTAGATGCAGACGGCCACACTATTAGTTCTTGAAGTAGACTCGCCATTTTTGGCAAGGTTTTATTGAAGACTTTTGACGGATAGTTTGACTGATAGCCAAAATCTATGGCGAGCCTCTCAAAACTATCATTTGTCCTTATTTTTTTCAATGTTAGGAGAACATCCATCTTGTTCAACCCTTCGTTACACAACTTTTCTACCAGGAAATAAGCATCTGGTGGCAATCCGGTGTAGAGACGAGGGCTATTCTCTATCTTCCCAAGCTCACCAGTTCCTTTGAAAGGAAATGGAGGTGTGAAACTCGAGCTGCCACAATCTGATGATGGGTAGTATGAACCATTATCAGATTTCACACCTTTTCTAGGTGATGACACATCACTGTCACTATTCTTTTCCACTGATTGTGGCACACACTTTTTGGCAATTCTAATGTTCGTATTTGTGGCTTTATCAACAGAATCCTTTCTGAAGTCGGCTAGAACTGCTACACTCCGAACTTGCCAACTCGTTTGAGTTGCTTTTGTTTTTGTTCTTGAGGTCAGCGGCTTCGGCTTTTGTAGTTCAGCGTTGAATACTTCGAACTTTCCCGAAGGCGATTCTACAGAAAGTGGACGTGTCTCTTTTGTTGGTGTCGTAGTTGTGGCTGATGATGAAGGTCCTGCTTCAGATTCAAACAATTTTCTTCGGGCTCCATGCCCTGGGAGCTTTGCTGCTTCTGAAGGAACAGTTTTTAATCTTTTTGGAAATAGTTCTTCAACTATCTCAGTTTTTCGCTTTTCGGCAGATCTTGTAAGCTGTGATTCCTCGTTGGAACCTGTGACGGGTCCAAGGTCTCGGGGCACGATTCCTTTTTTAATAGTCAGCTTCCCACCAACAGTTTTAAAGTATTGCCAGTTGTCACAATCAGTTTGAAGCTGTTGTGAAAAAAAAACAAATTTTGTTATTCGCTAAAAGAAAACGGCATTTTGAATAAGACTTACGTTGAAGTGATCTTCACAGCAGAAAACTTCTGATGTGCTGGGAATTTTCGAAGTGTTCCTGGCAGCTTGATACCACAACTTTCGCACTTCCATATTTCTAGGCACCCTTATAAATATCTTTCGAGTACAATTTAAGGAGTTGTTTGTACATCCTCGAAAAAAGCAGGATTTTGTGCTAGCCATATTTAAAACAAATCAACTGGAAATACTTGAATCGCCTTAAAAATTCGAAAACGCAAAGGGTAAGACAGCACTGACAGCTGTCAACTTATCTGTCATGGCGAATGGGCGGTGATTACGGGATGCGGTGTTGCCAGATGATCGTGTGACGTCAGTTGCTCGTGACGTAGATTACACTCGGTTTTAAAGGTGGGCGTTGCTCCCGCCACAACTTTATGCGTCTTTTACGGCCGTAATACACAAAATTTATCGAAAAAAACTTACTCACGTAATTAAGGGGTCAAAATAGTCTATGTTTAATAAAGAAAAAAAGTAGAGGAACATACCCCATTGTAACTTCGAACTTACAATTGTAACTTCGAACTTACAATTGTAACTTCGAACTTACAATTGTAACTTCGAACTTACAATTGTAACTTCGAACTTACAATTGTAACTTTGAACCTACAATTGTAACTTCGAACCTACAATTGTAACTTCGAACCTACAATTGTAACGCAGCTCCGGGAAAACGGCAGCAGGCAGTTGGCGTTGGCCGTTGGCGTTGGCCAAAGTTATGGGAAGCCATTTTTGAGGTTAATTTTCAGTTTTAACTGATAAGTGTCATAAATTTTATCCTGCCTACCATATAGCCATAATTATTTATAATTTTAGTTATTACTAGTTTTCACTATAGCTCAGGTGCCAGGGAGCAAAAATCAGCTCAATAAGGAAATAATTGTTTCCTGGCTGGAAACTAGCTCAAAACGATCTGTGTGGCTTAGGTTTTGACATACTAATGGAGTATTATACTAAAAAATTTTTTCGATTGAAATGGACACTAGATTGAAAAATAATTGACCCGTGTTTTTTTATTTAGTCAAAACTCGTATCGTTTGGGCGCAATAAATAAATAACATCAACTAGTTCTGACGTCACAGCGAGTCGCCGCCTATACTGTCTGTGTAAATGACGTCAGAAATAGGCAGAATATAGGAATTTCGTTTATTTATTGCGGCCAAACGATACGATTTATGGCAAAATAAAAAAATACGGATCAGCCTTTTTTCAATATAGTTTCCGATTCCATCGAAAACAAAATATTTTTTCAAAAGTATAATACTCTATTTCCCCCCTTTCGGAAATGTCGGCGTCATGTCGCCATCATCAACAAGAAGTGCACCAGCGTGGTTTTTGCCGAATATCTTGATTTTGGGCCATCTGACAGCAAAAGATGTGCGAAGTCATTTTGAAACCAATGAAATTTCCTACGGAATAGTTTTTGAATGACTTTTCTGCGACCTATGGTTTTTGAGATAGACCTTCTGGAAGCAAGAGGCATCGTCGTAAAAGCTCCATGGCCACTTGACTCGAAAAACTAAAATGTCGATGTGACAAAAAAATTTCAAAATAAGATTTCTCGAGAATCCTTCATGCTATAGTTGCGGTGATGGTCTTAAACTCTTTCTCTTGAACCGTTGATTACGAGTATAGAAAAGTCAAAAATGTCACATTGTACATATACAGGGTGTACTGAGGGAATCAAATCAGATCAGAGAAATTTCACATATTTCTTCGATTTAGCCTATATGCGACACTCTAAGAACCTAACACGAGTCCAATATCAATATGGATTTGCTCTATAAGCTTCACTTAATACACTAAAGAAGTGGTCAGCTCACAGCTTTACTGTAAAATGTTTTGAAGGCCCTCTGAAATCATCGAAATATTAAAAATTTACAGTACCAAGGAATGTATATAACAGTATAATATATACCAAAGGACCAAAGTGAATTTTTAATTTGGGAAATTGGAGCCAAAGGGCCCTCGAGCAACAAACTTCACCCAAGAGATCAAAAATTCACTTTGGTTCCTTGGTATATAATATACTGTTACATACATTTTTTGCCACTGTAAATTTTGATGATTTCAGAGGACCTTCAAAACATTTTACAGGAAGGCTCTGTGAGCTGACCACTCCTTAGGTGTTTCAAGTGAAGCTTACATAGCTATGCATATTGATATTGGACTTGTGATAAGTGCTAAGAGTTTCGCATAGGCTAAATCGAAGAAATATGTCAAATTTCTCTGTTCTGATTTGATTCCCGTAGTACACCCTGTATATGTACAATGTGACGTTTTTGACTTTCCAATATTCGTAATCTACGGTTCAAGAGGAAGAGTTTAAGACCATCACCGCAACTATAGCATGAAGAATTCTTGAGTAATCTCATTTTGAATTTTTTTTTTGTCACATCGACATTTTAGTTATTCGAGTCAAGTGGCCATGGAGCTTTCACGACAATGACTCTCGCTTCCAGAAGCTCTATCTCAAAGACCATAGGTCGCAGAAAATTGATTGGAAAACCAAACTGTAGGGAATTTCATAGGCTTCAAAATGATTTCTTACATCTTTTGCTGTCAGATGACCCAAAATCAAGATATTCGTCAAAAACCACGCTGCACTTCTTGTTGATGATGGCGACATGACGCCGACATTTCCGAAAGGGGGGAAACTAGTATGTCAAAACCTAAGCTACACAGATCGTTTTAAGCTAGTTTCCAGCCAGGAAACAATTATTTCCTTATTGTTTTCCCTGGCGCCTGGGCTACTATGGTTTTCAAGTGTTCCATAATGCATTGCAACAGCGCAATGACGAATGTGAAACTAGACAATTGACACTGACAGTAGATAATATACACCGATGCCCGTCAGACTTGCCAACCTCAAGTTTGAATATAGTTATATTGCGTGCGCACTGGGTCCAAAAGTTTCCGACGGGATAGGTCGAGGGGTCAACCACCATCGACAGTCCGTGTACAAATTTCTGACAGTCATGACTGTCAGTCACCACAGTCTCCACAGTCTTGCCCACAGTCACCACAGTCAAGCTGACAGTCCTGACAGTCCCGACAGTCATGATCACAGTCCCGACAGTCATGCTCACAGTCCCCACAGTCAAGCTGACAGTCACCACAGTCTTACTCACAGTCTCTACAGTCTTGCCGACAGTCTCTACAGTCTTAACAGTCTTTCCCACAGTCTCCACAGTCAAGCTGGCAATCACGAGGAGCTGGTTGGCTCACGCATGCGCGGCACCCAGCACCCAGCTGGTATGCAGCTTTTCTGAGATTATTCGTCCGTAATTGTGTCTGTTGATATTTCGATAGCAATATGAGTACCTAACTACCTACCTACCCACCTACCACCTACCTACTTTTATTCAGTCGAAAAAATATAGCAAAACAGGGGCTATGTTTGGCCCTTTCCTAGCAACTACACAACATGTAAACCTGTTCCCCGTTCAAAGAATAATAGGGCCCCTGTTTTGTTATATTTTTTCGACTGAATAAAAGTAGGTAGGTGGTAGGTGGGTAGGTAGGTAGTTAGGTACTCATATTGCTATCGAAATCTCAACAGACACAATTATGGACGAATAATCTCAGAAAAGCTGCATACCAGCTGGGTGCTGGGTGCCGCGCATGCGTGAGCCAACCAGCTCCTCGTGATTGCCAGCTTGACTGTGGAGACTGTGGGAAAGACTGTTAAGACTGTAGAGACTGTCGGCAAGACTGTAGAGACTGTGAGTAAGACTGTGGTGACTGTCAGCTTGACTGTGGGGACTGTGAGCATGACTGTCGGGACTGTGATCATGACTGTCGGGACTGTCAGGACTGTCAGCTTGACTGTGGTGACTGTGGGCAAGACTGTGGAGACTGTGGTGACTGACAGTCATGACTGTCAGAAATTTGTACACGGACTGTCGATGGTGGTTGACCCCTCGACCTATCCCGTCGGAAACTTTTGGACCCAGTGCGCACGCAATATAACTATATTCAAAATTGAGGTTGGCAAGTCTGACGGGCATCGGTGTATATTATCTACTGTCAGTGTCAATTGTCTAGTTTCACATTCGTCATTGCGCTGTTGCAATGCATTATGGAACACTTGAAAACCATAGTGAAAACTAGTCATAACTAAAATTATTAATAATTATGGCTATATGGTAGGCAGGATAAAGTGTATGACACTCATCAGTTAAAACTGAAAATTAACCTCAAAAATAGCTTCCCATAACTTTGGCCAACGCCAACGGCCAACGCCAACTGCCTGCTGCCGTTTTCCCGGAGCTGCGTTACAATTGTAGGTTCGAAGTTACAATTGTAGGTTCGAAGTTACAATTGTAGGTTCGAAGTTACAATTGTAAGTTCAAAGTTACAATGTAAGTTCGAAGTTAAAATTGTAAGTTCGAAGTTACAATTGTAAGTTCGAAGTTACAATGTAAGTTCGAAGTTACAATTGTAAGTTCGAAGTTACAATTGTAAGTTCGAAGTTACAATGTAAGTTCGAAGTTACAATTGTAAGTTCGAAGTTACAATTGTAAGTTCGAAGTTACAATTGTAAGTTCGAAGTTACAATGTAAGTTCGAAGTTACAATTGTAAGTTCGAAGTTACAATGTAAGTTCAAAGTTACAATTGTAAGTTCGAAGTTACAATTGTAAGTTCGAAGTTACAATTGTAAGTTCGAAGTTACAATTGTTTAGGTTGAAATTGCAATGATCAAGCTCAATTTGCTTTAACTTTGTTAAATTATTGTTGGCCCTTCTACGCCTTCGTATCGAGCAAAGCAAAATGAATAGAATAAATAATAGTTCAATTTAAACATCACATTTATTCAACAAATAATAAGTAGGAACAGTAGGTAGGTATACAAAATAAATGAAAATAAACACTAAGATATAAGTAACAATATGGTACGACATTTGAATCTGTTAGTCGTTGACTATTGATTATTGGTCTTATTGGACCTATTGCATTTGAGCCATCAACTAGTAATTTTTTTTTCAATTTTCGTACATGTTTTTTTATGTTTGGACACCAGATCATTCGAAATGGAAAAATTAAAACAATTTTTGTTCTCGTAATTGATCAGCCTTTTGCTGTGGAGAATTCCAGTCAAAGTTTCATTTCCCAAACGATTACGCAATTTTGTTTTGTTCAGATTGATGGAACTAAATACACGTTCAACGCATGCGCTGCTATGTGGTAACACCAATAGGACTGTTACAAAATTTGTGATTTCGGGATAAGCTAAGCTTTCGTCACCCTTCCTGCATTTGGACACTTTTCGCCAAAATTCAACTCCATTCAAATTTGTATCAATAATATCCGAATTCTTGAGCATGCGAAATTCTCGGTCCAGGTCATTGATGTTTGTGACCAAATTTGGGAATTTGGACGCAATCGCCCCCAAACTTTCCGTGGACGAGATGTTTGCTGGATTCAGGAAAGAGAGTAATTTGAGTATTTCAACCTCCCTAGAATTGAAAGGGAATCTCTGGAAAAATTGATGTGCAGATTCAACATAGAATTCTAATCAACGTTTTCGGAAAGAATCCTTTTGTGTGTTAGTTAAAACACTGTTATCGTTATCGAGTGAGGCCGCAACTTTTGGACCACAATAGATCGAACTGAGCGGGAGGTAATTGGCAGGATTACGGTACTGTATTTTGGCTATGTCTGTATTTCTTAAATAGTCTGGTTTTATATAATAACTTAGCAACAGTTTATATGAAGTGACCATTTTTGAATACAACAGGTGGATTTTCGGAGCTTCGGATTGGAATTCGAGATTCAATTCAGTAAATGTGGGCAGCACATATTCTAAGAACTCAAGAAATAGTTTGATCAATGGTTCTTGAAGCATAGTATTGATTTCGGCGGCACCTGATGCATTGTCAAAAACTTCGCTTTGAAAATATAGCTTCAGAGCGTTGTACTGTTCGAGAACTCTACAAACAGCAGCATTAACAGATAACCATCTGGTTTGTGAGGGATGTAGCATTTTGTGAGGTTTAATGTTCGTGAAAGTTTGAAACTCTTCAAATTCAGATTTTCGTTTGAAGCTATACCGCATATATGAATAAATACCCCTCACCAGCTTTTCGACTTCATTCGGCAATTTTTCACATGCATTTGATGCGCAAAATGCCAATGAGTGGCAAATGCACTTCATGACAAACAAATGCGGTATGTCATTTGTCAGAAGGGTTTTCAAAGAGTGGGTTCTACCCATCATGGTATTAGCGCCATCTGCTCCGAATCCAATCAGATTCACTTTGTACGGAATTTTATGTTCATTGAAGAAATTAACAATCAACGTGTACAAATTTTGGGCGGAGGCATCTTTGACTGGAATTAGGGCAAGAAACTCGTCTTTAATTTTGAAATGCTCATTGTAACGGACAACCATGGCTAGTAGTACTAGCGGTAAGCAGCTAACTAGTGAAGAATACTGCATTTTATGATACAAGCAACAGATTTGGCACACGTAACCTCTGAAGAAATCTAAGCGATTTGACCCGTAGTTCTTGGAAATCCCTTCGGGGGGAGCCGAGATATAGGGGGGGGGGGGAGAGGGGCTGATTTCTCTTATTTAGAAAAAATCTATATGGACCAAACTGGCATGAAAAATGTCTAATTCAAGTGATTTGAACATGCTGAATACACTGGTAAATCCTAATTTCATAAAAAATGCGAATAGTAGCCTTTTTTCCAAAATGCCCGCCAATGAATGACAAAAATCATGCATGAATAAGTTATTCGAGTAAGGTATCAATTTATATGTTTTCGAGGACGCTGAACTCATTTCTTTTATCGAAATCACCATATCGAACAAAATTATCTCTTTTGGGTCAGGTCAGATGAACCACCCCCAATACTTGAAGTGACGCGCTTTCAAGATTTGAAGTGAATATCGAGAGAACAATATGGAGCTACATCTGAATAATCTCTTTTTTGATGATAAATGAAAATTACCCATGTAACTAACTACACCTCTAAAGTCACCACAACCATCTCTGGAATCCCCAACCACCCTTAATTGGAGGATCTTGTATAACCTAGCTTTCCTTGTATCGCAGGAAAGCGCTTCAAAAATGAGTTTGATGGTATAAAATAGTATAATAATACCTATTTGATAATATTTTACGCACTGTGGTTATGAATAGATATGTATATCCTGTTCACTTATTATTTCCAGTAAAATGACTTTTTGGAATAAAAATAAAGTGACAAACTGGAGCGCTGGGAGGATACGGCTTATGGTCGCTGATAGTTTCGCTCCAAAACTTTGCAGGTGCCATCAGCCATTGCTGTAGCCCCCCAGCTTTTCACTGTATTTTTGCTCCAAAAGTAATTCTACTGAAAATAAAAAGTGAATGAGATATACCTACGTATAAAAGTTGTATTACACTACACAATTTCTTGTACAATTTCTTGAACAATCTGCCAAAATAGTGTCAAAAAACAATGAACATGATTGTTTAACTGACAGATTGTACAAGAAATTGTGTTGTGTAATACAGTTATAGCTGAATGATACGGATAAATTTTCACCCAAGTTTGAAGTCAAATTATTAAAGACCAATTGATCCGATTTGGATGTTTTTCCTCTGAATTATGGGATGATTCTTCGGGGATCTGACTGGAAAACCAATTTTCGGATCAATGCTGGCTACGACGTGCCGGGTGTGACATTGATGTGATGTTTTTTAAAACACCGGCAATAGCAGAAAATTCCAGTTTATAACCAACCAGCTGTTCCCCTAACTTTCCTCAACGTGCTCTTTTTGTTTTAAATTTTATCCTCATTTTTAGGAGAGATAGCTTTTCCAAATCAAATATTTTCTTTTTGAAAGTTAGGCATCTTTCCATAGAGAAGGAAGGTCTCTAGACCTTTGCTATCCTCAAGAAGGTGTGTCGTATGATACATCTGTAACAGACTCGACCCCCTTAGATAACACTTTCTTTGTTGTGATGATTTTTTTGTTCTTTCGGTCATTATCCTAGATATTCTCATAATTTCTTTGACGTTAAAATCGTCTGGAAAATAATTTTTGCCGATTAGTTTGAACCCACGACCTCCTGAAGGCTATATTGAGGGTACAGTTGCTTACTTCGAGTTTAATTTTAAACCCCATGAACATGTTTACAAGTAGTGAGGAATCTCAACTAAAAACTGTAACAATACATGAAATATTATTAAGTAAGTAGGTATCATACTATTTTACACCATTTAGTGGTTATTGACATAATAAGGCAGGAAAGTGAATCTTTACAGGGCTAGTAGGCATATTTAAGGACGAGCGTAAGCGAGGCTTGGGAGCCTACGCGCCCTGTAAAGACACTAACTTTCCTGGCGTATTATGTATAACGTTTTACCCGAAACTACCTCAATCAACCACAAACTAAAGAAAAAAATTGGTACCAGAATTCTGAAATATCATTCTGGCACAATTTGGAAAATATCACGTTGCTGGGTCTGGTTTTCAACAGTTTTCAGCAAATTTTCAGCAAACAAAACGTCTCTTGAGGCAGAAAAGTAAGATTCCCCTGTCCAGGCAGGGAAATCTTACTTTCCTGCGTCAAAAGACGCATTTTTTAGGCCAATTTAGGGTAAAAACATTTTTAAAGCACTTTCCTATGACACAAGGATATCTAGGTTATACAAGACCCTCCCATCAAGGGTGGTTGGAGCTTCCAGGGATGGTTGTGACTTTAAATATGTCGTTACATCGGTAATTTCCATTTTTCAATCAAAAACGTATTATTTATATGCAGCTCTATATTAGTCTTTCCATTAATCACTTCAAATCTTGAAAGTTCCACTTCAGGTGTGGGAGGTGGTTCATTCACCCTGACCCAAAATGGATAATTATGTTCGATATGGTGATTTCAATAAGAGGAATGAGTCCAGCGACCTCGAAAACATATAAATTGATACCTTACTCGAACACCTTATTCATACATGTTTTTTTGCCTTTATTGGCGGCCATTTTGAAAAAAAGGCTATCATTTGCATTTTTTATGAAATTATGATTGACTAGTGTATTCAGCATGTTCAATTCACTTGAATTCGATATTTTCCATGCCATTTTGGCGCATATAGATTTTTTCTAAAAACGAGAAATCAACCCCTCCTCCCCCCCCATATCTCGGCTCCCCCCGAAGGGATTTTTAAGAACTACGGGTCAAATCGCTTAGAATTCTTCAAAGATCACGTGTACCAAATCTGTTGCTTGTATCATAAAATGCAGTTTTATTTTGCTTACCGCTAGTACTATAGGTTTTTTACCGTTGAAGTGTCAGTGGATTCATCTACCAGTAATGAAAATTTGTTTGTTTTTAATGTCTCGATCAAGTTTTCGAAACTAGCCTTTCCCATTACATTATTTATTATCGCAGTACATTTTGTCCGGTTACATGACATTTTTTTCCCTTCATTGGGTTCTATGTCAGAAATGACTATGGATTTGATGAGTTCGGTAAGATGGTCTGCTGTATTAATCGGTACATTATGCTCAACAATAAAAGCAGCAATTCTGATTTCATTTTGTTTGATGATTCTGTCTCGAGTAATATTAAACGATTTTTTTTGCAATTTTGGCTGCAGTCTGATGGCGTTGATTTTAAGCTTGTGCTTTTTTGACCCATCGTGTTTTTTAACAGCACCTATTCCACCTATGTAATCTTTCATACACACTTTACAATGAAAATAGGTGCTACCTGCATTGCTTGGCTCAATCCATTTTTTAAATTCTTCATGCTTTTCCCAAGAAATATTATACTTTTGGGCATAAGCCTTTCGTTTCTTGGATTTCCTCTTCTCATCTTCAGTATCAGTATCAGACAATGCGGACAAGTCAGATGATTCCTCAATGGCAACGGTGTTTATCTCGAGTCCTCCTACCGATAGCTGTGGGACCGCACCTGCTGAAGTCGACGAAGCTGAAGTAGATGGAGATGGACACAGTTGAGGAGAAGTACGAGTAGTACTCGTCTGAGTATTACTGTCATTTTTGGCACCCGTATCTGCACCTGAAGTCGATGTTGATGCTGCCGGTTCAAGTTGTGTTTGAGGCTTGATGATTAAAAATTTTCTCATTTTCTTCAGTGAGTGTAGGTGTAATCAGCCTGGAGAAGAACCGATTATTCGAAAATCCAAATTAAAAACAAATGCTTGTTTAATGAACGGGTAGATACTACCTATCAAGTTTTTCACCCATGAAATAATAAGAACCCACTTACCCAATATTACAGCACCACTAAAGTTCTCGTCACCTGGGATTCAAAAGTTCACTTTTACTTTACGCGGTTTTCAATCTAATTTTTGTGATCCTGCGTGTGCGTAGAGACTGTCTGTCAGTTACAATATTGAGATTTGATCGGTATTAGCGGTAGCGGCAGCGGTATTATCACTGACATATGTCATGTCGCAGTCGCAGACGGCCGAGTGAGGTTTCCGCTTTCCGCTACTAAAGTGGTTAGAGGCAAGGTTAGAAGTCGGTAGACCAGCCAAGTTGGCAGCCTTACGGGCACAGTGGGGTGGTACGTGTCGTGGAGAGAGCACTTTAATGTTATTGTGGAGTGAGATCATAAAGGATCTGACCTCGGCAGCTAGACGCGTGCGGGTATCAGGGTCGAGGCTACAGCACTGCGAGAACTTGATCCTAGTCGTGTTGGGATGAGTCAAATCAATGTCTAGCGTTATCTGGCGGCCGGGAAAGGCGGCCCTTATTAAGGGTTTAGAGCCGGCGCAGGTACAGGCAAAGCAGGGCCCTGGCCCGGTGGAGCGCCTACCGTTAACCCACCGAGTAATGTCAGGCCGGTCGTCAGTGCCAACGGGGCTCCAACATGGTGGTCCTTCAGTAGCGCGATGCCCACGTACTCAAGGGGCATACCGCGAAGGGCCTGTAACGCACGCCTCTGGGCAGCACCCAGATGCTGTCCCGTAATGCAAGGGGCCAAGACGTTGTTTTGGTCGTAAGCAAAGCTCATGACAGTACAAGGCCTGAACGTGAAAAGGCCTGCCATGTACTCGGGCCCGTGCATTTCCAAAGGTTGGGTGTAGTTGGTTACCTGGCCCTGCACCCATGGAGTGTGCTGAGCATGTACTTCTATTTGTAGCGGTCGTATGTATTGAGTGATGATATTTAGAGCTATAGCTCCGTAAGGGACGTATGCATAGGGGGAGGTGCCGCAGGCCGCTTCCCCATAGCCGGTCGAGCCCATACTTGACCTCCAGCCACACTGAATGTTGGGACCAATAAGTATCACCTCCTTGGCTAGATTAACGGCAGGGCATGGACCGACTATCCCCCACTCACATGGTCTAACCGACAGGTAATTGTCGATGACCAAAGGATTCCATGAACTAGGCGTGACTTCGAAATTCATGTGCATGAACACCTGGAACGCTAAAAGATTGGATCCTCCCATTCCCAACCAATTCGCGTCATAGTGAACGTCTAGCATTACATCCACCCCTAGCAGCTGCTCAAACAACCCCTTTGCCAAGGGATACAGCCGAGGCTCAATGCTCGGTCCCTTCGCTTGAACTACGCGATCATTGAGTGATTGTAATACCGCTACGAAAGTTGGGGCAGCTGGTTCGCCCTGGTACCACTCCATCAATAGATCAGTTCGGAGTTGGCACGAATGCATCACTGTAGTGACGAAGGTGCCAAGCATGGCTGTGTAAAGTGCCCACATACGTGCCCTCTGAGGAGACGTCATAGTGCTTAGGACGTTAAGCTCCTCAATGCCTTTCATGGGATCGGCCGGCATGATTCCAATAATGCGCAGGAGCACATTATAGTCGGTGGGTCTCGGGAGTGCGACATGTACAGTTCGGAAGTCGGGGAATAGGAACTGGTATACCCGGCCAAGTAAGGGGGCATCCAGCCGGTATTGGATGCCAATGTGATCAGCTACCCAGTATGCAGCCTTTAGCATACAGGGAAGTTCCCCCCCAGCAATAGCCACTTTACGCGCATATTCAATTAATTGAGCCGCAGTTAACAGTTGGACGGCAGGCCAGGCAGGTGCAACACCGTGGTGTAATACCGTCACATTAACTGCGGGCCAGTTAAGATAGGTGGCGTGCGCAACATTAGCATTAGCAGCAGCTGTCAGCCTCAAACCCGGCTTACACAACCACATTAACACCTGCAAGTCATGATTGTCAAAGTCCATTCTGTCTACGAGTATCACACGCCCTGTGGTTACGGCTTCAACAATCAGCATGTAGTTCAAGTTGCCGTCATCCAAGTTGATGAAGACTGGGTCTGCGCCCTGCGGAAAACCAACAGGCACGGGAACCACGTTGGCTATACCGTATAGATCGAGGAGGGCTGCATGCCAAAGCAGCTTGGCGTATAGTCCAACGTTGTCATATGCGTTAGTTGACACATTGATATAGTTGGATAAGTTGCGTATAGTGGCGGCGTTAGCCGGCTGCAATTTAGGCAGCAAGGCGCTGGTGACTGCTCTCTCCGAAATAGAGCCAGCACTGTAGAAGCTGGTCATTTCTGCCTCCGATAGTGCTGATCTCACTGAGCTGGCACACCACATTACTGCTGCTGTTGCGCGTTGGTCTTGTGCGATGGGCCCATTATGATACAGGATCACGGGCGCCGCTACTGCCACCGGCATTTCCATTCCTCCGCCAGGTGACGCCAAACCAATGTGCGACTGCACATTGATAGCGGCATCTGCGAACCATACATCCGCTTCATTCAACCTGAAGTCTTGGTAGTAGCGCCGCATATAGTTAGGTTCACCCATAGGCGTTGGGCGATCCGCTATCACAAGTTTATCCAGGATATCCTTTCCGTGCACCGAGTGGTCTCCAAATTTGACAACCCCCCCTGCATCCTGAAACACCACGCGACTGGGGTTCGAAACGGCCTTAGTAGTAGGTGTTTGCCCCACAGCTCCTGCAGCCTTGAGCGCTTTCAATTGGGCGACGGTTGGTGTAGTAGCGGCAGTAGCAGCGGGTGTTCCGGCGGGAGGCGTCGGTGTGCTGGGTTGGATTGGTTGATTGCGCAGGGGTGCAGACGTTAGCCTGGCTTGCTGCAGCGCGTTTATTATAGTAGCATCTGCAACACTGGGACTATCTAACTTGGCTGCTGCTTGAGGAGGAGTGCCTACAGCCTGAGGGGCCGCGGTTCCTACGATTACAGGCAGCAACGAAGTTGGCGCTTTGGGCTTAGCGCCGGAGGCAGCTTCCTGTTCCCCAACAGGATTCTTCACCTCGGGGGGAATGGGGACCTCTGCTTTTGAAGCAGACTTGCTTCGTGTGGTTACACCAATTTTGGATGAATCACCAGCCTCCTGAGGAGCCATTTTGCTGGGTTCACCGACGCTTTTGTTGGGCCTTGCTATAACCACGGAATCGGCCATTTCCGTGGCTGGATTGGTTAGCGCTGGTTCCGACATCCCAACCGCTCCTTGGACCAGTGTGCTATAGGCTCTGCCACATCAAGTGGAGTTAGGGGGTTTATTTACTGGTCCAAACCTTCTTCCCCTTGAGCCAGCACAAGAATTGGGCCCTTTCCGGTTTTTAGCGGAGCGTAGAGCCCAATCCCCAATCATGGACACGTACGCCAGTGGCGACGCATACCAGCTATGTGTGAGAACGATTGCTGTTCCCACCCAATGGGTGGTCCTCTCGACATCTCCTTCCCCGGAGGGGCTTTCTTCCCTGGAGGGTAAAAAAGCGGAGGGTAAAAAAGCAACATCAACAGAGGGCGCATCATTAGGCAAATATTTTGTTTTTCATCTATTTTGATTAAAATTTTATTCTGATATTCATTTTATTGATAACAAAATATTCTGAACACGTGGGCGTTCAAAAATCACTAGATTAGGGGTTTTTATAAAAGTTTTCACTAAATCACTAGACTAATCATAAAATCACTAGATCTAGTGAAATTTCACTAGGTCTGGCAACACTGGTAGGCAAGTACAGAATCGCGCTCCTGGTCATGAGGCTGGTTATTGTTATGGTGAAGGAACAAATTGTGGCGGCAACAGATTTGAATTTGAAACAAGCAGCGGTCCAGAATTTCCAAACGTGAAACGTATCTAACCTAACCTCAAAAACTTGACAACTTGACTTGGCGACGAAAAGAATCGAAGACGATGGACTCATCTGCGATGGACCCACAAGAACATCGGGTGATCCAGATGTCCGATGGCCGCCTGATGGTGGTTTATCCTGAAAGTACTTGTCATAACTCATACCTCCTATTCATACAGGGTGTCCGTTTTTCGAGGCTAAGCATGGGTATCTCGCTTATCTCGAGAGATACAAAGTCGGTTGAATTAGGAAAAAGTTGCGCATTTTCATGACGATCAATGATCCAAAAAGAAATTTGACGTATCGATTTTAGTTTTTGAGATATCGTGAGAAAATAGGAATTTGATTTTTTGTTTTTATTTTTTATTCAAAAAACGGTTGAAGGTGGCCTTTTCTAATCTAGACATTGTCAATGCACTTTTTCAAAGGGAATTCAAAGCTGCCTAAATCTTTATTCTAGCTTTCAAAACAACCGAGATACGACATTCAACTTTTTGCTCTAATGGGCGCCATATTGGATTTTGATATTTTTGAATACGGTATTCTTTTCTGGTTACAACGATGTGCCACATGTCACTGTTGAATAAATGTTCAACATCTACGTTTTTTTCATTGTCGGTGCTGATTTTGTTTCCAAAGCACTCTTTGAAAAATAAAGAAATATTTTTTTGCTCAAAAGCATGAATTCAACAGTGGCATGTGACACATCGTTGTAACCAGAAAAAAATACTGTATTCAAAAATGTCAAAATCCAATATGGCGCCCATAAGAGAAAAAAAAGTTGAATGTCATATCTCGGTTGTTTTGAAAGCTAGAATGAAGATTTTGGCAACAATGAATTCCCCTTATAAAAGTGCCCGCACAATGTCTTAATTTGAAAAGGCTACTTTCAACCGTTTTTTCAAATAAAAAATAAAAACAAAAATTACAAATTTCTGTTTTTTCTCGATATCTTGAAAACTAAAACTAACAAGTCAAATATTTTTTTGGATCATTGATCGTCATGAAAATTCGCAACTTTTTTCTAATTTAACCGACTCTGTATCTCTAAAGATAAGCGAGATACCCATGCTTAGCCTCGAAAAACGGACACCCTGTATAGTAGAAATATGAATAGTTGATTTTCAATATCTTTCTGATTTTCTTATACAGGTGTCCCACGAAGTAACCGACATAGTTCAAGGGTAAATGTACTTTCTCAAGGCAAATCAGAATCTGCCTTCGAAATTTTCTTGACGTCCCCCGTTTTCGATATACAGGGTGATTTATGTGTTCAACCGAAAAGTTTCATTGGCTATATCTCAAGAATACATCAATAGAATCTATTGAAATTTTGCAGGTATATTCTAGAACCAAGAGCCTTGGTAGCGCCCTATTCACTCAAATAGAATCTATTGAAATTTTGCAGGTATATTAGTCCAGTAAACCTACGTAAAAAAAGGGGTGAACCTCAAACTAATTGCAACAGAAATAATTCTGTCGCTATGGAATACCTTGAAGTCCTACAAGCAACATATCAAAAATTAAGAAAAATTAAAATGGCGGAAAGTTTTCAAAATGGTGAATCAAAAATGGCGGTGTCACTTCGCATAGTTTTTGCTTATAGTACATAAAAGATCAGTTTCTAACCGAGAATTAATCATGGAAATCTGAAAATGTCAGGATGTGTCAAGAATTGTCTGCCTTATAACTCACCCAAAATCGACAAAGATCGTACCGAAGGGTTTTGTGTTATTTAGGGGAGGGGGATCTAAAACTGCTATTCAAAATGCATCAGGGCTAGAACTTTAGAACCTATTACTCATACGGACTCAAATAAACAATTTTCTCGAATTTTTCTATGTGTCGGAGCCTGAAGGTGCCATTTGTAACAAAAAAATGTATAATTGCATAACGTGGGGGGCACGGCGGGGGTTTTAACTAGAAGTTTGTGAAATTTTCTTTTTTCCATATTGGTGCTATACCGTCAAGTTGGGTATCATTTTCGACTAATTTTCACATTCTAAATCCAATGATAACCTTAAAATTGGAATAAGAACAAGTTTGAACAAGTTAGCTTGAAAAACCGGTTTTTATTGATATTCTTCACTTTGATTTTTTCAGTAATTGTTGGAAGCATCTCTATCCAAAAGTATTTTCAAATTTTTGTTTTTTTTTTAGCTTCCAAAAACAAAATAGGCAGGTATTGGGTACGTTCTATTGATAATGGTTAATACACTCCAAAGTAGTGATGTATAAAATAGTTCTGTATACAAATGCCTCCACCAATTGAAAAAAAAAAAAAAAACTGAAAAATGCAAAAGAAAATTTTTCTCAGGTAACTTGTCTAAAGTTGTTTCTATTGTAATTTTGGGGTCATCATTGCATTCAGAATGTAGAAATTAGTCGAAAATAATACCTAACTTGACGCGGTAGCTAAAAAATGAAAAATCGAAATATTGGCTAGCTGACTTTCCCAAGGGAATAAAAAAATCAGGCGAAACTATATGTTTCCTCTTCATTATTCATCAAAATAAGCAACAAGACGTAAAATTGCGATTAAACCACGTTAAAACCAGTTAAACTTGAAAAAACACGTTTTTGAGGTTTATTTTTTTGCTGATTTTTATTTTCGATTTGGTCATTGTCAAAAAAAAATTGTGAGAACTGCTACATATTTTACTGATTTCAAGCGTTTTGCACATGAAAACTATGCATTGGATGTGCATTTTATTCTCACAGATTGATAAAATTGATTTGTTGCGAAAACTGTTCAACGCCAATTTTTCACTCGAAAATTTACGCAGGTTCACGCAAAAATTATGCTGCGTCTATCAAAATACAACTTTCATACGACTGCCTCTACTGAACGAAAAGAGGAATGCTTTCTCTATAATCCGCAGTTCAAAAACTTCAAAACAAATGTATTTTACACTTACAGCATCTTTTTTACCGCTAGAATGCTCACATTTTTTGAGCAAAAATGGTCGTTAGGCGGCTTTTGCAACAAATCGAATATGTCACTTTGTTCAAGCAAAAGATACATTCAGTGCATGATTTTTTTGTGTAAGATACTTGGAATAGATGAAGTATGCAAGAATTGTGATAATAAATAATTTCAACAACGACACAAATGAAATGAGAAAAAAGAGAAAAATGTCCGAAAAATACGTGTTTTTTTAGTGAAACTTGCTTAAACATGTTTCAATCACAATTAAATCACCTTCATTGAATTCACAACGTCGAATTTAGTAGGAAACGATGTCAAACTTGCCATAATTGGCCCGTTGTTGACAGAAACGAAAATCGTCCACGTAGCGCCTACTTCCAGATTTGTTTTGACATTTTGGACTTGTTCCCCTACCTATATTGTTCTATGTTTTTCATGTGTTGTTCGTATAGGTGTACTGAACTGATAATCAACAAAAATTAAATTTGTTATAGATTCTTTATCAAGAAGTATGGTTGACGTCCTTCGGCCGGATTGGATATACCATTTTGGACGTTTTCCCCTACTCAAATTTTTCTTAATTTTTAATATGTTGTTTAGACAGCTAAACGAAACTTGATGGCCGAAAAATTATTTCTGTTGCAATTAGTTCGAGGTTGAACCGTAGTTTTACTGGACTATATTCTAGAACCAAGAGCCTTGGTAGCGCCCTATTCACTCATAAAATAAATACAGGACCGTACCCAAAATTTTGTTTTCCAAGTTTCTGTTAAAAAAGTCATCCTGTAACTGTAAAGATTTTTTTCAAAATTTCATGTCACATTTGGAAACTACATAAAAATGCTACAAAATGCGATTCCTAAATTGTTTGGCACTAATTTAGCTGATCCGAAAAAAAATTAATACCAGAAATTTTTCAGGAACAAACCTATTTCTCTGGGCTTTCCATTGATGTGTCGCTGATGTCGGTACCTGGCCCGATAAGCCAGAAATTCTGCCTCAAAGTCCAGCAAACGCAATAATCGGAATCCGTGACGTCACCGATCACACACTTGTTGATTTTAACACCAGCCGTTACTAAAACTTTTCCACTCAACATACCTGGATTCTCAATAGCAATGAATACTGGCTGATGTGAAAATCAACAAGTGTGAGATCGGTGACGTCGGCGTCGTTATGAATTCCGATTATGCTGGACTTTGGGGCAGAATTTCTGGCTTATTGGGCCAGGTACAGACATCGGCGACACATCAATGGAAAGCCCAGAGCAAAAGGATTTTTTTCATCTGAAGTATTTTGTTTTGTCGGTCATGAATTTTCGAATTCTTATGACTCGCCAGATCCAAATTGCATTTTCTTGGCAACTTGAGCACCTACATGCATCGGCGCCCCCTTAAAAGGAAGCTAAAAGTTCAGGCTTCCCCCCAATTGAAATTTTTTTTCTGTTGCCTTGATATTTTCTGAGAAAATTGCGTTGGATTGTTTTAGCTGGGACACCCTGTATAAGCACACTTACTTAGGTAGTAAAAACAAAACAAGCAAGTGAATAGCCGCATTCAAAATTTTTGAGGCTGTCGAACGATGAGTTCCATGATGTGACCATGGAATTACATGCGATTCAACAAATCTTTCGATCAATCATTCGACAAATCGCACAGTGTAAACCCACTTTTATACAGGCTGGCCCAACGAAAACAGAACAGAGGGGGTTTTGGGCATTTCACCTCATTTTTTTGAAAAAAGCTCGAACAGGTCGATTTTTATATTGAGGGGGACATCTGAAACATACAATGGCGGATTTCTATCTTAAGCCTTCTCACCCCCACCCACCCCAACTTCGAAGTTTCAAATGACATCACCCTCTTTGCTATACATCTAATTTAAGAGAATTGAATGCTCTTTCTGAAAAAATATTTCAATAGTTTTCAACCCCACTCCCCTTATTCCTAAAATTGTCAGAGTTTCCAATGTAATATTTTTGATCTCTTGATTCTTTTCGGTACAGTCAACGTCATCCTGCACAGCATCGAGGGAGAAAATTTTCTGGGTAAAAAGTGCCACCCAAATTCACCCCTTCACTCCCCCACCTCAACTTAAAAATCTAAAATGACCCTACCTACTTTGTGATACATCAAATCGAAGAAAATTGAATTCTCTTCCTGAATGAAATATTTTCAGAATTTTCACAAAACCCCCTTTCCCCCTAAAGTACTCCGAATGTGTACTTGTGTGATAGAAACAAACAGGTTCACGAGCTGTGATGTTTGGTTGTTCAGGTAGTTGTACAATTGGGGTTGACGTATACTTTTGCAAATATCCAGCTTTCTCCTGCCCTTTCACGTACACTGCTTCTTCAAGCTGTGTGAGTTTTTTTACTATCTCCCCAAAGCGATGCATAGGTGTGTGACCTTCAACCCAGTCGATTGTGTGATGGTTGCTCATTACCCAGCGAGCTTCTTTCTGTTGCGCTGATGGTGTAGATGATCCATCGGAAAAGGTGCTTTGAAGACAAAGTGTGCAATTTTTGTTCCATCATACGCTGCCATCGCTTTGGCAATTGAATTATTTTTATCACCTTTAAAGCATTGAACATCCAGAACTAACATTTTTTGATTTCTGATGGATATAATGCTCGTTCAACACAGTATCAACAACTAATGAGTGATACTTATGACCGTTTGAATTTATACTCCACTGTGATAGGTGATTAATAGACAATTTCGATTTAAAATATTTATTACAAAATCATATCTTCACACATATCAAAGTAAATCAAACATATGTAACAGGTTATTAACTAGCAATAACAACAATTATCAGTAATACTAAACAACCTATTTACAAAAGTTTTCACAATATACACTTATAATATACCTACACATTTTATTCGCTTACTGTACAAACAGTTGATAAACAGTGGATGACTTATAAATAACTAGCGTAGTTCTTCACACATGCGTAGCAATAAATCTAAATTTCGATCTACTATACTATCACAATGTCCCAGTGCATATGTTTTCATGGAATCGTACCTTTTTATACGTTTATTATCACTAGTACTTAGAGCCAGCTTATACTGTAATTGGGTATACACAGTATGTAATTTTGATTTGAAAGTAACAGCTTCACAAAATTTTGGAATTTCTTCAAACACTGCATTTTGATAATCTTGCAGCGTAATTTGTTTTTTTACAGCGGCATAAGGAACCCCTTTTGCTGTTTTCTTGAATTTATCTTTCAACTTTAAATCTCCATCTACCACTATATACGATATGTCTTTGCACAAAGACCTAAGAACTGTTTAATATACTTATTAGCATACTCGTCTTTCATCAAGCCGATTGTCGGTGGTGAAATTGGAATACCGTGAGGGTTATCTGGACTTAAATTGCTTGTGTCAAATTTATCACAGTATTTCTTTATATCCTGGTATACGTCAGGAGTAAGAATTTCCAAAATCAAGCTATCGGTGTCAGTATATAAAAGCTCAACATTGTCTTTGTACAAAGGTTTTATAAAATCATGTAGAAAACTGTATATAATTGATTTTGCGATTTCTAAAATGCAGAATCCTACATAAAACGGACGATTATAAGAAACTTTCGTTTTCTTCATCTTGATGGCGCACAACGGTTTCAGAGAAAATTGTCGCACTTTCAAAACTAGGTTTTGCTATCTAACTACCAGCCCCATATCGTTTGCGTTGGTTTTCCCAATGAGTAATAAGGTGAATTAGAACTCTTATCCAAATTTTCTAGAAATTTTCCAAGAATACTATTTATCATGAGCTTGAAAAAATTCTTTTCGAAAGCAGTCGAAGCTGCATTCCGAAGTTTAGTGTTCAAATCCACGTTTGTTTTCAGCCATGACGATTGATCAAACATCAAAACTGTATGAACCTTTTTCAAAACCAATCCGTGTAACAGAGCCTGTTTCAAAGTTCTATAGTGGACAATATACTTAGTTTTATCATACAAATTCGGAATTATATTGGGTATATTCGAGTTTTCAGGTTTCATGGTTTGTGGTAGAAAGGGTAGGCAATTATGCAAATCATGGAGCTTTTTGGGGTACTCTATGTCAATTTCAAGGACATACCCTTTATCTGACGTATCAGAAATATCCGTAATGTCCTATTTAGAAATTTCCTCCCCATTTAACCATTTGAAACCACCCGTAGGTAAAAATTCTGATTGAGCTTTCCCATACAAATTGGTTGCGTCCAAATACATGATATGTGATTCTGGTTTAGAGGCATCGTAATCCCTCAAGAATCTATTATTAGCGGTGGCTTTTCTTTTAGAACAAAGGGAAACCCCCCCTCTGATTGATTTTTTGAAAAAATGGATCATTTTTAGGTCTGTTAAAAGTTTTAGTTCAATTCCGGTTTGTTTAAGCATAGCAGCCCAACTAAACGATGGGCTTGTGAAAAACTGACATGGATCTAGTTTATATGCCCCTAAACAAACTTTCCTGAAATTTTCAAATATATCAGTCGATGGTAAAACATCAGACGTTAGATATAAATCTGAATAATCACCCAATGTGTTGCACTCAAACAAATTCCAAACGGTGAGTGCTCTAGCATAATCTTTATCCTTTATTATTTCCTTAGTAAGATGATTGGTGAATTCATCTTTGCATGGTAATGCTGTATCACTCAATTCATCCAAATTATCAACATATTAATACGGAAAAACACCTTTTTGACGGATTAAATCAAACTTGTCAGTGTCACGGAAAAATTTTCCCACTGTTGGACATTGATCGGAATTTAAATTTTTTGATAGCTCAGCAAGTGAAGATGACATGGACCGAAATGAATCCAAAAATCGTAATTTTATATGAACGTCTTTGTTTTTGATATGATCGACTAAGATGTTTTTCGAGAAACTGATATATTTTTCAGTATTTGTAGGGATCACGTCAACTTTTTCTTCATCGAGACATAGCGTTTTGATGAATAAATGACTGTCATACCCGCTGAGGTTATGAAAAAATACAGGTATGAACCTGGGAATTTTGTAGTTTACATTGCAAACCATATGTGCTGCCCCTCGATAACTACCACTAACGTGGCAGTGATCTCTTGTTTTGACTGAACAATTTTATATGTGGCATGTTTTTGAATTTTGAAATTCTTGCTCTTGTACTGATGTAATAACCATAGGTGTGACATGTTTTAAATGATTATGATAAATTCTAGTAACATCCGCTTCCAATTTTTCTATAAATACTCGTGGACAATTTGGACCACGATAAATTTCAAATTTTGACAATGTGTCATCAAAAGAACATTTAATATAATATGCGAAGGAATATGGAACGTGTTCCTGAATATCAACAGAGTATGATTTTTGTGTGCTTGGATGGACAGTATGAATCGGCTTGAGATACGATTCAAAGTCGGCATAAATTGTAAAAGGTACAACTAACTGTTTTTCGAAATTTTCGTACT
The DNA here is from genome assembly GCA_949128115.1 of Anaspis maculata. Taxonomy (NCBI): domain Eukaryota; kingdom Metazoa; phylum Arthropoda; class Insecta; order Coleoptera; family Scraptiidae; genus Anaspis; species Anaspis maculata. Next base: position 5,214,979 of record OX421961.1, read on the forward strand.
TTAAAATATTCTCAGGAATATTTTCGCCAAATTTATTAGTTTTTAGATCAGAAGTTGGCAACTGTACACAAATATGCTCACAATCATGCGTCACATGTGCTCTCAATTTATCAGAGCTATGAAAGTATTGAATGCATCCGTCACAGAAATACTTAGTGGCCTTATGACTAGATATCTGCCTAGATACAAGTGCAGAAAAGTTTCTAATCCATGTATAATGCTGATTACCCCAATCATCATTGATAAGCAAAAGATTCACATGCACAAGTCGCTTACATTCAGTATAATGCAAAGGACCCACAATCTCATACTTGGTTTTACCATCAATATGAATTTTTTCTAAACCATAGACGTTGATTGAGAGGTTGTGTTTGGTTTCAAATTTCAGAATGTCGGGGAGTTTGATGGGGAATTCAAATCCCTCCAAGTTGAAAAAAGCAGAAAAATGCGGGTATGCATTCGTACCTGTTGGATTGCCTTTCGGGGTGACTAGTGCGGACATGATGCTCCAAAGGAAGCAATACTGGTCCGCTTTTCTCACATTCACAACAGCTTGCTTCTTTTTTATGTCCGATGGCAAATCGATGAAAGAGGAACCTCGGAGTGGACTGAACTTGTTCATGTTCACTTCCAAGTATGCAATGTCTTGCAAACTCCAACCTGCAAAATCAAAAGGTGTCACCTATTGTTTGGTTTTGTTTTTTTTTGTGAACTTACCACTATCCCGCTCCAAAAATTCTGATAATTTTTCATCTAGGCATTCTATCAATCTCTCCTAATATTGTTTCAGGTCAGTTGATCGGGTTATTACGATGTTTTTTGTTCGAAAGGATTTTGAGTCGGTGATACCTTTTGATTGTAAGATGTAATTACCGAACAGTTCGGTATTGACCTTGACAGCTGTCACTTTCTCGAGCTGTTCTGGACGCGGACCGAGGTCAAGGTCGAAGCCAAGGTCAAGGTCAAATTCAAGGTCAAAGTCAAATTCAAGGTCAGGGGTCCATGACCTGTCAAAGTCACGGTCAAGGGTCAATGAACTTTCAAGGTTGTCCTCCCCACTCCTGTTTGCAGCCCCATATTTCATCTACTATCGTTTTGGCAATTCTTCCTGTTGGTGCATTGTCACATTCACGATGTAAGTAAGCATGTATTATAGCATAATATGTACTAAGTATTTATCACTGGGAACGCAGCTTTTTTCCTCTGGTTTTTTTTTTTGGAACGTTGCTCAGACAACTTATTGGCTTCTAATTTAATTGGATCTACTGAATCAGAACCTCCAGTTTTATGTAAGCTCTGCCCAAACCGAGTGTCTGTTCCCGCTGATATTCGATTGACCTGTTTACACAAGAAGTATAGTTATTAAAGTTATTAATCCCGCTGCGGAGAGGATGTTTCCAGCAACGTACATATGTTTGTCCTGTGCGGACACTACTCGGGCTGAGCCGATGTAAGAGCATACGATACGGTATGTGCGGACATTCTCCGGGGTCAGGAGGGTTGACAAAGGTCTTGCTGCAATTGACGAGAATCTCTTCAACATGAGGGTCACACATTCGTTGTAACCAATGAGATTAATATGTACACCACCGGGTCGCAAGCTTGACGCTGGCATCAGTGTCGCTAAGTCTGACGTTTCGGTCAGTCCTAATCTGTTCATGGCTGATGTTACAGCTGAATCTGCGGTTGCCTTATTTGCGGCTGCACGGCGAGTCTCGGCTCGGCGGCCGCGGGCTTTCTTCCCGCCAGATTTTGTCGGTTGTTGTGGATTCTTGACATCACTGTCAGGTTTAGCATCTCTGCTTGTCTGGGGACGCGGTTCGCGATGGGGCGAAGCCTTGTCCTTCCACTCAGACATGTTAATTAACGGTAGGTTGGGTTGTAAGTGAAGCTTTGAATTGCTTACTGGTCTTGACACTATTTCAGTCAAAATATAGCAAGTATTTAACAAGTGATGCAGCCACCAATCTGCCCAGATCTGGATGGGTTTCACAATTCAATACCTTAAAGTTCAAATTGGTCATCAGCACCTGCTTTAACTTATTGGAAAAGCAATTCTGATCGTAATGCCGCGGTATAATATAAAACAACCTGTTCAAGGACTGCATGCTTATGAAATACAGGTAACTACCAGGCTTGTGTAATTCAGATGATGCATATTGTGAAGCTTCTATTACATCCAATGGCACATCACCATCTGAATATTTCAAAAGCTTTTTACAGTTGGTACACTGGTTTGTGCGTTGCAAAACTTTTTTACTAATAAATTCAGCAAAATAGGCGATGGTAGAGTTTGCAACGCGAGTTCTTTTTACAGAGCAAATTATGCCTGGTGCATCTTGGAGAGCTTCCTCCTCAAGAGGAGCTATCCCGGCAATAAACCTACCCGTCAAAAAACATCGCAAATTATCCAGTGCGCCAACGGAGAAATCTTTTTTACAATTTGCACTAGATGAATGAGTCGACATAAAATTGTTGAACACCAAAGATTTAAAAGATGCTATAAAGTGGGCCACGTCTGGAGAATTGTACCTTCTTCCCGAGCTTCTTCCATGGGTCCTTACGCTGGCAAAGAAATTCTCCACGCAATCCTGGTTCATTGCCCTTGGGAGAAGGTATGAAACCCTGTTCGAATCAATGAGTTCTTTTTGATGTGCAGTGCTAGCTGGTACTTCGACAGGTGTGAAAATGCTGGCCACTTCTTCTACGGACTCAATTGCATCCGCAGCGACAACTTAAGGATCCTCCGCAGGAATTACTTCCGCCACATGCTCCACTATGAACATTAACATAGATAATTGTAACATTGTAATGCAAGAATTTTTTTCTTCAGTTCTTTTTCAACTTGGGCTCCACAGCATTTTCCAAGTGTCTACCTCTTTTCATTGCTGCAGTGTCAGAAACTTTTGCACCCACAACAGCAGCAACCAAAGTGCATTCTGGAGTTTTGCATCGGCCGACTTCATAGACCTTGGATGCTGTTATTCGTCCGAATCTCAATTCATGCCAAATAGTACTTTTATGCTGCTCCCTCGTTTCTTTTTCGACTGCATCGTACATTTCTGGTGTGAACTGGCTTGATATACATTCGAGAAACTTGTCGCCATCAGGACCACATGTGTTGTAATAATTCAGAGTTAAATTATGCAAAGATAGTTTTCGAACATCAGATATTTGGAAGTCAAGCTCGTGTTTGAGTATTTGGCAGTTTAGCTTCCTTTTCTTTGCTTCTTTTCAAAGTCAAAAATATCTTCAGTATCTAAATGTCCGTCTATTATCTCTACCGGTTTTTTCTTAGTTATTGAATAAATCGAATTATTATAGCTTAATATGGCGTATAGCATAAGGTGTATAATGTCTAAACTAGATTCTTTTGATCTCACGATTCTTAGGTGTTCTAGAAGTGTTGAATGAAAACGTTCTATTGCGCCATTTGATTGTGTATTGTTAATGGTAATGTTATGAACAGAGATATTATGTACTTTTGCAAATTCCAAGAAGACTGAGTCTTTAAATTCTGTTCCGTTATTAGTAATTATTATATTAACACGTTCGCGGACACCTATCGATAGTAGGGGACTTCAAAAAACGCACTATGGTAACTTTCGAACCAGATCAGATACCGGGGTCTAGTAACAAGCTATATATTTGATATGCCATTTTGGACAATATTTTTACAAAAAAAAGTTGAGCGGCATATGCCGTCTTGTCCGTAATTAATTAGGTTTTCGTCAAATGGGACAAGGGCGGGGTATACCGACAGAAAAAATAATGACATTTATTCATAATTTATTCGTTTGAACACGTTTTAGTCATAAAAAAAACTAATTGAAACTCTATAAAAGGAAACAAGAATAAATTCTAGAAAAAAAAAAAACATAAAACAAATAAAGTAAAAAAACATTTCATCACTATATCTACTGTTTGTGATAGTTTTCAAAACAAGGTACAACGCAAAGTGCGGGTTTTTCTGGACAAGTCTTACATAGATATTTGGTTTCTTTTCTGATTTTTGTTTTGCTGCACTGTTTGCATCTCATATGATGACTTTTATTTGGGTCCTTCGGATTTGGGATATTATCGAGAAAGTGCTGTGGAGTTCGTTGTCCATTGTTTCGCTGATTCTCTCCTCCTCTTCCTTCATCTTCCGCTTCTTCTTCCTCTTCCACCGTTTCAACCCTCACTCTCTTTCCTCCATGTAGTGCTCCGGATCTTATTATTTTTCGGCCGTCATTCAACGTCTGTGGCACATCAAGGAAGTCTTTGATGAGTTGTTCACGATAGTGAAGGAGTGTAAGCTTGCTGTTGTAGCTCTTCATGATGAAATACGAGTTCCAAATAGCGACATCTAATAGATGGAACATGACTTTTTTATACCATCTGATACTTTTACGTGGAGAAGAATAGTACGTGACCATTTGATCACTGCGATCAATACCAGACATGTTGTCATTGTATTTGGAAATCTCTTCTGGTTTTATTTTTTTTTGACCGAATCTGTTCTGAGCTTCAATAAGCTTCGGGTGGTATTTCGTTGTTATACAGAGTACATCCCTCTTATCCTTCCATTTGGATACGTAGACATTTCCATGTCTTTTCCATTTATGCTCTCCTTTCTTCAATTTCGATTGTGTGATGTCTTTCGGATTTCCACGCCTATTTGATCGCAATGTACCAGTTGTATGGGTTTTTCTTCTCAGAAGTTTTTTACAAAGGTTTACACTGTTATAGAAATTGTCCATAAATAAATGGTGGCCACGATCCAAATAAGGTTCCATTAGAGAAAAAACCAGTGTTTCCAGTTTTGACATTCCTTCAACTTCTGCAGATTGCCCTTTGTATATTTGCAAATTGAGTACGTATCCATCTGGTGTGCATACAGAGTAAAATTTTATGCCATATCTTGCTCGTTTTCCCTTTATATACTGTCTGAAGCTGAGTCTGCCACGAAAGAGAAGCAGGGACTCATCTAATGATAAATTTTCATGCGGGTAATACATTTGCCTGAAATTTATCAACAATTTGTCCATCAAAGGAGAAATCTTATTCAGCCTATCCTTCGGATCGGTTATCTGACCATAGCAGCAACTGAAACATCTAAGCAGCTGTTCAAATCTTCTGCCGGACAGTTTGAGGTGCAAAGAAGGACAATAGTAGAGCGGATCCATGGTGAACATTTTTCTGATCGAGGGAAATTTCATTTGGCCTTGTAAAATGCATATCGCAAGGAAATACTTCAACTCATCCCTGGTAATGGGCTTTATGGTTGTTGTTCGGCTGTGTCTTTGATGAGGTCGATTACTATTTTGTAGACGTGTGGCATATACATTCATGGAGACAAGTATCATTTCCATAATTTCGTCGTTCCATAGTTTTTCAAAACATTGTGTAGCTGAAGGGGGATCTTCGAACATAAATTGTTGGCCGGATAAAGTATCATCAAAATGAAAGTCTGGGATATCGTTTGTATCGTCGTACCAATCGTCATCGCTTGAATCGAGGCTTGAATCTTCAGTTCCAGATGAGTTTTGTGACGGAACATCTTCATTACCTCCTTCTTCACTGTCGCTACCGGATTCACTCCTAGTAGCATAGGTTGGATCATGGACGTCATCATCACTACTAAATGGATCAGATTCAGAACTTTCCGTTTCACCAGAGCTCACTGTGTCCATAAGATGTTGGAGCCTGGCTTCTTCTCTCGCGTCCATTTGCTGGGGAACGCACGTATTACGAAAAAAGGTAGACTATCACCATATTTCAAGCAAAATATTAGCTGGGAATACTCACCTCTGTCCTTACCGCCTTTCACAAACACAGGAACGATGTTTGTGCACGATGCACGAATGACGTATAACCGAATCACAGGTTATGTAGTCATGACAGGTCTATAAAGCACATTTTTTTTGCTGGGACAGTAACTAGTGAGACATAGGAATATCAATACATTTCGTGTCGGCATATGCCGCTTTGCGTCTATGAGGCGCCCTTAAGTTGGACGGCATATCACGTCTTGTCCCAGCATGCAGTGCGGCATATGCCGCGTTGTCCGCGAACGTGTTAAGTAGTCCATGGTGAGTTAGGGACGTAAGCAATGCTTGAACAATGCTTATTGCATTGAGTCCGTCAATCGGATAGGTTTGTGCATATTTAGAGAATGTATCTATAATAATAAGGAATTTCTGCCCTTGTGTAGAGAATGTGTCCAAATGGATAATTTCAAATGGTTTTATCGGATCTTTCAGAAATTGGGATTATTGAAATTGGATTTTCAATAGTTGTGTGCACGGTTATATCATCATCTTGATCATCATCATCTGCAGTTTTTTTGCTACTTTATTGACAGCTTTCAATCAAATCTTCAAAATCCGTTTCATCTATATTACCCATTACTGACATTTTGTCTGTTAAAGCATTTAAGTCATCGATTTCATCAAAGAGTTCATTGGGATAGATTTCTGAAAGTGCATCTGCATTTGTGTTGAGTTTTCCTTTCTTGTACACTACTTCATAATCAAATTCTTCCAATTTTGAACGTCATCTAACTAGTCTAGAACTGGGTTCTTTCAATGACATTAACCATTGTAATGGTTTGTGGTCTGTGATTATTTTGAATTTTCGACCGAAGAGGTACGGTCTAAAATATTCAGTGGACCATACTATTGCTAATAATTCCTTTTCAATTACACTATAATTTAATTCAGATTGATTCAAAGTTCTGGAACAAAATGCAATTGGTTTATCGCTACCAATGGGTCCTTGGGAGATAAAGTAGCTCCTATTGCAAAGTTACTTGCGTCAGTGGTCAGGTTGAACGATTTCGTGAAATCTGGATATTGTAGAAGGGGGTTCATTTGTGAGTAAGTTTTTACAAGTCTCGAAACACTGTATGAATTTTTGATCGTGCGTGATTTTCGCTCCTTTTCTCAGACATGATGTTAAAGGTTTCGTTATATGAGCCAAATTGTTTATGAACTTCCCGTAATAGCCTAGTAATCCAAGTAATTCTTTGATTTCTTTCGTGGTTTTTGGAACTGGGTACTTTAGAATTGCTTTGATCTTATCAGGGTTAGGTTTGATGCCTTCTGGGGTTACTATGTGTCCTAAATATGCCGTTTCCTTTTTTAGGAATTCACATTTATCTAATTGAACTTTGAAATTACTTTCTTTTAGTCGCACGAATACTTTTTCAATATTTATTATGTGCTCTTGGAGTGACGTTGAGAATATAATTACATCATCTAAATAAACTAAACAAACTTCGTTTTGCAAACCTCTTAATACATTATCCATCATTCGCTGAAATGTGGCTGGTGCATTTTTTAATCCGAAGGGCATACGTAAATATTCATAATGTCCGTTTTCTACATTGGAGGCAGTTTTAGGAATATCTTCCTTTTTCATTTCTATCTGGTGGAATCCGCTTGCCAGGTCAAGGGTAGTAAAGTAATTACATTTTCCTAATTTATCTAATACGTCCGTAATGTTTGGAATCGGATATGTACTTGTCATCTATGGTTTTTTCATCAACTTTTCTATAATCGACAACTATTCTCCATTTTTTCTGTCCTGGAGCATCGGCTTTTTTGGGAACAATTCAGATTGGGGATGACCAAGGGGAGTTGCTGGGACGAATGATATTCTGATCTAACATTGATTGTGTTTGTTTTTGGACTTCGGCTTTATGAATGAAGGGGTAACGGTGTGTTTTTGTGAAAACTGGGATTTCATCTTTGGTTTTGATTGAATGTTTTACTTGATTTGTGAATGAAAGTGGTTCATTGCCTGTGAAGAATAACGATGAGTATTTTTTACAGACTTCCAAAATTTCACTTATTTCTTCTTCATTAATGTGATTTGTTCTAATTAATGTCGAAACATGCCCGTTATTATTACGCTGGTATTCTATTGAGTGAAATTCAAAATCATTTTCGTTTGCAGATGTGACTTTAACTGGATTTAAGAAGTTGAGGGTTTGTGCTTTATCTGATTTATTCGTTATTTGGACTCTTGCTTGTCCGTTTATTGCGGTACTTATCATTTCTGAGATTTCACAATCATTCATCATTTGGCTTGGGATTAGTATGTCGCCTTCTTCAATATTCACTGGGATTTTGATATCAGTGGTCGTTAATGGCAGTTGGTACCAGCTGAAGTTTGGCTGGTTAAACCATTTAAAATCTGGGTTTTCAAGCCACCCACGAACTGGAAGGTGGTGGGGTTGTCACTACATCATCCACAATCGCTTCTTGTTTGACCAAAAAGATTCTCCAAAGGGTTCTGGTCGAGGGACCGAGGTCGCAATTGTGTGCATTTCTTTTTCTGTAAAGTCTCCCAAATTCTCTGGATGGCATTGAGAGTGGTCAGCCAACAAATCTGGGATGAAGGCATGCCTTTGACCAAGGCGCCAGTCTTGGTCAATCTCCGAAACCTTCAAGATGACACCGTCTCCTTGATGTCCATTTCATCAAATAAGAGAACACATTTTCTGTCTTCTTCACAGACCAGAGACTGCCCAACTTGTTGAGATATATGCTGATTTATTCCAGTGACAAAGGGAAGTCGCTGCAAGAGGGTCATCAGCGTTCTTTTTGAAGGCGTGGCTACGAGCCGACGAAGCATCCCAGATAGCACAAAGTACTCCCATGGACGTACACTGGATACTGGAAAAAGAAATTTTATGACATTGCAGCATTTGCAGCGGCATCAATAACACAAACTTTACAATGAGATAGATTGCCATTATTTTATTTTTCATCGCTATTTTTTTTTTATAACGTAGACAGACAAAACTTTTGAAAATAATTAAATCAAGTTTTTTTTTATATTCTCGAAACTCCAGCCGAAAACATAAAACGTCATGGACTTGTGACGTAACAGGTGCTAGGTACCTATAGCAAATTTTTCCTGGAGGAGTTGAAGATTGTTTGAAGAGCTTATATCAAAAAACGTTGTATGTAACACGTACGCAAAATGCTTAAGTGGACTCATCCGCCCTTAGGGACTCGGCTTAGGTAAGTAATGTTTTACGTGAAGTCTTGGAAAAACGCGATACAGAACACAAGAAGAAATATAATGATAATAATCATCACCTGTTGAAAGTAGCTCAGCTTTGGTGTCTTGAAAAGAACTTTGCCTGGATGAGGATGTGCTTGCCGATGTGTCAGTGTTGTCAGTGCCTTCGTCGGCGATTATGAACGAACTATTTTTTTTTAATCCTTTTCTGAAAAGGATGCGTCTACCGACTTTTGGAATGAGCTCTTTAATGCTGTCGTCGTCTAGGCTTCGGCGAGCGCTCATGGTAATTTCATTAGCTAAAAGTTGAAATGAAGTCAATTTGAAGAAGAAAAAAATTGAGACCTAAAATAATTTCAGCAAATTATAGGTATTTCCAGAAGGTAGGCACCTACAGTCCTACCTTCCTACCTACACTACAATGGACTTGAAAAAAAAAAAAGACTGTATACAATAAAATATAAATCTAACGAGAATTGTGAAATAACCAAAACGAGGCCCCTAGGTAAATGCCAAAAAGTTGAATTCAACCAAAACATTATTATTGAATACTAGGTTGACCCGTGAGCTAAGCTAAGCTAAGTTTTTTCAGCATAACTTTTGAACCGTTCAACCGATTTTGTTCAAGTTTGAACCAAAGCTCACTTAAGTTTGTCCAGGCCCTCTTCAGGGTCCTAACACATTGAAAACACATGAACAGGTAGACCGGTAGACCGGGATAGTAGTAGAAGGAGACTTGTGGACCAAAACTTGATGATTGTGGGTAGCATGGAACACCTTTGCAGTCAAGATTGGGTCAGTTTTATAAAAAAATTATAAAACAATAATTAAAAAATTGAAAGAATCATATTATGTCTCTAAATATTGAAAGAACAATGAAATAACTCTGTGATATGCAAAGTAAGTACTTCTTGTAAATACATAGTTGCCCACTTCGCTTGAAAGTATTGAAGTTCCAGCATATAAACAGAAGCGATTCTCCATCAGAGGTGTACTTTACGAGCATGTGGAATTTGGAAATGCTCAAAATGTCAAATTTCTGTTCTGGTTGCAGAATTGTGAACCTTCTCTCGTGGTAATACAGCTGAGGCAGTTCAATTCTGTTGAATGTTTCCAGTCATTCAATGTTTTCAGTGAAGTGGAGGGAGTGGTTGCGGTATCACGGGACTTGGCTGTGCAATAAACGGATGGACGAATGGTTTTCATTGATATGTCAGGATAGCTTCAGCGTGCACCCAAATCCCGAAGATAAAGGGGTCCTAGCCTTTAGGCTAGGCGGGGCGTGGGCTAGACCTCACGATCTACTTAGTCATGGGTCCTTGTGGAGAAAGGTGGTGAAAGAAAAATCACTTGTTCTAAAGCTACTCTAATTCTATCTAAATACTGTACAAAAGTGACTAGATTTTTACTCGCAAGGAATTGCCTGCAGAAGGTAATTCGTGGATTTAAACTAGGCGCATTAATACTGCTGGGTTTAGCTTGAATATTTCGAACTACATTTAAGCACTAATCATTTCTATAACGACATCTTAAAATAACAAATATACGTTATGAGGATAACCATAAACGAGACATGCACAAGTTGAATCTGACAACAAAACCTTCTTTTAGTTTAGCAATATTTCCTGACCTGCTACTTCCATCATGATTAGGACTCGTCACCACTTGGAAACTTTGCAATTATTTCACTGATATTTTACTACTTTCGACTCTAGGGAGGGTTGTTAACTGGCCGGTTGGCTGAACACTAATTTTAACAATGGTATTCATGGCCTACCACTACAGCGGCACCACGCCATAGGCGTATGTAATTTTTTTGCGAAAGGGTTGCGTCCAAGAATTAAATGAATTAATATCACAAAAAATCCGTGAATTTTATTACAAAATGAATAATTGATCTAACACGGAATACATACAATAACTTGAGACTACTGGCTCTTGATTAATATGGTTTCATGAGGTTTCATGAACTTCTTACGCGATTTCTTTTGGTAATTTTCCAGATTTTTCAAGTTTCGTGGTGAATTCTTATCTTGAAATATCTACCCAAGATGTGTATGTGTAAAAGAAAAACATGTTTAAAACTTATGTTTGAAACAATTCTGTTTCAAACAACATTTTGTTTTAAAACAACCAACCCTGCTTTTGACATTAGGTTGGAAACTGTCAAAGCAGGACTGCGATTAGGTCGCTTTTCCTATAGATAGAAATGTCAATTTTGAGACTTTAGGCGCATTCAACTCAGAATCTTCAAATTTTGCAGTTGCGTTGTTCTTCCGGAGGTGCGATATAATCCTATTATAAATTAATATCAAGGATCGAGTCAAGAATGGAATCGTGTACCCGCTATAATTGGCGTCATTGCGGCGATCTCCCGATGGCATCGAACATCGGGAAAACTCCGTTCCGATACATTGGCCAAAAAATATGGGCATTCTATACTAGTAGGTATTTCAATATTTGTCTTGGATGCTTTCGCTTGAATGAGGCTGTGATGAGCACAAAAAGGATGGCGGCGTTGCCACATTGCAGCACATAATCTTTGTGTCAAGGTTTTCGCTCCAGTGTCCCCGAAACCACTTTCGCTTCAGTGTTCCCGCAGCTACGTTCGCGTCAGTGTCTATAACGCCAACTCCAGGTAGTCGGGTTTTTGGCTATAGATCTAGCCTGATTTGATGGCCGAATGAATGCGATAAGCACGAGACTCTTTCGCAGCTAACTTGTGTGGCTCACCTTACCTCCAGGGTTACTGGATCCGACCTTGCACGAATTTTTGATGATGGGTCCGCTGAAATCTAATTTCGGGAAAGTATTGTTGACAAACAATAGGAATACAATATATACAGGTGTATTTCTATTGATGATTCAAATCTGACTACAACAAAGTATAACAGGCAATATCCATATAATACAGTTTGGATGTACTTTCGTAGAGTATTTAAACCGAGAGTTCGTAGGATTTAGCCCTGGTGTATGAAACCAAAACTAATAGCAGCAGCTGGAAAATGCGAAGAAACTTCGGATACTGTAGAACTCAAACGGTCCGGCGCGGAGTGTGAAAGTCTTTCTGTCAGATGCCTATGCCTCCTCATGAAATGAAGAAAACACTCATCCCCAGGAAACCGGTAATGAGCATCAATTACGTGAAAACATTCGAAACAAAAATCTAAGGCATCGATGACTGAAGATGCTGGATACGAACAATTCTCAACAGCTACAAAATACGATGTAATAGTGAGGTTAGATCCGACCAGAATTATGTACGGTTGAACTGCCAATCCTTTTTCGTACATTTCATTCACCTCAGCTGTTTTCAATCTCTTCGCCAGACTTTGCATATAAAAGGAGTCCGTCCCTGCATTCGCTTACGGAAGGTTCCCAGTGTTTCTGTCCCACTCGGGTCCTGCTCCTGGGCGGAATGAGTGAAGACAGCAGATGCAATTCAATTGAGACTTTCAAATCGCTGAGAAATTTTAATGTAAATGTAATTCCAATGTGAATTGGATTATGTGAGGCTGACTACCTGTGGTTACTGTACCATCCAGTAACATAAAAAAGTTTCATCTGATGGTGAGAGATTTTTTCTCGAGAACGTTCTCGAAGAATCTGTCGAACTCGGTGTCCACTTCTTCAACAGTTGAAGTTTTATCTTGGAATGTTTGGACAAAATCATGAGATCTGAAAATGAAACACTGGGTCGAAGAAAATACAGTCCAGCGCTACTTCTATTCATTAGAATTTACTCGAACTTTGAAAAACTATTGGCTGCCACTCTTCATAAGGCGTCTGCATTTGTGTTTCCCGTTCATTTTTTTTGTATTGAATGTTGAATGTCATAGTCAAATTCCTTTAATTTTGGTCTCCATCTTACGAGTCTTGAACTTGGTTGTTCTAGAGACATCAACCATTGCAATGGCTTATGATCGGTAATGATCTTGAATTTACGGCCGATATGGCCGAATTTATTGGCCGAAGAGATATGGTCGGAAGTATTTAGTCGACCATACTATTGCTAGTATTACTTTTTTGATCACACTGTAATTTGACTCGAATTGGTTCAGTGTTTCTGAGCAGTGAGCTCTAGTTACTATTTCTTTTGTAGTCTTGGGAATGGGGAATTTTCGAATTTCTATGATTTTGTCAGGGTTGGCTTTTATCCCTTCCGGAGCTACAATATGTCCTAAATAGGCTGTCTCTTTTTTAGGATTCGCTTTTATCCAACTTTATTTCAAAGTTGCATTGTTTTGGTCTTGAAAATACTTCCTCAGTGTTGATTATATTCCCGTATAATAACGTGGATAAAATAGTTGTCATCTAGACAAACTAAGCAGATATCGTTTCGCAAACCGAGCGAAATATTATCCATTACTCGTTGAAACGTGGCAGGTGCATTTTTTAGACCAAAGGGCATACGCAAATATTCGTAATGCATGCTCTCTACATTGATTGGTCTTTTTTTTTTCATTTCAATTTGATGAAATCCACTTGCCAGGTCCAGTGTAGTGAAATAATTGCATTTGCTAGGTTTGTCAAGGAGGTCGGTAATATTGGGGATAGGGTGTCTGTCGACTATACTAGTAGAGGGAAACGGTCGGTCGCAATCTCGCACAGCGAAGAAAACAGTGGCACTTGATGCCCATGGTAAGGAACGCCCATGAATATTTATTATGTGATTATTATGTAACATAAACCAAGTAGGTATAAAAATGAAGAAACAAACAACTTGAAGAATAAAGCGATAGGAATAATATCAGTTACTTTATCCACTACTGGCTTACTGGCATAACTGATATAATGAGGCGCTTTCAACTGCCACTACCAAGTTCTCAGAGGGGTAGGTCAATTTTGAATGCTCTTCTGACCACACTTCATATGATATGAACAAATCTGTGTGGGGAGCTACACAGCATAGCCTTGCAAACGTCGCAGTCAGTGGCTTTAAACTTTCGACTTGACGCATGTAGTTAGTCGAGAAAGCACTAGAGCACCGCAGAGTTCCAAGGAACCGATACTGATTTCAGGGGTGCGACTTCACATTTTGAACACAATAAATGACAGGACACCTTAACGTCGTCATTATTGGTAAAGCCAACGTATACCCAAGTGCCATGCGCCTTAGTGGAGGCGTTTGAAAATGCGTGAAGCTCGATACTTTTGGGGTTGTCGCAAATAACGTGACGAGGGAAAGTTATATTATTTGACTTTCATTCCTTTTATAAATTCATAGGAAGAGGATTGTCCTAGGAAAGTTTCTCAAGCCATAGAGATTGAAGTAGTATTTTTGCTACTACTATGCAGGGACTGAGAAGGCCAAGTGAGTCGAAAATTTGCGATAAGTCTGAGAACATCTTCCTCTTTGTGACGTTCAGCATGCAAATTTTATGATGATTCTCTATGAATAGGTCCAAGACCGAAGAGAGCTTTCAGGTGGTTATACTGGAGTAATTTTGGATCATTATAGCGGTCTTGCAAGTTTTTCCACTTGCTTGACAAGGAACTCCGAAGATTATGGAACTTCTGAACATCATCTCACTCGCTGTTTTATAGATCAGTCCCACGAATAAATCCCTTGAATTTAGCAAATCCTTGAATGTTCCTTTGAAATGGGGTGAGTTTATTGTGGGGAGTTTTATGAAACTATTTGAGGCTATCAGATTTCGCAAAGTTGGAGCCTCAGGAGGACCTAAGCGAGCTGGGCGAATCCACCGTAGTGTTTCTTTTGGTTTTTGCCTCAGCGCTGGCACCATAATATTTTGTTTCGAAAAGTTCGACACTTCGACACACGATGCGGCCTCGATTCGCAAAGATAACCTGTCGAATATATTTGAAAACGGCTCAAACTCATCAAGTCTCATCAGCTCTGGTTTTTATAGTAAAATAGGATTTCTCCTGATAAATGGAGTGAGCCAGTCCTTGCCTGCCATCAACTTTTTGTCCCAAGATCGGGGATACTTTTTCAAATTTCCGCTAGCCGCTACACAGTGCGCCAGAGAGGAGTTTTCTGGGGCTTCAAACAAGTCGGCATTGAGTATATGTACATTGTCAAACTCTGTTTCTGTCAACAGATGTCAATTTGGAATTCACGAGAGGGCATCTGCGTTCGAATTCATCTTTCCTTTCTTGTAGACCACTTCGTAGTCATACTCTTTCCCCTTCAGTCGCCAACGCACTAGTTTGAAATTGGATTCCTTGAGTGACATCAACCACTGAAGGGGTTTGTGGTCACTGACGACCTTCAATCGACCAAAGAGGTAGTGTCTAAATATTTTGGTTTCATTAACTACAGCCAGTAGTTCCTTTTCTATAGTGGAGTAAATGAATTCGTTTGTCGTTGAGTGTCCTTATACATATGAAATGGGTAGATCTGAACCTATTGGGCCTTGTGACAAAACCGCACCGATTGCGTGGTTACTTGTGTCACAAGTAAATACAAACGGGAGTTCCAAATGTGGATATTGAAGGAGTGGTTCGTTTGTTGAAAGTGTTTTGCACAAGTTGGAACATTTAGAGTAATCTTCGTCTTTGACGTCGATTTCTTCATCTTTCCTCGATCGTGAGGCGAGAGGCCTAGAACTTCGGCGAAGTCTTTCATAAATTTGCGGTAATATCCGACTAACCCTAGAAACCCTTTCAGTTGTTTTTTGGTTGATGAGATCGGAAAATTTTGGATTGCCGAAATTTGGTCTGGATTAGGCTTGATACCTTCTGGGGTGACAATATGTCCTAGGTATTGGACCTCTTTCTTGAGAAACCCTGATTTGTCTAGCTGGATTCTTAAATGGGCTCTCCTGAGTCTCGAAAACTTCACGGAGTCTGACAATATGTTCCTGAAGAGAACTACTGGATAATATTATATCGTCCAGGTAAACAAAGCAGGTTTCGTTTTGGATACCTCTTGAAATGTTGTCCATAGCACGCTGAAAGGTTGAGGGAGCGTTTTTCAAACCGAAGGGCATTCTTTTAAAATGGTAGTGTCCATTGTTCACACTGGAAGCCGTCTTTTCGACGTCGCTTGGCTCTATTTTCAACTGGTGGAAACGGCCAGCCAGATCGATACAAAAGAAATACTGACGCCGGCCCAATTTGTCAAGTATATCGGAAATATTCGGTAAAGGCTACCGGTCGTCTGCAGTATTTTCGTTTAATTTTTTGTGTTCTACTACTAAACACGTTTGCTGCATCCAAGTTTTTGAGGACGACCCAAATTGGACTCTTTTGCTGCGTCTCTGCCCTTTGTGGGTCCTGTCGCAGTTCTTTCTTTTTCCTAGAAATCGTTAGGATTTCCTTGGTTCATTCCTTGTCTTCTAGGATAAAATAATGAACGCAATCCTAAAATTAGACTAAAACATTGATGTTATCCAAGATGTCTTGACCTATAACACGTAAAGTATGCTAATGCGCCTGCTTTCGCCAAGTCAACAGGCTCTAAACCCTGATTCAATCTTCGGCTATCTGGCTATGGGGTCCAGGGGTCATAATAGGGTAAAATGCGACTGATGTGTATGACGTCCTTTAAGGAGTTTGCTCGATCACCTTTTCTGACCCGATAGGTGACGTTACTAATCTTTTCTATGTGGTAAGGGCCGAAGTATCTCAAAAGGATTTTTCGCTTCTGCCAACCTTCCGTATCGGCGTAAACACTTCAACCTTGTCCCCGACGTCAAATTCCGTGTGTCGATGCTTCGAGTCGTGCCTTGTCATACCATTGTCTCTTGATGATGTTCTCAACCGCTAATGCTCGAGTTGTGTTATATGTCAAGTTCAGCATTGGTGGAAAAACATCTCGGTCATCCTGAGTGGTTGAACAGAACATTGAGGTCATACTGGCCAAGGTCTTGTTCTGTTGCTTCAAAGTATCCCAAAATATCTCTTCACCAATCAGCGAGTACACTACTCCAGGTTCATCAAATTGCGGATCACCAATTTTGAGAACGGCTAGGGCTATAGCAGTCAATGTTCCCAGTAGGCATCTGGAACTATTTTGTCACGTAAAATGTTGCACGTAAAAGCATCACTACGTCAAGAAACTTCGCTTTTATGTTTTGGAAAACTAGTTCTTCCGTTGGTCCCCACATCCAGGACCGTAGCAAGTGGTGTAACGGTTGGGTACTGTCGCTGTAGTTCTGCACGAAACGTCGGTGGTAATTGCATAAGCCCAAAAATGCCCGAAGATGTTTTTCAATTTTTCGGCGATGGGAACCGTTGAATGGCCTCCACCTTAGCAGGGTCCTCACGGATGCCTTGGGGCGTCAGGAAGTGTCCCAGAAAAGCCACTTTCTGTCGTACAAATTTAGACTTGTCCAAATTGATGGTCATACTGGCCTGTCGTATTCGAGTCAGGACGGCGGAGAGGTGTTCAAGGTGTTCCTCGAAGGTGAACGAAACAATCAGAAGGTCATCTATGTAATTTGAAGTGAACTCACGCACTGCTGGCCCAAGAACCACATCCATACAACGTGAGAAGCTGGCGATGGCCATTTTGATTTTATGGCAGTCGTTCAATAAATCATCGACGTGAAAATCCTTGAGAATGATTCTCGATAAGCGTGGTTGTGAGGTTTGGCATTCATACTCCAGCTGGTAGAGACAGCGTATGGCCAAAAACTGCGCTGATGCCGTACCGTATGTGAGTTCCGTTGCTAGTTCCGTTGGTTCGATTGTACTCAATTTCTTAGTTGACTTATTCATTTTATGTCTAGATAATATTTTTTTACTGTGTAAAAATTTAAAATATTCAATCTTGAATTGAATCACTTTGTGGTACAAAGCCATGTACTGTAGGTAATAGTCTAATATACAGGGTGTTTCAGGGATGATAGCAAAAAATTCAACTGTGGGTAGATATCGTCAAAATAGAACGAAAACCTATGTACCATTTTGCAAAGTTCGGCCTAATGACGAAGATAGAGCCCTCCAAAGTTCACTTTTATCGGATTTCAAAAATTTGTAACTCAGGAACGTTCCGACAAATTCAGCTTCAATTCTGCAGAAGCTGGTTTGTCGTCATTATCTATCAACCTGCCAAATTTGAAAAGAATCCAACCAGTGGTGTAGGAGTTATGAGGGTCAATAATTTAGAAGCATCCGAAGAAAAGTTGACTCAAAATGACCCCTTATAACTTCTACGCCACTGATTGTATTCTTTCCAAATTTGGCAGGTTGATAGATAATTATGACAAACCAGCTTATGCTGAATTAGAGCTAAATTTGTCGAAACGTTCCTGAGTTACAAATTTTTGAAATCCGAAATAAGTGAACTTTGGAGGTCTGTATTTTCGTCATTAGGCCGAACTTTGCAAAATGGTATATAGGCTTTCGTCATATTTTGACAAGATCTACCCACAGTTAAATTTTTTGCTATCATCCCTGAAGCACCCTGTATAGATTAGGGGTATACTATAGGAAAGTTAGTACAGTTTGCTTGATCTAGCCTTATTTTATAGCATCAGTAAAATGATACCTAGTTCATTGTGAATGCACACATAGAAGTTGCATGATTAGTACATACGTCTTTGTAGATTATCTTCTTCAAAGAGCAATCATAGCTGTAGGATAATCGTAATTTCTTTTGGTAAATTAATCTTTTTCGGCTCTGGGCAACCACGGATGTTCTGGAACTCGAGTGTTGTTACTTTGTCACGGTCGCCATGTATTGTTCCCTTCTGGGAACGTCGGGAATCGAAGATCGGCAGTTGTATTTACTTTGGTTTATTCAATCGGAGTCTCTGATTACCATCGCACTACTTTCAGCTAGCCTTGACTTAGCCTAATCGTATCAGCAAAATGATGTCATGACCTAGTTCATTGTAAATGCACTCTATAGAAGTTGCTTGACTAGTACTTGAGCTACTCCGTGATGAAGTGGCAAGTGATGCAGAAAAAATTCTTCGTATTCAATGTATGTATTGTATCGAGCAGAGTGACGTTGAACTCATTTTTGAAAATGATATAATTTTTGTCAGGCTGCTTGTAACGCTACTACTTCGAAACTTGTACGGGCACTTTACTTCAAGAGGCTTCTAGAAACCCGCGTGGTGGAGACAGCCCAATCGGTTCGAACTTTCAGAAACGCGTCCTTCATTCAAACACGTGAAACATTGTACACAGGTGGTACAGTTCTCCCTAATACTGCAATAGAATGGAATATAATAGAATATTTAAAGTGCCACTGAGACCTTACACTGGTATTTTACATCTAGACACTGACAGATCTAATTCAGTAAAATCAATTACCCAATACAACAGATAATGACAAGGATAATGACATGAAAACAATCACAATCAAATAATTCCACAGGTCACCAGCTCTCCTTTTTTTTCAGAGACGCGTTGCCAAACTTGTTTCTTTCCTGCTGTGGCTGCAACTCTGGGAGCTTGCAGCACGGTTGTTACTTCCGTTTTGTCCATGTTTATGATCCTTTCTGATGATGAAATATTCAATGTCGGTGAGGTTGGAAAGCAGTCGGTTCATCAAACTTCGCCACGTGGCTGGTGAGTTTTTAACCCCATGCTCATGCGATTCAACTTATAATGTTCATCTGGTGTGCTAGAAGCTTTCTTTCTCCTGGAATCCATATCTGCTTGAAAATACCCACTGGCCAAGTCCAGCGTTGTGAACAATTGCGATCGACTTAGTTGTTAGTGGATGGAGTTTTGGCACCACAGTTTAACAATTTTCATAAAATTGTGTCAAAACGTTTGTCAATTAAATGGAACCGGCCCATGTCAAAGGTTACGTCATGGCTAAAAGCAAAAATAACGATAGCGACCCTGCGAGCAAACAGTATGTGTATAAGGGGGACAAGTGGAAAATGGCGAACCGGTGAAGAATTTGTATGCGGAGATGGAGCAGCGTTCACATTTTGAAACTTTATATTGTGATTAATTTATTCTTGATTTTTACAACGGTTTTACATCCAATATGTAATTATTTATTCATTTTTTTTTGCAAATCTGAGATGTGTATTGTGTAACAGAAAATTCTGAAGAATAATCCCCAAGTTCTAATTTTCTCCTGGATGTCATCTCGTTCCAACTAACACCACTGGTTGTGGAAAGCGTTTTTCTTTTCCAAGAAATGTACCTGGACTCCAATTATTGCTGCAGTTGCGCCGATTTGAGTATCTCCAAATGTCGAATGTGATCCAGCATAGTTCCGCGTGTTTCAGACTCGATTCAATTGATCAGTTTTGAATGCACAAACAAACAAAAAATTGCAATGGTATATTTTGTGCATCACGGCCTGCAAAAATGCGTGTTATGCGGTTTGAGATTATTCCTGAATTGTTGTTGCAAAGCATTGCTCCCTGTTCAGGGAAGGGAGTATTACGATAGCTCTTGGAGGATACGCTCGAAGATTTTTGGTACTTTGTAATCATGTGGGCCAGTCACCCAAGTTACATACATATTGTTTGATACACTATACAGACATTTTTTTGATCAAATCTTCAAATCGTGATGTATTACTTCTAGGATAGGATCATCCTTTGTTCTATTAGTTTTGATAGGCCTAATCGAGGGCCTTATTGTCTCCTCTCGCTCAATTTAAGTCTTATCATCTGGAATTTTGAAAATTATAATGAAACACTCACTGGCAGTTGATTGAAGATTGAAGAAAATGTACAAAAATCTAGAATACAGCTGAATGCTACTGCGTAATGTAGATCAAACTCAGAAGAATGGATTGGAGTACTTCAGTTTGTTAATAAAACTAGATTTTTCCAATAAATTTGGAAGAAATTCAGAAGCTTCAATGCTCATTGGTGAATTCTCAATTTGTAGGACCCTCACAAAGAAATCAATAAGACCACGCTATATGGTCAACATTCGGCTTCCTTCCGCTGCTATGACTTCGACTATTTTTTTTCTGGTTTAGCTTGAAGTGGGATAGTTCGCCAATGAAGACGTATTTCATCTGTGTGCCAGGTGGAAATGTCACTGAGATTCTTGTACCTCACCGACATCAAGCCGCAGGCTCTCTGAGGCAGATGGCTACACACTCGTGACTGTTCACCATTTTCCTTCCACCTTTCTGTCAATCATTCATGACAAATCGTTTTTGCTCAGAATTTGCTGATACCCTATTATAAGAATAACACAAATATGTAGGTACACAAACAACTGATTTTTATTTGTGGCTGTATGGTTGCATGATACGCGTGTAGTAAGGGGTAAAAGTTGAATTATCTTCGAGATTGCAAAGCCAAGTTTTCGAGGCTCCGGGAGCATCGCCGGAAGCAGCAGAAAGAACAGGGAGGTCAGCAGAGAGGCACTGGTGGTGTGTCAGTACTTGTTGTCAGGTTCTATCACTTTGAACTTAGCTGGGACTTTCTTGCTTGGTCCAAGGAAAGACGTCCAAAAGGCAAGTCAAAATTTTAAAACGTTTCCCAATTTGCCCTCTTTTTTTTGGCTAGATGAAAAATCAACCTAGCTATCCGTGATTTGACTAAAAGGGTTGTATTCGATTTTCGTGTACGTTAGGTTTTGAAGCATGTCTAGGATTAGCTGAAGCTTTTTTTCACTAAGATTTTTCCGTCACGCGCGAATAGGATGAATTCTATGATTGTTAGTGCTAAAAATTGTGACATTACGCGCGGGTTTCATGACATGTGGGCCCTTTCGATTTTTCCGCTTCCGAACGGGGTGGGCGGGAAGGTATACTGGCATAGCCTTCCAAAAATAGACCTCTTTTTGGAAATTACTGGCAATTTGTGTCTATCATCAAGCTAATACTCTAGTCGGAGATTTCTTCCGTCGCATATACTGGCGATCCCACGGCAGACTCATGAAGATTTTATTGGTGTCAGCCAGTTTTGAGAAGCTGGCTCCGACTATGAACTGAATCTTGTGGGCGACTCCTTATCCAGTCTTGTTCCGCTTGCTCATTCCAATTTTGGCCGGATCAAAGTCTATTTCTATCGCTGAAGTAAAACAAAACCGGAAATGTATAAAACAAAAGCCAAGCACAACAATGTTAGTTGAGACAAGTCATCGCCAATAAGAATCGAAGAATATTCAACACAGTTTCTTATGGCCGTAAGGGTAAGAGTTTTGATCTGAAAATTTTCTTTTCTTTGATGTCAACATATGAACTTGAACTTCAGATGTGGTGACAACCTGATGCTCGGCTGTTCTTCTAATGTGTTGGTCGTGAAGCAGAATGTAGGAATCATCGCCATGATTGCACAGAAATGACTCTTTAATAGAACTCTTCAATAGAGTCAAAATTGAGTAGCTTGGAATTCTTATAACTCAGTTTGATTCCTTTCACTTTGCAAACGACATCACTTCAATTCTTGGGTGTTGGGGATACCTTGAAAAGGTAGCTTTTCGGACCTCCACATATGAACTCGCTAATAGTTATTGGCATCAGGGCCGAACTCCTCTCGCTCATTGCTCATATCGACGATGAATTCGTCCGTTGTTGGCTCCCATTTATCAGCACGGGACACAAAGATGGCAGAATCTGTGTGGTAATACAAGACGCGTTCATTCAATTGTTCCATATAAGAATATAGCTTGAGCCTAGTCTGGGTCGTGGTGTAGGCAACAATTCCAACATTCACGGTAGGTAGTGTTTCGGAGGCTTCCTCTTTGTATTGCCAAATAATCACGTCTGTATGATTTTTTTTCAGCAATCAATTTAATAACTTGTCGCCGATGTTTGATAATGCTCATCCTTGTATCCTTCAAAGAGACTCCCACATTTCTTATTTTCTCATCATATTTCAATTTCATCTCATTAAGAGTGTCTAATTGTTTGGAGTACTCTCGGTGTTTATTCCGATACTGTGCAATTGAACGTTCTTCTAGTTCAATCGCAGCGTCACAAATTTCTAATTGTCTTCTTGACGTTTCAACAATTTCCAAGTTTTCAACAGCAAATAGATCATCTAAGTCATCGAGTTCAGTACCTTGATCTGATCCTGGCAGCACGGAGTCTAGAAGGTTGTTCAAATCATTGAGGTCTTGGAAATTCAAACATTCTTTCAACTCCCCTTGAATCGTGTGGAAATCTTTCAGGGCACTTTCACTGAACCGTTCGGCTCCCACCAGAAGCTTATTTTCTAGTATAACTATTTTCGGTGCACATTCACTGCTGCCACCACAATTGTTTTCAGATGGCATGTTGATCGTTGGAACTATTTAGATTCTGTTTGCATCATATGGGTTTATATAGGCTTTTAAATAACCCCTCTTCCTCCAAAAAGAGATTGCATGTACTTCATATGAGTACGTATGAATTTTGGGTGTGTATGTCAATGTATACAATGTATGTTAGCACGTCTCGTGCTCTGAATGCATACAACACTATGTCGAATTATTCTCCCAATATTCCATTTTCAAAATATAAAAGATCGAAGAAATCCTCTGGTTGGTATAGTACACTTAAGTATCACATTATGTCGACTTCGAGTGATTTCTGCAATCTTTGGCGTGAAAATGGTGAGATTCTTCATATATTCATCTAATAATCCACTTAATTGCACCATACCAAATGCATATGCTTATTTTTATTATCATCACCCATTATCTATTTGTTAATGTCAGGCTACAATGTTATTATTTCTAGTTGATTCCACGCTGTACGGTCAACACTCGGCTTCCTTTAACTGCTATGACCTCGGCAATTTGTTTTCTGGTTTAGCTTGAAGTGGGATAGTTCGCCAATGAAGACGTGTCTCATCAGTGTGTCAGGTGGAAATGTCACTGAGATTCTTGTACCTCACCGACATCAAGCCGCAGGCTCTCTGAGGCAGATGGCTACACACTCGTAACTGTTCACCATTTTCCTTCCACCTTTCTGTCAATCATTCATGACAAATCGTTTTCGCTCTGAATTTGCTGATACCTTATTATAAGAATAACACAAATACCTATGTAGGTACACAAACAAAAAAAATTTATTTGTGGCTATATGGTTGCATGATACGCGTGCAGTAAGGGGTAAGAGTTGAACTATCTTCGAGATTGGAAAGCCGAGTTTGCGAGGCTCCGGGAGCATCGCTGGAAGCAGCAGAAAGAACAGGTAGGTCAGCAGAGTGGCACTGGTGGTGTGTCAGTACTGGTTGTCGGGTTCTATCACTTTGAACTTAGCTGGGACTCCCTTGTGTGGTCCAGGGAAAGACGTCAAAATTGTAAAACCGCGTCCGTTCCATACTTGAAACTGTATACCAGGTACGTGACTTCTTCGTGATTTTATTAGTTCGTGTCATGACCTTTATTGACACGGCAGGCAGCGGAAATTGAATTTTTGCAAGGTACTGCCGTGATTCAGTATATTTCCTATTCCATTTTAATATTGAAACTTTACTCGCGTTTCCCAATTTGCGTTTTTTTTTGGCTAGATAAAAAATTAACTTCGCGAACCGTGATTTGACCACCAGGTCGTATTCGATTTTCTTGTACGTTAGGTATTCAAGCATGTCTTGGATTAGCTGGAGATTTTTTTCACCAAATTTTTTGCCGTCATGCGCTAATAGGATGAATTATATGATTATTAGTACTCAAAATTGTGACATTACGCTCGGGTTTCATGACACATGGACCCTTTTGCTTTATCAGCTTCCAAATGAGGTGGGCGGTACGGGATACTCTGGAATAGCCTTCCAAGAATAAACTGTTTTTTTGGAAATTATTGACAATTTGTGTCATTATCAGGCTAGTACCCAGGTCGGAAATTTCTTCCGTCGCATATTCTGGCCGGCCCCACGGCAGACTCATGATGATTTCATTGGTTCCAGCCAGTTTTAAGAAGCTGGTTCCGACTATAAACTGGATCTTGTGGGCGACTCCGTAGCCAGCCTTGTTCCGCTTGGTTATTGCAATTTTGGCCGGATCCAAGTCTATTTCTATCGCTGAAGTAAAACAAAACCAGAAAGGTTTAACAAAAGCCAAGCACAAGGTTATTGAGACAATTCATCGCCAATAAGAATCGAAGAATATTCAACACAGCTTCTTATGGCCGTAGGGTAAGAGTTTTGATCTGAAAATTTTCTCTTGTTTGATGTCGGCATATGAACTTGAGCTTCAGATGTGGTGACAACCTGATGCTCGGCTGTTCTTCTGATGTGTTGGTCGCAAAGCAGAATGTAGGAATCATCGTCATTATCGCACAGAATTGACTCTTTAATAGAGTCAAAATTGAGTAGCTTGGAATTCTTATAGCTGTAGCTTGGAATTCTTATAGCTCAGTTTGATTCCTTTCACTTTGCAAACGACATCACTTTTTTCCCGGGTGTTGGGGATACCTTGAAGAGGTGACTTTTCGGACCACCACAGATGAACTCGCTGATAGTTATTGGCATCAGAGCCGAACTTCTCTAGCTCATCGGTCATATCGCCAATGAATTCGCACGTTGGTGGCTACTATTGTTCAGCACGGGACAGAAACATGACAGAATCTGTGTAGTTATACAAGACGCGCTCATTTAATTGTTCCAGATGAGAATATAGCCTGAACCTAGTCTGGGTCGTGGTGTAGGCAACAATTCCAACACTCACCGTAGGTAGTGTTTCGGAAGCTTCTTCTTTGTATTGCCAAATAATTACCAGCATATATTCATCAACTATTAGAACACCTATTAAGATTATTCCTGAATTGTTGTTGTGAAGCGTCACATCATCTTTTCTAACGTTCCGTCCATTTCCGTTGGATATTTTTTGAGTGCTCAGAATTCAGAAGCAGAATCTTGCGTATCTCTGCTCCCTGTTCAGGGAAGGGAGTATTACGATAGCTCTTGGAGGTTACGCTCAAAGATCTCTGGTATTTTGAAATAATGTGGGCCAATCACCCAAGTAACAAACTGAACCGTGTATCAAAGTTGTTTGACACACAATACATACATTTTTTTGATCAAATCTTCAAAGCGTGATGTGTGTCTGGGAGCATCGCTGTAAGCAGCCGAAAGAACGGGAAGGTCAGCAGAGTGGCACTGGTGGTGTGTCCAGTACTTGTTATCAGGTTCGATCACTTTGAACTTAGCTGGGATTTCCTTGCTTGGTCCAAGCAACTTGGCGTGGTACGACCGTATATCGGAATATTCCCTGTTCCATTCAAGGATCAGGACTTTACACGCGTTTCCTACTCTGCCGTCTTTTTTGGCTAGATAAAAAATTAACCTCGCGAACCGAGAGTTTATTAAAAGACTGTAATCGATTTCCGTATAAGTGAAGTACTCGAGCGTGTCCAGGACTAGCTGGAGGTTTTTTCGTTCCTGTTTTTCTCTTCATGTGCTAACAGGATAAATTCTATGGTGGTCAGCACCTCGAAATCCGACATTACGCGCGGTTCTCACAAGCATGTTGATATGGTCCTCACTAAGGGTGGGCGGGCGGTTAGGCGCCTCCACCATATGTCGGGAAGGGTTTGGGTTGACCCTTCATGACTTTTTAAAGGGGGTTTACTTTTATATGCAAGCAAGATGGAGGTATGGGGGAGCGAACACAGTGATGGTTCATTCGTTTTATTAAGCACACATTTTAATTACACACCGACACCCGAGACGACATGAAGATGACCAGGCTTACATAGTTGGTTTTCGCATTTGTAATTTGATGATGAATAACAATGAACAATAATCAGTCATTGAGATACCGACCTGCATATCCGTCCGCCGCAACAACAAAAAATTGATTCGATCATGAACCATGGATTAATCTAGATTTATAGTATATGGGGGATTTCGTAGGCCAGTCGGATTGGCCGACGTCTTGGTTGTTGAACTCACGAGCCACCGGTTGTAGGAACTGCATTATTGCAAGCTTATGCTTCCCTTGCATTTCCTGTCGCATCAGGTTAGCTCCTATATTCCCGACGATTAACAAAATAATATAATTTATACCTAATAAAATAATTCGTACTCAAGGGATGAGCCATACAGCCACGCTGTATGGTCAACATTCGGCTTCCTTCCGCTGCTATGACTTCGACTTCTTTTTTTTTCTGGTATGAAGTGGGATAGTTCGCCAATGAAGACGTATTTCATCTGTGTGCCAGGTGGAAATGTCACTGAGATTCCTATACCTTACCGACATCAAGACGCAGGCTCTCTCGAGGCAGATGGCTATACACTCGTGACTGTTCAATATTTTCCTTCCACCTTTCTGTCAATCATTCATGACAAATCGTTTTCGCTCAGAATTTGCTGATACTTTATTACCAGAAAGACACAAATGTGTAGGTACACAAACAACCAATTTTTATTTGTGGCTGTATGGTTGCATGATACGCGTGCAGTAAGGGATAAAAGTTGAATAATCTTCGAGATTGCAAAGGCGAGTTTGCGAGCCTCCGGGAACATCGCCGGAAGCAGCAGAAAGAACAGAAAGGTCACCAGAGTGGCACTGGTGGTGTGTCCAGTACTTGTTGTCAGGTTCTATCACTTTGAACTTAGCTGGGATTTCCTTGCTTGGTCCAAGGAAAGACGCCCAAAAGGAAAGTCAAAATTGTAAAACCGCGTCCGTTCCATATTTGAAATGTTCCCATGTTTATCATCCTTGCAGATGTGCATCAATGGGGAGTACTATATGCAAGGATGTCGTCTAGCTGGTGCTAGGACAATTCGTCCCGCGGACAATTCGTAGCGGACAATTCGTCGCGGACAATTCGTCCCGCGGACAGTTCGTCCCGCGGACAATTCGTCCCGCGGACAATTCGTCTCACGGACAATTCGTCCCGCGGACAATTCGTCGCAAGTGATGGCTTCGGAAGGTAAGGGGGTTATATTACACATGAAGACACAAGGGGGTTCAATAAAAGGATCTGAAAATCATAAGCAAATGCAAGGGGTTCCGACAGAGATCTGAACGCCACGAAAAAATGCAACGGGGCTCAGCAAGGCTTCAAACGATATTGAAAACACAAGGGGGCCTTATGGAGCTTCGAGAGGACTCCGAATATCACATAGAGGCATAAGGTGCTTACTACTGCTTCGAAAGCCACGGAAAGATGTAAAGGGGCTCAACATGCAGGGCTTCAAAAGACGTTGAAGAAACAAGGGGGCTCACGGCAGCTACAGATGACACAAGAAGGCAACAGGAGGCTCACTGGAATTCTGATAGTCGCATTGAAGAACATGAGGGGGCTCACTGGGGCTCCAAGCTACACTCATGGAAACGAGGGGGCTCACTAGGGTTCCAAGCTACACGTATGGACACAAGGGGGCTCTCTAGGGCTCCAAACTACTCTTGCGGGCACAAGGGGGCCCGATAGCGCTCCGTATATCACATGAAGGCACAAGGGACTTACACTAGGGCTTCCAGCAATGTAAAAGCGCACAAGATGGCTTACTGGAATTCTGAAAGTCACGAAAACACATAATGGGGCTCATTAGGGCTCTTAACGACACATAGGGCACAAGGGGCCTAACAAAAATCCGGAAATCACGGGAAAATGCAAGGAGGCTCCGTAGATATTCATATAATATTGGTTACACAAGGGGGCCCAGGGGGCTCTTCACAACAAGAAAAGGCAAAAGGGGGCTTACTGTATGATACTCTGAAAGCCAACACAAGTGGACTGGTTGGGGCTCCAAACTATACATAAGGGTACAAAGGGGACCCGATAGAGCTCCAAAAGCCATGAGAATACAACAAGGGGGCCCAATGGAGCTCTGTATAATCAAAAAAGGCAAAAGGGGGGTGACTGGGTTTCTGGAAGCCATAAAAAGCAAAAGAGGCACACTAGGACTCTAAACTACACTAACCGGCACAAGGGGGTCCGATAGGGCTCCGCATATCACAGAAAAGCACAAGGGAGCCCAAGGAGCTTTATATAACAACAGAAGGCAAAAGGGGCTCACTGGAATTCCGGAAGCTACGAAAAAACACAATGCGGCTCATCAGGGCTCCATACTACACTTAAAGACACAAGGGGGCTCGATAGGGCTCTGAATATCACATGAAGACACAAGGTGCTTACTGCTGCTCCGGAAGCCACGGAAAGATGTAAGGGGGCTCAGCACGGCTTCAAAAGACGTATTGAAGAAACAAGGGGGCCCACTGACGCTCTGGATGACATAAGACAGCAACAAGGGGCTCACTGGACTTCTGATAGTCATGGAAAAACACAAGGGGGCTCACTAGGGCTCCAAGCTATACTCATGGACACAAGGGGGCTCACTAGGGCTCCAAACTACACTTGCGGACACAAGAGGGTCCGATAGGGCTCCGTATATTACATGGAGGCACAAGGGACTTACACTAGGGTTTCCAGAAATGCAAAAGCGCACAAGATGGCTTACTGGAATTCTGAAAGCCACGAAAACACATGAGGGGGCTCGTTAGGGCTCCAGTGGACACATAGGGCAGAAGGGGCCTATGAAAAATCCAGAAATCACGGGAAAGTGCAAGGAAGCTCCGTAGAACTTCATCTGATATTGGTGACACAAAGGGCTCTTCATAACGAGAAAAGGCAAAAGGGGATCGACTCACTGCATAGTACTGAAATCCAATAAAAACAAAAATGGACTGATTAGGGCTCCAAACTACACAAACTACACAAGGGGACTCGATAGAGCTCCGAAAGTCACGAAAATACGACAAGGGGGCCCAATGAAGCTCTTTATAATCAAGCTTACCTGCTTGCACAATGGGGCCCGATAGGGCTCCGAATATTTCCTGAAGGCAGAAGGTGCTTGCTACTGCTCCGAAAGTCGCGGAAAGATGTAAGGAGGCTCAGCAGGGCTTCAAAAGACGTTGAGGAAACAAGGGGGCCCAATGGGGCTTCGAATAACACAAGAAGGCAACAAGGGGCTTACTGGAATTCTGATAGCCAGACAAAAAACAAAAGGGCTCACTAGGCGCCAAACTATACACTTGCGGACACAAGGGGGTCCGATAGGGCTCCGTATATCACATGAAGGCACAAGGGACTTACACTAGGGCTTCCAGCAATGCAAGAACGCACAAGCCACAAAAACACAAGGGAGCTCTTTAGGGCTCCAAATGACGCAGGGCTCAATAAAAATCAGAAAGTCACGGAAAAATGCAAGGGGGCTTAGTAGGGCTTCAAATGATATTGATGACACAAGGGGGCTCAAGGGGCTCTAAGGGGGTTCATTAGGGCTCCAAATTATATTTGAAGAAACAAGGGATTAGGGGTCGAATATAACATAAAGGCACAAGGGACTTACTACTGCTCCAAAAGCCTATAGGAAAAATGCAAGGGGGCCCAACAGAACTTCAAACGGTATTGAAGAGACAAGGGGGCCCCATGGAGCTCTGTATAACAAAATAACGCGAAATGGGGCTTACTGGTACCTACTCCGAAAGTCATGAAAAAACATAAGGAGGCTCAACGGGCCTCCAACTACACCTGAAGGGGCCCGATAGGGCTTCAACATGCCATGACGGCATAACGCTGCTTGCTGCTCCGGAATTCATGGAAAATTCAAGGGGGCTCAGCAGGGCTTCAAGTTACGTTGAATATAAAATAAGGGGGCCCAGTGAAGTTCTTGATAACACAAGACTGCAAAAAAGTGCCTTATGGAAATCTGAAAGCAATGAAAAACATAAGAGGACTCATTAGAGCTCAAAAATTACACTAGAGAAGATGAGGGGCTCGATAGGGGCCAAATATCTCATGAAAGTATAAGGGGGCTTACTGGTGCTCCCAAAGCTTGGTGTACTAGCAAAAATTCTCGGAATGATGCAAGGGGACTAAGCAGAGCTCCAAAGACATGAAGAAACCAGGTTGCGCAGTAGGGCTCCAAATACTACAAAAAGGAATAAGGGGGCTTACTAAAGTTCGAAAAGCAACAAGGAAAGACAAAGGGACTTGTTAAAGTTAAGACAAAGGGCAAAACATTATTTTGCGACGAATTGTCCGTGAGACGAATTGTCCGCGGGACGAATTGTCCGCGGGACGAATTGTCCGCGGGACGAATTGTCCGCGACGAATTGTCCGCTACGAATTGTCCGCGGGACGAGTTGTCCGGTCACGGTCTAGCTATACAGGGTGTTTCATGACTTATACGACATAGCTTTAGGATAGATCCAGTTTTTCGAGGCAGATCCGGATCTGGCTTCGAAATTTTTCTAAGATCCTGCGTTTCAAAGTTACAGGGTGATTTATGTATTTTGGTCAAAACTTTGATAGGTCATAACTTTGGAACAAATGAATGGAATCGAATGAAATTTGACAGAGAAAGTCTCTTACCAAGAACAATTACAATGACCAACAAGGCATAGAAAAATCCAGGGCCGGACTAAAAAAAAATGGCCCCCATTAATTATTGGGCAAAAAAGCTATTTTCGCATCGGATTCCTAAAAAAATGCCATTGTATTTGAAAAGTTGAGAAAAAATGCTACAGAATCAGCTATCCAATGCGAACGGCACACCTCAATAGGTTCAGTAAAAAAAATAAATAAAAAAAATAGAAAATTTCATTAGCGATATTTCCTGTATGATTTGAGATAATTCATCGCAATTACTACTTTTCAAACAGGAAACAAGCAACATTTGAAAAAAAAATCAAAACTCCTAACAATAGGTGATAAATACATTACATGTTATTTACAAATGGTTTTCAAAATGCCCTCCCCCAACTTCGACGCATTTTCTACATCTCGTCACTAAAAGTCCAGTGGCTTTTCGAATGGATGCTCTATTGTTCCGCGTTTCATTAGCAACTGCAATGATCTTTTCTCTGCAATCATTCCTGGTGTTCATTTCCGTCTTGTAGACCTCTAGATCTTCCATGTGGCCCCATACATAGTAATCTAGGACTGTGAGATCAGGAGATCTGGGAGGCCAGGAATGAGGACCCCCGCGACCAATCCAGCGATAGGGGTATTCTGCAATCCAAGTATTCTCTGCCGTTTATTGAAAAATTAGACGGTGCCCAAATTGCATTCTGATGTAGAATTGTTTTTCTTGCTAATCATAAATCTCCATAATTATGTGCCTGTTGTTCTGAGGCCTGTTCAAATTGCTATATTTTGGGAAGTAGAGCAGCTGCAGACACCGGCACCTCTCTAATTGAAGCTTAGATTTAGGGCTTTTTTTCACAAAAAAAAGAATTGTATTGGCTGAACGGTTTCTGAGAAAATCACGCCGAGATGTCTTAGCTGGGATACACTGTCTTGTGTAGTGAAGTAAAAAATGAAAAAGGACCTGCCTTGTGACATCCGGCGCCGTGAGATAGAGAGAGCGCTCTCTTTGCATGGTCCGCTGATGTCCAGCGCGTCACGGTAGGGTAGGTTGTGAGTTGAAAAATGGAGGGATACACAATAACAATAATGAGAAGTCCGAAATCGCCCTCGCACAACGCGGGTGGCGAAACGGAACCGAGGAGAAACGAAAAAAATTAAGAAAACCTTCAAAACTGGAACTGAAAAATTCCCACTTATGGGCACACGAAAACCTTCATGCCACGGTACAGAAGAACTCTCAGCGGAGGTTTTCACTGAATTTGTGGTGCGGAGTGGTTGATGACATTTTAACTGGGCTACATTTCTTTGAGGAACGGCTGACGGGGAAAGGCTATCTAAACTTCCTCCAAAATGTTTTGCCTATTTTCAACAAAATGGGGCATCGCCTCGTTTTTCATTAAACGTCAGAAGCTTGAACGCAGAATACCCCCGCTGGATTGGTCGCGGGGGTCCTCATTCCTGGCCTCCCAGATCTCCCGATCTCACAGTCCTAGATTACTATGTATGGGGCCACATGAAAGATATGATTTCCAAGACAGAAGTGAACACCAGGGAGGATTTGAGAGAAAGGATCATCATTACAGCTGCTGAAGAAATGCGGAACAATAGGCTAATCATTCGAAAAGTCACTAGACATTTATTGACGAGATGTAGAAAATGCGTCGAAGTTGGGGGAGGGCATTTTGAAAACCATTTGTAAATAACATGTAATGTATTTATCACCTATTGTTAGGAGTTTTGATTTTTTTTCCAAATGTTGCTCGTTTCCTGTTTGAAAAGTAGTAATTGCGATGAATTATCTCAAATCATACAGGAAATATCGCTAACGAAATTTTCTATTTTTTTTATTTTATTTTTTTACTAAACTTACTGAGGTGTGCCGTTCGTATTGGATAGCTGATTCTGTAGCATTTTTTCTCAACTTTCCAAATACAATGGGATTTTTTTAGGAATCCGATGCGAAAATGGCTTTTTTGTCCAAGAATTAATGGGGGCCATTTTTTTTTAGTCCGGCCCTGGATTTTTCCATGCCTTGTTGGTCATTGTAATTGTTCTTGGTAAGAGACTTTTCCTGTCAAATTTCATTCGACTCCATTCATTTGTTCCAAAGTTATGACCAATCAAAGTTTCGACCAAAATACATAAATCACCCTGTAACTTTGAAACGCAGGTTCTTAGAAAAATTTCGAAGCCAGATCCGGATCCGCCTCAAAAAACTGGATCTATCCTTAAGCTATGTCGTATAAGTCATGAAACACCCTGTATTAAACGTTCGAAGCCTGTGAGATCATAAAACACTCCGGTTATCAACCTTCACCACGTAGGGCTGGTGAGTTTTTGAATCCCATGCTCGTGCTGTTGAACTCGTATTGTTGTGGTGTGCTAGAAGCTTATTTCTTTTGGAATCCATATCCACTTGCAAATACCCACTGGCCAAGTCCAGCGTTGTAAACAGTTGCGATCCACTTGGTCGTTCCCCGAGACTCGGCAGTGGAGAGGAACCTCTCTCCATGATTCAATTCAGACCTTTGTTGTCGGTGCAAACTCCAAGTTAAAGTTTTTCCCTTGGATGTCGTTCCTTTTCAACTAGCCCTACAGGTTGTGGAAAGCCGACAAGAAATGTACCTGGACTCCGATTATTTTTGCGCCGATCCGATCCAGCATAGTTTCGCATGTTTCAGACTCGATTCAATTGATCACTTTTGAATGCACAAACAAACAAAAAATTGCAATGGTATATTTTGTGCATCACGGCCTGCAAAAATGCGTGTTATGCGGTTTGAGATTACTCCTGAATTGTTGTTGCAAAGCGCCACATCATCTTTTCTAATGATCCGTCCATTCCCGTTGGATATTTTTTGAGTGCTTAGAATTCAAAAGCAGAATCTTGCGTACCTCTGCTCCCTGTTCAGGGAAGGGAGTATTACGATAGCTCTTGGAGGATACGCTCAATGATCTCTGGTATTTTGAAATAATGTGGGCCAGTCACCCAAGTTACATACATATTGTTTGATACACTATACTGACTTTTTTTTATCAAATCTTCAAATCGTGATGTGTTACTTCTAGGATAGGATCATCCTTTGTTTTATTAGTTTTGATAGGCCTAATCGAGGGCCTTATTGTCTCCTCTCGCTCAATTCCAGTCTCATTATCTGGAATTTCAAAAATAATAATGAAACACTCACTGGCAGTTAATTGAAGATTGGAGAAAATGTATGGATGGATGGAATGAATGGATTGAGTACTTCAGTTTGTTGATAAAACTAGATTATTTTTTTTTAATTAGGAAGAAATTCAGAAGCTCCAATGCTCATTGGTGAATATCTCAATTTGTAGGACCCCCACAAAAAAATCAATAAGTTCACGCTGTAAGGTCAACACTCGGCTTCCTTTCACTGCTATGAATTCGACAATTCATCGGTGTGTCAGTCAGGTGGAAATGTCACTGAGATTCTTGTACCTCACCGACATCAAGCCGCAGGCTCTATGAGGCAGATGGCTACATACTCGTGACTGTTCACCATTTTCCTTCCACCTTTCTGTCAATCATTCATGACAAATCGTTTTTGCTCAGAATTTGCTGATACCCTTATTATAAGAATAACACAAATACCTATGTAGGTACACAAACAACAAATTAATTGTGGCTATATGGTTGCATGATACGCGTGCAGTAAATTTGAACTATCTTCGAGATTGCAAAGCCGAGTTTGCGAGGCTCCGGGAGCATCGCTGGAAGCAGTAGAAAGAACAGGGAGGTCAGCAGAGTGGCACTGGCGGTGTGTCCAGTACTTGTTGTAAGGTTCGATCACTTTGAACTTAGCTGGAACTTCCTTGTGTGGTCCAGGTAAAGACGTCCAAAAGGCAAGTCCAAATTGTAAAACCGCGTCCGTTCCATACTTGAAACTGTATACCAGGTACGTGACTTCTTCGTGATTTTATTAGTGCGTGTCGTGACCTTTATTGACTCGGCGGCAGCGAAAATTGAATTTTTGCAAGGTAGGGGAAGGTAGCCTATGATGGCATACTTAATTTTGACCTTCTGTTACCACTTAATTTGTAACTTGGAAAAAAATTGTACAGGTGCTTTTAACGGACGATTACATATATTAGTGAATCATAAAATTCCTCATACCATATACTTTTTGCAAAAAAAAAAATTAAGAAAAAAAAACAGTATGCCATCATAGGCACTACTCGCCCTATGATGGCACACTATAAATTATCAAATGAATTTGAGATGTATAATTTTTTTTTAATCAATGCTAGTGGGTTATTAGGCATTAACAGGAGTTATTATATTTAGTTGAATAATAGGTAACAATAGGTGCCTACCTAGAAAGAATAATACACAGGGTATATAAACCGTGACCATATCTTTTAATAATGAAACAAAAAATAAATTCTCAAAGAAAAATAATATTGATGGAACATAAAATAAAATAAATTCTAAAAAAAACACAAAAATTATGGAACATAAAATTAAAAAAATCTCAAAAAAAAACATAAATAATCAAAATTTAAAGAAAAATAAATTAGTAGCAAAGTTCGCACACGAAACTTTTCTTTTTTTGATCGACACCTGCACATTCGCAGTGGCACCAAGAATGACACTTCTGGCAAGAAATCCATTGTTCTTTTGATTTGGACAATGAAAACAATTCATTACAGTATAAGCAAGCAGCGTCTTCGTCATCAGCCTCGAACGGTTCTTCATCGTTACTGCTTTCGTTCTCTTCTTCAATCAGAATCTTTTTCTTTGCTTTTCTTGGCAATTTCTCCCGTTCCTTCCTCGCCTTTTCTTCCACTTCTCTTTTCAGTTCTTCGATGTCCGGGGTCGAGTTTAGATGTCCTTTTTTGCTTGGCTTTCTTGTCCTTCTCTTCGAAGTTCCATCAGGTACAGCTTGCGGCAAAGGGTACAATTCTTCGAAACTAAACTTGCGTTTCTCAGTCAAAGGGAGGGTTTCTGCCGCCGTTTTCGCTTCCGCACACCTCGATGTTGTAGGTTCCGTTTCGTGCTGTTCTACCGGTTCATCTCGTTCTTCAGCTTCGTGCAATCCTTCTGGTTCGCGCAGTTCGATACCACCTTCTCTTTGTTGTGGTTGTTCTTCACTAGCATGGTTCTGGTTTGGTTCGTTTAGCGGTCTATTCGTTGTTATTGAAGGCTGAAACATCCATTCTTCAAATACATTGGCATCGAATGGGTATATACCAGTTTTGGCGAAGGCGTGAACTGAATTTGCTACTGTAGCAGTTTTTCCATAAGCTTTATTGAAGAGACCAACCACCTGAAAATGGGTAACAACTCTTCCGGGATTTTGTTTCAACCACGTTTGAATTTCTTGTCCGTAGTAGGTTTGCAAAGGTGCAAAAAATCCCACATCCAAAGGTTGCACACGGTGCGTGCAGTGGGGTGGGAAACAAAATAGTATCACGCCATTTTCCTTTGCATATTGAAGCACGTCTAGGGATTTGTGGCTATTATGTCCATCCAAAAGCAGCAGAACCTTGTTCTCATTTGATGCTTTCGTGTGGTGAACGAAATGTTTTAACCAATGGACAAAAATTTCACCACACATCCAGCCGTTTTCTTGACAAAAGGCTTTGCTGCCAACTGGAGCATTGTCCATGAGCTCGTTCTTCATCCGTTTCCTCGGAAAAATGAAGCACGGTGGTACAAAGGTCCCGATCGCATTCATGTAGCAAACCACCTACGTTCAGCACTGGACAATGCTCCAACTTGCTTTCTTCCTTTTGTGGCAAAAATCTTCTGGGGTCGCTTTTGAACCGTGCTTAACCCAGACTCGTCTACGTTGAAGATATTCTGTGGAGGAAATTCATATTTCTTCATTATCACATCAAGAGCTTTGAAGTATGCAGCGATGTTTTCTTCGTTGAAGGCTTGTGCGCGAGCCGCCGATGTATTTTCTGGTCTTCTAAGCGAAATTTGGGGATTTCGCTTTAAAAAACCTTTGAGCCATTTTTTACCAGCTGTTCCTTTCTCTTCGTTGAAGGAATGTTTGATATTATTTTTATTTGCGAATTCAAAGACTAGCCTCATCAGATCTTTGGTTGTCAACCCGAAAAATCGAGTTTCCATATTCTGAATATGGGCAGCGAGTTCACGCTCCATATCTTCGTTGAATACCGGTCTTTTACCTCCCAAGTCGCCTTTCGCACTACTATTACCGTTTTTGAATCTTCTTCGTAATGTTGTAGCAGGAACATTAAAGGTTTTCGATGCCAGCTGCCAGCCCATCTTCTTTTCCCTAACATTCCTTAAAGCCTCCTCCATATTGGTTTCCAGCCATTCTTGCCTCTTCTTCGTAGCCATAACTTGCAGATATGGTAAGCCTGAATAAAAATCTACACATTAGAACGAGTGCACTTAAATTTCACTGCATTGAGGTAATTCGACCCTATGATGGCATCTATGCCATCATCGGAACCACTGCCGTATGCCGTCATAGGCAGAGTCAACATTTTCGCAATAGATCGCAAAAGCTCTTTTCACATGTAACATAACCTCAAAATGGGCCTACTGCTTGTTGTGCCACATACACCGGTAGTATGTATCAAAAGGGGTTCTATGGGCGAAGCTTATTTTAAACATAATGGTAAAGTTATTGTGCAACTGAAATTACTTCAAGACTTACCGAAATTTTGTTTATTTTCTTGGCTCTCCTTCGCAGCTTAGACCGGTACACAACTCTGCTGGCCATTAACTGGCAGTACTGGCTGCTTGTCAGACACTTCATTCGACCGCTAAATTCAAATGCTTAAGAAATATAGCCAGTATGCCATCATTGGCACCATGCCATCATAGGGCACCTTCCCCTACTGCCGTAATTCAGTATATTCCCTGTTCCATTTTAATATAAAAAACTTTACACGCGTTTCTCAATTTGCCCTCTTTTTTTGCGCGATTTGCTGAGGTCCACGTCCGCGAGAGAGATCACCAGGTCCACAAACTCCGGAGTTTTTTTTTTTTATTCGTTTATTTAACGTCGGCCTATTTCCGCAACGAGGCCTAACACCGACGCCGGTGAATGCTTTCCTCCACTATACCGGAAATTTTGCCGAACCCCTGTGTGTTCCAACACAGGGTAGGGATTTTTAACGACCACCAACATCGCATGGGGTCGGCACCATCGTTCGTATTTTACGTGCTATGCGACACACGGCGCGTCTTGCATTTAGCAAGCATTCCAACTAAACCAAGGAGCTTGTTTTTCGAGGCCGAAAATCCGTCCCCGGCGGAGATCGAACCCGCGACCTCTGGAGTGGCAGTCGAACGCGCTAACTAACCACACCACAAGCTCCTCTAACTCCGGAGTTGACATGTACGGGTCGAATTGACGCATTAGCTGGAGCTTCTTGAGCATAAACAAAGTCACGGGCTCGTCGAGCTTGTGCTCCGTTCTTAGTTTGACGATGGCGGCGTTTTTCCTCTTGTTAGAATCGAATTTCGCGAAAACTCCGCGGCAGAAATTATCCCAGTTCAGCTCGAGTAATTCGTACGAGGCGTACCATTTGCGGGCGTCGTCTTCGAAGTGCCTTGTTACGTGGCTACCCATTTCGTTCGGGGGATTCACGCGGCTTGCAGCAGCTCTTCGCAATTCTCGAGGTGGGTGTGCGCGTCTTGGTGGAGATGGCCGGCAAAGAGAGAAATGTCTACGGGTTTTTCAGCTGTGGTCTGCTCGCGGTGCATTTCGAACAGTAATTCGACGAGAAGTAGCTCGCTGCGCGGATTATGCGGAAATGTCGTATGGCGTTCTGGGCTGTTACCACGGTGATCGGTCGGCGTCGCTGCATAGTCATGTACTTTGCTACCCTGTCCCGACCTTTTTGGCTGGGTTTTCCGGCTGGGCCGGCAGGGCGGGAATTGTTGAGCTTTCCCGGTGCAAAGAGCCCTGGCCCCTTATGGCTAGTCAGAATTTGCAGAGCATTGAGACCCTTGCGTGGTCGCTTCGAGGCGGCCGCAGACCCCAGGGAAAAGAATGAACGGCAATTGTTTATGACGGTTGGGTGCATTTTATTTAGAACAACAAAAAGAAACTTTGAGTCTATTACAAATAAACAGTTTGAATCTGTTACAAATAAACAGTTTGAACTGCCCTCAGGCACAGCACCATGCTCCGCCATGGCGTTTTACCCCGGCCAGGTAAGTTACCCGTGGCGCCCCCCGGATGCTTAGAGGAGGCCGTGTTCAAGTTGGTGTGTGCAGTGCTTTTCCGGGATCACTGCACCATGACGACACACGGCCCGTGTCCTGAGGGCACACCGCAGTGTTCGACTAAACAATATTATAATTTGAACGGTAATGTGGGAGTCATTCCCCGGCTCTCTTTTCGACAACACGACGTTAAATTGACTTTGATAATAGAAAAACAAAAGGAAAATGGTACTTAGCCAGGCGTTACGACTCTTCTGATGACTTCCGCGCCGCTGGCACCAGGCGCCTACAGTTACAAATGAACGGCACGAAACGTGCATGGGGATGACGTCCATGCCACCGGCTGGAGGAAAAATCCCCGCAAGGCGAAGAACTGGCTTGGGAGTGCGGCCGAGGCGGGCGCGATGAAACTTCAGAGGCCCTCAGGCAAATCTCGCCGGCTACGACATTGGACTCGTGGCGAACGACGGGTGCTGCGCTTCATTTGGCCCATCTCTGTGCCCCCAGATGGATTGTGGCGATGCATATTAGACGAACGTGTACGGTGCAGACGAACGGACGGGTACGGTGCAGATTGAAACAACGGGTACGGGGCGCTCCATTCGGGCTGTATTCATGCCCCCCCCCCCCCCCCCCGGTTGGACCTACGACAATCGCAATTCAGCACCAAACACAAAACACAAAACGGGACTCTTACCGTGTCGCCGCAAGGGCGTGCTCCCCACACACAAACTACCACTTCGCTAGCTTGCCATTGTGCCAATGGAGTAGCACGGTTACCCACAGCAATGGGTCCCACGTGATAGAGGAGAACAGCAGCTGGCACTGCAACCGGAGCATCCTGTCCGCCCCCAAGAGCGGTTAGAGCCACGTACGATTGAACGTTCATAGCCTCGTTCTGATACCAAACATCTGTCTCGTTTAGTCTGAACTGTTGGTAAAAGCGACGCATAAAATTAGGGTCCGGCATTGTGGGGATGTCCATGTCAATAACTAATTGAGACAAAACATCACTGCCATGGATAGAATGGTCTCCAAATTTGACTAGACTGC
Organism: Anaspis maculata; assembly: GCA_949128115.1. Taxonomy (NCBI): domain Eukaryota; kingdom Metazoa; phylum Arthropoda; class Insecta; order Coleoptera; family Scraptiidae; genus Anaspis; species Anaspis maculata. The sequence goes on from OX421961.1 coordinate 5,255,382, forward strand.
CGTCCTCCTGTAGTCTAGGCCGAGCCGGTGTCCCAGTTGGTGCGACCGGTTCGGAGGCGGCCACGGCACCTCATGCCTTCAGTGCTTTTAGCGCCGAGATGGTCATAGCAGCATCTGCCTTTGGAGCTGCCACTTTGGGTGGTGGCGTCGGTGGCTTCGGATTGGTAACGGGTTCAGTCACAGCGGGGGCAGTGGGAGTGGCTTTAGCTTTTACACTCCGTGGAGGCACGGGTGGAGGCGTTGATGCAGCCACTGGATCTACTACTGTTTTACCCGCCGTGGTGGGGTTATGAGGCGAGACTGTCTCCCCCAAAACTGGGGGGTTCTTCGCGACATGGGGGGGGGGAAGAAAGGGTTTTTCGCAGAACGACTGCGCGTCAAAGGACCTTCTTTTGCGGGAACACTGGCCGCCGGAGGCGCCATTTTGCCAGTGATCTCGACTTCTGCGTTTGGCCTAGCTTGCACAGCGGAGTCGGCCAACTCCGCTGTGGGTTCAACTTGTACAACGATATCCGACATCGCAAGTTATCCCCTTGCACCTGTGCGCTATAGCTCACAATTAGGGGGAGGGTTTAGTTACAGGTGCAGACCTCCTTCCCCCCAAAGCAGCGCAAGAACAACTGGCATTCGGTCTTTGCCGGGGATCAGCCAGTTGTCCCAAAACACGTCACGTTGTGGCGTAACCTGCCAGCGCTACCTCAGGGTCATGGAGGACGGAACGCGAATGTTCCCACCCTTCCGGGTGGTTCTTTCGACGTAATGACCCTGAGGGCTCTTCTACCCTGAGGGGGTAAAAAATTTCTTTGTGATATGTAATCTTTCTCAGAATGACTTGAGATTGTTGGCGCAGATTAGATAAAGCCAGAAGTTTAGAGTTAATTGCGCCGTCTCAAAAGGGGAAAGGTGGTGTTACTTGGGGGTTAGTCTCTTGATGAGAGACGAGTTCGAGGGGGAACGTAGGAGATGCAACGATCTCGTCTAGACGCTGGTATTCTCAGAACTGGGGTAGTGCCCTGGAAGCGGGACGAGTTCGATGAGAATAATAACCGCTGGCGACGCACGTCTGACCAGGGCCACGCAAAACTCAGAACTGAGTGTGAATTTGCATTTTAAAAGCTTTTATTGTCAGAATTTGTTTTTACAGGATATATACAGGGTTTGTAATACATTGTACGTATAAATTTCGATAGTTCCTATTTATAAAATGTATCTATCTACGTTATGTTTTTGTTGCTTTGTTTACATACATTATTTGAATGATTACATTATTAGGGAGGTCCTGGAAAGAAGCGGTAAAAACCCGAATGTGCGTGTGAGCGTGTTTGGTTTGATTGTAAGTGTGTGTGTGTGTTAGTGGGTTAGTTTTATGGGGTTTGGCTTATTACATAAGGATGTGGTGGGCCAATTTATGTTTTATTTTGAAAGGGGCTGTGTTTGCGGTCATTGTGTCAATGTGACTGGTGATTTCTAGTTTTTTTGGTGGAGAAATGATAAAATTTGCTGGTTTGTTCGAGAATAAAGTCCTTGATTGTCAAAATATTAGCTTTGTCGTGAAGGTTTTTGATTTTTGTATTTATACGTTTGCCCAGTATTGTGCGTAAGGCTTTGTTTTGCTCTACCTGAAGTTTGTTGAGGTTTTTGTTCGATGCGCTGCTCCAGATTGGGCAACCGTAAGTGAGGATTGGCCGGATGTAAGTTTTATATATTTGAATTTTGAGATCCTTGGGAAGTGGAGTGGTTTTTACCAGGAGTGGGTATAATGTTATTCGTGCGCGTTTGGCTTTCAGTATTGTGTCGTTTATGTGGTTTTGGTAGGTGAGTTTGCTATCAAGGTGGACTCCTAGGTATTTTGTGGTGGGCTCGTCGCTTATAGCGGTGTTATTGAATTTGACCGAGTTTGATTTTGTGATCTTGCGTTTTTTAGTGAAATACGTCATTTTGTTTTTTTCGGGGTTAATCTTGATTTTCCAGCGCTGGTAGTGTTCTTGTAGTTTATTGATGTGGGTTTGTGTGTGTTCATCTGCTTGGTAAGCCTGCCATGATTGCGACAGCACTGCCGTGTCATCTGCGAATAGCGCTAAGTCCGTGGCGTTGGTTTTAGGTATGTCGTTGATAAACAGAATGAATAGGATTGGGGACAGGATGGCGCCTTGGGGTACCCCTGCTGGGATAGGGTATTTGTTTGAAATTGATCCCTTGACTTTCACTTGGAAAGAGCGGTTGAATATGAATGACATGAGGAGTTTGATTAGGTGCTCTGGTAGGCCGAGCTTGAGTAGTTTATGTATTAGACCTTTTTGCCAAACGGTGTCGAAAGCTTTTTCTATGTCTAATGTGAGGAGGGAGGTGATTTTATTCAGGTTGAAATTTGTTGTGATTTTATCTGTCAGCCTAGATAGCTGCAGCAGGGTGCTACGCTTCTCTCTGAATCCAAATTGTTCTTGGATGAAGACGCTTAGGTCTTTGCCTGGCTTTGGGAGAGGAATCACAAGTGCATTTTTCCACGCTGTTGGGAAGTATTGCAGTTTTAGGCATGAGTTGAGGATATAGTAGATCTGTAGGAGGATTTTTTTGGGATCGTTTTTGAGTATGTTGTTAGATATTTTGTCAGCACCGGGTGCTTTTTTATTGGGGTTTTTTTTTATTATGGTTTTGATTTCGGCGGGGCTTGTCAGGTCTGTGTCTGGTGTTGGGAATGTTTCGGCTGCGAAAGCATTGACTGAGTTTGTTACTTCGGTGACGGTCGCCTGGTCCGAATAGTTTATGGTTAAATTGTGTGTGTTTAGGTATGTGTTGGCTATCAAGTCGGCCTTTTCTTGGTCGGTGGCGGCTTCGCCAGTCGGAGAAGTGAGATTTGGCATTGCTTTGGGACTGCCTTTCCTTTTCAGGGCTTTAGCAATGTTGTACATTTTGTTTTTGTTGTTCTTTGTTATTTTTTGTATGGCTACCGTCCACGTGTGGGATTTGAGTGATGCAATGTGGGCGTTTATCATGTTGGTTAGGTTTGTTCTTTTAGCTTTCAGAGCTGGAGTTGGGTTGCGTTGTTCCATTTTTCTGGTGTGGTTTCTTTCCTTTATCAGGTCTTTGATTTCTTGAGGTAAGACGAGTGCATGGGTGGCTGCTTTGATTGTGGTGGTTGATTGTTCATAGGCTGTGTTTAGCTTTGTAGTTAGTTTGGAAATTTCGTTATCAATATCAGTGGTGGTCAGAATCTTTGCATTTATTGACGCTGTGTTATTGAGGATTGTTCTGAACTTGTCCCAGTCTGTGTGGATTGGTTTTCTAGGGGGGGGGAGGAAGCCGACTTGATGGTAGTTTCACTGTGAATCGAATGGGGAGGTGATCTGAAGAAAGTTTTGTTAGCGCTTTGATGCTTGTAATTATTAGGTTATTTGTCAGTACTAGGTCGATGGTCGAGGGTGGGTTGTTATTGTATGGGAAGTGAGTGTGGTTGTTGGTTGGGAAGTTGATGTTCAGTGTATTGTTATTGGTAAAGTTTGTTAGCTGTCTCTCTTTTGTACTGGTTGAGTTACAATTCCATTCAGTGTTATGGGCATTAAAGTCGCCGGCTATGACTACTTTAGGTTTGATGTTGGTGAGGTAGTTCAATTCTGGAGCGTTGATGGGAGTGTTTGGGCTGGAGTAGAAATTTATGATAGCTGTGTTGTTTATTGTGAATATTTGTGATTCGCAGTGGGTGGTGTTTGTTTTCTTTTCGGCGAAGTTAATTGAGTTCTTGATACAAGCTAGGAGTCCACCTTGGTGTGCAGTTACGGGTTTTTTCATTGTTATGTAGCCTGCGAGCCGCGGGGGGTTACGGTCACCCAATTTGAATTCCTGTATCAGAATGATGTCGAGGTTTTGGGCTTGGGCTAGGGCCTCGAGTTCGTTTGCTTTGTTGAGGATGCCATTGGCATTCCATGATAGGATTTTATATTGACTTTGGACTTGATGAGCCATTTATGGGCCGTATTTGGAGATGATGTCTAGCATTATAGTTAGTTGATCCAGAGTGGAAGTAGTATTGACCATTCTATATTTGACTTCTTTGGCCATCATGATTAGCTTTTTTAGGTCGCAAATTCCATTGATTTCTCTGATTTCGTTGGCCAGATTTACAAAGTCGTTGGCTGAGTTATTTGAGGATGTTGGGTCGTTAGTATTAATTTGGGTGTTTAGAGCTGAGCTGTATGTTTTATGTGTGTTTGTGTATGTGTTGTGTTGTGTAGGGTTTTTATCGCTCACCTGACTCCTGGCTGCTTGAGTAGTTTTCTGTGCAGTGATCTTTGGGCTTGTTGGGTTCCTTTGCTGCGCCTGGTTTGTTTCCATGTATTCCGCGTAGATCGGACATCCACTGTAGTTGGCAGTGTGCTTTCCTTGGCAGTTGCAGCATTTGATGTTATCGCGATTCGTCCCCGGCTTTATGGAGCAGTTGATGGTGAGGTGACCCTGGGCGCATTTGACGCATCTCGGCTTGTTATTACAATTGGAGCTGCCGTGACCAAATTGCTGGCATCGGTGACACATAGTGGCGACGTTTTTCCGAGCGTAGCGTTCCCATTTCACTTCAACGTTACTCATCTCTTGGACGCCTCGTAGATCGTTGATTGTTGTATCCTTCGGTGTGACGACAAGGAAGGAGCTGGTGGTTTCACTTTTCCTGGATTTAAGTTTTATGCAGTCTGTTACTGAGATTGACTTATCCGCCAACTCCAACCTGCAAAATCGAAAGGTGTTATCTATTGTTTGGTTTTGTTTTTTGTAAACTTACCACTATCCCGCTCAAAAATTACGATAATTTTAAAATTCAGCTCCAATCGTTTTTAAACATGCAAGACATTTTTCGACGTGCCCACAAATCTTGTGCGTATGATTCTCAAAACATTTGGAGCCTCTTAATTTCCTGTTGCATTTATCGCAAAATACATCTTGGTGAGGATAGGCTGGACTTTCCTGACGGCAAGGACAAGTATCCTTGCTAATTTTGAGTATTGTAAGGAATATGACAATTTTCACAATAATAGGTGCAACAAAATGCCGAAGTCAACGAGACAACCACATTATAGTGATTACTGACAATTTGTGTCTTATCATCAAGCTGGTACTCAAGTCGGAGATTTCTTCTGTCGCATGTTCTGGCCGGCTCCACGGCAGACTCGAGAAGATTTCATTGGTCCCAGCCAGTTTGAGAAGCTGGCTCTGACTATGAACTGGATTTTGTGGGCGACTCCGTAGCCAGTCTTGTTCCGCTTGGCCGTTGCAATTTTGGCCGTATCCAAGTATATTTTTATCGCTGGAGTAGAACAAAACCGGCAAGGTACAACAAAAGCCAAGCACAATAATGTTAATTGAAACATCTCATCGCCAATAAGAATCGAAGAATTTTCAACACAATTTCTTATGGCCGTAAGGGTAAGAGTTTTGATCCTGAAAATTTTCTCTTATTTGAAGTCGGCTTATGAATTTGAGCTTCAGATGTGGTGACAACCTGATGCTCGGCTGTTCTTTCGATGTGTGTTGCTTGGTCGCGAAGCAGAATGTAGGAATCATCGTCAATATCGCACAGAATTAACTTTTTAATAGAGTCAAAATTGAGTAGCTTTGAATTCTTTCAACTCAGTTTGATTCCTTCCACTTTGCAAACGACATCACCTTATTTCTCGGGTGTTGGGGATACCTTGAAGAGGTAGCTTTCCGGACCACCACAAATGAACTCCCTGATAGTTATGAGCATCAGGGCCGAACTCCTCTGGCTCATCGGTCATATCGCCGATGAATTCGCTCGTTGGTGGCTCCCATTCATCAGCACGGTACACAAAAATGACAGAATCTGTAAGGTGATACAAGACGCGCTCATTCAATTGTTCCAGATAAGAATTTAGCTTGAGCCTAGTCTGGACCGTGGTGTAGGCAACAGTTCCAACGTTCACGGTAGGTAGCGCTTCGGAGGCTTCTTCTTTGTATTGCCAATTAATTACCAGCGTATATTCAATGTCACTGAGATTCCTGTACTCAACCGACATCAAGCCGCAGACTCTCTGAGGCAGATGGCTACACACTCGTGACTGTTCACTAATTTCCTTCCACCTTTCTGTCAATCACTTATGACGAAACGGTTTTGCTCAGAATTTGCTGATACGTTATTATTAGAAAAACACGAATATGTAGGTACACAAACAACTGATTTTCATTTGTGGCTGTATGGTTGCATGATACGCGTAAGTAAGTAAGGGGTAAAAGTTGAATCATCTTCGAGATTGCAAAGCCAAGTTTGCGAGGCTCCGGGAGCATCGCCGGAAGCAGCAGAAAGAACAGGGAGGCCAGCAGTGTGGCACTGGTGGTGTGTCAGTACTTGTTGTCAGGTTCTATCACTTTGAACTTAGCTGGGACTTTCTTGCTTGGTTCAAGGAAAGACGTCCAAAAGGCAAGTCAAAATTGTAAAACGTTTCCCAATTTGCCCTCTTTTTTTGGCTAGATAAAAAATCAACTTCGCTAACCGTGATTTGACTAAAAGGTCGTATTCGATTTTCGTGTACGTTAGGTATTGAAGCATGTCTAGGATTAGCTGAAGCTTTTTTTCACTAAGATTTTTTCCGTCACGCGCGAATAGGATGAATTCTATGATTGTTAGTACTAAAAATTGTGACATTACGCGCGGGTTTCATGACATGTGGGTCCTTTCGATTTGTCCGCTTCCGAACGGGATGGGCGGGAAGGGATACTGGCATAGCCTTCCAAAAATAGACCTCTTTTTGGAAATTACTGGCAATTTGTGTCTATCATCAAGCTAATACTCTAGTCGGAGATTGCTTCCGTCGCATATACTGGCGGCCCCATGGCAGACTCATGAAGATTTTATTGGTGCCAGCCAGTTTCAAGAAGCTGGCCCCGACTATGAAGTGAATCTTGTGGGCGACTCCTTATCCAGTCTTGTTCCGCTTGCTCATTGCAATTTTGGCCGGATCAAAGTCTATTTCTATCGCTGAAGTAAAGCAAAACCGGAAAGGTATAAAACAAAAGCCAAGCACAATAATGTTAGTTGAGACAATTCATCGCTAATAAGAATCGAAGAATATCCAACACAGTTTCTTGTGGCCGTCAGGGTAAGAGTTTTGATCTGAAAATTTTCTTTTCTTTGATGTCAACATATGAACTTGAGCTTCAGATGTGGTGACTACCTGATGCTCGGCTGTTCTTCTGATGTGTTGGTCGTGAAGCAGAATGTAGGAATCATCGCCATGATTGCACAGAAATGACTCTTTAATAGAACTCTTCAATAGAGTCAAAATTGAGTAGCTTGGAATTCTTATAACTTAGTTTGATTCCTTTCACTTTGCAAACGACATCACTTCAATTCTTGGGTGTTGGGGATACCTTGAAAAGGTAGCTTTTCGGACCTCCACATATGAACTCGCTGATAGTTATTGGCATCAGGGCCGAATTCCTCTCGCTCATTGCTCATATCGACGATGAATTCGTCCGTTGTTGGCTCCCATTTATCAGCACGGGACACAAAGATGGCAGAATCTGTGTGGTAATACAAGACGCGTTCATTCAATTGTTCCATATAAGAATATAGCTTGAGCCTAGTCTGGGTCGTGGTGTAGGCAACAATTCCAACATTCACGGTAGGTAGTGTTTCGGAGGCTTCCTCATTGTATTGCCAAATAATTACGTCTGTATGATTTTTTTTCAGCAATCAATTTAATAACTTGTCGCCGATGTTTGATAATGCTCATCCTTATATCCTTCAAAGAGACTCCCACATTTCTTATTTTCTCATCATATTTCAATTTCGCCTCATTAAGAGTGTCTAATTGTTTGGAGTACTCTCGGTGTTTATTCCGATACTCTGCAATTGAACGTTCTTCTAGTTCAATCGCAGCATCACAAATTTCTATTTGTCTTCTTGACGTTTCAACAATTTCTAAGTTTTCAACAGCAAATAGATCATCTAAGTCATCGAGTTCAGTACCTTGATCTGATGCTGGCAGCACGGAGTCTAGAAGGTTGTTCAAATCATTGAGGTCTTGGAAATTCAAAAATTCTTTCAACTCCCCTTGAATCGTGTGGAAATCTTTCAGGGCACTTTCACTGAACCGTTCGGCTCCCACCAGAAGCTTATTTTCTAGTATAACTATTTTCGGTGCACATTCACTGCTGCCACCACAATTGTTTTCAGATTGCATGTTGATCGTTGGAATTATTCAGATTCTGTTTGGATCATATGGGTTTATATAGACATTTAAATAGCCCCTCTTCACACTATGCATACAACACCATGTCGAATTATTCTCCCAATATTCCATTTTCAAAATATAAAAGATCGAAGAAATCCTCTGGTTGGTATAGTATACCAAAGTATCACATTATGTCGACTTCGAGTGATTTCTGCAATCTTCGGCGTGAAAATGGTGAGATTCTTCATATATTCATCTAATATATATAGTTTTTATTAAAACATCTTCTCAACACATTGAGCTGCTGAATAACAAAGAATACAATAGATACAAATAGGTAAATAAACACAGAAAAGTTAAAGAATTAACGTGTATAAAAACTTGATTAAGTATAGATATCATGTATAAACTATAAACTAAGATACTTTATATAAATGGTGTCGCAACATATGTATAGATTTTTCAAGTGTTATCGATGCTACAGATTTGCAAAATTTAGATGGAGAAATTCCAAACTAATTCCACTTAATTGCACCATACCAAATGCTTATGCTTATTTTTATTATTATCACCCATTATCTTTTTGTTAATGTCAGGCTACAATGTTATTATTTCTAGTTGATGTAAGAGAGGTGACAGCTGGCTCCATCGCAATCACAGTAAAGGTGTCGCCGGGAGATGCATCTTCAGGTAATGATATTTATCATCTATAATTACTAGAAAGCTAATGGTATAATTATTCTAGTGAGAGAGGTTCGTTCCCATGGGGATGGATTAGTGGTTACAATTAGCACCTCATCCCGGAGTCTCCAAGTGCTCCAGGATTCTGTGGAAAAATATCATCAATCCCAGAGCCCTGTGACGGAAAAGGAGGGAAAGTCTTGGGAGGAGCCTCAGGACGTAAGGGATAAGGATGACTGGTACCCTAGGGAAGAGCCGGGGGAATCATGGGACTCAACGGAAAAGGAGGAAAAGTCCTGGGAGGAGAATGATTGGTACCCTAGGGAAGAGCCGGAGGAATCATGGCACTCAATCGATGTTCCGACTTACATTCCCAGGCCGGCGGCCCATATAAGGATGCAGCCGCCGAATTTATCAAAAGCGAAAAAAAAAAACGTTGGCGTGTTGAGCAAAGAGCAAGGCACGCCAACGCATGGTAGTAGTAGATAATGAACGTATTGTAATAATAATGGAGATAATAAATTATTAAGAAATTGAATGTCTAATCATTTTACAATTATTTAGGTATTTATTTCAGTCGAGGAACTGTAGATGATTACTGATTATGTGTTCTAGAGGTATTTACTCGTGGAGGTATAGATGACTAATGGGATAGCGCATGCGTTGGAGGGGTGGAGGGAATCAATGATCTGCGCATGCGTTGGAGGGGTGATGATCTGAGCTATGGAGGGGTGGGCTAGGAGCGGGGAGGAGTCAATGATCTGCGCATGCGTTGGAGGGGTCATAATCTGCGCTATGGAGGGGTGGGCTAGGAGCGGGGAAAGTCAATGATCTGCGCATGCGTTGGAGGGGTGATGATCTGCGCTATGGAGGGGTGGGCTAGGAGCGGGGGGAGTCAATGATCTGCGCATGCGTGGTTTCCCCCACTTCTCAGGAGTGGGGCTTCCCCCACTTCCTCCTCCTCTTTCGCGCTCTCAGTTTTTCACTACTCAACACATTTTTTTACATGGCAACAAATCTTGTGCGTATGATTCTCAAAACATTTGGAGGCTCTGAATTGCCTGTTGCATTTATTGCGAAATACCTCTTCTCCGCGGGGACAGGCTGGACTTTCCTGGCAGCAAGGACAAGTGTCCCAATACCTAGATGATTTTCAGTATTGTAAGGAACATGACAAGTTTTACAATAATAGGTGCAACAAAATGCCGCAGTCAGCGAGACAACCACATTATAGTGATTCTGATGATGTAATGAATTCAGTTTTTTCCCAAGCACTAAACCCTTCTCATAGTACTCTTCTACCCTTGTTGCCATAACCATATACAAAATCTAGTAGGCACTCCAGTATTGTTGGAAAAGTTGAAGCTCTGGTATTTCAACCCCTTCGGTGGGTATCTTAATTAAACTATCACTCATCAGGTATGCTGCACGAGTCGATTGTTTTCTTCCATAATTTTTTCTAACGTGATTATACTCGGGATCCTTGTCGACAAATGCCTTAGCAACTACAAGCGCGTGTGATATAAACACAAAAATCTCTCCATTGATTATTGCCACGATTGCTTGGCGTTTGTTGCATTCTTCATTGAACGTATTGTAGCTCTTCCCTCTACTTCCAGTTCCCGTCGGCATACGAACAGATGTGACAACCAGACAAAAATTATCAGTACTTAATACTTATGCCTTCGGGATAATACTGGAATGTTTTCGAAATCATCTACCACATAAGACTTGTTTTTATATCTCGGGCATTGTGAAATTTAAGCTAACCGCTTCCTCTTTCAAATTTGTGGAAGCAAAAAGTAAAGCTTACTTTATCTGTAGGCTGAAGATCTCGGACAGCAAATTTCAGGAGGTCTTCTACACCATCTTTTAACCAATTCACACAGGATTTTTCTTAGAAGCCTCTTCAATGGTAGATTCCATTCTAGCTACCTTTGTCATAAACTGACGTACCGTCGTGATAAGATCTTTAGCAATAATGAACGGCTACATTATGCTGAATCGAAATTTCACTGGAACCGTTATCATTGAATTTCACAACCACCTAAAAATTGTATGTTGGTGCTACCTTTTAATGATGGTATATTTATTAGTGATGTCCAAATATCTGGATAACTGAAGAGAGTATAGCAGAGCGTCCGGATTAGTCAACCGATCTGTCATAAAACATACAATAGACTGAAAGGTGTTACTTGTACTACCTTCTTTTCAGTTCAAGAAAACCGTTTCACATGGTTCATTGGATTTTCACCGTGAATAGTAGAAGCCATTGTTACCACTGAGTTGTCATGCCAGCGTACAATTGCAATTCTTGTCTTGATGCATAGTTTGGTCTGATGTTGTTCTCTTTCAATTTTTTTCGCTGACTGTCAATGATGGGGCAAGACTTTAACAACCGATTTTCTCTCATTGTTTCGGTTGCACCATTTGCCATTCACTATCAGTAGTGTGAATTCAGTAAGGAAATTGTCTCATTAAAAATTGTGTCTCATCGTTTGATCTGGCAGTTCGTTTATCATTTGCACCAAAGGTGCAGCACATGCCCCATGTTCCCTTTGATATTCTTCGCTACTTCTTGGATTATTTCTTTGATAGATCATCGTTTGACATGAACAAATGTAAATTATACTTCATCTTTCCTTTTTCTAAATGTTTTTGGCCGGCTGATCTGGATCTAGTGTAGTCCCACCGCTATGCGTAGCATCTCAAGTTTGTATCCTAGCTAAGGGCAGACTCGCAGGAGGAAAGTCAGGCGGAAGTAGAAGAATCAAACGCACACTCTCGACACACAGTTTTACTTTCAGAAGTCAGTGTAAGTCAAACAGAATCGGAACAAAGTTTCACAAATTCCAAGATTTCGTCAGGTGAGATTTTCCTTAATAACAAAGCTCAACAGCCTCCCCTCCCTTTGACGTGATTGCGTTCGGGCAGAGAGCAACGCGAACATGCAAAGAGAGACAGGAGATATCTGGAACAAACTAAATCAGTGTCGTTGGTGTACCTAGAGGGACACACAAAACACTCGGCTCTTTCTCTTGGCGTGGACATGAAGGTGGCAAAGGATTTGAGACACACAGTAAAAGAAATCATGCACAATGTATAAAATAGGTGTGGCCACACGAAACAGCAAATAACCAATAATATAAGCTTAACCTTACTTAGTCATAACTGTTGGAAAGGGAACCCCAAAATACACCCCTGACGGACAGTTTATGAGAAAGCTCTTGTGGGCCCAACAAAAGCGGACAACATGAGGAATGTCCACTACTTGCGGTGGAGGAGGAGAACGAATACATTGCAATTCAGCACCAACGCCAGTTGGAGTAGTATATCTAGGACCCCCACCTTCTGCTGAGCCAGCGTAACCGGGGCGGCCAGCATGCCTCATGGCTACTGGCCGGAAGTAATGTAATTCAACTCGAGACACTCACAAGCATACTACCGCCGCAAGAATTAATTGACGGCCGGGTTCCTGGACGGTTTCATCACTAAAATTGTCAGTCTTCACCTTACAACATGAAACCTTCACTAGAAGTCTATCAAAACTTGAAAAAATTGCGGAATTGAATCAGAAAATCAGTTCAGCTACCTACAAAATGTTTGTTTGATGTATCTGATTCTAAATAGTTACCTGCCATCTTGATTTTCCCATTGTATATTTTCTTCATCATTCACAGCCTGAGAAAGTATTCCATTTTCATCCTCTTCATATGTCTCCACAACTTCCACATTTTCATTCATTTCGTATACCCTCGTTTTTTTCTGTTTCTATTCTTTCTTCTGTATCTACACTTCTTTTACCAAATTTGGCCTGCCTCCACTTTCTTCTATTATGTATGTATATGGCGTGGTCCCCCTTTGCTCTACATCTGGCGTTTTTGTGTTTTCTTCCGAATCTGATACTTTCTCTCTTTCTTCGTTATCTACCGTTTCTTCGGGGGGGGGGGGGGGGGGTTCGCCTTTGGCGCAGCTCGCTTTGCTCGCGTTCGTTAACCCCCCCATGGCTATATCCTGGCTGCGCCACTGGCGACGAGGACTGGCTTCGCCCCTTGGCCAATCCGGTAACATAGCGGAGAGGTGGTGCGGCGATGCGGACCGACGACTGAACGAGTCGGCCGAGCGCATCGAAGTTGGCCGGGGCCTCTCTGCTAAACATTTAGCGCGAGTAGGCTGTGAGTTGGTGGGTGTTTTTGGGGGGTTCGCGGTAACAGTATGAAGCGTGTTTTGTCACAAGTACCATCACTGTAATATTAATATACTATTGTCGGTCTGTTCATGCAGATTTCAAAAATATTTAATAAAATTCACCTTATTTTCAGATGATGACGCAGAGCTATCGGTCATTTCCACAAAAGTGAGTTGTGTTTTTTTTTCAAGTTTTGCTTCTGTATATAATGTTGTTTAAATTTTCAGCGCAAGATGTTGGAGTGCCTTGCGGCCAACAGCCGCTATTTGAAAATATCGGCCGCCAGCATTTTTCACGAGAGGAGGAGCCGTTTTTTTTTAATCGTCAATCTACTGGCAGTTTTATCGCTTTTACCGTGAGTTCCTACTAGAGCTGGGTAGTATTTGAGTACATTATTTGGATACTTTTTGTGTATCCGAAGGCTGTAGAATCCTTATCTAAAAATGTATTTGTTATCCGTATCCAGCGGACAATCAAATTCTCAGGACGTCTATATTTTTTCCGAGGTTGAAGTCTATCTTTCTAATACTAAAATTGTGTAGTTGAATTTTATGACTTCCATCAAGTTTTTCATTACAGAAGACGGGGGACAAACATGCAACATGCACAAAAGGCGGCGTCTAGAGCGGCGTCAAGGGCGGCGCCAAGAGCTGCTAAGAGAGGAACGGGGTGTTCAATTTTGTAATAAATATTTTCAAAATTTGTTAATGGAGTGTTTCTGCTCGGATAATTTGGTTATAAAACAGTTATACTCCTACCATATCACTCCTAATCCTATATCAAGAACTTATTTCCATGTTTTTTCCGCAAGGTCATTACGGACCTGTGTTTTCATGTTTGCAAACAGCATCTTCAGCTGAGCACCAGTACGAGGCTGGTTCCCAACTGAGGACACGTTGAATTTTTTAACGATCATTTTCCACGCGTTGTTTTCGGCTTTTATCGATTATCGTCGCCTTGTCCGTCGTTTTGGTCTCAACAATCCACGCATATCTGAAAAAGTTCTGTTAGGTTAGGTAATAACAATATAATAAATGATGAAAAATAAAAGTTTAAACAATAAAAATTGATAATAACATACGGCACGGCACAACTATCCTCGTCAGTTCCCCTCTTTGCTGTATAGTTTTTGCCTCTCTCTTGAGAACTGGCCACTTCCTAGGCCACACCATAAACGGCCAAAGAATATGTGCCGTCAATAGTAGTTATCATCAGGTCTATAGCGCATGCTCACGTTTCTTGCCGGTCAGCAAAAATTCGACTTTCGCGTGCTTGCCAGACTCGCACAGCTTTGTAATCATTCTTCCCACTCTATACCTCTGGTGCTAGCCGACCCGAACTGTCAAATCTTGCACATGCCCACTGAAACACTAAATTGACATGAAAATTACTATTCTTTCCCGCCAAGCCACTGTTCAGCGTCATCTTCATGTCCTCAGGGCCGCTATTCTTGAATCGTGTGAGAAAAGTCCCTGGGTGTCTTATATAATCCGTACTACACTTCTGTAGCGAAAGTTGCCTAAAAACCAGGCAACATTCGCTACATCAGTGTACTGCGGAATGTATTTTACTCCCAGGGACTTTTCTCACACGATTCAAGAATAGCGGCCCTAAGCACGGACAGCGTCAGGGCCACATTGATACTACTTGTTTGTCAACTGGGGCTGCGGCGAGTATTTTCATGAAATTGGATGGCTTGAACGTGTAATAATGCTCTTTTTTTCAAATTAATTTAAAAGAAAACTCACCTGTGCTTACTAATGAGTTACCTGGATAGTCACTTGTCTCAGGTGCAGGTATATTTAGAATTCCATTCTAAGAATGAAGTTGAGTTGAGAAGTTGAGAATGAGTTATTCATTCTAAGAATTCTTTCTATCCTGTTGAGCGCCATCTTAAAAATGTACAAGGACAATCTGGGTAGTCCCATTTCCAGACGCACATTATAATCAGGCGTGTTTTCAGCCAATGAGAGTAGCCTTTTGAAAAAATGAACTTTTATCCTTTCTATGAGTTCTACATATTTTAGACCATAAACCGCTATGCAATGTGAGATGGAGCTTATAACTATTGCTTGATATAACCGGATACGCGAATCCCAGCAGTCAACCTTAGCTCGAGACGTCAAAGACATCACCCCCCCAGTGGCCGTTTTAGCTTTTGTCACTGCAGCCTTGGACGCTTGTAGACATACCGAGGAGGAGCAAAACTGGAGTCCCAGGTAAGTAAAGCTGTTTGCCGTTTTTATTTTCTGCTCACCATAAAGAAATGTTAAACCCCTGTCCCACCCAGAACAACCTCTACCAGAACAAAGGACGCTACACTTTTCAACATTGACTGTTAATCGATTGTTCCGACAGTAAAGGTGCCCATTCGCTAGGGAACCCGGTTGGGTTCGCCGGATGTTGGCTAGTGTGTGGTTGGCGCCAACACCAATCCAACCAAGTTGGCCGGTTTTCCAGCGAGCTTGAAAACACGGTTGGGTTCGTTGTTGGGTTCGTCAGTGAATGGGTAAGTTGGCCAACATAACAACCAACATCAGGGATAGTTACTACGGCTAATCACGGTATTTGAATCATTTGATGGAATATTGATATTAATTTGACATAAGTGATTAATTATCATCGAAGTAGATTAGCTACTTTGTCTTTTTGATACGGTTATGAAAAAGAATGTCTGCGAGGGAATGACATTTTATTCGTGTCAGTGTATGTAATATAGGTACATGTGATACAGGATACCTAGATTCAATCGAAGGAATCAGAAATTTACAGTAGGTAGGTACTGTAAGATTCTGGTCATGACGACCACTATTTTTATAACATCCTGCTTCACGGTAACCATTTGTAACGTTCTGCGTCACTAACAACCATTTTGTAACATTCCAACCTCACGGTAACATTTTGTAATAATCCTCGTTAGTAGAGGAAAATATGAAGCGAAATGTGCTTATTTGAGAAGTTCGTGTGCACGGAAAGGTAAAAAGCTGGGGTGCATTTTTTATGGTGTAGTATGGCTTGGGGATGAAGAATCCACTTGTCGTCAAAAAATCGTCCAGTGTGGGGGCGGTATGGGGGCGGTTTTGTGAAAAAACAGTTTTTTTAAAAAATGTTCTACAGTTCGTCAGCTTTTGGCTGATATCAGCTTGGAACAAATCCGTCATTTGTAAGTTGTCGTAAATAATTTATGAATAAAAAGGTGATCATTTACTTTGCCATAAGAATACATGTAAAACTTGACTGCCTCGTGCGCAAAGAACGTTGAATATCTCAGTAACGTGTTGAATGACATTTTTCATTCCACTCCCACTCGATTATCTCCGTAACCACTAGTTCAATCAAAAAAGTTCCTTCTGTAAACCATGTTACCTATTCCATTGCGATTCTTGCGGTTTTTTCAGATTTGATTTATCTTGAATAGTAACTGAGCTAGGGACGGAATTGTAATGTACTGCATGCAGCGGACAACTGCAGCGCTGAGGCCCTCGCGTACCCCTGCCACCCGCGCATCCCCGCGAAGGCCATGGTGTATTGAGGCGGGAAATCTGCAGACTTATTATTGTGGCTGATGATTGAAACATTGTAAAAGTGTAGTCGGTAAATTTGCAATATAAATAAATATATACCCCTTGAATTACGACGTACGTCTTCACATATTATAATAGTCCAGTCAAAATAGGTTTTAACCGGAAATAAATTCGGAAGTTGACGAAATTTGGTGGATCGATGCAGAATTGAACGTGGAATGATATACTGAAATTCCCAAAAGGCTTGGTTTTTTTTAGGACCAATAAAAAGCACCATCCTTGAAAATTTTCTTTTTTTCTAAATGGCTTGTGAACTATTATCTCTTCAGAACACAGCACCAGCACGAGCAAAGCAAATGTAGCCCGTTAAATTTCCAAGAGATCGTACAAAACTCATCACTTTTTGGTCAATAGCCTCTATGATATCGCGTCTACAAAAACGCAGTGAAAATTACTCAAAATATATTTCCGGATTTTATGTAAAAATATGCACGGTGTCAATTCAGGGGCTGTAACCTGGACAGCGAATGTGCGAATTTCAATGTGTTTTACATGCGGGAAAAGCTAATTCAACATTCGGTATCACACTTTTGTCTAGAAGTCAAGAAGTCGCCAACTTCAAAATGGTACTTTTCCTCGACCTGTGAAATCGATACTTGATGTCTCGAAGAATCCCCAAAAATCGATTTTTTTCATACCATACTATACTGACGGACAAAATTAGCGTTACACTTTTTTGAAATATTGGCGAACTCGAACCCGTCAACAGATTTCCTCAAAATTTTTCAAAGAACAAGCTTGAAGTGTTTTCTTCAAGTCCACAAACGCGCAAAGACGTGGTCCGCAAGATGACTAAGTTGTACGATCTGAAAGGTAGAAATAACCAGAAACCATTTTCGTAGAATTTTCCAACACATTCAAGAGATCTTCCTAAGTAGTCCAGTAAAATAAGGATTTAACTTGGAACAAATTAGGGGCAGGATGAAAAAAATATGGCGATGTAGAGAATGAAAAACTGAATAATAAAAACCAAAGTTTCATTTCCAGTCATCCCGGAAACCATGGAAAAAAAATGGAGAAGATGGAAAAACATGCGCCGCGATCTTTCTTTTGAAACGGTGAGAGAACGGTGAGAGATGTGTGAAAACTGTCGGGGACAAAGTTGTAGGGAATTCAATAATCTACAAAAAAGTCCCTGGGGGCATATGTCTAACTTCTTCGGTTTAGCCGTTTATCGCAGTCAAAGTTACGCGCCGGTCTAGAGAAGTGGAAAAACTGTCCGCGTGACCTTCCTTCTTGGATGCCGTGAGAACGACAGGAGATATCAAAAAATTGTGAGCGACAAAGTTGTAGAGAATTGAATGCTCCACTAGAAAATCTTCAAGGCCAATTATTATCACTTCTAGTTTAGCCGTGAACCACGTTTGAAGTTGCGCGACAATCCTGTTGATAAAGTGGTGCTTCTGGAAAACTTACAAAAACCCTAGACTCGATGAAAAAACTACGATAATGTAGAGGATGAGAAACTGGATCTAAAAAACCAAAGTTTCATTTCACACTGTTTCGGGAAACCTAAGAAAAAAAAAGAAAAACTTGAAAAATAGTGATTTGCACTCGCAGCTTCCTCATTGAATACTGAAATAAACGTAATAAATATGGAAAATCTGAACACACTGGCTTGTAGAGGATTAAATGATTCATAGAAAATCCCATGATGTCATGTATGTATCTCTGTCGACTTAGCTGCGGACCGCCATCAAAGTTGGGGTACATGACTCGTGACGCGTCGTATATGTGGTGAAACTGGCACGACGTTGCGGTCATTGCTTAATTGATTATAAAACATGATTAGATTATTTGAAAACATTGCGTGCTTTGTTTAACGTCTGGGTAGCTACTTATTGTTAGAATTATCATTGTAGTCATTATCATCGTCTTCTGAAACGACAATGCAGGAAGCGTGAGAACAGGTGGCTCCACGGCAGTGGTGGCAAAACTTGGTACACTTGAGGTCAGCTTTTCTACATCCACAAAGCTTCTCGCAGTTTTTGCATCTGCAGGAAATCAGCCGTAGCAGATTTTCGAGAGCTACGATATCCTGGGTTCCAATAGGCATCAACAGAGAAATGTTTAATTTCCAACCCCATTGTTCAAGTGGACAGTTGTTTATTATCTCCGAGCTGTTGTTGAATGATCATTGTTCATCAGAAATCAGTTAAAAAACATCTCATTATCTAACGTGAATCACGTTTTTCAATTATTATACATATTGTGTTACAAAATACGAGTACTTTCTCAGTTTTAAGCCTGAGTGTCACGATACTATTTTCGTACAATTTTGATGCTATGAATATATGATTAGAAACGACAAATTCAGAAATTCCCTAGCAACCTAGTCTCTCGTCCTAGATTGCTAGAATGAAAATATGACTAAAATAGTACAGTGGCACTCACGAGTTTAATTTTGACAAACAAGAAACTTTATACATAACAAAGCGTTCATCCGCGGAGTTACATTTCCAACAATAGTTACCAGACGCTCAACAAAGCACGCAATTTTTCCAAATCATTCAATCATGTTTTATATCAATTGAACAATGACCGCAACGTCAGGCCAGTTTGACCACATATGCGACGCGTCACTAGTCATGTACCCCAACTTTGATAGCGCTCCGCAGCTAAGTCGACAAAGATGCATACATGTCATCACGACATTTTCTATAGATGACTTAATCCTCTACAAGCTGGTTTGTTCAGATTTTCCATATTTATCACGTTTATTTCAGTAATCAATGAGGAAGCTAGGAGTGCAAATCGCTATTTTCCAGCTTTTTCTTTTTTTTTCTCAGATTTTCCGAAACGGTGTGAAATGAAACTTTGGTTTTTTAGATCCAGTTTTTCATCTTCTACATTGTCATAGTTTTTTCATTGAGTCTAGGGTTTTTGTAAGTTTTCCAGAAGAACCACTTTATCAACAGGATTGTCACGCAACTTCGAACGTGGTTCACGGCTGAACTAGAAGTGATAATAATTGGTCTTGAAGATTTTCGAGTGAAGCATTCAATTATCTACAACTTTGTCGCTCACAATTTTTTCATATCTCTTGTCGTTCTCACAGCATCCAAGGAGGAAGGTCACGCGGACAGTTTTTCCACTTCACTAGACCGGCGCGCAACTTTGACTGCAATAAACGGCTAAACCAAAGAAGTTAGACTTATGCCGCCAGGGACTTTTTTGTAGATTATTGAATTCCCTACAACTTTGTTCCTGACAGTTTCCACACATCTCTCACCGTTCTCTCACCGTTTCAAAAGAAAGATCGCGGCGCATGTTTTTCCATCTTCTCCATTTTTTTTTCCATGGTTCCCGGGATGACTGGGAATGAAAGTTTGGTTTTTCTTATTCAGTTTTTCATTCTCTACATCGCCATATTTTTTTCATCCTGCCCCTAATTTGTTCCAACTTTGACCTAAAAATCGCCTCATTTTACTGGACTAAAGGCTGCAGAAAAGGTAGTTCTCACTTAAAATCGTGTCAGTAGATGGTTCATACCCTTTGTAGTCTTCCTGCATGATTTAAACAGCACAAAATGTTCACCCAGTCAGTGTTAGTTCTTTGTTTAATGAAATGAGAAAATTTCCATATGATTTCCAAAAAAGCTTTGTGTAATTGGAAAATCTGTTTTTCACGTACTTGAGAAAGTAATGCAGCAGAAAATGATCGGAAAAATTTCTTGTCTCCTTCGCAACCTCTTCATGTGGTGAGTCATTTCCTTACCATGAGCTGATAATCCGTTGTCGGAAGAATCGAAACAGTCCCGGTGATACCTGAAGGTTCATTGGAACCTCAGAGCGCCATCGGCTTGGTATCCGACCCTCGAGGTCCTCGATTAACCATAATTTAGCACCTTGCTGGTACCCTCTACAAGAATGGTAAAGGAAGCAGATTTTCTCGAACTCGCTCGAAAAAATGCTTTTTCATTTGCCAGTTATCCGATCTGTATAGTCAAATGCACAAAAAACCCTCATCTTGTGTTTTGAGGTCAATTTTTGTGACTTCCGTGCATCAACTTGCACCCAGTGCAACTCTTAGGATTTTTATCGCATTTTATTCATCGTTCGTCAAGAGAAACCTCGATGCCTTCATTCATCAACGTAATCATAAAAATGCATACACAGTTCCTCAGAGTCACCCAATCAGCCTTTATTTTGGATGTTGCAATGGGTTTTCCCAGGTGCAAACAGCCGGCTGGGTTGGCGAGTTGCTATGATAGAGTACGTGGCTCGTACCCAGGAAGTTTTTGAAAGTTTATTCGTCATTCTGTGCAACCAAAGGAGCCTTCCAAGGACTGGTGGTAACTCGTATTTCGGGATCAAAGGTCTACCTGAAGATTTTCAATCCTTGCAATCCTGTCGTTGATAATTTTGCAAAATGTGAATCATACCTTTCATTATTGTAAATTAACAACAATTAATAAGGTACTGCTGCCTGATCCTGACGTTGACGCTTGTCAGAAAAAAATATTCGAGCGATACAAAATTACCAACGATAGGATTGCAAGGATTGAAAATCTTCGGGTAGACCTTTGTTCTCGAAATACGAGTTACCACAAGTCCTTGTAAGGCTCCTTTGGTTGCGCAAAATGACGAATAAACTTTGGAAAACTTCCTGGGAACGAGCTACGTACTCTAGCATAGCAACCCGCCAACCCGACCGGCTGTTCGCACCTGGGGAAACCCATTGCAACATCCAAAATAAAGGCTGATTGCGTGACTCTGAGGAACTGTGTATCCGTTTTCGTGATTACGTTGATGAATGAAGGCATCGAGGTTTCTCTTGACGAACGATGAATAAAATGCGATAAAAATCCTAAAAGTTGCACTGGGTGCAAGTTGATGCACGGAAGTCACAAAAATTGACCTCAAAACACAAGACGAGGATCTTTTGTGCATTTGACTATACAGATCGGATAACTGGCAAATGAAAAAGCATTTTTTCGAGCGAGTTTGAGAAAATCTGCTTCCTTTAGCATTCTTGTAGAGGGTACCAACAAGGAGTTAAATTATGGTTGATCGGGGACCTCGAGGGTCGGATACCAAGCCGATGGCGCTCTGAGGTTCCAATGAACCTTCAGGTATCACCGGGACTGGTTCGATTCTTCTGACAACGGATTATCAGCTCATGGTATGGAAATGACTTACCACATGAAGAGGTTGCGAAGGAGACAAGAAATTTTCCCAATCATTTTCTGCTGCATAACCTTCTCAAGTACGTAAAAAACAGATTTTCCAATTACACAAAGCATTTTTGGAAATCATATGGAAATTTTCTCATTGCATTGAACAAAGAACTAACACCGAGTGGGTGAACACTTTTTACGGTTTAAATCATGCAGGAAGACTACAGAGGGTATGAACCACCTGCTGACATCATTTCAAGTGAAAACCATCTCTTCTGCAGCCTTAGGAAAATCTCTTGAATGTGTTGGAAAATTCCACGAAAATGGTTTCTGGTCATTTCTACTTTCCAGACCGTACAACTCAGTCATCTTGCGGACCACGTCTTTGCGCGTTTGTGGACTTGAGGAAAACACTTCAAGCTTGCTCCTCAGGAATTTTTGGAAAAATCTGTTGACGGGTTCGTCTGTGCCAGTATTCTGAAAAAGTGTAACGCTAATTTTGTCCGTCAGTATATTTGCCTCATTTTTCACTTAGGTAGAGCAAAACCATCCAGGGAAAATATGAAGAATTGAATACAGAAAAAATAACATGTTTCGGAATATTTATCCTATAGTGATGGTTTCTGAGTTGTATGGGTTGAAAGACTAAAACGACCTATTCAGAAAAAAAAAGGTAGTCCGGACACTAACTGCTGAATATTGTACTTGCATTTGATGATTGTTTTTAAATTCTTCAGATGTCAATATAACATTTGTGATGTTGTCGTGAAAGAACGGACAAAAGAACTTGATGGAAATGTATGGAATAATAGAGCTAATAATAATGGTACAAGGTGGGTGATAAATAATGAAAGCAGGATGGTTGACTAAGAGAAAAAATTATTTGAATCAAAGGCGTTGTAAAAATGTTTAAAAGGGGAATCTATACAATCATTTAGGCAATTTTGGAAAGAATTATTAATCATAATCATCTAATCATCAAAATCATCTCAGAAAATCATAACCTCGTCCTTGGAACTAATTTTGAAATTTTACATGTTTGTAAAAACGGACGGCTTTTAGATAGTATAGAGGTTCTTGAAATTTGTAAAGCAACTAATAATTCTGTCCGAAATTGCCTAAAAGATTGTATAGATTCCTTTTTTAAACATTTTTACAACGCCTTTTATTTTAATAAGCTTCTTTCTTTCCATTCAACCATCCTTTCATTAATTCATCACCCACCTTGTACCATTATTATTAGCTCTATTATTATTTCATACATTTCCATCAAGTTCTTTTGTCCGTTCTTCCATGACAACATCACAAATGTTATACTGACATCTGAAGAATTTAAAAACAATTCACTTATCATTTATACAAACTTTATCTTCACCATTTATACAATGTCGGTGATTCGGTGTGTTATCATTCACCTTTTATGTACCTACCTACTTGTTTTATGTATTTTATTTTAGACTCCACACTTTGATGAAGAAGGGCCAGAGACCTGCGAAACCGGTCAGAAATAAAAACAATCAATTTGAAGGAAGACTGCGTGCAGATCATTTTATTTATGAAAAAAATCGATTTTTGCGGATTCTTCGGGACATCAAGTATCGATTTCAAAGGTCGAGAAAAAGTACCATTTTGAAGTTGGTGACTTCTAAACAAAAGTGTGATACCGAATGTAGGAAAAGCACATTGAAATTCGCACATTCGCTGTCCACGTTACAGCCCCTGAATTGACACTATGCAAATTGTTACATAAAATTCGGAAATATATTTTAAGTAATTTTCACTGCGTTTTTGCAGACGCGGTATCTCAGAGGCTATTGACTGAACAGTAATGAGTTTTATACCGATCTCTTGGGAATTTAACGGCCTACATTTGCTTTGTTGGTGCTGTGTTCTAAAGGTAATAGTTTACAAGTTATTCAGAAAAAAAACAAAAATTTTCAAGGATGGTGCTTTTTATTGGTCCTAAAAAAAAAACCAAGCCTTTTGGGAATTTCAGTATATCATTCCACGTTCAATTCTGCATCGATCCACCAAATTTCGTCAACTTCCGAATTTATTTCCGGTTAAAACCTATTTTGACTGGACTATTATAATATGTGAAGACGTACGTCGTAATTCAAGGGGTATATATTTATTTATATTGCAAATTTACCGACTACACTTTTACAATGTTTCGATCATCAGCCACAATAATAAGTCTGCAGATTTCCCGCCTCAATACACCATGGCCTTCGCGGGGATGCGCGGGTGGCAGGGGTACGCGAGGGCCTCAGCGCTGCAGTTGTCCGCTGCATGCAGTACATTACAATTCCGTCCCTAGCTCAGTTACTATTCAAGATAAATCAAATCTGAAAAAAACGCAAGAATCGCAATGGAATAGGTAACATGGTTTACAGAAGGAACTTTTTTGATTGAACTAGTGGTTACGGAGATAATCGAGTGGGAGTGGAATGAAAAATGTCATTCAACACGTTACTGAGATATTCAACGTTCTTTGCGCACGAGGCAGTCAAGTTTTACATGTATTCTTAAGGCAAAGTAAATGATCACCTTTTTATTCATAAATTATTTACGACAACTTACAAATGACGGATTTGTTCCAAGCTGATATCAGCCAAAAGCTGACAAACTGTAGAACATTTTTTAAAAAAACTGTTTTTTCACAAAACCGCCCCCATACCGCCCCCACACTGGACGATTTTTTGACGGCAAGTGGATTCTTCATCCCCAAGCCATATTACACCATAAAAAATGCACCCCAGCTTTTTACCTTTCCGTGCACACGAAAGTCACAATAGAGTCTCATTTTTCCTCTACTACGTCACCGGCCCCTGTTTTGTGATACCCCCCCTTCCCTACATTAAATTAATTAAGCTGTGATACGTCCAATTACCCTAAAGTCATATTTTGTTGTGCCGTAGATTTTATTTTACCTTTAACTAAGTTATTTGAATCAATTACACCTACCTCCGCTTCACGTCGTGCCAATACCTCAAGCCTACTCTAGTAGTAACCTCACGTTCTTTTAAAGGGAATGAATTGAATAAATATTGAAAAATAAACAAAGTCCTTTAACCACACCTCAATTTTATTACAAATTAATCAATCATCGCCAACTTGATTAAATTCACCTTAATTATTCATTTTATAATTTCCTGACGTGCTGATATTCAGCTAGCGTTCGGAATTGTTTTATTCAGTTTACATTCGGTTTCTGAAAGAAAAGTACATCCTAATTTCGAGTGCAATCCTACGACGAATTTGTTCAACCCTTGCGAATTAATTCCGTTCTCATTCTTCCTAATTTTCAGAATTATGGGTGAATCCATTTCCTAGTATACTTGAGTTTAATTCCCTGCCTAATTCATTTATCCTTTTTCCAGTTTTTGTTTCAACCCTTTCTCCCCTTTCTCCCATTCGCCCTGGTACGAGAAGAAATCTTTCCTGTTTAATTGTACTTAGAGAGAGATTGTTGTTCACTGAGTCTTGTCTTGATCTTTCGAATTCACAGCCATTATTTTTAATTATTGATCAAATAATTTACATAAAATTTGAGTGTTGACATTCCATAGATTTTATATCCAGCTGGTGCTATAGTCTATAATTCAAAGACTTATCAGCAGATCTGTTTCATGCTAGGTTCAATACCATTACACAAATTTACAATACGGAATACAAGTCATCGCAATGAGCCTCTAATTAATTAGCCTGCAAAATTTTGTGTCTCGTTCATTTCTTATCTTGAAGTGTTTCGGAACGACACTGAATTTTCTTAGCATTACTCAAGGGGTTTCTCTTTGGAAACTCGGCCTCATGCCTTTAAATTCTTTGTCGCGCGAAAGGGTTACATATCTTAACGTATGGTCCGAAAGTTTTGGGAAATAGTTCTAAGCTAATAACTTTTTCTGAATAGTCTTTATTTTCCTACTTGATATTGCAAAAATTAACATCATATATAACAATAACAAAGTCATATTCAACATATTGGAAATGGACTATTATCTTCGATGGATCTCAATTATCTTCTGCCATGTTCCATGATTTTCTGTATCGATTTCTCAAATGCGGAATTCTCTAATGTTATTGAAAAATGTGACGCCGTAATTGGTCTTCATTCGCAGATTCCCATCCCTTGTCGTATACTATCCTGCTCAATACTTACTAAAAATCTTCTTTTGGTCGAGCTTGCGGTTCATTGGGAGGCAGGAGCTCTGAGAAATTAATCCTGCTGTTGTCCAGAGAATGATCGAACATGGCAGAAGAAAACCGAGAGCCATCAAAGATATAGGCCCATCTTCAATATGTTGAATACGAATTTGAAATTGTTGAAGATGTTGCTAGTTTTTGCAATATTAAGTTACAAAATTGAAACTATCAAAGAAAAGTTATTAGCTTTTAAACAAATTCCCAAAACTTTCGGACCATACGTTATTCTATGGGGAAAATAACGCGTAATCAAGATTTTGCCCAGATTTGATTTGCATAAATACTGCTAGTGCTTGTCTCAGCTAATAGAGTCTACAAAATCATGCTCTGTCGGAAGCCAAATCTCTTAAAAGGGTTGCTGAGGTTTCACCCTTTTTCTTGCATCTGGAAGGTAGTTATCTGAAAACAAGGGGCCGCATTTTAAAAGCTCAGAGCAATTACAAAGAATTCAAATCGGCTTGACGCTTATCATGGCTGTTCAAAAGATCAAACAAAACCTACTATCATTTTTTTAAACCAAAACAATTACTTCAACCTTATTTAAACCATTCGCATTCGATTACAATAGAAATCAGACTTGCCTTAAGGTTTTCCTTCCACGTCACTGATTTACTACAAATCTATCACAGTGTTTTAGCACTTTTCTTAATTTATTCTTCTTCAAAAATATTAGTTATCTTCCCGCAAAATACACCCGTCGTGCTCGACTCTTACCACTCGAATCTCTTCCCAGCGTCACTGTTCTTGGACCTATCTTATTTTCCCACACCCCGTCTCCCGTCACAACCCTCTGGCCTACAAACGTCGATGCCTGCATGCTTTCTTGCATCCGGTGTCACTCCGATGCTGGCCGGCAAAAATCGATATATTTCGCATTCCTTCTCCTATTTTTTTCCTTTCCGATATCGCCCGTAATGCTAATTTTATTCCCAAATATTTCATTCCCCTTTATTTTATAATCCTAAGCCGTTCTGCCACAGTACCTACTTGATTTCCTTTGTTTTTGCTACATTACAGTCGCGTTACACATCAAGGCGGCAAGATGCGGGGAGAGGGGCGGGGGCAAACGCAAGGCTCAATAATTCATCAAGAAATGATTTGTAGAGTTAGGAACCATATCCTTTTTGCAACACTGATAATTTCTCGCGTCTTGTGGATTCAGGATGAAAAGCTATGTATGAGAAAAGAGAAAACCCCCAAAAGTTCGCACTTCTACGCCTGATTTGTAATCTGTATTCAGATGCATTTTTACGTCGACGTAGGTAGGTAAGTAGGTAGGTAATTGGGTAGGTGCGTAGGTGGAGGTGGGTAGTTGGGTGGGGGTGGGTAGGTAGATACGTTGAGTAGGTAGGTGGACACAGGGAGGCAGGTAGGTAAGTAGGCAGACGCCGAAGTAGGTACCTAACGGTCAAGTACGTAACTACTTAAGGCTAAAGGGGACGATAAAATAATGTGTTTCTGAGACGCGAGATGGCGCGGAAACTAATAACATTCTCAAAATCAACTCAATGGACCGATTTTGAAAATTCAAACGTTATTATATTTAGATTATATAACTATTTGATGCTGTAGTCAAAAATTATTTTTTTTATATTTTTTGAAACAAAAAAATTGATTTTTTCAAATTTTCAATTTTTTTGTTGAAAATTTAAGGTAGTCATTTTATCCTCTGATAAATATTGTATATTAATCTTTTTTCAAAATTCAAATATCATGAATAGTATCAACCGAAATCAATTTTGAATATTTCCCTTTGAAGTTCACCGCGTGCCGCCCGCCGCCACCTGCAAGCGGTTCCCGTCCTGTATCATCATACAATATTTATAGTCCGCGAGAAAAAAGAGCTCTGTCGTAATTGCAGAATTAATGCCTGGACTGTATGTCTCCAGTCCCGTAGAAAATCTCAACAGTGTAACAAGCAACTGGGCAATACCGAATCGGTTACTTTTTCAATTTTAATTATTAATAGCTCCGTCACTCGATATAATTGGGATGTTCTCCAGAAATAAATAAGTAAGATGAGTGAAAAACTACTATAAAGAAAAGTACAGTAGGAGGCTTTATTTTGTTTTCTAGTTCATGCACAAAATGTTTATAACGAGAGATGGAAAACGCTATCCGTCAAGTTGGCCTGTGAATCAAAAAGTAACAGTCACAGAGATAGGAAACTGCAGCTCACAGAATGACTAAAACTAATTTTTGTTAAAATCAAATTCTTGAAACATTCGAAAATTCAAAAAAAAGTTCACCCATATACCAACGGTGTCTGTCGCCCATTAGGAGCGCCAATTTCATTCTTTGATTCTAATGAAAATTTAGAACAGGCATTGAACCCAGTAACTGGAAGCTATGGGAAGATACAGGTGGTCGATCCTAGAGTAATCATCTCATAGCGGCCTTACCGTTCAAGATAAAAAAACGAAATAGTGCTATTCTGTAAAAAATAACATTCCATAAACTTGTTGAGAATATTAAAATATTAACTCTATCAGCAGCATTGGCGCCCGCCGCCAAGCCATTCTTTTAGGATGTTTTAGTGCCGGATCGAATGCACGGTTCGTGCTCCCGGCTCAGTTTCATAGCCGATGATTTCATATATGTATTGGTATTTTCATACACTGTTTTAGGCTTAGAACTTTTGTAGCAGAGTAGTCACACGCCAAACTCCATGGCAGCAAGTATTGTTCAATTATTAAATCGCTTAATCAAAACTACTGGTCTTGCTTAATCAACCCTGCGGAATCCACCCTCATTACATCAACAAAACTCTCTGTTATGTGAAAATTCGTGTCGGCAATTGGCTGTTGCCTGGGTGATACAACGTAACAGAGCCTTTATGGAACGTAATTTTTTAGAAAATCGCACCATAAGATAAAAGTTGTATGGTTTGATTAGAGCTGAACATAACGAAATAAAGTTAAATTATGAAGCCTGTTTGTTGACCCGACCCATGGATATCTTGCGGAATTGCCAGACGGGGCTTCTTCCTCATCAGAATGGTACTATCATCAAGGTGAAATGTCTTAAGTCGGCAAAACAAAAGACCATACAGGAAACCATACAGACCAATCAACAATTTTGTTTAGAGAGAAATTCTCAGCTTAAACGGACACACATTCACTATTTCCAAGTACAAGGATATATTGGACTGACAAAATAGAAAAACAAAATTGATTGACTTCTATATCAAAATTTTACTGCCTGAGATCATCGATTTGCGGACTTGTAGGAGCATGCCCATTCAAGAAAGTTGAAATGCCATGACTTTTTTCCCATCAACGGTTCTTAGGTACTGGCCACTTTTCGACACTCAAATGCGTATCGTACTACGATACGTAATACGAATTTTATACGAAACAAGTGCATTCTAATGGAACGATTTCAACAAAAATCAAATGAGCCGAGGTCATTCACCTCGGCCACCACAAGATAACCACACAGACAGCCAGACACACAAACAAACAAGAGAGATATCCACACAGGACTCAAACGGACGGACAGACAGACAAACAGACTTCAAACGGAGTAGGACTAGTAGTAGTAGTTCTTCGCGGTTTTGTTATTTACTTTCAGTGTATATAGTTTCAAATACATATACACATTTGTGCAGCCTATTGTTTTGCAATTGCAATTTGACTTTACAATGTTTGTTCCTTTATAATCAGATATGAGTATGTTGGAGTATCAGTATATTGTAGATCTAGATAGTGTGATCACGTGAGAGGAATAATCAACTTGGACAAAAATTACAATTTCAAAAATCGTAGCAACGAAATATATGGGCGTAATACCACGATGTCACAAATCTTTACTACTTCTATTCACATCGCCTATTTCTCAGAAAACATCATAACACCATGTGTGCAGAAAGTAATCACTACCTATATCATGAATGACTCATCGCGGAGAACAGCTGCAGCGGGCGGCAAATAACAAAGTGAGATTTTCAAAATGTGTTTCGGAGGGCACCATTCATGCTACAGAAATTCTAAAAACAGATTAATGTTTGATATTTTCAGTACTTCAAAATGACTACCTGCAATTTTGAAAAAAATCAAAATTATTTTGTAAAATTGAAAAAAAAAATTGAAAAATTTTTTTGGATTTTTTTTTTGACTAGTGCATCAAATAGAATTGAAATCTGAGTATAACCCTTTTTTTAGATCCAAAATCGGACCGATAGTTTTCTCAAAAACATTTTATTACTTTTGATGTATTTTCTCTCTGTCGCACACTTGGTACTCAATTTCAGTCCCCTTTAGCCTTAACGCAACGGATTATAGCTCTTCAAAGTTGAAAATAAATTACCTTTTTTCGACTAATTTTTGAGTCGTTAGACCGATGTTGCGTTTCTTGAAGAAATACAAATTTGCGTGTCGACTTTTTTTTACCCACTATTGTTTGTTCAATGGTTTGCTGTATGACACATAGCGCCAGTAATTTTCTTTTTGATCCGTTCATGACTTCGTCTTCATCAACTATCCAAAGAATTGCGCTCGCCAACCCAGTTCGCCAACACGGTTCGCCAGTGTGTGGGCAAAGCAATAAAACGCGCCAACCTAACAGCCAACATGGACCAACCAGGTTGGCCAACCGGGTTCCCTAGTGAATGGGCACCTTAAGACTTTGTTGTTTTTGTTGAACGTGCCAATTATCAAATTGGACCGTTACAAACGGAGGCTTGATTTACTTCGTTCAACGTCGCCACAACCACATCACCAAACCAATGCACATCATAGAATATGCACAATACTGAGGGGGCTGGGGCTATGTCCAAACCCCAAGCAAAATTTCCATATGCCACCGGCGCACGCAGCAGGTTCACGACTTGATATCGCGGTGGGATAGGTATATAGATTATATCACAACTGTACCAATATCCCATACCTACACTTTCTATTTTCAGTAGAATGACTTTTTTACGAAGGCGTAGAAGGGCCAACAATAATTTAACAAAGTTAAAGCAAATTGAGCTTGATCATTGCAATTTCAACCTAAACAATTGTAACTTCGAACTTACAATTGTAACTTCGAACTTACAATTGTAACTTCGAACTTACAATTGTAACTTCGAACTTACAATTGTAACTTCGAACTTACATTGTAACTTCGAACTTACAATTGCAACTTCGAACTTACATTGTAACTTCGAACTTACATTGTAACTTCGAACTTACATTGTAACTTCGAACCTACAATTGTAACTTCGAAATTACAATTGTAACTTCGAACTTACAATTGTAACTTTGAACCTACAATTGTAACTTCGAACCTACAATTGTAACGCAGCTCCGGGAAAACGGCAGCAGGCAGTTGGCGTTGGCCGTTGGCGTTGGCCAAAGTTATGGGAAGCCATTTTTGAGGTTAATTTTCAGTTTTAACTGATGAGTGTCATACATTTTATTCTGCCTACCATATAGCCATAATTATTGATAATTTTAGTTATTACTAGTTTTCACTATGGTTTTCAAGTGTTCCATAATGCATTGCAACAGCGCAATGACGAATGTGAAACTAGACAATTGACACTGGCAGTAGATAATATACACCGATGCCCGTCAGACTTGCCAACCTCAATTTTGAATATAGTTATATTGCGTGCGCACTGGGTCCAAAAGTTTCCGACGGGATAGGTCGAGGGGTCAACCACCATCGACAGTCCGTGTACAAATTTCTGACAGTCATGACTGTCAGTCACCACAGTCTCCACAGTCTTGCCCACAGTCACCACAGTCAAGCTGACAGTCCTGACAGTCCCGACAGTCATGATCACAGTCCCGACAGTCATGCTCACAGTCCCCACAGTCAAGCTGACAGTCACCACAGTCTTACTCACAGTCTCTACAGTCTTGCCGACAGTCTCTACAGTCTTAACAGTCTTTCCCACAGTCTCCACAGTCAAGCTGGCAATCACGAGGAGCTGGTTGGCTCACACATGCGCGGCACCCAGCACCCAGCTGGTATGCAGCTTTTCTGAGATTATTCGTCCATAATTGTGTCTGTTGATATTTCGATAGCAATATGAGTACCTAACTACCTACCTACCCACCTACCACCTACCTACTTTTATTCAGTCGAAAAAATATAACAAAACAGGGGCTATGTTTGGCCCTTTCCTAGCAACTACACAACATGTAAACCTGTTCCCCGTTTAAAGAATAATAGGGCCCCTGTTTTGTTATATTTTTTCGACTGAATAAAAGTAGGTAGGTGGTAGGTGGGTAGGTAGGTAGTTAGGTACTCATATTGCTATCGAAATATCAACAGACACAATTATGGACGAATAATCTCAGAAAAGCTGCATACCAGCTGGGTGCTGGGTGCCGCGCATGCGTGAGCCAACCAGCTCCTCGTGATTGCCAGCTTGACTGTGGAGACTGTGGGAAAGACTGTTAAGACTGTAGAGACTGTCGGCAAGACTGTAGAGACTGTGAGTAAGACTGTGGTGACTGTCAGCTTGACTGTGGGGACTGTGAGCATGACTGTCGAAACTGTGATCATGACTGTCGGGACTGTCAGGACTGTCAGCTTGACTGTGGTGACTGTGGGCAAGACTGTGGAGACTGTGGTGACTGACAGTCATGACTGTCAGAAATTTGTACACGGACTGTCGATGGTGGTTGACCCCTCGACCTATCCCGTCGGAAACTTTTGGACCCAGTGCGCACGCAATATAACTATATTCAAAATTGAGGTTGGCAAGTCTGACGGGCATCGGTGTATATTATCTACTGTCAGTGTCAATTGTCTAGTTTCACATTCGTCATTGCGCTGTTGCAATGCATTATGGAACACTTGAAAACCATAGTGAAAACTAGTCATAACTAAAATTATCAATAATTATGGCTATATGGTAGGCAGGATAAAATGTATGACACTCATCAGTTAAAACTGAAAATTAACCTCAAAAATAGCTTCCCATAACTTTGGCCAACGCCAACGGCTAACGCCAACTGCCTGCTGCCGTTTTCCCGGAGCTGCGTTACAATTGTAGGTTCGAAGTTACAATTGTAGGTTCGAAGTTACAATTGTAGGTTCGAAGTTACAATTGTAAGTTCAAAGTTACAATGTAAGTTCGAAGTTACAATTGTTTAGGTTGAAATTGCAATGATCAAGCTCAATTTGCTTCAACTTTGTTAAATTATTGTTGGCCCTTCTACGCCTTCGTAGAATAGCTTTAAGCTAAACTTCGCCAAATAAAGCCGTATTATTATTATTATTACAATGTAAGTTCGAAGTTACAATTGTTTAGGTTGAAATTGCAATGATCAAGCTCAATTTGCTTTAACTTTGTTAAATTATTGTTGGCCCTTCTACGCCTTCGTACTTTTTGGAGCAAAAATGAAGTGACAAGCTGAAGCGCTGGGAGGATACGGCCGATGGCTTCTGATAGTTCCGCTCCAAAACTTTGCAGGTGCCATCAGCCGTAGACGTAGTCCCCCAGCTTGTCACTTTATTTTTACTCCAAAAAGTCATTCTACTGAATTTGAAACGTGAACGGCAATAACGGCATATATTCAACATTTTGTGCAAGTGCAAGTTTGTGCTTGCGCAGGCGCAAACATGGAAATAAATCCTACATGTAGGAAGTAATATTAATTTTATTGTTTTTACGACCATTCATCTTCAGTATACATTTTTTTTAATATTTGATATTACTAAAATGGTAATGATTTAAAAAAAAAGCGAACTTTGTCTGCGACCATCTAATAAAAACACCATGTACGATCCTCCGAGCTATGGTACGCTAATTTGAATTGCGCGGTACGGAAGAATTTATATCTGAAAGGTTGGCAACCCTGAGCCAAACACAGCTGTCATGATGACAGGCCAAACCATAACCATACAACAAGCACTATATAACGGTAAGCTAGGTGGGAGGATTTGAACCTAAATAATGCTGCTCCCGTACACCAATGGCGCTAGTGTCGAATTTCAGTTACTAAATCCTAGTGATTTTATGGCTGTGTTGTTGGCTATTGTCGATTTATCGATCGGCATGTTGCGAGCGATCAAGCCACGCGATTGGCCCAAATTCAAATGTATGAAGGCAGTCATTTTCAACGTGATTTCCGTTGGATGTTCGATTGTGTTCATTTCCATTCCGCCATTACTCGAAGTATGAAGTGCAATCTGTGCCCATCGTTCGATTATTTCGTTTCGAAAATGGTGAAAAGGAACAAATAATTGCTGTGTGGTGGAGGTTGGAGTTCCGTGATGTGGGAAATGGCGGGGGCGAAGTCTCATCGCCTTCCTCAGGTGGTGGCAAGCTCCAGGAGCTGAAAACTTGCGACGCCCATTTTGTGGCGCATTTTAAAGTTCCCGGTGCCAACCGGGCAAGTTCCGAGCACTCTTCTATTTATTCGGCAACTTGATAAATTCAATAAAAATGTACCTAGGTTATTCCATACTCATTTTCAAATAGGATTATAATTTTCTGGGTTTAATAAAGAAGTTTTAAAGAATATTTTTCATGTAGTTTTCTCACTATTTCTTTAATATGACCTTTATTTTCACTTTTTATCAAATTCTGTTGTTATTGAAGAAGTTGGATTTCTCCACCGTCCCATAACTACAAAAATTGATAAAATGGAAAACGGAACTTGCAACAATATGGCACAATATCGGCCCATTTGAATTTCCCAGTGCCGCGCAATTCTAGTTTTGCTCCCGTCCGCTTGATGCCGCTAGTAACTTGGCTCCACCTTCTAACATAGCCAATACACTTCTATTGTGCTTGTTGTATGACCATAACCCACAAAGACGCCATACAACAAGCACTATAATTATAACGGTAAGCCAGGTGGGAGGGAGGAATTGAACCTGAAAAATGCTGCTCCCGTACACCATGGCGCTAGTGTCGAATTTTAGTTACTAAATCCTGGTGATTTTATGGCTGTAGTGTTGGCCATTGCCGATTTATCGATCGGCATTTTGCGAGCGATCAAGCCACGCGATTGGTCCAAATTCAAATTTTGACCAATGATGTATGTCGTATGAACACAGTCATTTTCAACGTGATTTCCGTTGGATATTCGATTGTGTTCATTTCCATTCCGCCAACACGCGAAGTGTGAAATGCAATCTGTGTCCGTCGTTCGATTTTTGCTTTTATTTGTTCGAGGTTGGAGTGCCGTGAAGAGGGAAACGGTGGGGGCGAAGTCTCATAGTCTTCTTCAGGAAAGCGAATATCGCCAGTGGCAAGCTCCAGGAGCTGAAAATTTGCGACGTCCATTTTGTGGTGCATTTTTAAAGTTACCGGTGCCAACCGGGCAAGCTCTGAGCACTCTCCGATTTAATCGGCAACTTGATGAATTTAATGAAAAATGTACCTAGGTTATTCTACAGCATTTTCATAAAGATTATAATTTGCTGGGTTAATAAAGATGTTGCAAATAATATTTTTCATGCAGTTTTCTCACTATTTCTTTGATATGACCTTTATTTTCACTTTTCATCAAATTCTGTTGTCAGTGAAGAAGCTGGATTTTTTTTTTGTTCCCATAACAACAAAAATTGATAAAGTGGAAAACGGAACTTTGAATAATATGAAATAATTGGCACAATATCGGCCCATTTGAATTTCCCAGTGTCGCGCTATTTTAGTTTCGCTCCCGTCCGCTTGATGGCGCTCGTAACTTAGCTCCACCTTCTGACATGGCCGTTACACTTATATTGTGCTTGTTGTATGCCAGTCGGCTAGTCTGCTACTTCTGCTAGTCAAGTCAGTCGCAGTCAGTGTTGCCATAGGTGGTGATTTGTCACCAGATCTGGTGATTTCACCTGCACAAATATCACCTAGTGATTGTTTTTGCAAAAAGCCTACTTTCTGGTGATTTTTCCCAAACCAGCTACAAAATTACGAGATGCTGAACAGCTATGTCGAATTCAATTTTTCCATTTCAGCAAAATCTATTTCTGTTCGTTCCTGTCCAATTTCCGTTTCCGTTTAGTGACTTTCACACTTTGATGTTGTGCATTCTGAGTTCTGATGTCGTTTCGTATGTCAATCGTGTCAATACTGTCAATGTCAATGATTGATGTCAAACTCAAACTTCAACGCTAGAGTACGTTCAACCCACTTAGTGTGATTCTAGTAAGCTATGATTTCCCAAATTTCTCCTTTCCAAATGCGTCGCGTGGCGAGATTCTGAGCCAACTAGAATCACACTAGGGTTGAACGTAATATATCGAATGTGACGTAAAACGTAAAACGTGAGTACTGAAAGTTTGATTTGTTTTGCGGTGAACAAGAGAAGTAGGTACCCATTTAATCTGTTTTAGTTGTGGAATTATCGAAAATGTCGTCGTCCTCCGACGAGGATAAGGACCAAAACCATTTGTTTTCTGGCATTTCTGTTTTGTAATATTGAAAAGTACTTTTTTACGTGATTTGATATATCAAAAATATAGTGAAAAAAAAACACGGCGCATTCTCCTTCCCCCCGCGCGCAGCTTACGCTCTCCCTGCCATTGGTCCCTGCACTCGTTCAAAATCTAGTGATTTTTTGTTCCAACTGGTGATTTTCTACTCTCATAGCTAGTTACTTATTTTTCCATCGTATGGCAACGCTGGTCGCAGTCGTCGGTGTTGGGTGCTCGGTAGTCAGTGTCTTCTCTAATTCCCCATTGTCGTGGTCTTCCCGTCCCATGAGGTCGGTAACGGTAAGAACCATCCTTTACCCATGATGCCATTCCAACACAAAAGCCGAGTTGAAGTGATCGGAATCTGCAGTAAACCTGTAAAAAAGCAACGGACCCACGTGATTTGAGGTTAGAACCGTCCTAATCTGACGCTGCTCACCACCAGTGTACAGAGTGTTCGCATC
Source organism: Anaspis maculata (assembly GCA_949128115.1). Classification (NCBI taxonomy): domain Eukaryota; kingdom Metazoa; phylum Arthropoda; class Insecta; order Coleoptera; family Scraptiidae; genus Anaspis; species Anaspis maculata. The sequence goes on from OX421961.1 coordinate 5,292,170, forward strand.
AAACAGTTTGGTTGTTCCAGCTCGACCACCACATTCAGAGGAACCACCTCAACGATTACGCAGCTGAACCCTCCCATCCTGGAAGGAGCCTGTATCGCACTTCTGTATTTATTACTGTTTGTTTCATCAGTTGCCGTGAGCTCGACGTGATGAATACTGCAAAAAAGACGAACTTGGCGAGCTTCGAGGAGATCATCGGTGAGTTGCATGAAAATTTAGAAACGCATCCATGTGGTCGCGGCAATTGCTATTACAAAGCAAACTCGTATTTGCCTTTTGTTTAACATCAATCCATTTATAAAGAAACAAAGTTTGATGGAAATTGTTTGAAACCGCAAGATTTTGAGTGGTTGCGCTTTCAGTGTGATCAATGTTCGCAGCAAGCTAGCGAATCAAACTTGAAATAGTAGATCAAGTACGGCTCAGTTATACGAAATTTTCGTGTCTTACTGAAGAAAGCAGCCATTTTAAGCTGAACACGATCACACACGTGGCAATCCAACCGTGTTTTTACCTCTATGCAACCGAATAAGTGGTTCAGTTCAATTGTACGAAATGTTCGTATCGAGCCAAACAAACTGCATTCGCAAAAACACGTGGTATCTCGCGTTCCAGCCGCACATTGCTTTTATCGCCGTGAATATTTCAAAAACACGCATGCTGTGTCGGTGTAATATGAAACACTCGGTCGAATAAATAATCACGCTGAAGCGAAAACAGCCGACGCCGTCGTCGAGTAGGTAGGTAGCTCGTTAAGTTATTGTACGGAATGTTCGTATCGGTTCAAACAAAAAGGGCTGTTGAAGGAGCCGGGAGGTAGCTATAGTATATTGGAAATAGAATATCTGCTGGAATTAATTCAAACAAAAACGATTTTTTTATCATGGCTAGCTTTCAGTTCCCTCTTCAACATATCAAAAGTCCTCAACTCTGGGACTGCTACAAATTAGTATACAGGGTGAAAGTTTATTATTTTTCCTTACTTCCTTTCTTTCTTGGAAAACTGATGACTGAAAAATCCGGTTTTAGGCTAGTTTGATAGGCCATAGTCTTCCAATAAACATATGAAAAATATACCACCCAGCCACTGCTGTGTAAGAAGTTACAGGGTGAAAACTATTTTTCATCTTTAATTTTTTTTCTTGGTGGAACTGATCTAGATTGAAGCCGGTTTCAGTTATTTTGCAAGCTTATAATCCCATACGGAACATATGAAAAGAATACATCTCTGCAACTACTGCTTTTCAATTTACAGGGTGAAAAGTCATTTTTACGTTTCAATTTTTTTCTTGGTTAAATTGGCTCACACAACAATTGCGACAGATTTTTCTGTAAACTTGAAGTTTCTAGTCAAACATATCAAAATAATACATTTCTGCTACAGCTACGTTTTTTTCTTATAAATTTAAATGTTTGGGTATATTCGGGTATATTGCATCAAAAATTCCAAAAATCTTGGAACGCAGCCAAACATTTAAATTTGTAAATAAAAACGTAGCTGTAGCAAAAATGTATTATTTTGATATGTTTGACTAGGGACCTCAAATTTACAGAAAAACCAGTCGCAATTGTTGTGTGAGCCGATTTTATCAAGAAAAAAATTGAAACGTGAAAATAACTTTTCACCCTGTAAATTGAAAAACAGCTGATGCAGAGATGTGTCTTTTTTATATGTTCAATATGACATTATAAGTTTGCAAAAGAACTGGAACCGGCTTCAATCTAGATCAGTTCCACCAAGAAAAAAAATGGAAGATGAAAAATAGTTTTCACCCTGTAACTTGATACGCAGCAGTTGCTGGTGGTATATTTTTTTATATGTTTATTGGAAAACTATGGCCTATCAAACTAGCCTAAAACCGTTATTTTCGGTCATCAGTTTTTCAAGAAAAAAGAAAGTAGAGAAAAATAATAAACTTCCACCCTGTATACTGATTTGTAGCAGTCCAAGAGTTGAGGACTTTTGATATGTTGAAGAAGGGTCTGTAAGCTTGCATTGGTGGAAAAATCGTTTTTGTTTGAATTAATTCCAGCAAAGCACCTATTTTTTTCTATTTCCAATATACTACTATACCGGGTGATCATTTGAAAACTATCCACCTGCAATAACTCCCGATTCCTAGTGAATATTGTTTCGAGCAAAAACAGGTCGATTTTTATATCGAGGGGGACATCCAAAACATACATTGGCAAATTTCTATATTCACCCCCCTCGCCCCCATTCACCCCAACTTTGAAATTTCAAATGACACTACCTACCTTGCGATACATCAAATTAAAGGAAATTAAATTTTCTTTCTGAAAAAAATATTTTCAAAATTTTCAACCCCACCCCCTTTTCTCTAAAATATCTCTGACTGTCCCATTTTATATTCTGGACCCCTCATTTTTTTCTCAATTTAGTTGGCGTCATCCTAGATAGCATCGAAGAAAAAAAATTTCGGTGGAAGAAGTGCTACCTAAATTCACCCCTTTGCTCTCCCCCACCTCAACTCCCAAATTTAACAAAACACCACCTACTTTGTGACACATCAAATTGAAGGGAATTGAATTCTCTCTCCGAAAAGAATTTTTTTGAAATTTTCTACCCCTCCCCCAATAAATTGGCTATTTGGAGTATTCTAGGGGGGCAATGGGGGGCTTTAAAAATTGTGAAAAAATCTTTTTCAGGGAGAGAATTCAATTTCCTTCAATTTGATGTATTACAAAGTGGGTATTGACATTTTAAATTTTTGAGGTCAGGTGGGGGGAGCGAAGGGGTAAATTTGGGCGGCACATTTTTTATAGAAAATTTTCTCTTTCGATGCTGTGCAGGATGACGTTTACTGTATTGAAGGGAAATGGAGGTCAAGAATATTAACTTGGACACTCAGAGAATTTTAGGAAGAACAGGGGGTGGGGTTGAAAAATTTCAAAATATTTTTTTTAGAAAGAGAATTAAATTCTCTTTAATTTGATGTATCGCAAGGTAGGTGATGTTATTTGAAATTTCAAAGTTGGGGTGAGTGGGGGCGAGGGGGCTCAAGATATAAATTCTCCAATGTATGTTTTAGATGTCCCCCTCGATATAAAAATCGACCTGTTTTTGCTCAAAGACATTTGCACTAGGAATCGGGAGATATTGCAGGTGGATAGTTTTCAAATGATCACCCGGTATAAGCTGCTGAAATCGACTGGTTAATACGCTTCAAAAATTTGATTTTGAATTCTTCCGGAGCCAGTAGGACTCTTTGCATCTTTTGCCAATATACAGTATCTTACTGTTTTTTTTTCTGCAGAACCGGTCCGAAAAAAATGCCTGAACAACCAGAAATCCCATTAGTTGTTTCATAAAATACAGTTAATAAAGCCACTCCAGGTAGTGTTTTGAGAACCCTGCGGCATTTCTCCGAATCCTCAATAGTTTTCGCCATAGATTTCTAATGCATTTTAAATTAGTTAGTAACTTCAAAATTCACTTGGCCTCCGGAGTCTGGATTATTATTTTCTCATTTGTGCATATTATTATGAAAGCTTATCTTTCCTGCGAGAACGTTTTTGTTCAGTGTTTTTCGCATCCCATATCGGAGGCAGCATGCAAAAAGAGCGTGAAGGTGAACTTTTCAGTACCTTCCTTTCGACCTACCTATTTACCTGTTAATATATTTGAATTAGAATTATTGCCTGAAGAAAATAGTCCTCAAATGATTTTTCGCTATATGGTTAGCTCATCCCCACCTGTTTTAACATGTCGAAAGCATACATCCCTGTTAAGCGTACTATACTCTATACACTGATAGACAGTGTTGCCGGACTCGAAAAGTATAATTCCCCAACCAAGATTTGAAAATACCCGCTTTTACCCGCAAAAAAAGTTAAATATACCCGAATAATACCCGCAATCCGCAACCAGTAGGGAAAATGAAATAGCAACCCTAAATATGAATTTATATATTATTATTTGTATTAATACAAATATTTTTAGACTATTTATATTCTATAATCTCACTTTGGGGTATATATGTTATTTCAGAATGATTGTCATCTCGGGCGGCTGGGGTCGCGTATGGTAAAAGGGACTTTAGCCGCCCAGATTTGGACTTTGACGGCGTCGATTGACGTTTTTGCACAGAGATCTAAATGTACTCTTACACTTCCATGGCTGCCCGAGATGACAATCATTCTGAAATAACATATAATGATGCATAGGAAGGTATGCACAGAGGTCACTGTCCCAGTTTTTTATCGCGATAGTAGGTACCTATAAATTATAATAAAAGACAACATGAAACAAACATGCATAAACATGAAATAAATCAACACAAATAAAAATGTGATACAAAATCAAAAATACAAATTGACCACCGATACAAAAACAAAAATCAGTCTGTAGTACTCTTCCATATCTTATTTTTCAGCATTTGAATATTCAAATAAAAAACAACAATTACAGAAAATGATTGACCAATTTGTGAAAATACCCGTTTTTACCCGATTTAAAATTTTACCCGTCACTCTGTGAAAAATACCCGATTTTCGGGTAAAATACCCGCGATTGGCAACACTGCTGATAGAAAGGACCACCAGATTCCTCCGCTTGAAAAGTAGTTCCGAGCGTTATCCGCGAAATTTAAAATTCCAGTTAGAAAGAGGTGCTTATTTCCGCTAATCACAGCTAAGTGCTATGGTAATTTTAAATGACACCAGTTTAATACCAATTTTAATGAATGAGAAAATATATTTTTTTTAATGAAGCTGATTTTATTACACACCACTCACAACAGCCGAACCGACTAAAAATAACAAACATCATAGAGAAATGGAGGTTAGAAATCGTACGTTAAGTGTCAAACCCGCTGAATGTAATGCCATTGGCTTGGCGTAGGAATAATTTGCCCGGGTAAGACTACCAACCGAACAAAACTAATATTAGTTCCAAACGCGCCTATGTTGTTACAGTCTTTGGTGCTTTTGTTTGCTATAGGTTACATCACTGAAATTCAAAAAAGTCCGTTCTATCGGTGTACAAACTATACTACAGTACGCTTCATAGCGTACAGAGTGAAACTCAGTAAACAGGATACAGTATACAGTGAACAGGATACAGTATACAGTATACTGTATACTTAGAATACAGGGTGAAAATTAAAAAATAAACTCACGAAATTTATCAACAACACATTCTTTTTCATCACCATAGAATCTCACAACAAGTACAAGACATTTTGATGTCGAAACATCTGTTGTCTCATCAATAATTACAGAAAATTTCAACTTTGACAACGTTTTAGACAATTCTGTTCCCTTTCTTCTCGACAGTTTGAGTCGTTTCGCGATTTCGGAATCTGGACAGATGGAAGCAATAAATTTTGGGAGGTGATCTAATGTAGAAAGTGCCAGGTTATGTTCTGCAATGAATCCAATCATCTTAAGCTCGCCTTTCCTAGCTGCAAGTGAGACTTTCTCTTCTTTTTTCTTGTTGAAAAAGCCAGAAACCTGTTGGGTCAAAAATGACAAAATTATTATCTACCAAGTTTTTTTTTATATTTTTTTACCTTAGGTAATTGTGTAGCATTTTTAAATTTTTTCTGGTGAATTCCAGATTGGGCATGTCTTTTCAAATGTGTGATTCCTCCCTGGATTGTCCGATTGCATAATTTGCAGTGTGGTTCATTTTTGGGATTTTTCACAAGCCATCTGTAAAATTCGTCATTTTTGAACCACCACTCTCGAAATTTTTGCTTGTAAGACTTCCTTTTTTTTTATCTTCTGGTTTTCGCTTATCAGTTAAGTACTCATCTTCATCCTGTAGTGGAGAATCATCAGATTCAGGAGAATCATTGTGGGTGATGTCCATCGGAATGTCCTCCGGAACATTCAGAGCAAGATCACGATGAAATATTTCTAGAGAAAGAGTCTTTTATTATTCAGCAACCTCATAGTCTTCTCGAGGGCCTCCCATTTATTGAGTTTGTGAAAAATTCACCCCTCTATTGCCGCTGATATTCTACGTGCGGGGTGAAATCAGTTCTTTTCCATTAATCCGATCTTTATCGAATCAATCCGGACAAAGACCATTTTCGGCTCTGTTGTAAGTCCACAATCTTACATTCAAGATATAAAAATGTCACATTTCTCAAAACCGCTGAAACATGACATACAGGCTGAAACACCGAGTGAAACACCCATCTTTGTTTTTATTTTTTTTTCTGGGTCACGTTAATTCGGATTATAATCTCACCCACTTCAAAGGAGAGCCTAGAGTATTCGGCTAAACATTTTTAAAATCTACATTTCCGCAATCACTGCAACTACTGGCTACTGTAGCACTGAACATTTGTGCAATTTTGATTGTGCGAGGAGTTGCTAATGAGAATTTCCCTAGCAACTCCTCGCACAACGAAAGTGGAAGCAACATATTTCATCCTGTATATCAAGTCAGAGTAATAATAGAAATGTTTTTTTATTTGGCTTGCGGAAAACTCTTGTGCTTTTCATAGAACCAGATTAGATTATTATCTGAATTATTTACAACCAGAAAAAGAATAAAACAATTGATTATTTCTCACCCCGTAGGTTGTCTTTTGAGAATTAGAAGAATGTGACTATTTCATATCTTGAATGAGAGATTATAGGCTTGTACCAGAGCTACAATTGGTTTTTGTCTGGATTAATTCGATGGAGACAGAACATATTAAAAAAAAATTTCACCCTGTACGTAGAATACGAGCGGCGATGGATTGGTACATTTTTCACATGTCCAGTAGGAGACTATAAGGTTGCTCAATAATTGGAGACTGTTTTTCTCGAGGATTTTTTAATCGAAATAAAAATTTTCAAAGATTTATTATTCAATTTCCACCCTGTATACTAAATAGTACACGTCACAGGGATGAATGCTTCCAGCATGTAAAACAGGTGTGGATGAGCGAATCATACAGCAAAATACCGTTTTAGAACTACTTTCTTCGAGCAAGAGATGATTTTTCTACTATTTCAAATACACTATCGGCCAAAACAACCAGAAAACAACCATGTAACCGGGGAGCAAAATTTGGGTGTTGGGTGTAGGGGAATTCCAAAGACGCAGAGCGTACAAAAAATAATATATTTATCCAATCCCACTGAATAATGCACGCATTATCACGCGCATACATGCCTGCACTTTTCAATAAGACTGGATAAAGCATAGTATTTTACTCGCGGGTAATGCCTATTACTGATTCGGATGCTTTACTACGACACTCGTCAAGGCTCGTGTCGACAAACTGCATCCTAATGAGTAAGAAGCAATCACTACCCGGTTGTTGAATAATATACTATTAATCCTCGATTCAATCAGCTTTATTATTCATGAATTCAATGGGTGAACGGCTCTAGCCAAAGAACTAAATCATGAAATAAACAGGTCAACACATGAAGTGGTCCACCCCAAAATTTAGCCTCATTTTGAATGGGACATATCTCGGAAAATACGTTACCGATTATCAAAAGCCTGCTGATGCATAAAAGAGGGTCTTTTTGGCTACAAGGTATCACAGCGTGTCCGTTGTTCACTGACATTGTACTGGATATACAGGGTGACAACGAAAGGAGTGCCGAATTGGGCCATTTTCAACACGGGGTAACTTTTGCTGAAAAAATTCCAGACTTTTTCTGGTACCATTTTTGGAGAGCACTTATCAAAATCTCGAAACGGTTTTTGACTTGTCTCCGTATTTTGATTTTTGAAAAAGATGTGTCACTTTATGTGAAATTTGAATTTTCTGATGCTGCTTCCGTCACTGGTCATGCGGTTGTCTGTAATTTGACACAAGTGCATAATTTGCCGTAAGAAACTACCTCATGAAAATTTTTCACCTCACGGACACCTAATGGTGCTACCCCTGTGGTCACCTGGTACCTGCTCAGGGTCGGTCTCAGATGCGGTAGGTTGCGACGATACATTTCGTGTTTATCAAACACAGTGTGGCTCAAATATAAATTTGGTTACCATTCGTTGCATTACAAGTCCGTTAGTTACCATATCAGCCCTATTTTGGTTTCTTTTGTACAGGGTGATTTATACGAAAAGTTACAAGGCTCTATCTCGAGAACGGAAGAAGGTAGAATCAAAAAAATTTTTCTTGTTTCAATCTGACACAGCGGTGCACATTTCAGCATAGTGTAGATTTTTTCAAAACAGCCCCTAACTAGGGATTGAAAGTGACCATGCCATTTTGGGAGAGTGTTTTTTTTCAATGGATATTTTGTTAATCTAAATGGCAATATAAGTGCAAAATGACATTTTCAAATTGATATGCCCAACCCTTAAGTTTCTACCCCAAGTGAAAATCCGAGTGAAAATCAATAATAAAATGTTTATTGCGAAACTGTCTACCTTAAAAAAAAAGGTTATTCTACCTGACATATCCTTCTGATGTGGATCAAATAGACATCAAATTATTGATGTTTGTGAGGAGGGGATTTGATCAAATAAACAAGATTAAAACAGCACAATTAAACAACGCGTGCCTTGTGTTAATAACATCTTTTCAGTTTTTTTATATCTTTTATTCTCATGTTTGCATTCCAATACACATTGTTCAATTGGTGGTGGCCTTATAAAACTTTTTTTTATAAGGTAGACAGTTTCGTAATGAACATTTTTTTATCGATTTCCACTTGGGGTAGAAGCTCAAGGGTTGGGCATATCAATTTGAAAATGTCATTGTACGGGCCGTAATGGAATCACGAGATATTAGCGTGCTATTGTCCTGGGACTTTTACCTGCTCTTGTAACAATAGATCCCAAAAAAGCTCGGCGCCTAAAAGGCAGTCGACTGGCCCCGACTTCGCGAATTGCGGATCCGCTAATTGCAAATCGGGCGGTAATCTCACTATTGTTTCATTAAAAGAAACCGACGGCAAATTTTGAGTTATCTGGTCCCAGACTAGACAGCTGACGGTATAGTCTGTTCACCGATAGAACGGACTTCTTTGAATTTCAGTGATGTAACCTATAGCAAACAAAAGCACCAAAGACTATAACAACATAGGCGCGTTTGGAACTAATATTAGTTTTGTTCGGTTGGTAGTCTTACCCGGGCAAATTATCCCTACGCCAAGCCAATGGCATTACCAGGCATTACATTCAGCGAGTTTGACACTTACGTACGATTTCTAACCTCCATTTCTCTAAGATGTTTGTTATTTTTAGTCGGCTCGGCTGTTGTGAATGTTGTGTAATGACATCAGCTTCATTCAAAAAAATTATTTTCTCATTCATTAAAATTGGTATTAAACTGGTGTCATTTAAAATTTCCATAGCACTTAGCTGTGATTAGCGGAAATAAGCACCTCTTTCTAACTGGAATTTTAAATTTCGCGGGTAACGCTCGGGGACTACTTTTCAAGCGGAGGAATCTGGTGGTCCTTTCTACCAGTGTATAGAGTATAGTAGACCACTCGTCTACTCGCGACTTTGTCGAAACCTTAGCCATGTGACGAACTTTGCTTTGAGCACGATCAATTCCCGCAATCGAGAAATCCACTGGACATTTCTCTACCTTCAAATTTTCCAACATAGTCCTGGATATAAAGTTCAGCTGAGAACCCTGATCCAGCAGCGTGCGACATGGGACCCATTTCCCATCTTTTCCTGCCACCAATATCTCGGCGGTAGACAGTAAAACCAGATTGGCGGACCCAGCCGCGCAGTGGGTGGTGGTGCTAGTACTCGCTTCAACTATCTCCCCGCCTATCGGCAGCGGACCCTCGTTCTTTAACCCTTTAACGGGGAAGACTCTGGGGCTTTGAAAATTCCCAATTTTTTGACATAGACTTGTGATTTTAGGTCCACAAAACAGATTGTCCTACCCAGAATTTCAAAATTTCCCCCAGTTTTTTTGGAAAATGGTGGTACATATTTGTACCAAAGTCTGTTAAGGGGCAAGAAAAAATATGTATGTTTAGTGGTGCATATATGAACCACTATTATTATATTAGCTGTTTTAGGTCTTTATTCTCAAAAATATAATACAAAAATACAAAAATTCAGACAATTTATCAACACAAAAAATTTAACTGTTCACGCTATACCTACCACTTGTGTGCTGTGTTGCATTTTATACCGCTGTTTTATTTTGTATGAAATGGAACAAAGTACTCCAAGCAAAGTGCAACGTTGCATTGTACACAGATAATATTTGATCTCTGTTGTTTATTCTTGGTGCTGCAGTGACAGCATCTCCTTCTTGTCCCATGAGTCGGCAGATGTTTTCCTACATTGGTGAGTCGGGTGGCATTTTCGCAAGTAGGCCTTCCATCTGGATGGTTTCGCTTCCTTCCTCGTCCAGTTGGGTTAGATGGTCCGAGCTTGACTCTTCCCGAATAGTTATCAATCAATTTTGACGCCAGCACTGATCGAAATTGTAGATGGGTCAGAGGTTTTGTGTTCGGCTTGCAAGTTTTTAGAGTGTGCTTGTAAATAATAAAACTATTGACAATGCAAGAGTCTAGGCAGTAATAAAAAATTCGTAGCCACCAACGTCTGCTCTTCCAAGATATACTGTACGTAGCAAGAAGTTGATCAAAATGGTCGACTCCGCCCATATAATTGTTGTAGTCACTAACAGCGACTGGGCCTTGAACCGCTTCTTTTCTACCATTTTTCTGAGTTCGCATGATGTTCGTTTGCTGTAGCGGATTATGCATCGTGCTCGTCAGTGCCACCGACTTCTTGCCCCGATCCTTCCATTTCGAGACTGAAACGTTACGGCAAATAACGCCATCGCTCTCCCCAACCTCCATGTCTTTATCAGGTTTGAGTTTGGGAAAAAATTTCCTTGTTTGCCTAATGGTAGCACAACAGAAGAAATGTTTTGATAGTAGTTTTTTTGCCAAAGGTAAAGATGAAAAGAAGTTATCGAAAAATAGGCAGTAGCCAAAATTTTCGAAAGCGGACGATAATTTCATAACCACCCTTTCGCCTAGAGTAGTAGACTTATCTGCATTCTGCTCAGCTCCTTCGTACAAAGACATTCCCACGCAGTATCCAGTAACAGCACAGGAGATAACCCAAACTTTGAACCCCCGCTTGATTGGCTTCATTGGCATATATTGCTTTAGAGTACTGCGCCCTTTGAATTTTACCATTGACTCGTCGATTGACAAAAATCTCGAAGGATTGAATAATAATTTGAATGTTTTGGTCACGTATTCCAAAATTGGACGCACTTTGTAGAGCCTATCGTAAGCTGCTTCACCTTTCTTTGGCATTCGAGCGTTATCATTCAAGTGCAAGCACCTTGTGATTTTCAAGAATCGCTTTAGAGGCATAATGTCTTGTATACGAGAAACCTTGAAGTTAGAATCACTACTCCAATACAATCTCATCGATGGTAAATTGTGGAATCCCATTATAATTAGAATCCCTATGTATGCTTTGAGTTCATTTAGGGTCAAATCCAGAGTTACAGCCTTTTGTCTTGCGTAGAGGTTTGTTTCATCAACAATATATTGAAGAAACAATGGAGTCATCACATTGAGAAATATTTGTAGTGGATTGTTGATGTCTATCTTACATTTCCTGGATATTCCAAATGGTCTGTCAAAAGTAGTGCGTTCAAACTTTTCGGGAGTTTTGGACGTTCTTTCCCAGTCGAAGTCCTCGTCATCTGAAGAAGTACTACTACTACTACTTGTCGTGTCATTGTCGTCTTCGTCCATGTCTCTAGGAGCTGGATCCTCATCTTGTAGATTGCTTGCGCCGACATCTTCATCTTCGTCCTCTTCATTGTTTCCTTCATCAGATGGTGGAGCAAGAGACGTTGAGAGAGCTGGTGAACGAGTAGATGTTGAGAGAGATGGTGAATGAGAGTTTGATGGTCTTCCCAAAGGAGAGATATCATCAGCATCTTCATCCCCTTCGACTTCTGAATCTTCTGCCATTTCATCTGTGATTTCAGATAAAAGAAAGGCTATGTCGTCCGGATCCTCCAAATTGAACATCTTTTTCTTATTCATTCTGCACAAAAGTATCAAATCAAAATCACTGTGCGTGAAAGAGATCGCTAATATTATGGGTTTTCTAATGTATTTTTGCTATGTACCCAGCAACTCTCCAACAGAAGTGAATATATTTTCTAAGCTAGGCCACTTGGACACAATTTATTGCCACAGGTAGTAAGTATGTTGTTTCCACATATAATAAACTAATTTGTAGTCGTCATTTCGTCACAAAATAATGCAAAATTGATTTCTTCAACGACCACTGCAAATTCGTGATTCTAACCTCAAATTCGCACATGAGTCAAAATCATCTAATATTGTAGTTATCTTAGTGTTTTTGTTACGTGTTGACATACAAAGTGGATAACAAATAATGTACGTACCTGATTTTTACGAGATATCGGCACTGTTCTCGTGGAAATTGCTGGAAAACTTTGAAAAACACTTTCAACGCCACAGTTTTTTCGAAACGCCCGTTGGTACACATATGTACCACATTTTCGACTTATTACTACAAGATGTCACTAATGTCTACAAGCGGTACGTATGTGAACCAGCGAACGTTAAAGGGGTATGAAGATGCCATAAGGCTCATTTTTAATGGGACGCTATAGTTAATTTGAGCTGTATGGTAAGTGGTACATATCTGTACCAGTAGACGTTAAAGGGTTATATTTAAATGCAACATTTTATGATGCTTAGAGCCGCAATTTTGACAACGTGCCCTTGAGTTGCACGCTGCAGTCTTGTGAGCTTTGCTGAAACAGTTTTTGCACACTTTCAGAACGCTGCATCTATTTACTCGCCCACTCGGACTCCATCCGAGAAATTCCGGACACTCCGGAAGGGGGTGCGGTCGGTTGCAAATCCAACACGACCTCTCCGCGTTATCTCGAGTAGTTGCGACATATGACCTTTGCGGGACTTGTTTGAATTCGCGACGCGCGAGCTGAGGTTTTTCCGAAGGCTTTTCTTGACCACGATGGTTCTGCAATGCCTTTAACAACCTGCACCTCTTTTGAACGAACTCCATTAAATTTTCAAAGGCAGGCACCGCTGTGTCTAGCTCATTTTCCCATAACTGTGACGTCTCCAGATCGAACTTTCGACTCACGATGAGCCCTAGAACCAGTGTTGCCGGACTCGAAAAGTATAATTCCCCAACCAAGATTTGAATATACCCGCTTTTACCCGCAAAAAAAGTTAAATATACCCGAATAATACCCGCAATCCGCAACCAGTAGGGAAAATGAAATAGCAACCCTAAATATGAATTTATATATTATTATTTGTATTAATACAAATATTTTTAGTGTGGGCACTCTATTTGGCGGGATGGCTGGGATAAACACTCGATTTACTTGGATTTGATAAACTTCATTCAAACCACGTGGCGATGGCCAGTGTACATAAGCAAGACTTAAATATGCGCGAGGCGCATCTTAACACATAATCAGCATAAGTGAGCGAGCGACTGTTGGAACAGGAGAGAGCTGGTCTCAGCTGCCACAACTAGCGCCACCTAACGATAAACTCACTATATAACAGGCGGGAGATTCAAATTCAAAATAAACTACCACAGATCGGCCATTCTGACATAATGATCGACCTCGATCAACGTAAATGAACATTTGCATAAAATCTTGATACTATACGATAACACATGTCATCATAATCATAAAACATAAAGTGCATAAATTAACATGGTCTCATAAAGCATCAACAATCAATGCGCAATAAATCACATAAGGTTGTAGTCATGGCATAAACATAAGTATAGTAAGTTGAATAATTGGACATAAAACATAAATTACATGAATAACATAAATCACATAAATATCGACATAAATGATTATAATGAGTCAAATCAACTTTCTCCTGGATATCAGGTAGAAACGCTTAAAAATCATAATCAGGACTTCACATAGGTACTAAACCGAAATAATAAACACAAGAATGAGCTAAAAAGGAACTTGAATGATGAAATACAATAACATAAGACATAAGATAGCCTCATTGAAGCCAAATCTTCATGTTTTCAGGACTATGGACACTTTCATAAAGTATTTGAGTCACCTGAAAACCTTCAATATCTGCAATGACATATCGATCCATATCAAGACATCTTTTGACCACATAAGGACCTCTGAACTTGGGCAATAACTTTTTATTAACACCAGGGGTTACGTCGACATTCTTCAGCATAACATAATCACCTACTTCGTAGCTATGTGGGGTTTTGTGACGTTTATCATAACGAGCTTTGTTATATGACTGGACCTGAGCGTTTTTCTCTTGTGCCGCGGTTCTGATGGACTCTAAATCGCGTTCTTCATTGTTCTCAGCTCTCAAAACATCTCGAACGTTGCTGTGCACATAATTTTGATCTACGCCAAAAAGGACTTAAGCCGGGGAATTGTTAATTGAACGACAAAACGATTGAACGTTGATCGCGTATTCCACATCACACAGAACCTCGCTCCACTTTTCCCTTACCGAACTTAATTTTGACAGCATAGGCGTAAGGTCGCGATTAATCCTTTCGATCTGTCCATTTGACTTTGGGGAAGTAGTAGCTACTTTGACGTGTATTATTCCATGCTCTTCAACAAAGTTTTCAAAATCTTTCGACGTAAAACTTGAACCACGATCTGATATTATTCTTAACGGAATGCCAAAATACTTGAAATAGTCCTTCAGATGATTAATGACTTCTCGCGTGCTGGTGGTCTTTACAGGATATAATTTTACAAATTTCGTAAAAGCGTCTATAGTTCCGAAAATATATTTTTCCCCCTTGCTTGTCTTTTCGAGCGGGCCATAATGATCAATATGAAGGGTGCAAAACGGCTTGTTACCTTTTGGTATGTTATGCAGAACGCCTTCCGGTAAACCACTGTGCGGGGAATAAGTGATGCACTTAAGACAGTTCTCGATGTGCGTTTTCACCTTTTGCTTCACGTTTGGGAACCAATAGGTCCTCGTTAAATACTCGCAGGTTTTATTAACTCCTACATGTCCTAACTGGTCGTGGCATTGTAACAAGACACTGTGTTCCATTGACTGCGGAACGTAGAAAAGGACCCGGCCATTACTTTTCCGGTAGACAGATCCGTCGATCATCTCGTAAAATTTGTCTTGGGAGGATTCAAGTTTTGTTTTTATCTGCTCTATAACAGGGTCTTTATCCTGGAGAATCGCGAGATTTCTCTCCAAACTACTCTCAGACAAAACCAAGATTGAATTGTTACGACTCAAAGCATCCGCGTGCTTCATCCTATCGCCAGCACGATGTTCTAGGGTATAATCATACTTGTGTAGGATCAGTGACCACCTCAAAATTCTCGGATTCACGTCCTTTTTCTCGAGCGTAAGCTTAAGGCTGTTACAGTCAGTCACAATTTCAAATGGAATGCCTAACAGATATACTCGGAATCGTTCTAACGAGTAGACTATAGCTAAAGTTTCGAGTTCAAAGCTGTGAAACTTTGACTCCGCGGGAGTTGTGCGTTTGCTGAAGTACAACACGGGGTGAAATTTACTATCTGACTGTTTTTGCAATAGAACCGAACCATAACCGTGTGAACTCGCGTCGCAGTGTAACTCGGTTTCTGCCGAGTGAGAATAAATCGCCAAAACAGGCTCGGTAGCCAACAACGATTTCAACAGCTCAAAACACTCAAGTTCATCTGGTCCAAACTCGAAGTCAGACTTTTTCTTCAACAAATCATACAGTGGTTTGGCTTTGACAGCAAAGCTCTCGACAAATTTTCGAAAGTAAGAAACAAGTCCTAAAAAGCTACTTAAATCGCGAAAATTTCTTGGCACAGGATAACTCAGCTCACAGCATCAATGTTTGATGGGTTTGGTCGCACACCGTCGCGATCAATCAGGTAGCCCAGATAATTAACTTCTGTTTGCAAAAACGTACACTTGTCTAGCCTTAGCTCTAGTTTGTTTCTCACCATAATGTCCAAAACTGTTTTCAAAATGTCCAGGTTCTCTTCAAAAGTCGAAGTCGCGATCAGTATATCGTCCAAATAGATCATTACCTGGTTCATTTCAAGCAATTCGCGAAAAGCCTCATTAACGAAACGCATAAAAGTTGACGGACTGTTACGGAGTCCAAATGGCATCAAAGTTTCATCAAAGTCCGTTTGGCAAGACGTATCCATAGTGGTAGTAGTCATGATCGGTGCTGTTTGTGTCATGGCTTCACAAAATTTATTGAAGTCCACAGTACTACGGACGTCTTCACCTTCAAAAGTGGTAGCTGCCTTACTAAGAGCGTCTTCATGTTCAACAATATCAAAAGTAGCTTCTGCGTTACTATGAGTCTCTTCACATTCGTCACGAGTTTCACGGAAATTGTGGTGGAATTGTGCTCATTACTGTGAAAACGGTGTTTGTGCCTCAACTTGTGTCTTGAACAATAACGTCCAGTGCCCATTTTGAAGCCTTCGAGGGTGCCATCTAGAACTCGCTTCTGGGAGAAATATGGCGGAGTATAGGTGCTGCGATGTACCTCATAACGTTCAGCTTTGCGGAGAAGACGTGAATTTATTTTCAAAAACCACATAATATGGGAGCATTGTGAACTATTCTTGGTTTCTAAAAGAAGAACCCACACTCGGGAAGACTGGGAACTGTGGGAAGCTACACCGCTACATCCTTCGAGTTTTTGTGTGGATGGGATTCATCGGCGTTAATACTTGATTTCACTGATCAGGACATCGTACTCGAACAAGAAATTTGCGGAACTTGTGAAAGGTGAACTCCATCCACTCCATACTTGCAATTTGCAAAGTTGATTTCGGTAGTTTTTTCATTTTTGACAGCAACAGTCAACCGTCAACACACCAATATAACCTATCTTTCGAAGCCAGACGCTCAGACGCACACTAGGCAGTTGGACGTGAAGTCTACAATGCCAAACTGTAAAATTTGCCCAGCCTACTAGAATCACGGTACAAGTGAACCTACTATATTACAGCTTTGGTACATAATCTCGCCTCGACAGTGTGGCACAGCCTACAGGGACGAGTTCGACTTACTGGACGAGATCTCCTCAAACTCCCTTATCATAATATATACAAACAGTGTCTTGAAAGACATGATTTAAAATTACATGAAATTAAGTTATTGAGAACAATGTTTACATTTCCACTTCTTTGAAATTTTTTTAGTCTCTTTCAGGACACATGCTTTGTGAAAAATTTGATCGGGCAATTTCTCTGGGTACACCTCACCAGCTCATCTCCATCATCGGGTCCATTACAGTAGCACCAAAGTTCGGGCGGCTCCTGAAAAATAATAATTCTAACTAAGTAACCGAGAGCACCAAAAATGTATCAACAAACCTCTTCAGCATCAGCAGTTGTTCCAGTAACCTCTCTACTTCCACTTGCTTCACTTAAATCAAAGTCCTTTGCAGCTTTGGCTTTGCCTCTTTTTGAAAAGTATTTGCCCAGTAATTCGGGTATGATTACACTTTCATGAAAATTTGTTGCTATTGCACTCTGTGTGGTCCAAAAGTGTTCATCAAAGGCAATTTTTTCCACAAAAAAATCTTGCGGGCTCCAAACTACAAAAAAACAAGTTTTTTTTACCAGTAACGGCCATTTGCATTTGTATCTGGTAATAGTATGCATGATCTTTGTCCAGCATCACATTTCCTGCGTCAGATATTGGAAAGCATGTTTTCTTGATTTTTATCAATTCTTCGACTGAGGTATCAGCTGCACACAGTGGGCATTTCACTTCCACACATGCATCCTCACAATCAACACAAATCAAGATTCCATCAGGTGTAGCAGCAAATTGAGGAAAAGCTGGGTTGATGAAGAGTCCACATTTTTCAATTTTTGCTTGGTGCGTTTTTTGATGATCGTGCAAAATAGAATTAATGGCATCTTTTTCATGGGCACAACCATATCGTCCAGCTTTAAAAGTCCCTCTGTACATATGTGGGTAGCAGATATTGTTGATCAGGCTTATTGAAGGCTTCTCCACCCTTGTCCTGCAGGCTGACTTGAACTTTGACGCAGTGATTCGTCCAGCCCTCAGTAAAAACCAGTCACTGCACTCGCTTTGGTTCTTGGTCCGTTTTTCAATGTCAAGTGCTTGTTCCAATGAGATATTCTTTTCATCGACTGTCAAAGCCACCACCTGCAATTCCTCAAGAGCAAGATTGCAATAGACGTCTCGGTGGATGTCTGTTAGTGGCTTTGGTAGTTGCTCCTGTCCGGGAGAAGAGAATTTTTGGAGAACAGAAATGCAACCTTGTTCTTCATAATTATTGAGGAAGTCCTGAACTTCTTTGTTGGACAGTGCTGGTATTGTCTGCTTATTTGAAAAGGCTTCTGCTACTGGCGTACTTGGCGTGGAAAAGTCTGTGTTTCTGATTTTTTGATAAAACGCCGCCTTTGATTTTGGGCCAATCCAATATGCTAGCACATCAGTAACAGACTTCTCTCCTGCATGCTTGCCAGCATATTCGAAAGCAAATAAAACTGCAGCGACATGTGTACATGCTTCCCCGAGTCCTGCTACACAGTCACAGTGACACGCTACAACATCACTCTCGGCAGAAATGATAAACCATGAACGCGTTGGTGGCTGTGCAACTTTCTGTGAATGCAGAACCTAAAAAAGCATAATGCAGATATTCCGTACTGAAATGATATTTTACATCCTTACCCTTTCAAAAACAATAAATAACTCATTAATTTTTATTGCTCTGATGCTTTCAATCCACTTTGACGAAAATTGGGCAAAAGCGTCCAAACTTTTGAAAGATTTCACTTCCGCTTGTGATTGTGGATCAAGACGGAAGATTGAAAATTCCAACATTTTGCTGTATGTTACACGAGGCAACAAGTCTAGCACTAAGATAAAGTCCTGTGCAGGAATATTATAGGGATCCACACCCCCGATCAGACTTAGCTTCTCAATGTATCTTGCCTTGCTTTCTTTTTTCAGCTGCTTAGCATAATCACTAAGTGAATCCATCTGAAAAATAGTTTAACATAAGTATAAAATGATAAAAAGTACTTGCACTTTTTACCTCGACCAAATAGAAAAAATATTCAATAGATTTTGGCTCGTCTTTTTGAAAAATGCCAGGTTCAATGCTGGTTCAAAGCGTGATGGTAAAAAACAAAACGCAGTGTGAACAGCGAGGCTCAATCCAATGTATTACAAAACAAAATGCAATCTCGATTCGTGAAAGCGACGAACAAATCGCAAGCGGAGATCGAAGAGCGGGGCTCGATTCGAGGGTCAGTTTTGAAAAAAACTTATTTTAATACTTGGAAGCACTTCAGAACACAGAAAAACTTTTTGCAACGTTAGACACTTGGCGCGGGTAACTTCAAAATGACCGAATAAATGGTTGATGGTTTTGAGGTTACGATGCGAAATGTCAAATGTGACGCATGAATTGACGGCTTGCAGAGGGGAACATGTTCACCTCAAATAATTGTTTTAGGTCTTATTATCGAGAAATCTTGAATAATTCTTCAGTTATGTACAGACAAAAGAACAAGGAAGCGCTTGCAAGCGTACTTTTTCCCCAAAATGGCCTAGAATTTAAATGGAAGCAATTTGCATTAGCATTGAGTCATATGGGAAAAGTGGCGCTTGTCAGGATACTGCCATTTCGCGCCATATGCCGCCATCTTGATGACGTCAGTGACGATCCCCTATTATCTATATTTGAGCCACACTGGGTTTGATAAACATTAAATGTATCGTCGCAACCTACCCCATTCGAGACCGACCCTAAGCAGGTACCAGGTGACCACAAGGGTAGCACCATTAGGTGTCTGTGAGGAATAAAAACTCGACGGGTAGTTTCTTACGGCAAATTATGCATTTGTGCCAAATTACAGCCAACTGCATGACCAATGACAGAAGCAGCATCAGAAAATTCAAATTTCACATGAAGCGACACATTTTTTTCAAAAATCAAAATACGGAGACAAGTCAAAAACCGTTTCGAGATTTTGATTAGTGCTCTCCAAAAATGGCACCAGAAAAAGTCTGCGGCGGGCTTTTAATAATCGGTAACGTATTTTCCGAGATATGCCCCCTCAATGTGAGGCGAAATTTTGGAGTGGACCACTTCATGTGTTGACCTGTTTAGTTGACTCAGGATTTCTTCACCCACCAACAACAACGTTGTTTAAGAAAAGGCTAGAGAACGGTGTTTAATAACGATATATCAAACATATAATTTTTGATCGGTTTATATATAACTTTCTGGTTCTTGGACTCAAATTTTGTGTGCGAATCTGTTGCACGACAAAATCACATGTAGAAGGGTTGACATAATTTATCATATTGATGAAAGATTCGTTGCCATAAATCGTTATCTTGTTCAGTAACGGATATATTATTGAGAAGACATCGACCATAATCAAGGTTCAAAAAGAGCAAAGGAGACCAATAATTGATGTTCAAATTGACTTCACCGTTGCACTTTTGCCCTTTCACATTCAAATGACTTCGATTATGAAGTGTTGAATCTTGGTCTAACAGCTCCTGAAGTTTACGAAAAATATGTCCTTCTTGCCGTTCTTGTTCGGCTTCGTCATGCTTTGATGTTACAAGTATTATTCTTGATAGCTGCCCCATATGAACAGTCGCTGATCTGACAAGCACGTACTTCGGTTAAAGATGGCAAATGGATGGCCTGTTTTATTATATAATCAATAACGCAATGGCACTTCACAGCTGTTGTCGAGATGTGAGCTCTAGTTTCTCAAAAACATCTAGCGTGATTCCTCCTATACTCACTATATTTTGTTGATTTGCGCCAAAACTTGAGATTTTCTTTATTAATTCGCCTTAGTCTAAACATCTTCGCCGTCAATCTATTTCGCTATTTCGCAACTATCGCATTAGGCTGATAGTATGCACTGGAAAGCAGCATCAATAGCACATGTGATTTTGAAAAAAATATATTTTTTCTTGTTGATCAAAACAAGTCGTTTTAGATTCCCACCGTTTTTAAGCAGAAGCAACTTTATTCTCTTGCCATCCTGAATGTATAGTATTTCGGAGCATGGAACTCCATAATATCGGCTTCTTTTTCTCTTTTGGGAATTTCTTCTGTTGAACCCCATCCAAGTCCCTTCCCACAAATCTTGAAACAACAGATGATCTCTGTTATATTTAGATGGAGGATGAGCACAATAATCACAGATATACAATATACCGGTACATTAATATACTTCGACAAACTGAGACATAGATAACATAAGATAGCCCTCCGAGCTATAGATAGGCAACTCCTGTGCTATACATTGAGGCAACGTTTTGCGCCCTCTACAGAGATGTGCGCAAACTAACGCACGTACGCATGGCACCAAATTTGAAAAAATATTTCCCCTCAATATTTCTTGTCAATATTGAATGGTCACCTCTTGAAACTTAATTTGACTCTCGTTTACGTCATCTCAAATTCCAGTGGACCTGCAAGTTGAGTGACTTATTCAACTTGCAACCTCTAATAAAAATGAGAAAAAAAACACTGGACATGAAAATAAACAATATATTTATTTGACGTTGAGTTGGTAATATACATACCTAGTTATTTATTAATAATAATAATAATCGACTTTATTCAGTTAGGTGGGTGCAAAAATATTTGAAAATTCAAGAATACGTAAAATAATAGTAACAACTCATGAATGATAAACAATAAGAAATTTAGGATGAAAAAAAAAATCCTTTTCTTATAATAGGTCAACGCTTGGGTTTGTATAAAATCTTGAGGTATTATTATCCGGCTCTCACTGCCACATAAATATTTATTGATTGCTTTTGACCAATTATACGACAGCAGATTTGTAAGTTTCAAAATAATTTGTTTCTTGATGTTGTGGTCACAAGCAGGCCTAAATTCGCATTTTTTTCCAAGTAATTTCTCAGCCGATACAAACACTTGGATTTTTCGCATATTTTTGACAAAACCCATTGGGTTATTGTATAACATTGACATAATAATTTGATGAATGGGGGCGTACAACACTTCAGTCTATATGGGACTTTTCCCTGATACTCTTTGGCAACAGTCAAATCGTGCCATCCACTGTTGAAGCCGGTTTTGGCAATAACTGAATTTTTGCAGCTTTCACAACCATTAAAATCTAGTTTTTTTTGCAATAAATACTCCAAGAAATCCTCCAACGTAACCCAAACTTACTTTACTCAAATATTCATACGTACACTCTGCTGGAATATTTAAATTTTCGAAATTGATGCTGTCATCCATATCTTCTTCTTCTGGTACTCCCTGTGTGACAAATTGTTTCACGGAAGCAATGATACTGCACGAGTCCGTGTCGTCTTCCCTTTCACAATTGGCACTTGAAGAGTGTGATGATGTGAAATTATTCAAAAGCAACGTCTCCAAATATTGCTTCAACTGGGTTGGCGTTGGATTTATTTTTCTACCCGCATGTTGCCGAATCTGGCAGCAAAAATTTTCAAGCGGGTCTTGATTAACACGCCGGGTTAAAAGGAAAGTGATATTTTCTTTGTACAAAAACTTTACCAGTTCCTCAAATCCAGCCAGTTTGGTAATCCAATTTTCAAATGATGGAGGCACTTCTTTCTTCCCTTTATTCTCAAAATGCATTTGGGACAATGATTTTCTGGCTCCTTGCCTAAAGCTCCACATTTAAATTTTTTGGCTTGTCTGTTTTTCAGAACACTGGCGTTTACACTGTCGAACAGCTGGTCGAAGAATTTCAACACTGGCGCAGTTTACATCAGAGACTCTGGCGCAACTGTATCTGTAACAAGAGCATTATTAGTTTTGCAAACAACAATTTTAATCACTCACCTTCTGCTGAAGGCCTGTTAGCCAACAGTTGCAAGCATGCTGCCACCGAATGGCTGAACACTTTTGCCGCGTAGGATACTTTCATTTTCCTAATTTTGTCAACATAGACGTGGTTATCAGTCAGGTTCGGCATTGATCTCAAGTCTGGAGATGAATCATCTTTTTCATATGCGAAGACAATGTTCCTCTATTTGGCACGGAGCGTTTCATCTTCCTTTGCTTAAGTCCTTGGCTAGGAGGTTATTCCGAATGCCTTTTAGTTAATGTAGTAGATCATAGATATGTACGATTTATTTCCCATTGATTGCATACTTTTTCAGACAACCTGGGTAACTTTCTCCATTGCAGTTGGCTAATTCATTGATGGCAAAAACATTTGGCTGTTCCTGGTCGCACACGCTTGCCATTACTGTCATTCCATCTTTCTGGCAGTCTTTCACTATTGTTGTCAAAAATCCCTTGGCATTTGTTGCACCTTTGCAGAAGGTGTACATCGAAGGTTGTTTCCAATTTCTAGCAATTCCTTTGATCATAAAAATCGAAGCATGGTCTGCGATGATATTTGTCTTGTGTTGTCCATCGTGGACGAAGCCATCGACGTCTTTTGAACTGTTGTTCGCATCAATGTGGAGCTCAATGCTGACCTCATCAAACAACACAATGCACTTGCGATCTCGTTCGGGCAACCGCCTCACATTGGCTTTCATGTTGCCAAATATGACTTCATTGATGCCACAATCAATGGGAATTCTGCTCGACAATGTTGTCAGGGTTTTCTTCGATGGCAGCGAAAATAATTTAGAAAGTGTTCCATACGCCTTTTCACTTTGCTTCTGCAAAACCAATCCAAGGATTTTGGCGGAAAGATTGAACCGTCGTCCGTTTTTGGCTTCTTCGTGGCGTGACGAATTTGGGTTTGTGAAAAATTCTGTACAGTTGGATTCAACATTGCAATTTCATCTTCCAAGACTGCATGAGGGTCCAGCTTTTCTTTTCTGTACAGCTGCCGTTTCTTCAATTGCTTTGATGATTTTTGTAGGCGACTGACATGAGCATACAGCCGCTTTGCTTTTGGAGTCGAATCATTCGCTCAGGTCACTCCAACGTCTTTGAGAATTGGATTGCATAGAACTGCAAGAAATCATTTGCGGTCAGGAATCATTGGCAAACTAATGAACATTAAGTTTTGGCATCAATTTATTTGCCTCGCTAATCAAGGCCAAATCCCACTATGGCAGAGAATTTTTAAATAAAAAGTCTCTCGAACCATTATGACGCCTTCTTATCAAAATTATCCAGAGGCGTAGGTAATAGAGGCACCCCTCTTTTTGTCCCCTAATTTTTACCCTCTTGAAGAAATTCGAAAATTGTCAATATTTTTGAGTTGTACGTCAATCGCGAAATGTTTCGTGGCAAAATTATCAAATTGGCGAATTTCTGACGTTTCAGGCCGCTTTCATGTCCTGATAACTTGGCATTGGCGATTTGATTATTGCAGCCCTACGAAACATTTCAAGTTACTCTAGCAAAATTTTGACTAGAGGCTTCGCTTTCGAGATATTTTAGTTTGAAACTTCGGAAAACATCTCGGAAACCCCACTTTCAAGTGCCTAAAAATTAAAATCCAAGGAAACTCATGATTTCTAAACTGCAATAAGTTCTCAAAGTGTTCTAAGTTGATGAACCATCATTTTTGTTGACAAACCATGAGTTTGCAGGGAAACATATTTTTAGGCCTTTAAAAGTGAGGATTCCGAGATGTCTTTCAAAGTTTCAAACCAAAGATATCTGGAAAACGAAGCCTCTGATCAAAATTTTGCAAAAGTAACTTTTTCTTCTAAATTGAATATAGAACTCAAAAATTTGTCAATAAAAAAAATCAAGGGGTTGAAAAATTAAGGGGGAAAAGAGGAGTGTCCCCTATTATCTACGCCCCTGGATGATTTTGATAAAACGCGTTATTATGGTTCGATAGAGACTCGTTGGAGTACACTTTGGTTCAAATTTGAACAAAATCGGTTGAACGGTTCAAAAGTTATGTTGAAAAACATCCTGTATATCTCGACGCGACGAATCTTTATGGCAGTGCGATGAGCAAGCCTCTTCCGCATGAAAATTTCAGATAGATCGAGGATACGTCTCAAATAAATATCGATGAGATCATGACCTTCAAGTCTGATCAGCAAGTCGGCTATTTATTTGCTATGCTAAAAAGACGTTTTTTTTTATTTCCAACTTTGTAGGGCTATATTTCCGTTATTAGGCACTTCTGATGTTTTTTTTTTAGTAAAGTCCCTTTCATTTTTGATTCTCTATCATCTCTCAAAATTGATGTATCAAAATCTGGACCACTCTGTATTCCCATTTTATGTTCTCTTTTTATTTCTTGATGAAAAATCAGTCAAAGCATACTAAACATTGAGCAATATCTATTGAGTGTACTTGAAATAGTCAAATAATTATCTTTTGCTTTAAGAAAATAGTTCACTGGAAAGCTCAGTTTTCATCTAGTCATAAAACAAATTATTCCTACTATCACTCCGACTCGATATACGGATGAATTATATTTTGCTTCCACTTGACTTGGGCGAGGAGTTGCTAGGGAAATTTTCTTCAGCCACTGCTCGTACAGGCAAATTTGCAAAAATGCTTGGTGCTACAGTAGCCGGTAGTTGCAATGATTGCAAAAATGTAAATTTTCAATATGTTTTGCATTTATCAGATTATCATCCGAATTAATGTGACCCAGGAAAAAAAAAGAACAGAAAAGGGTATTTCACCCTGTATGTCATGTTTTAGCAGTTTGAGAAATGTGATATTTGTTCATTTCATCAATTCTTAACTTACCTCTATGTCACCAGCGAAGAATACAAGGCAGGTTCAATGCGTGATATAAAAAAAAAAACAAATCGCAGTGTAAACCAGGTGTTCTATGAACCGTGTGGGAACAGTGGAGCTGGATTGGACGATGTGATGTAACACCCTTATCGAAGATGTAACAAAGATCCCTTATGGCGCGAAAATTTGAAATTGCCCAGTGGAATGGTAGGTACAATCATTGTCCATAAAACGCGTACAAGCTTTTAACACGAATTATATTGATTAGATTAAGCCAAAATTATCAAATCAGTACACTTTGTGTCGAAAGCTTGTACGCGTTTTTTATGGGCAAAGACCGTACCTACTGACAACTTGAAACTTTTTTCAATTTTACCAATAGGATTCTCATCGATACTATCATTAAAATTTAGAAGAAAGTAGAATCGATTACTACTGTGTGAAAATAAACAGTTTAATGTACTACAATGTAGAATTGTAGATAGGTAGAAAACAAAAACTTGCACTTTCTATTTCACAATTTTCTATATTTTACTCATCTTGCCCTTGCCTGTTTTTGGATATAGTCAACTTTATTGCTAACCATGCGCTTATTTACTAAAATTAGATTTATATTTCGACACCAACTGTGGATTAATAATTTCAAAGTGCGTCCAAGAAATAAGTTTGGAATATTTTTGTGATTTTCGCAACTATTCAATTGCTGCAGTTTTGAAGCAAACCTGATTTCAATTTGCGACTGCAGCAGTTTTGAAACATGTTTCTTATGTGCACTTATTGGTAAATTCTTGGCCATTGAACCTTTTTAAAAAGTTGGCATACTTTTGGCTTCGGATATTCTAATTGTTTTTTTATGTCACACTCCCTTGCCTTGATTACCCCATGATGATACATATCAATTTCACTGGCATAGAAGTTATCCATACACTTTTCACATTTATGAAAATTGATTTTCTTCAAAATATACCCTGCTACGTAGGCCCCACACTGCCGGTCAATGTTTGATTCAGGTATCGAATCATCATCTTCATGACTTGTGCCTTGTTCCATGACATTCGGATCATTTTCAACATCTAAGTTTACATCAATTGAGTTTCCTGAACTAGCAATGTTATCGCTACTGTTTTCAAATAAATTTTGTAAATTATTCAGGCACCCCTCGGAATCATCTTCTTTGCAGCTGGAGCCGACAGATTTCGCTGAAGATATATTATTAATCAACAATGTTTCGAAAGCTGCCACAAAACCGAGACATGTAGGATTGACATTTCGAATTCCATGGCTCCTGACTGATCCAAAAAAGTTTTCCAGGGGGTCCTGGTTGAAATTACGCAACAAAAGCGTTTTCAATCCGACCTTCGATGGCCTTGTCGAAATGGTCTGAAAACCTTGTATACTTCGAATACAGTTGTTAACAGATGGAGGAACAGAAGTGTGTCCTTTCCTGTCTACAAATTGAATGGATCGAAGTACCCGAAGAGCTTCATTCCAAAGCTTCCTGGAAATCTGAACTCTGTAAGAGAGTATTGATTTTTGCTAACTCATTTTTAGCACCTACAAAATTTGTTGCATTGTCACATCGAATCACAGAAAGAGTACCCCTTCTAGAAATAAATTGTTTCAGAGCCGCAAGAAAAGATTCCGCGGTGAGGTCGGTCATTAGTTCGATGTGTATCGCTTTTGTAGCCAGACAAACGAATAACGCCATGTAAGACTTAACAGTTTTATTGCTTCGGACACCACCCTGTTTGATAAGGAACGGTCCTGCACAATCGAGCCCTACATTCAAAAACGGCCGAATGGCTGTCACCCTTCCGGCTGGTAGATTTCCCATTTTAGGGATGTTAGCTGGCCTCGGTTTTACTCGAAAGCATTTTATGCAGGATCGGGTTATACTTTTCTCACCTCATTTCTGGCCGATAGAGGCCAATATTTTTCTCTCAGACAGGCTAAGATACGCTGTGGCCCAGCATGCAATAGTGCTATATGCTCGGCCTCGATCACCAGCTTTGTAACGTGTGTTTGGCTGGTGAAATTATCGGGAATTTTTTATTATAGTCACAGTCTGCGTGACGTATACGTCCCCCAACTCTCAATATCTTATTTGTATCGAGGAACGGATCCAACGCGATCGACTTGCTGTGAGCGTCGATTGGCTCATTTAGGCCCAGGGCTTTAATTTCTCCGGAAAAGTCGCGTTTCTGTATTTCCATAATTACAACATCGTGTGCTTTCTCTTTCTCAAAGAGCTGTAGTGGACCTATGATTCTGTTGGCTGCATTTTTCGAATTGTGTGCGAAACGCAGACAGTAGGCCACTACGCGCGTCAAACGTGAGATTTTAGAGAATTTTAGGAACAACGGCAACTCCGGTTCAACATTTGTAATCAAAACTTTTACATTTCTTTTCTCTGGCACATTATCGATGGCATCCACATTTGCATTATATTTCGGCCACTTCTCAGGTGGTCGTGACAAAAACTCGGGGCCATGGACCCACATTGGATCTTTTTGTGGTTGTTCCAATGGAACTCCCCGCGACACCAAATCGGCCACGTTTTGATGTGTACGTACCACATCCCATTGCTCAATTTCTGTCGAATTTTGAATTTCTTGTACCCGATTTGCCACATACACTTGCCAACTGCTTGGCGAACCTGATATCCAGTGGTACGTGATAGTCGAGTCTTTCCAAAAATATTTTTCATCGATTTTGATGGTCAATGCATTTGACAATTTATCAGATAGCCTTACAGCCAAGACTGCGGCGTTTAGCTCTAAACGAGAAAGAGTTACCGTTTTGAGTGGAGCGACTCTTGACTTTGAAGATAACATATGTACGGAAATATTTTCGAAGCTATCATTGAGAACGCTTTTGGTTTATTGAAACAAAGATTTCGATAATTGATCCGTTTGGATTTTTGGAGTGTTCCCAAGATATCAGAAATTATAATATGCGTTTGTGTGTTACACAACTTATGTATGGATGCCAATGATATTTGGGAGTACGAAGAGGAAGAACAATGCCAACCACAGCCACCAGCAACAGCAAGTCATTGTGACCAATCGCCATCAGACAAACAACTAGGGGAGATAAAGCGTAGAAATATTATGCAAACATTATAATTTTTTTTAATATCCTTTATGAAAAAAATAAAGCAACTTTAATAAAATCTATCATAATTTTTATTACGTATAACTTGAGATCATGAGATATTTGTGCAATGAAACTGTCAATATACTACACCTATAATACTGAACGGTAACGGTAATAATATTTTAATACAAAAAAACTCCATAGAATATACCTATCTTTGAAAAATACTGAAATTTCAGTCTCAACATGTTTCTAATATTAAATCACAAGTCAATATACTACACTTATAATACTAAACGGTAACGGTAATAATATTTGAATACAAAAAAACTCCATAGAATATACCTACCTATCTTTGAAAATACTGAAATTTCTGTTCAGTTTCCAACACAATTTGAATTAATCATCACTCTTCCTTATTGCTTCCAGAAATTCTCTGTCAATTTCTCTTAATACTGCCAATTTTTCCCTGTGCCTTCTTTCCTTGCTCTCCTCCTTCATTTTGTGGATCTGTAGTAAAACACTACTCCTATTTGTTGTAGCAGCAGCTGGAGGGTTATGGGACATGTTTTCCTTCCCTTTGTAAACAGCCTGGTTCTGTCCCATCATGACTTCAGGTTCGATACTATCGTCAATGGCAGAAATCCGCTGCAGTTCTTCTTCAAATTGAACTTCCTCTCTGGCTGACCCAGATGTTCTGTTGTTATCCACTGCCTTAGTCTTTTTTTTTTATTGTCTTGAACCTGTTTTCTACCTGAACAGAGTTCTTTCTCAAGCTGAAGTTGGAGTCAAGTTCAGTACTGATGTGTTCCCACATCTTTTTTTTATTTTTAAATGGCCGCATGGGTCCAACTTTCGGCAAACATTTCTCATGCTCGTCCAACAAGAAACGGGTGGCTTCCGTTGACCATTCTCCACCTAAAAAATTACAAGTAATCAATAGCGCAAACTAACGCACGTACGCATGGCGCCAAATTTGAAATGATACTTCGATATTTCCCCTCAATATTTCTTGTCAATATTGAATGGTCACCTCTTGAAACTTAATTTGACTCTCGTTTACGTCATCTCAAATTCCAGTGGACCTGCAAGTTGAGTGACTTATTCTCTAATAAAAATGAGAAGAAAAAAAACACTGGACATGAAAATAAACAATATATTTATTTAATTGACGTTGAGTTAGTAATATACATACCTAGTTATTTATTAATAATAATAATAATCGACTTTATTCAGTTAGGTAGGTGCAAAAATATTTGAAAATCCAAGAATACATAAAATAATAGAAACAACTCATAAATGATAAACAATAAAAAAATTTAGGATGAAAAAAAAATCTTTTTCTTATAATAGGTTAACGCTTGGCTTTGTATAAAATCTTGAGGTTTTATTATCCGGCTCTCACTACCACATAAATATTTATTGATTGCTTTTGACCAATTATACGACAGCAGATTTGTAAGTTTCAAAATAATTTGTTTCTTGATGTTGTGGTCACAAGCAGGCCTAAATTCGCATTTTTTTCCAAGTAATTTCTCAGCCGATACAAACAGTTGGGTTTTTCGCATATTTTTGACAAAACCCATTGGGTTATTGTATAACATTGACATAATAATTTGATGAATGGGGGCGTACAACACTTCAGTCTATATGGGACTTTTCCCTGATACTCTTTGGCAACAGTCAAATCGTGCCATTCACTGTTGAAGCCGGTTTTGGCAATAACTGATATTTTGCAGCTTTCACAACCATTAAAATCTAGTTTTTTTTGCAATAAATACTCCAAGAAATCCTCCAACGTAACCCAAACTTACTTTACTCAAATATTCATACGTACACTCTGCAGGAAAATTTAAATTTTCGAAATTGATGCTGTCATCCATATCTTCTTCTTCTAGTACTCCCTGTATGACAAATTGTTTCACGGAAGCAATGATACTGCACGAGTCCGTCTTCCATTTCACAATTGGCACTTAAAGAGTGTGATGATGTGAAATTATTCAAAAGCAACGTCTTGAAATATTGCTTCAACTGGGTTGGCGTTGGATTTATATTTCTACCCGCATGTTGCCGAATCTGGCAGCAAAAAGTTTCAAGCGGGTCTTGATTAACACGCCGGGTTAAAAGGAAAGTGATATTTTGTTTGTACAAAAACTTTACCAGTTCCTCAAATCCAGCCAGTTTGGTAATCCAATTTTCAAATGATGGAGGCACTTCTTTCTTCCCTTTATTCTCAAAATGCATTTGGGACAATGATTTTCTGGCTCCTTGCCAAAAGCTTGTGATCTCCCAACCCACCCCTCTTATAAAAATAAACTTTCCCCAAAGAAGCAGAAGAATCCCCTTTAAAGTTGAAGACTTAGGTTGGCTGTTCGTGTTCGTCTAGTGGTGTTCGTTAGGACTTTAATTGTTCCGTAGTTAACCCCAAAGTAGTACAGGTAAGTGAAGGCTTGGAAATGAAACACAGAGACTTCAAAATCAACAAAGAACAATTTTATTCCAAAGACAAATATATCAACTCATGGTCAAGAATGCAATATCAATCAATTACAATGCAACCAATTTCATACAACACAATAAATTCAATTCAATTACCCTTCCCACCCACTATTTGAAATGCAGTGTGTAAGCCACTGATGCAGAGAGAACAAGAGAAAGACGAGAGAGAGTATCGCTCTCGCTAGAACAGATCATATTAGTTCCAGTAACCTAGATTGTTGAGGAACCTGTATAGCGGAAACTAAACGGCAGACCCAAAGTGTGATGCATCGCCGATACATCACTTGGTGCGAAGGGAAAGAAGAGGGAGACAAACGTTTATTAGTAAGTTCTGCGGTGACCTAAATTGACGAGGGATCTAAAAAGGGAATAGCGGCGAGTTTGGCTAAGCACAGGTTCACTTGAACAGGCCCCTGCTGCCGAAAGAAGAAAAGAGAACAGTGTTGCATATGCGGATGTCTTTTAATGGTACCATAATAAAACATGACAATAAAAGATCAAGAATAAACATGATAAACATGGTCAATAAAATCATCATAAATTATTTACTACAATAAATACCACAACATGACTCGAGGTAAATCAACAATATCAAAAACCAGGTCTTAACAGTTGAAGACGTACATTACTTCATCAGATAACAAAGTAAGGAAGAATATCTTTTTCCACGAGATACCCTTCTCTTACAAAACACGACAATAAGAAAAACATCTGTTGTGTGCAGATCTTTATCTCACAGGACTCAGGCATGAATATAGAAGATAGTCGATCAGTGCAATATGTATCATAGTAAACAAAAGTATGAAGAAATCATTAAAGCGATTCAACTCGACTGAGAAGAATACCACAACCATGCCCATCAAGTATGACAGTATACCTTGGAGCTCTCAAAACCACGTCACCTGTTCTACAGGTCAACGCTTTGCTGTCTCGCTAGACCCTGGCTCTCGTGGTAGCTCAGTCCCAGTTCATCTGGAAATCTTGTGGCGACATCGTTCTACTCTTTCGTCTCTCTCAAGTCTACGCAGTAGTGACATACACACTACTTGTATTTCTAACACAGCGTGTGAGTTCAATTTACCCTTTACACAACATGATCCTGACATTCCAACAAACACAACAGAGTTCCCACAAGCTCACCTCATTCAGATAACAAACATTACTAACAAGTACTGTCTACTTAATGTCAACTACAAAATTGTTTCAGTTATTAATATCTCTTTCTTGTTGGGGTGTTCCGATCCAACTCGATACAACGAAATACCTGTCGATTCCTCACTACGGTCAGGCACAGCTTGTAGTTGGTGTTCATCTTCGACCGCTGGCGGCTCAAGCACCGGACGGACTCGCTTCTCTGGAATGTCGTCCACCCCAGCACAGACGTGGCGACGGACACCTCTGGTTTTCGGCATGTCTTCTTGTCTTGATTACTCTGAGGATCTACTCTTCTTTCCCACTTCCCGATGCCTCTGATCTCCAATTCCCCGTCTATTTTTCTTCTCCCCTTTTTTCTCCTTGACAACCACCCTCTTTTTTTTTTCTTTCAGGTAACTTTCCTTAGCTTACCCTGTTTTCTGTAACTCTTTATGTTCTTCAGAGCCGGGCGATTTCAAGCTCCACATTTAAATTTTTTGGCTTGTCTGTTTTTCAGAACACCGGCGTTTACACTGTCGAACAGCTGGTCAAAGAATTTCAATACTGGCGCAGTTTACCTCAGAGACTCTGGCGCAACTGTATCTGTATCAAGAGCATTAATATTTTTGCAAACAACAATTTTACACTACTGCAATTTTTTCTGCAAATTCAGATAAAAAAGATCTGTGTAGTTGTACAATATTCACCGTGTTTTGTTGGAGTGCGCTTCAGCTTTTCCTTCTTTTTCATTTCATTATTAACCCAAGCTTTCAACTGGGCTTGTGTTCTGCCCTTCAATACTGGATGCTGGTCGATGACGCTGTTGCATTCTGCAAGAGACGGCAGCGTCCCAGCCTTGAAATGTTTGGCAAACATTTTCCTTGCGATGTGCTTTTGTGGCGTTGTCCACGTCTTACGAACAACTGAAATCAACAAAATACATTATACGTGTACATATTCTAGATATGGATTGTAACAATATTGTTAAAAGACGCCACCAATAAATTAGCGGTAAGTGACTTGGACGTAGGATTTACGGAATGAAAATTAATAGATATATGACACATTACCATGAAGTTACCAGATTTACTTAATAAAGTAGTCCTGTTAAAAAATAGCGCATTATTTACTTGGATTATCTATACCTATAGGTCATTCGCCTTAATCATGATTCAGGGTAGAGCCTGCGCCTGCCTAAATTATGAATTTTTGTTCACACGATATACCACACGAATATGCTTCATTATGTAACAGCCGTAGACAGAGAGCATTAGAACAGTATAGACGGTGGGTAAAGCACACTGATAAAGCGAATAGAAACAAACTTGAAGCAGTGGAGATCTGAGGTTTGGTAGGTAACTATTGATTTCTAGGGATCAAACTACAATCAGTTGAGCTTACTTGCAGTTTTAGTTTTTTTCTTGCGTTGGTCATAGATACTTTCGGTTCGTGTTTTACGCATCGAATAATCACGATTGTTGTCAGTGTCATCACTTGATGAATCTGAAAAAGCAAATGATTAAAATTTGGTCATTTTTCACCAATGGAAGTAAACAAATTTACAGGATGATTCATAATTAGACCAAAATAATTGAACCTTGTGTCAAAATAGACTGTGTGAGTACGGTACCTATTTGAGTACGGTACCTATTGACATTCTTTTTTCACTTGTAATAGTATATTACATACCGAGGCGGTAAATAGGTCATTCCTGCTTCGGGCTAGAGCCTCCAGGCTTTGCCGAGTATTTATACTATTTTACTCACAACCATGTACCTAGCTTACAGAATTACAGGCGTTCAAAAGTTGAAAATTGAATTTTTTCATTTTCATTTTTTTAAATTTATATCTAATGAACCTGTAGTAGATGGATGTAGATTACAAGATAAATGCGTGACTTTGCGCTTATTAGGGTGTACCCAGTGTTTTACTTTGAAACTTGGTGGTTGCTGTACAGGGTTTACTGTTTTCCTTCCCCACCCTGTAGAAACAAACATCAAATTTTTCAGTAGAACGTTCGATATACCCTTAGGACCAATTTCATGTTACGAGACAAATCGAGTTCAATGTTATCGCGGTAAGTTACTACTTGGTTTAGCGTGCTTATACCTTCACATACGTTGGCCACATTGCCATGGCAACTTCGATGATAACTTACTGCGATTAACTTTTCAGTTGATTTTTCTTGTCTGGTGAAATTGCCCCTTATATAAGTCACGCATCTACTTTGCAACTCTTGTAACCGCTATAATAGTTCGAGTTACAATTTGTTTCTACTTCTTGCATAAATTAATAGGCCGCAGCTTTGAACAAAACATTTCGTTAGGATTACTGACTGTCTAAAGAAAGCATTTCACATGGTCACTACGGTTTTTCATTCAAAATCCTACCAAATCACGTACGCTCCAGAACTATATTTCCCTTCCACAGCGAACCCCAATTCATAAGAATGTAAATATAAGTAACTTGCCAGCAGTATTTGCTTCAGGTATGAACTCCTCGTCGGCACTATCTAGATCGTCATCATTACGTATCATAGTATGTCCTTCCTCTGCTTTAACAGAATAATATTAGATATATGAATTATAATACTTGGGAGTACTTACGTAGGCTTTCACTTGTTCCTGTTGCAGTATTTACACGCAGACTTTCACTGGTTTCTGCTTTAACAGAATAAAGTCAGATTAAACAAATATTTTATAGGAATACTAACTCAGGATTCCACTGGTTGCGGATGACTCTGTATCGCAAAGCATGAGCTGATACTGATTTTCGTCTCCTGAGGCAGCCGTATCCATAAGAACAACTTCATATTCATAAATCTCTGCTTCAGCATGGTTCGGTTCGTCAACTTCGGGTGTGCGTTCATTATAGGGTTGAATTATTTTCAAGACATCGTCTTGTACTACCACGTTATCTAGAAATTATATAACATACGAATAAGTGAATGGACTAATGGATAGCAAATATATAGTTGAAGAAATAAATAGTGACAATTGTTATCATTAATGACTACTAGAAAACAAATTGACCATCATGCAAAAACTCGAAGTGCTTGTTCGTGCGTGTATCCAAACCTTCATTATCGTCCATGCCAGGCGATCCTTGTGACAAAACGGCCTCCTCGTGGGGTTGACTTGAGAGTACATCATCATCATATGGTACTACCAAGGTCCCTAGAAAATATAATGTAACGTACGAATAAGTGAATGGACGAATGGGTAATGGATAGCAAATAAATGGTTGAAGAATTAAATAGTGACAATTGTTACCATTAATGACTACTACAAAACAAATTGACCATCATGCAAAAACTCGAAGTGCTTGTTGATCAGAAATCGACCAGAATAAATTCGTTGTTATCCAAACCTTCATTGTCGTCCAGGCCAGGCAGTTCTTGAATGCCGGTGTGATTTTCATCAAGCCCTAGGGCGGTCTGAAGGAGACCAGCTGTTTGAATTATGTCCCGTTGAATGTTGGGTTGCCGATAAGTTTCCCGATGAATTTTATCGGCATGACCCATAAAGTCTTGCAATCCTTCGACTTCCTTTTCTGTTACGTCCATGGTGGATGTTTTCGTAGCTATGTGTTTCCTGAGCTCTGTCGCCCGTAATGCTTCAGGTAAAGTGGCATTACATTCTTTCGCGAATTTTTTCATTAACGGGCAAGCCCGTATATACCTGAACGTGTTGTTTACGCTGAGCCAAGTTTTAAACGGTGCTTCGCGTTCCCACTCCTTTTTGTACTTTTGGCCGTATTTCACCTTCTTTCTGCGGGACGGTCCTGCCTCATCATCAGTCTCATCTTCCGTAGAACTAAAATAGCAAAAGATCCAAATGGTAAGTTTTAGACGATGGTTTTAAGTAAGTACCTACCTCATTGTCGTAAAACTTGATCTCGGTTCGGATTCTGGGAATCCCGCGAAGGAACACTGACAAGACAAGTGACAGTTGACTGACACTGAATGAAATGAAACTGTAAGCGACAGCCATGGCTACCAAAACACTTTTGGGAGAGATGTACGGTATGTTCATTAAAAACTTCAATAAAGGGAGGCTGTGACTCAGGCCATTCGATCCGAAAACGGCCTGGCTGTCATCGGTCCACGGCCTCCCACTATTGAATTTTTTAATGAACATACTGTAGTTTCCCCTGGTTATCATGCAGTGCGCCGCGGCTTACGGGGATATGCAACCAACTATACAGCGCTGTCATTATTTTTAGCTCCCGTAGCCCGTAGGTTTTTTTTTTAATTCAGTAGATTTAACATACTCATCAGTAGGTCAGTAGATCAAAGATGAAATCAGTAGATCTACTGATCTGGGATGGGCAAGGTAGAGATAGCCCACTCTATAGGCAATCAGCCGGACACACGTTTCAAAGCGCCATCTCTGGACACTGCACATAACCAAAACCAAATTTCAACAAAAAAAAAATAGATTTCTGTAATTTGGGACGGCACGAATGTAGCGCGAAATTTGAAATATATATTAGTTGTATCCAATATTTGAGAGAACTTCCAGTCTTCAAGGAAAAGGGTCAGTAACTAACACTTTTAAGGTTTTAATACCAATATATTCATGTACTATCACACAAACAAATACACATAGATACACGTTATGTACATACTGAGTTAGATTATTTATATAGATTATAAATGTCACATTTTAAAATTCTTAGCATACGACAATATTCAACAGAATGCAACAATCATTTTTCAATTAAATCGCTTATTATTGAAAGGACTAAGTCACTTTTACTAGGTTTTCAGAAAATGGCGAAAGAAGTTATTAATACTAGAGAAGTTACACAAAACGATTCATTTGAAGCTTAACATGAATTTAATTGTAAGAGACCTATAAAAAAAATGGACATGGGCTTTTTTTTTGTACAAATATTACCAACTGCTGGCCAATCAAATCAGGACATTTTGATAAAAACTGTGAGAAACTGCAGAACATGTACTTTACTTGAACGAAAAAGTTGCTGTATTGTAATTTGTTATTGAAAAAGCGTGTCGAAAATGTTTTTCATAAACCATGTAAAATGGTAGCAATGTCGATCATCCAAAGCTAATAATTTAGGATTTCCAGTCCTTTCAGACCAGTCGCGTACCCGCTTCTCTTTGGGTATCGAGTGCCTAAAAAAACAAACAAGTTATCATATAAACTTAGAAAGCATGGAAGAAGAAACAGGTCCTTTGAGGTTATGTTTATGTAATTTTTAATTTGTTATCATTTTTCAACTTACCTGGCCGCAGTTTCGTCCCCGCAACCAAAAACACACACGGTCTTTTTCTTGGCATCTAGGATGATCGAGATAGACGCAAACATTTTCAAAAACACAACAGGATTAGGATATAAGTATCGTCACAATCAAAGCAAGAACGAACATGGCCGCTGAAATAGCCTCAGCGAAGGTCGAAAACACACAGACAGGACAGCGGTAATGCGCAGGGGAGTGTTTTAGCGGCACAATTTGAATTTGCGCCATCTAGCGTCATTGCACAACCGTGTC
Organism: Anaspis maculata; assembly: GCA_949128115.1. Taxonomy (NCBI): domain Eukaryota; kingdom Metazoa; phylum Arthropoda; class Insecta; order Coleoptera; family Scraptiidae; genus Anaspis; species Anaspis maculata. The sequence continues at coordinate 5,330,076 of OX421961.1, forward strand.
CCATCATGCTGGTATAGAGTGTGTGGTGGCAGCACTGATGACAGCGCAGCCGCACAGCGCAGTTTACCTGTGAGCGCGACATACGACAATCTCTCTCTTGCTTCTTCAGCGTTCACCCGATCCACACGCACCTCGCGCGCTTTAATTTGTTATTCGCCAAGAGTGTTAAATTGTTGTTATTCCGTAAATATGTTGATAAACCGCTAAAACACCGTGACGTGTATAAATCCATACCCAGACCGCCAAACTGGTGACCCCGACGTGATGGCCTCCAACGCTCGGGCGAAGTCGTTTGCCGGTGTTTCTGCCGTCTCCTGGTGGTCTCTTCGTGCCGCGGGGGTGGAGATCGCGCTGATCTGTGGCCTGGGTGTAATCTCCAAGATTTTGTCGGCCATGTCGGCCAATTTGCTCACGGCTACTCCCTCACTTGTGGACAGGACCACCTGTATGGCGTGAGGTAGCCGGTGCAGCCACAACGTTCTCAGCACCTCCTCACTGATCTTGTTGGCCGTCGACAACCTCATCTCTCTGAGTAGCTGCGACGGCCTCTTGTCGCCCAGCTCCATCTCTGTGAGCAGGCGTTGAAGTTGCTTCTCCTCCGAGTCGGAGTAGCAGTGGATGATTTGTTTCTTCAAGGTCTCGTACTTGTCCGTTTCCGGGGGTTTCGTGACCAAGTCCGAGACGCTCTGGAGTAGTTCTGCTTCAAGTACGGAGATTACAGCATAAAATTTATTGGTATCGCTCTGAATTCTGTTCATCCGGAACTGCGCCTCCACCTGCACAAACCAAATCTCCGGATTCGTGCGCCAAAATGGAGGTATTTTGACGCCTCTAATTTCTTCGACGCTCGTCTTGGCGGCTCCGTCGGCGTCTGGGGGTCCATCCCGCTGGGTGATGCTGTCCTCGTGCACCTCTTCTTGTTCTTTCGCTCCAGGCATGTTGGTGAAGTTTTGGAGGTTATGTTACCGCGTGGACCGCGTGGAGGATGCGCGAAGCGAACACCTGGCTTTTTCTAAATCCGTATTTTTTAACGCAATCGGGGTCACCAGTTTGGCAGCACTGATGACAGCGCAGCCGCACAGCGCAGCTTACCTGTGAGCGCGACATACGACAATCTCTCTCTTGCATCTTCAGCGTTCACCCGATCCACACGCACCCTCGCGCGCTTTAATTTGTTATTCGCCAAGAGTGTTAAATTGTTGTTATTCCGTAAATATGTTAATAAACCGCTAAAACACCGTGACGTGTATAAATCCATAACCAGACCGCCAAAACATCATGGGCACTAAAGCTTTAGAGCCCAAAAATACGTGAATGACAATTCTTTCCCGCTGAAGAGGTCACTAAATTATGATGAGGAGGTTGTTTTTGCGTTGCAATGATTTCATGTTACCATTATTATAATAACCAATCACTTTTTCAACGATGCCTTACAGGACAGATTCAAGATGCTAAAGAGGAAAAAAAAGTTGACTATCGTATTTCTGGAAATAGTTGGCTTAGAAATTGGCTACCCAGCTCATATCATTTCTAACATTACTTTTTGTAGAAATACCAAGTATTGTGTCAATATCTCGAAGAATTACTTATTTATGGGAACAAGAGTGTTCTTGTTCTTTTTATGGTTTTCCCCTACATTTCAAAGACGGTTCATAGTAATCAAGAACAGTTTGCTGTGACTTCATAAGCATAAAATAGTTAATGTATGTGGTGAGTTACACGTCTCCACATGTTTCGGTTAATTGAATATAATTTTCCAACTTTTTTTTTCTGTATCACCCTGTATATGCCGCCGGCATGGATGGCGCTGATGGCTACCTTTCTGGATCGGAAGAGTACGATGCAAAGAATATTTTCACCGAGTGGCATCTTCTCATCAAAAAATGCAAGGTACTTTCAACTAGCATCCGGACTATGAATTGCTTGTTTTTTTCAAAGAACCCAGTAGTGAATTTTCTTTTCTTTTTTTTTTATCCTTCACATACTTATATATTATCAATGTCACAGCCACATTTATGATTTATTTATCACATTTATGACTTTCACAGAAAGTGGAATTGTAAACGGTATCAAACATAGATTTAAATTTATCTTCTAAATTTCCTTCATGACCATGTTTCTCCATAAATGAATACAGAGAACTATGTAGATTTTCAGTTGAACCAAAAATAGCTATTACCACATTGGGGGAATTTACAACTGTATTTTTATTTTATTTTTAAGCGCCATGACAGCAAGTGACCAGATAACTATTTTATAAAGTAAAAACGGAGTGGCATTACAGTTCCAGTGTGTAAAATGTAATTATCTCTTACCTAAGCTCACAATTCCAATATCAACCACAAACGCTGCTGCCATGCTAAGAGCGGTAACTTGACAGTTGGCGAACTCAGAGAATTTGATGAATTTACAACTGCATTTTCTTTGACGCGCCGGTATGACCAGATAGGGCCTGAGTGTTCGGACCTCGGTTCGGACCAGCTAAAATCATTTATTCTTTCATTATTATCACATGCCTGTCTTCTGTTATTAAAGTGATCGAATAATTTTCTCCACGACTCACCTCTGATTCCTGAAAATCTGTTGGAAAATGTTAGGTTATGTTATTGAAGAGTTGATGTATTCGATCGCTCGTAACTTCAAGTCTATTTTATAGAGTAACAATGGAGTGGTATTACAGTTCCAGTGTGTAAAATGTAATTATCTCTCACCTCAGCTCACAATATCCAATATTAAACAGGGAATATATTAACATTAACCACAAACACTGCTGCGATGGTGCGATGGTATGAGCGGTATTCAGTAGCGTAACAGTTGGCACCAGGGAAGTTGGCACGACCGTGCGTATAGAGTCAGAGAGTGAGCGGTATCGTTGAATGTTCAAGTATCAGAATTCACGTTTCCCGTATGTGGATATACGAGTACGCATAAAAGTACGCATGTTGGTATGGTATCGGCTGGCTAAGGTTACGGCTGTTTGACAGTGACAATATATTTGAATTTGACGTCTACGTTTTCGGCGGGGACGGCCCATGACAGCCGATCACATCTAACCTATAAAACACCAAAATCGCAACGTGGGTGGAAAATGAAGTGTTTCGTGTCTTATTGTACAAATAATAGCAAAGAAACCAATGGGATGATATACCATAGAATTCCTAAAAATGATATATTGAGGAAGAAGTGGTTAAGAGCAATTCGGTGCCACGATCAAATTAATAATGGAGAGCAAGATCTTGCTAAAGTAAGTACCTTTTCATGGTTTTTCTCTCTGATTGAACCAAAACGAAATTTTACAATTTATCGGGATGCTGGAAAACTACGGTTGGTGCATCTGAAAGTCCTCGATGAATTCGTGAGGCAGCACCAACCTTTCAGCATCTCTATAGATCGTTCCATAAAATTTCAAAGTTTTGTTCAGGTTCAGGCCCTTGATGCTATGAATATTTGTAATACTTTTTCTTTTAAAGGCGTTGGTGTGCTCAAATCATTTCAACAAATCAGATTATTACATAGCTGGAGAGACTCGCCGTCTATTGAAAAATATTATACCGTCAAGATTTTCTTGGCCAGATCTTTCGGTTGAAGAAGAGAATGATTTCCTTAAAGTTCAGCAACAATCCATGGAAGAACAGTTGAATTCGTCAGAGGATTTTGAACAAGCAGTGGAATGTTCGAGAACGGAAAACGGCAAGTTGAAGGCTCAGCTCGAAAAAATGCAAATCGAACTAAAACAAAGCAGAGAAAGAGAGAAACTGAAATCAAGAAAAATTAGAACTTTGGTGAGAGTTCTTCGTAAGAAAACGAACCATAAAATGTATTCGATCTCCATGGTAAAAGACAATGAAAAAAATATGTTGTTTTACACTGGAATACCTAATTATGGTTTATTTTTGGTACTCCTGAAAATGTTGTTGCCTTTAACAAAAGCAACATCTCATTTTACAGTAAACGTAAGACGGAAAAATTCACGTTCCTCAAAATTAACAGTGGAAGATCAGTTATTTATGGTTTTGATAATGCTACGCAGAGGAGTAGGTGTGTGCAAATGACGTCTGATATGTTTTGTTTATCAAAAAGCACAACTCAAAGAATATTCAACAGTTGGATTAATCTCATGTACGAGCAGCTAGGAACTCTGAACATTTGGCCAGCCCGAGACAAGTTGATAGAGAATGCTCCCGGATACATTTAAAAAAGATTATCCCAATGTTGTAGGCAGCATAGATTGCACCGAATTTTTCATCCAAAAGCCCTCATCATTGGTTGTGCAATCACAGTGTTATTCAAATTACAAAAGTCACACGACACTGAAGTCCTTAATCATGACCGATCCAAATGGATGTATTATTTATTGCTCTCCTCTTATGACAGGATCCATGTCTGACAAAGAAATCGTGGTAAAAGGTGGTTTCTTGAATACGATCAAGAAAAAAGTAGCTTGTGGAGATTTACTACCAGGAGATATAATATTAGCTGACAAAGGTTTCAAAATCCATGATCTCTTTGAGGACACGAAAATTCAAATAAATATTCCAATATTCAGAGTGACTGGATGTCAGTTTACTGAAGAAGAAGTACTAGTAACTAGAAAAATTGCCAAAGAAAGAATTCATGTAGAAAGAGCCATCGGTAGACTAAAAAGTTTCAAAATTTTGAGTAATATTATTCCAGTTTCTCTCATTGGTTCAATAAATCAAATTTACAACGTTTGTTGTGTGTTGACCAATTTCAGATTACCGTTGAGGAAAACGTGAAAAAATTTTCAACAGTTTTGCAGCATTTTTAAATATAAGCCTCGCAAACTTTTTTTTGTCCTTGCTCCGTTTCTTCATTTAGCAATAAATATATAGGTAATATGTATAGGTATAATATGACAATAATGAACATTATTTACTAGATTGTATTTGTGAAATTATTAAAATTTTAATGAAAGTGCTTTCCCATTCCTAATAAACTCCATTCCATTGATATTAAAACAAGACCAATACAATACAAACAATAATTGAAACAGTACAATATAATGTTGTACTGGCTGACCTATATCACAACGTGCTTGACAAAAATGTATAAAATTTTTGTAGGTAAGTACTTTTTCTATAATTATTATTAAAGATATATAGACAATATAAGACACTATACTACGCAATAAATACTTTAAACAAAACAATAAATTATTTTCATCTCACTTATAATGAAATATCACATCTTATTGCAATACGATTAACACAGATAAATAATACTGGCAGATCTATATCACAGCGTCAGTACTTGACAAAATTGTATAAAATTTTTGTAGGTAAGTACTTTTTTTATAATTATTATGAAAAATCTGCAATATACTCGCCATTAACTAGTGACAATATATTATGCAACAAATACTTTATACAAAACAATAAATTATTTTCATCTCACCTATAATAAAATATCACATCTTATTGCAATACGATCAACACAGATAAATAATACTGGCAGATCTATATCACAGCGTCAGTACTTGACAAAATTGTATAAAGTTTTTGTAGGTAAGTACTTTTTTTATAATTATTATGAAAAATCTGCAATATACTCGCCATTAACTAGTGACAATATATTATGCAATAAATACTTTAAACAAAACAATAAATTATTTTCATCTCACTTATAATAAAATATCACATCTTATTGCAATACGATTAACACAGAAAAAATAATACTGGCACATCTATATCGCAGCGTCAGTACTTGACAAAATTGTATAAAGGTTTTGTAGGCAAATACTCTTTTCTTCTTATAAACATACCTTATGTAACATCACATACCCATATTAATACAGTATCACAGACTTTGTAAGTAAATCTTCTGCTTCTCGATAACAATATTAGCTAAATAAGGTAGATAAAACTATTTAACCATAATAATTTCGGTACTTTGTCCATAATTCTTTGGTTTATGGCAAAACACTGGGTCGAATTGAATTCTTTCTACATGGAGCTTCTGCCCCTCCTCAGCAAATTTTAAATAGACAACAAAATCACACCAACTCAAACCACAAAGTAACATTTGTCCTTGAACCTGGTAATAATAAGAGTGATTCACCTTAAGTTGTAACTTATTATTCTCATCTGCATTGAGACAGAACGTCTTCATTTTTAATCCATCTGCAAAATTTCGGCAGTTTTTAGAAAATGGACATTTTATTTCTAGAAGTCCATATCCTGACATAGCATCATACACAACCCCATCTGGAGTTGCACCTAAAAATGGTGCAAATGGGTGTACCACTAACCCACATCGAAAGAGTTCCACATTTGGAGATGCTTCCAAATACATGGTCTTGGCCTCGTCTTCCGTCTGTATTCCATGTTTTATGGCTGGAACATGGCTTATGTCTTTTTGGAGACTTTCCACAAACTTTTGGGTCACTTCTCTTCTTGATGAAATAGTTTTGAAATTTGACGCTGTGAACCTACATTTTCTTTCTTTCAACCATAACTTGTTATTTGATTGCTCGATTGTATTGTCGTGGAGCAGCTTTGCACTTTCAAATGTAAAGTCTTCGAAGTGAGACAGAGGAGGTAAACACAACAAAATATTCGAAGATTCTGCATTCCATGCCGGCAGAGAAATGGGATTGTTCTTGGAGTATGTTGCTGTTGGTATCGGTGTACTTGATTCTTCATTCTGATAACCCAGGAGTGAAAATTCTGGAACTTCTAACCCTAAAAGTTAATAATATTGTAATATATAAATTAATTTTTACATACAACTTCATTAATACCTTCCGGGGTTATCACCGTATCCTGTTTATTGTCACACAACAAGTAACCTAGTGCTGTGGTTTTTACAAACTCGTCCTCTTTGATTTCACTAATGTTTCTTGACCCAAGTATGCAAAGTGACCTTTTAAATGTTGTTGCTATCGGCCTCTTCTTTCTAGTCATATTGTGCGGTCTATAAAAGGTCATGGTATTTACCACACCCGCATTAATTTTTGGCCCCCTTGGTTTGTGCCAGGACATCGGTTTGTCAGTACACGACAAATCTTCTTGTGGCGGAATTTCCCTTGAATCTTGCAGTATGTAGTCCTGAAGTTCGTAAGCTAGTGCGATAGCGTGGTTGCAAGATTGGGATTTCCTAAAAGAAAAAAACGATTATGATCATCCACAAATAAAACTAATTATAATTCTTACCCTGCGACGCATGTACAATTTACTTCCTTCAGCTGCAGTGAGGTGTTACCATCTTTTTTAAATATGAGGTAGACTTGATAGGGTTTGTCATTTTTCTTCTGGCTTGGGTAGCACTTTCCACACACAGATAAAGTGTTTGCATCGTCGACACAAGTTTGCACATTAACAATGTATTTTTCTCGAAAGAGTTTGTACCCCTTCACCTTGCTCATACTTGTCCACTTTCTTTCTTTGAAAAATGCAGCAGCGATTTCGAAGGTGAACCCTTCAAATGGGACAAGATCGCGCCCCCAAGTTGGACCCAACGACATTGATGGCAGAACCAACAATAACCGTAAATATTAACAATAACAATATTAACAATAACAAAATCAACAACAACAATAATAATAACAAAACCAACAATATTAATCAAAGTGATTTGACCTTGCATTTTTTAATTTTCGGATTTGGGTTCGTTTCTGGTTTCGGACTTCGGACTATCTGGAGCTGTCCTGACTTCTGAACCTAACCTCAAATGAATTATTGATTCACATTATTGTTATTTGTTCACATTGCACATGAACATGGTCCACGATCACTGTGGCAGCGATAAGAAAATGTTTGAATCAACAGGTGAGAATCGTGAATGTATGAGATGTTCATTGTTGGAGAGATTCGCAACCAATCTCATCGATGGTTTGCTTAAAAATACAGCCTTTATTAAGTGATGAACTTCAGGTGTTTACAATTATACAGGTATCTACTCGCATTTCAACTCCGTAGCCGCTTAAATTAGCTGGTCGAGTTTCCTAGTGATTTCTTACCGTAGTCAGCCGAGATGCCGAGACAAAAGTGGACAAGTTAGAAAGCCGATGTCAATCTCAGCTCTCAGCTCGGACAACTTCGATTCCAGAGTCATAGGATTTCTCCGCTACAGAGAAATTATTAGGGAGCTTACACTACTATTGTTGAATCTACTATGCTTACACAAAATCCCAACAATCACTTTTCACTTATATTGCTTTTATTGAGCGAACACATTTTTACATAAGTAATCTCAACATGTAATCGTTGAATGTATGTTGAGCATGTTATTAAATTCAAACACTAGTTCAGAGATTTTTAGTTTCAATGATATAATAATACTTGAATTGATACCTAATAATGCTAGTTATCTAATAACAAAATTTATTTATAATAAATTGATACATAATTTCTGTTAGCGCGGTACACATAAAGACGGCAGCCTTCCGATGACGGCTGCATTAAAACAATAACTCTTGGATTAGGAAAGCAGCAAGCGACAGTCAGAAATAAAATTCACAACTACAATCAAAAACTTTAATGCAGAACAAAGAAAAAAAACACAAACAGACAGAATTACAAAACAATAAAAAAAAAACAATGTGAATTAAATGAAATGAAAAATCCGAGTGGTTCTGATCGGGGGCAGATTCGCTGGCGCCGATTGGCGTCGGGATCTTATTCGGTGGCGGCGTCGTCCTGGCGGAGTCCGAAGGCGGCGTCGTGGTGGATGGCCGTTCTGGTGGTGGATTTCCTGGTGAAATGCACGAGTGCCCGTGTTCGTCACCAAAATGGCGGACGAACGACTCGATCCCGTCCGAAACTGGAGCTTTGTGTGCGGCTGGCTGATCCAAGCCGCTCCCCGGTGAAAGCGGTGAAAACTGCCGCTTTCTGGACTTGGAGATGCTGCCGAGCTCCTCCAGGAGTCACTATCGGACGCGATGGGCCTTGGATGGGCTTCTGGTCGAGTACGAATGTACGCCGATGGCACGACAAGATGGCCGCGAGAACGATGACCAAAAAAAAGACGGCGTGGCTTCCCGCTCGACGTACGGAGATCAACGCCGCTTCGAACGAAGCGGCAAAGGCACGAGCGGAAAGAAAGCCGAAGAATGCCGAAGACGGCCGAAGAAAGTGCTGGAGCTCGTTTACGCTTGCGCCTGACAGCCAAGTGCCAGGCACACCGAACAGGGGGTGAGGGGTGAGGACTTGGACGACACAGGGATATTTTGGGTTGCATACCCTCAGTGCACACGAATGCAGTGTTCAATGAACGGGGCCGAGACATACTCCCCACCAAAATACCACTCGGGGTATTTTCAAAGTTCAAAAATTAATGAAATCAAACATGATACAAAAAGAAAGAGCATAGTGAGAACAATGACGGAAGTGAAAACACAGAATGCTCACTGTCCTGAAGGGAGGGGACAAAGTTTGACCATTGGGCGTCGCAGAACGTCGCGTTGAGTACGGACATCTGCGACACGACAAATGCCATCTTTGCCGGGGAAGAGTTTTGAAATTCTGCCTAACCTCCACTTCAGAGGGGGAGCGTTTTCGTCCTTGATGAGGACTAAAGACCCCACATCTGCGGATTCAAGGTGACGTGACTTGTGCCACTTGCCGCGTTGGTACAGCGTGTGTAGATATTCGTCGCGCCAACGCGCCCAGAAACGCTGTTGCATGGATTGGACCAACTGCCATCGCGACAACCTGCTGATCTTGAGGTGGGACAAATCTGGGTCAGGTGGGGCCGTTAACGGCTCGAGCGTCAAAAAATGACCAGGCGTCAATGGGCACAGATCATTTGGATCCGAGCTCAGCTCCGAAAGTGGCCGTGAGTTGAGCAACGCTTCAACTTGGGTGACCAACGTGGTCAGCTCTTCAAAGGTGAGTATTTGATCACCTATCACGCGAGATAGATGAGTTTTGACAGCTTTTATGCCGCTTTCCCACAGCCCGCCAAAGTGGGGACTGGAGGGAGGAATGAAGCGCCAAGTGATGGCTTCGGATTCCGCGGCGAGTTGCATTGACGTCGTCAATTGCCTATGAGCTCCGACAAAGTTTGTGCCATTGTCGCTATAGATGGTAGAGCAGCGACCGCGCCGGGCAATGAATCTGCGCAAGGCAGCGAGGAAAGCATCTGTTGAGAGATCGGAGGCAACCTCGACGTGCAATGCCTTGGTGGCGAAGCACACGAAAAGACAGATGTACGCCTTCGTAGTTCTGACACCGCGAGCGCGTGACATGAGGATTGGAAAAGGGCCACCATAGTCGAGCCCGACGCAGCTAAAAGGTTTTAGCTGAGAAATTCGCGCCGAGGGGAGGTCGCCCATGGTGGGAGAAAAAGTTTGCGGCTTAGTCCGGAAGCACCGGTAACACGATGCAAGATAGTGCCGTACCGCGCGTCGCGTGGACAATATCCAAAAATTTTGCTGCAGGAGATAGCAGGTATTGTTGAGTCCCGGGTGGCAATGTCGGGAATGAACTTGTCGAATGACGAGTCCTGTCAAGACGTGACGAGATGGAAGAAGAGCAGGGTGTCTGGTTGCAAATGGCAACTCATGACAATGCTTCAAACGTCCGCCGACGCGGAGAACATCGTCACGATCGAGAAAGGGTGAAAGTTTTCGAAAGGGTCTTGAACAGGGTTTGCCGTTGCGTAACGACGCGATTTCGACGGCAAATACCTTCTGCTGTACATGTTTGACAATGTACAACAAGGCAAAATGGAGTTCTGTATCCGAGAGAGGTCCTGTGAACTTCTCATCGGACTTGCATTTGCAGAACCGATAGAAATAGGCGACAGCGCCCTGAATCTTCCGTAAGGAGGATATGCGCAAAAAGAGGTCGTCGATGTCAATCGGCGGCGGCTGTGGCACACGCACGACCAAAGCGAGCTTTCGCTCTTCAGACGCAATGTCTGGGGAGGACACGGAGAATTTGTCATCCGGCCATGTGTCATCCGCTGATGACAGAAAAGGTGGGCCAGACCACCAGAGGGAGCACGAAAGCATGTCTTCGGGAAACAATCCGCGCGAAGCTGGGTCGGCGGGATTGTCCGATGTTAAGACATGTCTCCAACACTGAGGCGGGACACGCTGTTGAATATGCTCAACACGGTGAGCAACAAATGTTTTCCAGCGGTGCGAAGAGGAACGCAGCCAGCTGAGAACAACCGTAGAATCGGTCCACGCAAATATGGCATCGAACTGTACGGTTCCTGCGAGCGCTGCAACGGTGAAGGCAACGAGATTGGAAAGTAGGACCGCTGCACACAATTCGAGACGGGGTACGGTCAGCAATTTGACTGGAGCCACCTTTGATTTGGCGGTTAGGAGACGAATGGTGGGAACACCATTTCGAAGGTAACGAACGTACAACACGCTCGCGTACCCAGATTCAGATGCGTCGCAAAAGGCGTGCAACTGGCACCTGTCTGCAGGCGACGGAAAAGTATGCCGTGGAATTTGCAACCGCGAAAGTTGCGATAGCTCGGATTGAAAACGCAACCACTGCTGACATACGATGTCTGGAGGGGTGTCGTCCCAATCAAGGCCAAGTTTCCATAACCGTTGGATTAAATGTTTGGCGAAAAATGCAACAGGGCACAGAAAGCCGAGCGGATCGTAAATCCGAGCCACCTCCGACAAGATGGACCGTTTTGTGCACGGTAGTTCATTTGGATGAACCGTGAATGAAAAGGTGTCTGTTGCCGCTTGCCACTGGAGGCCAAGAATTTTTACAGTATTGTCAGCAACGTCACTGAAAGTGGACGGCTGAGTTCGAACGTGATCAAGTGGTATGTCTTGCAGCACATCAGGGTGATTGCTTGCCCACTTGCGCAATTCAAAGCAACCCGATTGGAGCAGGTTGATTAGCTGCGTTTGTAATTCCCGTGCTGATTCCACGGAGTTCGCACCGCAAAGTAGATCGTCTACATACAAATTACGGCGAATTGCCTGCGAAGCCAATGGAAACTTCGAGGCGCTTTGTTCTGCCAAGTGAAGCAACGTGCGAACCGCTAGAAACGGTGCCGAAGAAACACCATATGTAATGGTGTTCAATTGGTACGTTTCAATGGGTCGATCAGGGGAGAAACGAAAGCGAATGAGTTGATACTTGCGATGTTCGGGCGAGATAAGTATCTGCCGATACATCTGACGGATGTCACAAGTAAAAACGATCGGCTCACACCGAAACTGCAGTAGCAAAGCTGCTATGTCCTGTTGTAACTTAGGACCGACGAGAAGCGTCTCGTTGAGAGATAAATGATTCGGCGCTTGCGCCGAAGCATCAAAAACGACGCGAATTTTCGGCTTGTCGTCTTCGATCTTGACGATCGGATGATGAGGGATGTAATACGCCTCAGAATCTGGAGGTTCTGCGTCCAGCAAGGTCATGTGACCTAGGTCGAGGTAGTCGCGCATGAATGCTATGTACAGATCACGGAGTGTGTCCTGACGGACCAGGCGACGTTCGATAGCTAACCAACGGCGGTCAGCCATAGACCTGCAATGTTCAAAGGTGGGGGACTCCCTTTTGAAGGGAAGCGAAACCCCAAAACGACCTGACGGACAACGGTAGACAGAGTCCCGGAAACAAATTTCTGCACGTTCATCATCTGGGGACAAACGTGTTTTGGACGATGGTGACGAGATTTCCTCTACTTCCCAAAATTTGTGCAGAGACTCGTCGATTCCAGTTGGAGTGCAAACCAAAAAGGAATGCAGAGGTTTTGACGGGGTTTGAAAGGGACCGAGAAGAGCCCAGCCAAAAATGGTGTTTATGGCAACAGGCTGTGACGGACCTGACGAGACGATTCCCTCTTTCACGACTGACGGATAAACGTCGGCGCCCAACAACACTTGAATGGGGCCTGGCTTGAACCATGTGGGATCCGCCAGATTCGATAAGTTCAAGTGGAATTGATCCGGGTTCAAAGCGGTGTCTGGCAGGTTACCACAAATCCTGCGCAGGACAATTAACTCCAATTCAGGGATTGGGAGAGACTCATCATCAGCCTTGACCTGGCAAGTGACTGTGCCACACGTCGAATTGGCGGGGGTGAGACCCAAGCCAAAAACGGGCACATTGTGATTTGATGGGGATAGACCCAATTGGCGCACGCAGGAGTCCAAAATAAACGATGCCTGACTGGCAGGGTCTATGAGCGCACGGAGGCTTTGGTAGCCTCCCCACCGGTCACGAACGTGAACGATTGCCGTGGCCAACAAAACATGAGCTGCCTTGAGGCTTGAGGCGAGATTCGTCACCGAATTCGCGACATTTTCTGGAAGACCAGGGGAAACGATTTGCGGTAATTCAACTGGATTCGATAAAGAACTGGGTGACTCATGACCTGCAGTTCTATGTGGCTTGGGGAAGTGCAGCAAGGTGTGATGCCTCGCGTGGCACTGCCGACACGAATACGACGATGGACATTTTGGAGCGCCGTGATTGGTGCTCAAGCAGTTGAGACAGAGCCTTTTCTGTTTGACCGCCAAATATCTGTCATTTGGGGACATTGACAGAAAAGTCTTGCACGCGGTGACTCTATGACTTCTCGCCCCACAATGAGAACATGCTGACTCATGCGACGTCGCTGGGGCAGATGAAGTCTGAGACACCAACGTATGTGAGGCCCACGACTTGCGGCTGACCTCGGGCTTCACGGTAACGGTGTTTGCCCGTGCGGAGCGGGAGTTCGCTTGCGTTTTAGAATTTAAGGCAGTTGCCTCGAAAGCCTTGCATTGGTCGAGCACGAAAGACTTGACGTCTTCGTATTTGGGGAAGGGGGTGCCAGCTGACTGCACCTCGAAACGTTTTCGCGTCGACTCATCGAGTTTCTGGAGCAGCATGCTCGACAGGGTGAAATCCCACAGGTCGATATGCGGATACTGCTCGAGCGCCACTAAATTTTCGTTGAACGTGTTCACAAGATGGCGAAGCGCTTGCGCGGAGTCAGATGTGACGGAGGAGGCGTTCATCATCGACTGCCAGTAAAAAGTGACTAGCACGCGGTCGTTCTGGTATCTCTCAACCAACGAGTCGAACGCAATTATGTAATTATCTCCCGTCAATGGCAGGTGTTTAACCATTGAGAGAGGTTCACCAGATAAAGACGAGATCAGATACTGAAACCGTTCAATATCTGAGAGAGACTGGTTTCTGTGTATTAACGCCGTGAATAGATCATAGTATGGTGGCCATGATTTTAACTTTCCGTCGAACAACGGCAACGCGATTTTTGGCAATCGGACATTGCTCCGGCCTGTCTCGAACCAAGTTTGCGAGGCTTGGCGAGAGAGCGAGGAAGTCGGCTCTGAATTCGCAAACGAGGCTTTTACCGCAGCAAGTTTGCCATACAAGCTGTCTGCCCGGAGTGTACGTTCAAGAAATGTAGCCTTCTGCTCCTCGGAGGCACTGGGGAGAGGGGCAGTGTTGACCGTGCTCTTGAAACCGTTGTAAATTTCCGCCGCAATGTCAAACGTGGCTAAAAATGCCGGTTGGAGGCTTGGCTCGGTGGTAGCTGTGACGCCTTGTTCCAGAAGGGGCTCAAGGCGCGCAATAGCTATCGCGATGGACGATAAAGTTGCGTCCATTGTGTACGACACAAAGAAAAATGAAAACAAAGCAACTGACCCTTAGGTTGGCGTACCTGAATGGCGAACCCAACCCAGGTGAAAAAGTGCGAATGAGACGGGCGAAAAACGAATTGATCAACACGCTGGACCAACGCACAAGTGTCACGTGGGTTTGACCCGTGACTTTAAAGTTTCAATAGTGAGGTGAATTAAATTCCTGACTGTACCATGCTTAGCCTGTATCCGGCTACGAAGGACGAATTTATATGTTAGCGCGGTACACATAAAGACGGCAGCCTTCCGATGACGGCTGCATTAAAACAATAACTCTTGGATTAGGAAAGCAGCAAGCGACAGTCAGAAATAAAATTCACAACAACAATCAAAAACTTTAATGCAGAACAAAGAAAAAAAACACAAACAGACAGAATTACAAAACAATAAAAAAAAAAACAATGTGAATTAAATGAAATGAAAAATCCGAGTGGTTCTGATCGGGGGCAGATTCGCTGGCGCCGATTGGCGTCGGGATCTTATTCGGTGGCGGCGTCGTCCTGGCGGAGTCCGAAGGCGGCGTCGTGGTGGATGGCCGTTCTGGTGGTGGATTTCCTGGTGAAATGCACGAGTGCCCGTGTTCGTCACCAAAATGGCGGACGAACGACTCGATCCCGTCCGAAACTGGAGCTTTGTGTGCGGCTGGCTGATCCAAGCCGCTCCCCGGTGAAAGCGGTGAAAACTGCCGCTTTCTGGACTTGGAGATGCTGCCGAGCTCCTCCAGGAGTCACTATCGGACGCGATGGGCCTTGGATGGGCTTCTGGTCGAGTACGAATGTACGCCGATGGCACGACAAGATGGCCGCGAGAACGATGACCAAAAAAAAGACGGCGTGGCTTTCCGCTCGACGTACGGAGATCAACGCCGCTTCGAACGAAGCGGCAAAGGCACGAGCGGAAAGAAAGCCGAAGAATGCCGAAGACGGCCGAAGAAAGTGCTGGAGCTCGTTTACGCTTGCGCCTGACAGCCAAGTGCCAGGCACACCGAACAGGGGGTGAGGGGTGAGGACTTGGACGACACAGGGATATTTTGGGTTGCATACCCTCAGTGCACACGAATGCAGTGTTCAATGAACGGGGCCGAGACAATTTCCTAATTGTAATTCAAGCGACAAAACTTTCAAAGAGATTTTGTTTTGTTTTATAAGACAGGCGAGTTTCTTCAAATGTAAGTTTTTATCTGACTGCTGATTGACGACGTTGGCCTGGAGAATGCATGTCTATGATTTTTCCAATATCTTCGTCTACAGACGGTTCTGGTGATTGTTTTTGTTTCGGGCTTGGTCTATCCTTCTTGTCGGCTGGCTTGTACGTTTTGGTCGGAGTACGTACTTTAAGTGGGCTTGGGCTTTTTACTCCAGATTTGGATGGACTTGGGCCTGGTACTCCTGATTTCACCGTACTTGGGCTGCTTGCTTCAGTAGAAGGACCAGGCATGGTCTCACTGATACTGAAGTGAACAGGAACGGCCGATGGAACGAGGCGATGCCTGTAGGTTGGATCCACAAACGATTCCGATGTGAAGTGCCGTTCACATATGTATCTTGTGTGCAGCTGCTTTGGCTCCAAATCAAAAAAAGTTGTTCGGCCTGAGAATAGAAATGATTGAATAATTATCCTGTTAATACTACAGGGTAATACCAAAATAGTGATACAAACTTCGGGAGCTGATTCACCGTCAAAAAAAGACCAGGAAAAATATAACTTCGATATCCTAAAATGCTCTGTTGAAAAGTTCAAGTTGAATTTTTAGAATGGATGTTTTGACATAACTTATGAACCGTCCAACCGATTTTGTCCACATTTAATATCTTAATAAAATCGGTTGTGTCACCCCAAAACTTTCCCGACTAGTATCCAGGAACCTATGTAAATTTTTGTTCGAAACGTCCTTTCGGGTGGGAAGTTGGAACTAAAGAAAAAGATTCAAAATAGTTTGCAGGAAATTGAAAATTTTGCCAGGAGAATTTGAATTTTTTGAATTTTCCGGGAAGATCTCAAAACTTATTCCAAATCATCTTACTGTAATTTCGTCAATTGAGGCCTCACTTTAGACTCCATTGTTCAAGTCCGGTCTCGAAAACCCAGGCCGGTTTTACATTTTCAACCGGAAAATTCCCGGGAAATCGGAAAAAAAGTTGGAAAATGTTCAAGAACCAGTAAGCTCTTGTTGAAAAAAAGGAGAAAATCTGTACACGGATTAAAATGTTGGGAAATTTGCCGTTTTTCCAGAGAGGAAAACCTGGAAACCGTGAGTCCAATTTCAAAAGTTTTTCCTCATCATGCAAATTCCATTTTGAAAATATTACCGTCGGAAAATCGGAACCGTGTCGATTTTGAAAATAGGCCTACATGACGCCCAATCCAATCTACTTTCGATATCAGTTGGAATTTTCAAAAAAAAAAAGGATCACCGAGCAGGAATGGATTTTTGAGTGGAGTCCTTCTATAAAAGCGAGTCGTTCTGATCAAAACACCGGCGAGAAGCCCTCTCGGGTGAAATTTTGAAAATTCTTAACGCCCGACAGGAAAATGGTGGAAAACTGCAACTGCAGCCTTAATTTGACTCTTCTGTTGTGTTCCTTCCTGCCCAATTTGGTTCCAATCCATCGGATCGATTTTGATAAATTCAATGGTAAAGTTTAAAACTTTAACATTTAAAAGTATTGCGATCTGTCAAATAATAAAACGTCTGTGTGCGTTGCAATAAGTGCCGTGGATTTTCCAATATATTTTCATTCACTATACCGGGAAATTATTTTTATGTACAAAAAATGTATGTATATAGAAATGTATGCATGTAACGCGTTATTCCTTTATGAAGGTAGCATGAAGACTGCCGAGGTGCCGAGACCAGTGTAACCGGACTCGAAAAGTATAATTCCCCAACCAAGATTTGAAAATACCCGCTTTTACCCGCAAAAAAAGTTAAATATACCCGAATAATACCCGCAATCCGCAACCAGTAGGGAAAATGAAATAGCAACCCTAAATATGAATTTATATATTATTATTTGTATTAATACAAATATTTTTAGACTATTTATATTCTATAATCTCACTTTGGGGTATATATGTTATTTCAGAATGATTGTCATCTCGGGCGGCTGGGGTCGCGTATGGTAAAAGGGACTTTAGCCGCCTAGATTTGGACTTGACGGCGTCGATTGACGTTTTTGCACAGAGATCTAAATGTACTCTTACACTTCCATGGCTGCCCGAGATGACAATCATTCTGAAATAACATATAATGATGCATAGGAAGGTATGCACAGAGGTCACTGTCCCAGTTTTTTATCGCGATAGAAGGTACCTATAAATTATAATAAAAGACAACATGAAACAAACATGCATAAACATGAAATAAATCAACACAAATAAAAATGTTATACAAAATCAAAAATACTAATTGACCACCGATACAAAAACAAAAATCAGTCTGTAGTACTCTTCCATATCTTATTTTTCAGCATTTGAGCTGTTGGTTCAAATTTTAAAACTCCGCCGGCCTTTTTTACGCCTGTTTTCGTATGCAATAGCGCGCATACAGTTTCAGTATTAAGCTTATTGCGATGATCGTTTTTAATTATTTTCAAATCACTAAATACTCGCTCAACAGAGACGTTTGAAAAAGGCAGGATTAAGAGAAAGTTTATCACAAATTTTAAATTTGGAAAGAGTGAAATCCCAGCAGAATTTTTAAAATCGAAAACATGTTTCCAATAAGCGTCAGCATGCTTTGATGGATCCATTTCCATTTTTTGGAAATCCATCAATGCATGCTTACGCCATTCATTGTCGAGTTCTTGACAGTTGATGAATGGTTTAATTATAGGAAATCTTTTTGTTACAACAGCCAGACTTTTTATCTGGAATGACTGCGCTTTCGCTGGGTCTAGTACTACGTCCAAAATATCAAATATGTCGTCTTTAAAAATGAATCTTTTTTTCAATTGTGTCGCAATTTCAATATAAAAATTTAAGCAGTTTTTCAAAAAAAAAAGAAATTTCATTTTGATTGAGGTTCTCGGCGTTTTCTTTTAAATCTTGCAGGCTATCTGTTGCTGCTAAACCCAAATAAACATCTTCCAATTTTAGAAAGAAATCAGGATTTTTATGATTTACCTCAAAAACGTTTTTGCCATTAAAAGCAGCAGTCTTCATATAGTTCGCATATATTGATTGCAGAAGTGCAACTGTTTCGGGTTTTACCTTGTGAAGCAAAGGAGCTTCACTCTGAAACAATAAGTTGAATTCGTTAAGCAGGCCCAAGACGTAGCTCATGAATTCGAGGTAAATTTTTGTGAATTTATTTGCAAATCCAATGAGGATTTCTTCAGTGGTTTTTGAGGGATCACGGAAAACGTCTTCGCGAAAGTAGGCATGCAACGCATCGAATTGTTCCAGCACCCTATCTACGCACTGTTTCAGAGAGAGCCACCTCGTGTTTGCTGGCAACAGTATTTTATGGAAATCGGTTTTAAAGAAGATTCGGAATTCCTTTAAATGTTCTTGTCGAGCTGGAGTAGGACTCCGTGTTGTTGCTATCGACAGTCGCTTCTAAGAGATAGTCGCTAAGCATAGGGAATTTACATGTATACTCTATACACTGATAGAAAGGACCACCAGATTCCTCCGCTTAAAAAGTAGTCCCCGAGCGTTACCTGCGAAATTTAAAATTCCAGTTAGAAAGAGGTGCTTATTTCCGCTAATCACAGCTAAGTGCTATGGTAATTTTAAATGACACCAGTTCAATACCAATTTTGATGAATGAGAAAAGAATTTTTTTAAATGGAGCTGATTTCATTACACAACACTCACAACAGCCGAGCCGACTAAAAATAACAAACATCATAGAGAAATGGGGGTTAGAAATCGTACGTGTCAAACTCGCTAAATGTAATGCTATTGGCTTGGCGTGGGAATAATTTGCCTGGGTAAAGGCCGTTTGACACTTATCGAAATTTCCAACAAAATTTCGATGTAAATTTCGAACAAAATTTCTATCGAAATTTCGTGCCGTTACATACACGAAATTTACCTTCAAAATTTACGTGCAAATTTGTGTAGAACTGACTGGAAATTTGCTGTATGCAACGTGTACTTCAGCACCGTACAATTTTTCGTGTGAAATTTGCAAATCGCGCATGCTCAGTCATGCTAAAGAAGCATAGAAGACCGGAAGCTGCCGGAGACCACGTGGCAGTCGTGGCTGTTGTGGTCGTGGCACTCGGCTATTCTCCGCATGGCATGATAGACGCGGAATTTAAGGTTAGGTCAAGTGGTGATTTGAAAGTTTGAAAGTGCTGCTGGTTGTGTAAAAATGGACTACGAAGAATCGCTCTTTTTGTCAGCAGCCGCTTTGCAGATGATGACGTTGGTTTTAATGCTGCGAAAAAAGAACGATGAACCGGGCGTAAGAAAACGTCCCAAAACCAGAACATGGAGCCGGAAGTGGTTGACAAGGAGGCATCAGGGAACGGGTATTCTGAGTATGCTGGACAGCGAGTTGAAAAATGAAGATCCGATGGCATACCGAAACTTTTTAAGGTTATCAAGTGCACAGTTCGATTTTTTATTGAACCTTATAGAAGCGGACATTCGAAAACAAGAAACTTTTATGCGAGAACCAGTAACTGCCCGGCAAAGGTAATTTGAAAATCGATTTTCAGTATTAAATTTGGTATTTATGGAAGACCACTACTTCTCGACTTCAGCCACCAACTTTTCACGGTAGGTAGACACCACCACAACATCACTTTCGTCGACCGTAGTTTCTTGGGGAAACCACTATTTCCACAGATTTTCCAAGTTTTTCCGAACATTTTACACTTTCCTATTGCTGTGTTCTTTTCCTGTAAAATGTTCCTTCTTTTCATTACTTATCCACCAATGTCCTACGACGTGAGTACAGGCAGAAGGAAGCGTCCTACATAGCTGTTTAATTTGTTGCCTAACTCTTGGAAAATTCTAGCAATGTTATAGTGTGATGCTTCTTTGCTCGGTTGACACTTGGAAAATCTGTGGAAATAGTGGTTTCCCCAGGAAACTACGGTCGACGAAAGTGATGTTGTGGTGGTGTCTACCTACCGTGAAAAGTTGGTGGCTGAAGTCGAGAAGTAGTGCTCTTCCATTTTTACCTTAAATTTAATATCATTTCAATATTTTGTTATTTGTTGTTTCAGATTAGAGGTTACTCTCCGATTCCTTGCCACTGGCGAGTCCTTTAGATCACTAATGTATTCTACTCGGATTCACGAAAGCACTATTTCTCGCTTCGTCCCAGAAGTTTGTGATGCCATCATTGAAAAATTGAAACCACAATATTTGAAGGTCAGTCCCAACACATTAGGTATACTTGGAAATTATGCAGACATCAATTAGCATATTGATCAGTTATCGTCAATACTGTTATCATTACTAAAAAACCCACACAGAAAAACCTGATAATAACCTAGTAGTTGATGCAGGGCAGAAAAAAAAGCACTCAAACTCAATGGCATTGTACAGTATAGATTTATTTCTTTTATTTTCAGACACCCTGTACTGTTGAGGCTTGGACAAAAATTTCGACCGATTTTTCCAACATCTGGCAGTTTCCTCATTGTCTGGGAGCAGTAGATGGAAAGCATATCAACTTTGTGGCTCCAATATCTGATGGCTCCTATTACTATAATTATAAAGGGACGAATAGCATAGTACTCTTAGGAATGGCTGACGCCCATTACAGATTTACATATGTCAATATAGGTGTGAATGGTAGAATTAGTGATGGTGGAGTTTTTCAGTCCTGCTCTTTATCTAAAGTGATGCAAAATAATGGACTGAATTTTCCACCGCCAGAACCTTTACCCGGTAGAGTTTCTGCAGTACCTTATGTTATCGTTGCTGATGATGCATTTCCACTATCGGAGCACCTTTTGAAGCCTTATCCTCAGCGCAATCTAGATCATGACTGTAGAATTTACAATTATAGACTGTCTAGAGCCAGAAGGATTATAGAAAATGCCTTTGGGATTTTAGTCAATAGGTTTAGAATATTGCTGAATACTATCAACCTTTCACCAAGTAAGGTGGAAAAAATCACTCTCACATGTGTTGTATTACATAATTTTCTTGCAACAGAGAATAACAATCATTATACAGAAGTGCCAGATGAAAACAATATTCAACTAAAAGGCATGGGACAACAAGGGGGAAATCGGTCAAGCCATGCCGCAAGAGAAAACAGGGAGGAATTCAAACAGTATTTTAATTCTCCTGAGGGTATTGTAGACTGGCAAGAAAATTCTATACGTACATTCAACATGTGATGCAATGTAGGTATAATAATAATAAAAATAATATAATAATGAAGATTTTGTTTTTTTTAAATTATTTTATTGCATAAACATTTTGAGGCACCTAATTTTAAATGTCATTAACATTTTCCATACTACTTAAAATACTTCTATGGAGTATTTGTATTATTTCTGCTTCAGCAGTTAGTCGTATGCGCTCATTAGTGATTTTCTGAATGTTGAAGTCGACATACGATGCAAATGCAGACACACCACGTTCTTCTTTGACCTGGGTGGACCTTGAATTTATGGCATTTGTTAAATTTACCATCGCGTCCGATGCATTTTTGATCCCGTTGTCAGGTGGGGGGTTGGTTTCTTGCGTCTTCTTTTTCCTTTTCTGGCCTTGTTGGCTCCCAGAAAAGGATGGAATCCGCAAGTTCTGCGAATTTGATAACCTCCTTGATTCTGGTGAAGTGCTCTTGCGCCCTGACTCGAAATTGTCTACTTGGGACAGCTCCTCATCTTGCGACGCCACGTCCTGCGACGTCATGTCCTGCGACGTCATGTCCTGCGACGCCATGTCCTGCGACGTCACGTCCTGCGATGCTACTTCCTGCGACGCCCCGTCGGTGTCGATGACAGCTACGCCATCATGATGGTCCTGTAAAGAAAATAGGAAACACAGTTTACATTATGGAATGAAACGCAACCAGTTATACAATTTTAAACAACAGTCAATAATAATATCTGAAAAGCACAGATTTTGGAATTATGTTACGCTGTATAGTCTGTAAACCCTGTATGTACTTTCAACAACATTTTAAAGAAACTAAATATTCACTTACAACAGGGAACATCACAAGATCGTCGACGCTTCCCGCTCTTGACAGTGTCATCGGGACAGTGTCGAGGATCGAGTCGAACGCCTCTCTCACTTCTGAGTGGTCTTTGATAAATAGAAGTTTGTCAAAATACCACAATGTTGGGTGGTAAACCTGCAAGATTAACCGTTATTATTGCTACGGGAGATTAACAACTAAATATTTTTACATCATCTTCTCCGGCTCCACTCTTCTTTGATGATGCCAATTTCTTATGTTCATTAATGAAGTTGGTTTTTAGGCCGTTCCATTTGTTTTTGATGTCCGTTGAGGTGACGCCAGGTTTGACTTTGATCACTACTTCCTCAATTTTCGCCAAAGCCTGGTTCCTGGCGTGTTTGTTTTTATATTCTTTGCTTTTAATTGCAAATAAACAGGGATACTTTCGATACTCTTCTATCAGCACCGAGCTTTGCTCCCTGGACCAAGACATCTCTTTGTTATTCACTCTGTAACAATCCATAATTATTATTGGCTGGAACTGTGCAAGAATTTCGTGGACTTACCTTGTATATGTATATTAACCACGTCACGAGGACTGAGGAGTCGACAACACGTGTGACCTTTGCCTATAACCTCACTTTTAGCCGGAGTCTTCTTTGTAGCAATAGCAATGCAACGTACGCAGGGTTGTTCTGACGGAAAGATAGATCGTACTGACCTCTAGCGGATGATTGTACTAGATAGAGCGAAAATGTACTAAAAGTTTTCTAGTTTTTTTTACATGAACGAAGAAAGTTTGAGGTTGTTTTTTTTTTTTTAATTATAAAAGCAAAGCACCTACGCATTCAGTTTAATTATTTTATTTTGTCAATTACAAACGTGCAGATACTAATTATATAGGTAATGCAAAAAAGGTACGAATGTGCAATATTATTCGGAATTATATTTTCAACAAGAGTCTGAGTCAGGCTCTTCTGATTTTTTGAAAATGGTTTTTTTCTGTTCCCATTTTGCCGTAGAGCCTGCCAATTGAACGCTCTGTTTTACATGTAATATGTCCGAGCAAGTTTGAATGGACAAATTATTTCGAATTTTATTTTTAATCAACGCTACTTGTGAAAAGACTCTTTCAGCAGCTGCTGAGGAATGAGGCAACGACAAAATAATTTTAGCAAGATTCATCAAATTCCCGAACATGGGTTCCCCCAGTTGATTTTTTGATTTATTTACAATACCCCAGAAATAGGTCAGGTCGGAATTTTCGTATTTTTTCAGCCCTTCAGTCGCAGCAATAAGTTGCCACTCCATGTTGGCTTCCTCAATATTAAGATTCACTTGCGGAAACAAATCAACTGCCTCGGCGATCGACAACTTTTCCCCTGAAAGTGCAACTCGAGGTGTAAAATTGGCCGCAAACTTGAAATGACGATTTTCAAAATCAAATCGTTTCTTGATTTGATTACACAACTCAACGTAAAATTCCAGACATCGAAGTTTGAAATTATGCAAATCGCTTGCACTAATTTTCGGCTTAGAATTTAGAAAGATTTCCACTTTCACACCAAGAAAGATGTTGGCAATGTCCAAATAATTGTGGGGATTGCCAACAAGAATATTTTTAATTGGGGTGTTATTTATCGTCTCTCTTTTAACAAAGCATCCCAAAATCATTTTGTACATGCTTGTCAATGTTTCCAATAATAGGGGAATCTTCGGCTTTTCACTTTGGAATTCTTTGTTGGCCTTTGTAATTATATGCAAAACATGCGCAAGAAACAATAAATATAATTTATAGACCGGATTACTCAAACGGTCCAGAATTGCTCCGGCCGATGGGAGGTTGTCCTCCAGTGCAGCTCCTTGGAAAAAAAGAGTGAGAGGATTCCATTGCTCAATAATTCGCTCAACAACCATCTGAAATAAATATGCAATGATAAGTACCTACAACAATATAATTTTTGAATCACAAAATATACTTACATGCATTGCTAGCCACCTGGTTTGGCTGGGATACAGGATCATGTGCTGTTTTTCGTCGGCGAATACCTGGCATTCTTTCAGCTCTTCCAGCCTCTTGCTGCTGTGTGAAAAGTATGAATATATGTCCCGTGCAAATTGTTCGACCTGATCAGGTAGTTTTTTGCTCGCCGCTGAAGCACATAGGTGCAGGGAATGGCAACTACAGCCCTGTACAACCACACCAGGACAGAGTTCCCGTAAACGTGCCTGTACTCCTCGAACAGATCCCATCATGGTGCTTGCATTATCTGCACCGAATCCAATGATATTTTTGTATGGAATATGATTCTCGTCGAGCAACTGTTTAATCATGTTGAACAAACTCTCTCCTGTCGCATCTTTGACTTCAACAAGCTTGACAAAAATATCTCTTACTTGATCATCTTTCCAGTATCTGGCCACAACCACTAAACTTTTTTTCGTACTAACGTCTGTCGTTTCATCTATTATTAAAGAAAAACAGTTATTCCTCAGCTCTTCCATTACCTCCTTTTCACATGTAGGACCGAGTCTTTCTTTGACTATTTGTGTAGCTTTCTTTCTTTTTAATTTCAACGACTTTGCGATTGTTGAATCTGGATATATGCTGGCGCTAACTTCAGTCAAACTATCAATTAAGCGGAACGGCAAATTTTTCTCACACAAAAAAGCGGACCATTTCATTTCCGCATTTTTCAACGAATTACTTAAGGAACTTCCTTCAGAGAGAAATTTCGTAACTTTTAGATTTGATTTTGCCGCAGACTGTCTCTTTTGGTGCATAGCTGACTGCTCGTGACGTTTGAGATGAAATCCAGCACCACTTATTACTGTGCAACAAACATTACAAAAGTTTTTGTCATCTTTGTTGATAAGCCAAGGATGATCTTCTTGCCAGGATGATTTGAATTTTTGTTGATAAATTTTCTTCTGGCGTTTATCCCTCACCGTTGGCGCTGACACTGATGAGGATGACGCATCTCTCGACGCATCTTCATCATCATAATCATTTTCGCTTAATATTTCATGATCAGAATCACGCCGGATCTCAATATTTTCCTCCTCGATTCGTTCATGTTCATAGGGGATGGAAGGAGGATCGTCCTCGTCCTCGGATTCTTTATGAACCGTTTTATTTGTCGACGGGGCATTTGGTGTTTTGGTTTTATCAATTTTGATAAGGAACCTAACAAAATAATTTAAATTGTAATAGGTATATTTCTTCCGTGAGAGTACAAAATTAATGTTACCTATCCATTATTCGCTCAGAGCACGTATACGTTTACAATGGTTTCACCGAGGCGTTCCACATGAAATATCGAATGCAACTAAACTAAACTAAACAACTAACCAGCAGAAATTAGAATCAAAACAAAACCCAATGTTACTTAAATAGATCAAAGGGCTTCCAGGAAAGAGAAAAAAATATTTTCTTGCTCTTGTCCTTCTGCCGCCGCCGCTTGAACGGCACACTTGCAGAGAGAGCGCGCGTCGCCTGTTTTTGTTATTGCTCATTGCGAGAAATTCTTGGTAGGTAGGTGAGCGACGAGTGCGGCTGATAACAAATTGGCAAATTTCCAAGAAAATCAATAAAAAGTTGAGAACTTCTAATTAAAATAATTTTTTTCCCAATTATGGTATAATTGTACTAGAATAGTGAGTGGGGTACTGACGTACTGAGTGCTTGTTCATTGTGCAGAATCTAGTACAATTGTACTAGAAAGAACAACCCTGAACGTACGTACTGA
This sequence comes from Anaspis maculata, assembly GCA_949128115.1. Lineage (NCBI taxonomy): Eukaryota > Metazoa > Arthropoda > Insecta > Coleoptera > Scraptiidae > Anaspis > Anaspis maculata. The sequence continues at coordinate 5,356,528 of OX421961.1, forward strand.
ACAATCAACAGCTGATACGAAAATGATGTCGAATGTCGAAAAACAAAAATGGCGGAGAGTCTATGAATGAGAACGTCACGTGGCGTGATTTCGTATTTGGTCGACTAAGTTCGTGCGTAGTCGTGATGTGTGTGACACAGCGACATCGGATTGGTTGGATTGTAACAAGGAATAAACAGCATGCTCAATGGCGTAGGCCGCGTAGGGAGCTTTTGCCCGGACTTGTACACAAGTTGCTTGCGAACTCCAGCCACCCACTGTTTTTGAAAATTATTTTGATCAGTTTATTATTGTTTGCTGTTGATATTGAACGAATTTTCGCAGCTCCCTGTGGCTACTTGTCAGTTGCTTCCAACACTCTGAATACCCAATTACTACGCCACTGACCGCAGTCGTTGGCACCACCCACAATACCTACGGCGCAATTTTACTGCACACATTTCGTATGAAATTTAGCAGAAATATAGGGAATGTCCTATACAATTTCCATGCAAATTTTGCACGAAATTTGTGTCGAAATGACTAGAAATGGCGAGGCGACAGATGACAGCCGGGCGAAGCAAAGTGCATTTACGATCACGACTTTTTACGATCGTTTCCGATTGCAAAGACGAATTGCCGGTGCCGTGCTACCAACTATTAGTATATTGGAAATAGAAAAAAATGAGTGCTTTGCTGGAATTAATTCAAACAAAAACGATTTTTTTACCATGGCAAGCTACAGTCCGTTCTTCAACATATCAAAAGTCTTCAACTCTGGGACTGCTACAAATCTTATATGTAGCAGTATACAGGGTGAAAGTTTATTATTTTTCTTTACTTTCTTTTTTTCTTCAAAAACTGATGACCGAGAAAAACGGTTTTAAGCTGGTTTGATAGGCCATAGTCTTCCAATAAACATATAAAAATATACCATCCAGCAACTGCTGCGTATCAAGTTACAGGGTGAAAACTATTTTTCATCTTCAATTTTTTTTTCTTGGTGGAACTGATCTAGATTAAAGCCGGTTCCACTTCTTTTGCAAGGTTATATTGTCATACTGAACATATGAAAAGGACACATCTCTGCATCTGCTGCTTTTCAATTTACAGGGTGAAAAGTCATTCATTTTCACGTTTCAGTTTTTTTCTTGATGAAATCGGCTCACACAACAATCGCGACTTCGAAACTTTCACCCTGTATACTAATTTGTAGTAGTCCCAGAGTTAGGGACTTTTGATGTTGAAGAAGGAACTGAAAGCTAGCCATGGTAAAAAAAATCGTTTTTGTTTTAATTAATTTCAGCAGATATTCTATTTCCAATATAGGTAGGTACTACCGAGAGTTCATTAATTAAATGGGTCAAGGGTGCCTGTGAATTCAAAAACGTCTGTCGTAACTAGCGTAATCCTTTTGTATTAAATTTGTCAAACTTTGACAAGTTACGTCCCATATTATTGATCTCTGATCTGCCGTAAGTTAACGAGAATACTTCAAGTTCGAAAATACTCCTCGATCATGTAGGTTTTGTGCCCTGCCGTACAATCACATTTAAAATGTCCCGAAAACGAAAACTGCGACTGGTTTGACAAATTACGATAACAAAAAAATTACAGACATCAAATGAACGATGCTAGTTCCGACAGATGTTTTCAAAGTCACAGGCACCCTTGACCCATTTAATTTATGAACGCTCGGTATATGCAATACGCAATAAGTTTCGTATGAGAAATTCGTAAACTAGACGACTTTTTACTTACATCCTGTGCTAATCATGCGGGGATGATGCTTTATTTTTCAATTTTAGTCTTTGAAATGCAAAAAAATAATTTCAGTTGGCGGAACGTGGGTTTTTTTCTGCATTTTCTTGCGCATTTTTTTGCGCACTTTCATGAGAATATAGAGCATTTTGTATAAAATTTCTACACAAATTTGCACGTAAATTTCGAAGGTTAATTTTGTGTATGCAACGGCAAGAAATTTCGATAGAAATTTTGTTCAGAATTTACATCGAAATTTTGTTCGGAATTTCGATAAGTGTCAAACGGCCTTAAGACTACCAACTGAACCAAACTAATATTAGTTCCAAACGCACCGATGTTGTTACAGTCTTTGGTGCTTTTGTTTGCTATAGGTTACATCACTGAAATTCAAAAAAGTCCGTTCTATCGGTGAACAGACTATACCTGCTCAAGGTCAGGTAGAAGCATTATGAATGTTCAAAATTTCTCCTAGCCCTTGCCACTCAAGAGGGACTCTCGCCAATATTTTGAACAGGATGACTCGCCTTTGCTGCAGGACTCCACTTGAAAATTCATTCCTGCTCGGGAATCGATTCTTTTTTGGGAAATTCCAACTTATATTGAAAATAGATTGGATTGGGCGTCGTTTAGACCCATTTTAAAAATCGGCACGGTTCCAGTTTTCCGACGGTAAATTTTTCAAAATTAAATTAACGCATTTCCTGAATTTGAAAAAAAAATGCAAACTTTGAAATGCGATGAGCCCCATGAAATATTCATTTTAGGTGCAGACATGCTTGGAACGAAAGCTGGAGAAAAGATTGAAATAATTTTTGGACGGAAAATTTTCGAAATCGGACCCACCCACGGTTTCCGAGTCTTCATCTCTAGAAAAACTGCAAATTTTCCAACTTTTTATCCCGTGAACAAATTTTCACCAATTCTTTTTTTTAACAAGAGGAACTGGCTCTTGAACATTTTCCAACAATTTTCTTTTCAATTTCTCGGGAATTTCCCTGTTGAAAATGTAAAACAAACCTGGGTTATCGAAACCGGACTTGAATGACGGAGCTTAAAGTGAAGCCGTAATTGACGATCTGAACAATAAAATGTTCCGGAAAAAGTTTTGAGGTTTTCCCGGAAAATTCGAATTTTTGAAATTTTAAATTTTCTGCAAATTATTTTCAATCTCCTTGTGATGCCAGTTTTAGATCGTTCACCTTCACCCATGTACCAATGCGTCTGACTGCCTCACTCGCTTTTCTTTCTACATAATTAGGTCCTGATGGAAAACTGCAAATTTCTAACTTTTTAGCTTGTGAATAGATTTATAGCAACTTTTTTAAACAAAGGGTAAGTGATTCTTGATCATTTTCAGGCAATTTCTCTTGAAATTCTCAAAGTTTTCCGAGAGTTTTCCACTTGAAAATGAGTGACTTGCCTAGCTTGTCGAGACCAGACTCAGATGATGGAGCTCAAAATGAATCCCTTATCAGAAAAAAATATCTCAATTCTTCAATATGTTTCTACAACTTCCCACTCGAAAGGACGTCTCATAATAAAATTTCCATCCATTCCTTGCTACTTGTCGGGGAAGTTTTGGAGTGACAGAACCGATTTTTTTTTCTAAAGTGAACGTAGAAGAAAAAAGAATAATTTAATTTTGGAAAAAATCACTAGGGGTCAAAATGGGGCTAAAAATGAGGACACCCCCTATTTTATCTACGCCTGATTTTTTCTTTTAACAACAAAATCGCTTGAACGGTTCAAAAGTTATGTAAAAAATCGATTTTAAAAATTCAACTTGAGCACCTTGTAATTTTTCAACCGAGTATTTTAAGACATCGAAGTTATACTTTTTCCTGGTACATTTTGGATGCAGTATCAGCTCCTGAAGTTTGTATCACCATTTTGGAACCACCCTGTATATTGAGTTCAATGTGTTGTAGTCCAGACACTATATCTTTCAAACTTCAAGTTGGGAGTAATCTGTTTCAAAATGCAATAAACAAATACAATTTGAGAAGTAACGAACTGAATGAACACCATCTTTCTTCTTCAATGTAATCAATCATAGCTCTCAATTTCAAGATGTTGATTGGGTACCAATTTGAATTGTTCATTTAAATAAGTTGTTAATTTTAAAAATTGAATTGTTTATTATTTTCAAGTAGCATGGGTTGTTCCTGGTTAGAAATTGATCAGTCCCAAATTGATTGAAGTTGAAAAGGTATAGAGATGTTTAAAACGACCTGGACCTTGCATTTTTTAAAGCTGAGACGCCACTTGGTAGAAATGTAACATGGACATTGGACCCTTGCATGGACCATATTCTTTCGATATGGAAGGGTCGTCGTCGACAGTAGGCTAGATAAATTACATAGTGAATAGACCAAACGAATAACTCGCCTACGTTGCGAGTGTTGAGTGTTGTGCAATAAAATCAGCTTCATTCAAAAAAATATTTTCTCATTCATTAAAATTGGTATTAAACTGGTGTCATTTAAAATTACCATAGCACTTAGCTATGATCAGTAAAAATAAGCAACTCTTTCTAACTGGAATTTTAAATTTCGCGGGTAACGCTCGGGGACTACTTTTCAAGCGGAAGAATCTGGTGGTCTTTTCTATCAGTGTATAGAGTATACTTGGCGGTGTCTACTAGTATGAAGGAATGATAAGGACACTACAATCTCAATAGTAAAAAAGGAATAAGAGATAATTTTTTGTATATATTTTTTAGTTCAAGTCCAATTGTCGCCGCAAACGAACGTGGTGTTTTTCCCGCGACTAACTCAGCTCATTTTTGTGTACGGTTCGCGTTGTGCGAGTTCTCGTGTCCACCTCAAATACATAAACTGTCCCACATTGTCCCCCTCAACATCGGAAGACGTCCGTGCCACCACAACAACAAGGGAGCGTTCTCCATCTTCACCTCCACGCCGGACGTCAATCGTAAGTGCTTGTATCATATATCCCATCGCGTATCCTCCAGGTGTACATTATTTCAAAATAGAGTACAAACCTCGGTACAAACCTTCGGTCAAGTCTGGAGCATTCGGATCCTCGTCGTTTTCCTCAGATTTTGAAAGCCATTCAATTCCTTTCGTCCTTCAGTTGCTCACACTTGTTGACAGAGGGGTCATATCTGGGAATCAATGTTATACTCGATGTTATAATACAGGGTGTTCAAGATTTAAATCGCGTCCTTTTAGGAAATGATGGAAAACTGCAAAAGAAGTAGACTTTCTCGAAAAAATATATGTCAGAAACGAATAATAACGGAGATATGGGCGTTCAAAGTTGAAGCTTAAAAATCGATTTTTCGTCATAGGTTTGGAACTTCTCAACCGATTTTGTTCCAATTTGAATCTAAACTAACTGAGATAAGTCTGTATCAAACAACAATAACGCGTTTCATCAAAAATTCCCAAGAGCGTGGATAATTAAGGGTGCCCCCACTTTTTTTACCCCTATTTTTTTAACCCTCGGGTAACTTGGTAAATTGATCATATTTTTGAATTCAACGTTCAATTCTTAAGAAAAAGTTACTTCTGTAAAATTTTGATTAGAGGCTTCGTTCTCAAGATATTTGAGGTTCAAACTTCGGAAAACATCTCGAAAACACCACTTTCAAAGCCCTACAAATTAAAATCCAAGATAACCAATGATTCCTTTATTGGGATAGGTTTTCTAGGTGTTTCAAGTTGCTAAAACATGAGTTTTTGTAAGAAACGAGAAGTGTTCAGGAAAAATATTTTTTCGGCTCTTGAAAGTGGATATTTTGATGTGTTCTCCAGAGTTTCAAACGCAAAAATCTTGGAAACGAAGCCTCCAATCAAAATTTTGCAAGGGTAACTTTTTCTTTGAAATTGTACTTCGAATTAAAAAATGTGAACAATCTACAAAATTACCTCAAGGGGTGAAAAATAGGGGTAAAAAAGCAAAGGCATCCCCTATTATCCACGCCCCTGAAAAATTTTGAGGGATCGCGTTAATATCGTTAGATACCGACTTATTTTAGTAAGCTTCAGTTCAAATTTGAGCAAAATCGGTTGAGAAGTTTCAAAGTTATGACGAAAAATCGATTTTTAATGTTCAACTTTGAACGCCTATATCTCCGTTATTATTTGTTTCTGACATATATTTTTTCAAGAAAGTCCATTTTTTTTGACGTCTCCCATCACTTCCTGGAAGGACGCGATTTAAATCTGAAACACCCTGTATACAGGGTATAACTGTGTACAGGGTGTTTGCAAACTTGGAATAGAAAATTGAACCGCAGATGAAGAAATGCTTCAAAAGTATCAGAAAAATGTTGAAACAAATTTAGGGCTCCAATTTTTGAAAATATGGAGAGTCAAAAGGTGGTCCTTCGTCTCTCTTTATTTTCGTTATTTTGAAAGATTCCAGTAAACTTTTTCCAACAGACAAAAAGGCAATGTTTTTGAACCTCTGGATGTTTCGTAACTTACAGGGTGAATCGAAAACCCTGAAAATCCAGTTTTCTTCAAAAATGCATGCAGACAATTTCATATGAGAACTGTTTGTGTTATTTGTGCACTACATCAGTTTTATGACTTCTAGAACTTTTCACGAGCATTTTCGATTTGATCGATTGATTTCTAGGATTTATGACTCACTCTGTACACTGAACCAAATTGCAAAACACATTCAGAGGTTCAAAAAAAATTTGCTTTTTGGTCTGATTAAAAGAGTTCATCGAAATAGTTCACTGAATTCTTTCAGAGTAACGGAAGTAGAAGAGGTCGAAGGACCACCTCTTGACCTCCATATTCCCAAAAAATCTCAAATCTCATTCCAAATCATCTTATTGTAAAAATTGTCAGTTAGGGCTTCACTTGAAACTCCATCACTCAAGTCCGGTCTCGAAAACCCAGACCGATTTTACATTTTCAACCGGAAATTTCTCGGGAAATTGGAAAAAAAGTTGGACAATGAACAAGAACCAGCTCCCTCTTGTTGAAAAAAAAAGTATGAAAAAACCCTGTACGGGTAACTGTTCACGGTAAAATTCAGCCCCCCCTCCCTCTGGGAGATTCCCCTTTGAGATATTTTGATGAACTAAAAACTTTTTCTCAACGATTTTTCCCAGGGATCTTGAATTGATCGTCTAAAAGTTTTCAATTGGTACTGTATACAGGGTGCGACATGTAACTTTTTTATTTCAAATGCAACACCCTATATTTTATTACGTCATTTGATGAAGCCTTTCTTTCTGATTACAAAGATATATAACATTCATGATTTATTTTGACAAGGAAGCTGTAAAAAAAATAATAAAATAGGTAGTCAAATGAATTAAAAATTACGCGACACCCTGTATCAGGAACGAATTAGACCGTTTATCCATCAAGAGTTGAATTCTGCAAACAAAATGCTGCTAAAATAACTTTTTTAAGTGAACTGTAGAAACTAAAGCCATCTTACCGCGAAACAAAATTATTTGACTACCTATTTTATTATTTTTCCGACAACTTACTTGTCAAAAGAAATTATGAGTGGGACATATATATTTGCAATCAGAAAAAAAGCTCCACCAAATAACGGAATAAAAAACAGGGTGTTGTTTTTAAAATAAAAAAGTTACCTATCACACCCTGTATACGGTACCAATAAGAAACTTTAAGAGGATCGATTTGAGGTCCCTGGGAAAAGTCGTGAAGAAAATGTTTCTAGTTCTTCGAAATATCTTGGAGGGTAATCTACTGGAGGGGGATGAATCTTATCGTGAGCACCCTGTACACTAAACAAAATTACAAAACACATTAAAAGGTTCAAAAAATTTGCTTTTTGGTCCGATGAAATAATGACCATTATTCTGGCCTTCTGAAGCATTTCTTAGCAGAAATATTATTCATATTCCATATCGATACCTTACTTTGAAAAGCTCTCAAGTGGAAAATGTCAAATTTTACAGGGGGATCGAAAAACTGTTAATTTTTGATTATGTCATGACATTATTCATTATTCATTCGATATTGACTTCGAATGGCGGTATTTTTTTTTGTTACTAAACTATTTTTTCAGTCGTTACTTTACTTGGGCTTTTTTATGATATTTACAAGGTTTTCATTTTTATTCATGGGAATAGATGGCACATACGAGGATTCCATAATAAAAAATGACAAGAAAAATGCTCTAGATTTCAATGAAATACATGAGGAAAAGACCTGGAACATGAGGTGATATTGAAAATTAGGAAACATGAGTAAAACATAAAAACCATGGAAAAAAATATTGAAATATGCGATCATAAAATAAAAATTAAAACTGAATTATAGGTAAAAAACATTAAATTGGAACACTATACTTATTTTAAAACAAATAATAAAACAGAAATATAGCATAGGCCCCAAAAACCATTCAACACTTGAAGCAATGAACTTTGAAAAAACATTGTAGGTACCTAACATGACAGTCATGAATCATGAATTCAAGTTAAAAAACAACATAAATCTACATAAAGCTAACAAGTTGATGATATTAATCAGAATCATTCATGATTCAGACTATCGCAAAAGGCGTGATAATCTTTGACCAAAGAACTTTTGATTTGCTGCAAGTGATCGTACTTGTCTTTCTTTATTTTTCTTGGTCCTCGGTATAAGTTGAGTTTGAGTTTGAAAATTCCAAAAACAGTCCAGTGGCGTAGATATTGGAAGAGCCGATCATATTATCGCCCCTATTTTCTACGCCAGTGAATATTTTAAGGAAGCAATCCTAGTTATTGTTTCTGCATTTAATTTAAAAGAAAAAGTTACTCTCGGTAAATTTTTATTTGAGACTTCGTTAGCCTAGTAAATAGAATTTTTAGTAGCAAAAATGATTTCAATTTGTATTTGTGTTTGGAATTTTCAAATTCAAATATCCCAAAAAAAGCCCCAAATCAAAATTTACTGGGAGTAACTTTTTCCTTATAATTAAATACAGAATCAAGAATTTGGGTCGCTTTCTAAAAATTTTGATTTGCGTGAAAAATGCAGGGGTTAATAGGGTTAAACCTCCCAATATCTACGCCACTGGAGTTAATCGGGAAAAGTCATCTCAAGCTATCGATATAAATGTATTGTGGGATCAACTGTGTCAAATTTGGACAAAATCGGTTGAACGGTGTAAGAATTATTTTATAAAAACGGTTTTTTGAATCCAACTGTGAAGGGCTATATCTTCGTTATTTTTCATTTTTGAAAATATTTTTCCTGAAAAAGTTCCATTATTTTTCGATTCTCTATCGATTGCTGAAGTTTCCGGATTTAAACCTCGGACACACCCTGTATAAGCTGCTGAAATCGACTGGTGATTACGCTTCAAAAATTTGATTTCAAATTCATTCGGAACCAGTAGATTCTCTGGACCTTTTGCCAATATACGGTATTTTACTGGTTTTTTTTCGCAGAACCAGTCCGAAAAAAATGTCCGAAAAAAACAACCAGAAATCCCATTAGTTGTTTCATAAAATACAGTTGATAAAGCTACTCCAGGTAGTGTTTTGAGGACCCTGCGGCATTTCTTGGAATCCTCAATAGTTTTCGCCATAGATTTTTAATACATTTTAAATTAGTAACTTCAAAATTTACTTGGCCTCTGGAGTCTGAACTATTATTCTTTTATTTGTGCATATAAAAGCTTATCTTTCCCACGAGAACGTTTTTGTTCTGTGTTTTTCGCTTTCCATATCGAAGGCAGCTGCAAAAAGAACGTGAAGGTGAACTTTTCAGTACCTCCCTTTCGACCTACCTATTTACCTGTTAATATATTTGAATTAGAATTATTGCTTGAAGAAAATAGTTCTCAAATGGTTTTTCGCCATATGGTTAGCTCATCCCCACCTGTTTTAACATGTCGAAAGCACACATCCCGGTGAAGCGTCCTACTTAGTATACAGGGTGAAAATTAAAAAATAAACTCACAAAAGAATTTTATTACGATGAAATAATTCTAGAGAAAGAGAGTCTTTCATTATTCAGCAACCTCATGGCCTCCTATTTATTGAACATGTGAAAAATTCACACCTCTATTGCCGCTGATATTCCACGTGCGGGGTGAAATCAATTTTCTTTTATTAATTTAATCTTGATCGAATCAATCCGGACAAAAACCATTTTCGGCTCTGTTAGAAGTCTACAATCTCTCATTCAAGATATAGAAATGTCACATTTCTCAAACTGCTGAAACATGACATACAGGGTGATACACCCATCTTTATTTTAATTTTTTTTCCTGGGTGACGTTAATTCGGATTATAATCTTACCCACTTCAAAGGAGAGCTCGAACGAGAGTCTAGAGATCTAGAGTCTTGAAAATTCACATTTCCGCAAGGAATGCAACTATTGGCCACTGTAGCACTAAACATTTTTGCAATTTTGATTGTGCGAGGAGTTGCTAATGAGAATTTCCCTAGCAACTCCTCGCTCAACGAAAGTGGAAGCAACATATTTCATCCAGTATATCAAGTCAGAGTAATAACAGAAATGTTTTTTTATTTGGCTTGCGGAAAACTCTTGTGTTTTTCATAGAACCAGATTAGATTATTATCTGAATCATTTACAACCAGAAAAAGAATAAAACAATTGATTATTTCTCACCCCGTAGGTTGTCTTTTGAGAATCAGAAGAATGTGACTATTTCATATCTTGAATGAGAGATTATAGGCTTGTACCAGAGCTACAATTGGTTTTTGTCTGGATTGATTCGATGAAGACAGAACACATTAAAAAAAAAAATTTACCCTGTACGTAGAATACGAGCGGCGATGGATTGGTACATTTTTCACATGTCCAGTGGGAGACTATAAGATTATTCACTAAAGAGAGATTGTTTTTTTCGAGGATTGTTTCATCGGAATAAAATCTTTCAAAGGTTATTCAATTTCCATCCTGTGTTCTAAATAGTACACTTCACAGGGATGTATGCTTTCAGCATGTAAAACAGTCGGGGATGAGCTAATCATATAGCAAAATACCGTTTTAAAACTACTTTCTTCGAGCAAGAGATGAATTTTTTACTATTTCTAAGACACTATTAGCCAAAACAACCAGAAAACAACCATGGAACCGGGGAGCAAAATTTGGATGTTGGGTGTAGGTGACCTCCAAAGACGCAGAGCGTACAAATGATATATTTATCCAATCCTGTTGAATAATGCACGCATTATCACGCGCATACATGCCTGCATTTTTCAATAAGTCTGGTTAAAGCATAGTATTCTACTCGCGGATAATGGCTATTACTCATTCGGATGCTTTACTACGACAGTCGCCAAGGCTCGTGTCGACAAACTGCATCCTAATGAGTAAGAAGCAATCATTACCCGCTTGTTGAATAATATACTTTCAATCCTTGATTCAATCAGCTTTATTATTCATGAATTCAATGGGTGAACGGCTCTAGTCAAAGAACTATATCATGAAATAATTGATTTAGGAATGTTCTACTCACTAACAACAACGTTGTTTAAAAAAAGGCTAGAGAAAACGGTGTTTGATAACGATATATCAATCATTTTTTTATCGGTTTATTTATAATATATGACAAAGTTACAAAGTTTACGTGTTTATTCTACAAATGCCTTGCGTATACTGCTGGGTTGGATGGGGATGGGATGGGATTCTGCCTGAGATTATGGTCCGGGTTGGTGTTGACCACTCTCCCCTCTCCTCGGGCGCATAGGGTGCTGTCGGCAGCCGAAGGGCACCAACAGAAGCAATTCTTGTATGTATTGGTGTTGGTACAATGGAAGGCGAAGGATAATTACCCCACGACAAAAATTTTGGTTTAAAATCGGTAGCCTTTGCCACTTGCTTTCAAGAGTGTTGAAGCCAAAAGCTTCACAGTGATAGTGAACTTTCTGGCTGTTGGACGTAAATTTTGTGTGCGAATCTGTTGCATGACAGAATCATAGTAGTAGGGTTGACATAATTTATCATATTGATAAAAGATTCGTCATCATAAGTCGTAATGTTGTTCAGTTACTACGGATATATTATTAAGGAGACATCGACCATAATCAAGGTTCAAAAAGGGCCATGGAGACCAATAATTGATGTTCGAATTGACTTCACCGTTGCACTTTTGCCCTTTCACGTTCAAATGACTTCGATTATGAAGTGTTGAATCTTGGTCTAACAGCTCCTGAAGTTTACAAAAAATATGTCCTTCTTGCCGTTCTGGTTCGGCTTCATCGTGCTTTAATGTTACAAGTATTATTCTTGATAGCTGCCCCACATGAACAGTCGCTGATCTGACAAGCACGTATTTCGGTTAAAGATGGCAATTGGATGGCATGTTTTATTATATAGTCAATAACGCAATGGCACTTTACAGCTGTTGTCGTAGATGTAAGCTCTAGTTTCTCAAAAACATCCAGCATGATTCCTCCTATACTCACTATATTTTGTTGATTTGCTCCAAAACTTGAGGTTTTCTTAATCAATTCGCTTTAGTCTAAACATCTTCGCCGTCATGTTTTCGCTACTCCGTAACTATCGCAGTAAGCTGATAGTATGCACTGGAAAGCAGCATCAAAAGCACATGTGTTCTTGAAAAAATATATTTTTTCTTGTTAATCAAAACAGGTCGTTTTAGATCCCCACCATTTTTAAGCAGAGGTAACTTTATTCTCTTGCCGTCCTAAATGTATAGTATTTCGGAGCATGGAACTCCATAATATCGGCTTCTTTTTCTCTTTTGGGAATTCCTTTTGTTCAACCCCATCCAAGTTCCTTCCCACAAATCTTGAAACAACAGATAATCTCTGTTATGTTTGGATGGAGGATGGGCACAATAATCACAGATATACACTATATACATAATAAGTCATTTATTTCAACGTGTTGGTACATTCATATACTTCGACAGACTGAGAGCTGAGAGCATAGATAACTACTATAATATAGCTGTTCCAGGTATAAGTGGGCAACTTCATATACGATTTCGGAACATTGAATTTTGCGCCTCTGGTGTTAGGTAGCAAAACGAAGATCCCTCATGGCGCGAAAATTTGAAATCGCCCAGTGGAATGGTGGGTACAATCATTGCCAATATAACGCGTACAAGCTTTTGACACGAATTATACTGACACTTTTTACATTTATGAAAATTGATTTTCTTCAAAATATACCCTGCTACGTAGGCCCCACACTGCCGGTCAATGTTTGATTCAGGTATCGAATCATCGTCATCTTCATGACTTGTGCCTTGTTCCATGACATCCGGATCATTTTCAACATCTAGGTTTACATCAATTGAGTTTTCTGAACTAGCAATGTTGTCTTTTTTTTTATTATAATTTTTTACAATGTTTATATATTTATAAAGGTGAAGACACAGATAGTATAAAGGTGAAGTATAATATAAAAAAAATATATATATGTATAACTAAGGAATAAGTAAAATGTAGTAAATTTCGTCGTATGATTTTTGTGGAGGCAGGGTCGCCAAAATTGAAGAAGCATTTGCCCTATGAATTGCAATGCTTATTCTTTGTTCGAAAAATTCGCTAAATCTATTACCTATATATAGTATATAGTTGAAACGTTGATTCAAGTCGAAGAATTGAATGATTGAACTTATCTAACCATTCCAGAATTGTTTAGAAATGAATTTAAAAAGTGGACAACATGATTACAAGTAATTCTTACTTGCAAATAATCTCGTAATCGCTGATACACGCTGGGAAAATATTTGGGCGGCTACTGTCACCTTCATTTTAGGCCTAGCAAAAAACTCTATATGAAAAGCTTTTTACAGGCTAATTGGCAACACCTCCCAACCTTGTCAAATTTTATTTAAACTCTGAGATAACAGAGGACTACTGCTCAATATCAAGGTCGAACCATTTTTCCAATACCGACAATTTCGTTGTCCAGTAGTGAGTTAAATAGTTTGCGATTATATAATGATTCAGCTCTTTATTACTGGTACTTGACTTGTGCCCGCACATTTCATGTACTTCGACCAAACAACAGTCGAGAGATAGTACGTTAGGGCGGCTTCAAGACGTGGTTTATCCCTTCGTCAAGATCCCGGTCATCCTGTTGACCATTATTGGGCGATTCCACCTCAGGATCTGGCTCGCTTTCGTTTTCAAACATGCAGATTTGTGTTTCGTTTGTGCTCAAAATTCCGCCAATTGTGTCCCAAGCTGATGACGGTCTTTTCGCCACTTGTTGCGTATTGCTCTTGGTGCATGATTCTAAAAATATAGGATTAGCCTTGAATGAGACGCTGAGAAGTTCAGCTATCTATTTCTTCACCTTCTTCTAGCACAGTGGTCATTGAAAAATGATATTTCGTCAAAAAGTTCCTACTTTTTGGATTCCGTGGCCCCACTGCCAGAAGGTAAAGTGACGTTCAAGTGGCGTCGTCCAGCATTATATCTGTTTCTGAGAACACCCCATCGAACTCCACAGCTAGAAACTGCAATAACAATGATGAAATGAAATTAATGATGAATGGTTTACTTGACACCCTGTATAACCTTTATTTGGTTTTTCTTCCATTCTACAGTAGTTTGCTATTGATCAGTTCAAACAGATCCAAAATCGATCGAATGAGTCAAAAGCTGTCTGGTTTCGAAAACCAACGGAAATATCGACTATGACTCCATTTTGTTGATCACTTCAGTTCCCCAGAGCCGGTTGATCGACGTGAGCGAACTGGATTTCCTCACCGGCATGCTGGAACGAGTAGGACCATAGTTGAGGAGGTTCAGAGCTCCTAGAGGATGCTCCCCCCAGATGTATCATATCTGTTTCCTTACTTTCTTCTGACACAGTGGTCGTTCAAAAATGATATTTCGTCAAAAAGCTTCCACTTTTTGAAGTCCGTGGCCCCACCACCAGCAGGTAGAGAGGTGTTCAAGCGGCGTCGTTCAGCATTGAATCTTTTTCTGAGAACACCCCATCGAACTTCGCAGCTAGAAACTGCAATAATAATGATGAAATTGAAATTGAAATTAATGATGAAACCAGAAATTGTTCTCCACGCATTTTCTTTGGCCGTCTTGTTTTTGTACGAAGGATGCGACTTCCCAAAAATGGTGACGGTAATCAGACGCCAGCATTTTTTGGCAAAAAGAAACGTTCGACATCCTGATCTCTTCGTTATCGAGAACAATAACTCTCACAAATTATTCAATAAACTAGACTATCAAAAACGTCAACTGTTACAAAACAACAAATTAACTAAACCTATGATCGAACCTCAGAATACTACTGATACGACAAACTAAACTTACAAAAGTCCAAACAAAATCCGTGTAGTTCACACACCGAAGAATAACTTCAAAGCAAGATTATCCTCTGGAGTATCTGTATATCTTGCTATCGCGTTCGACTGCACCATATCCTGATGAACTTCTTGCGAAGTGCTTGTGCTGTTGGTTTCTCTGCTTCAGACAATAAGGGATTCGTCAAAAGAGGACGCCAAACGGCATCTCCTGTCAAATTGAATCTTTTGTTTTGTGGATTATCAAGTGCAAAGCGGCACATGACTCTGCAATGTTCATCCGTATAATCAAACACTACTGTATGGGAAAAGTGCTGGCCCTTTCCCTATCCGTGTTTCAGGGGTTTGCTTTGTATTGTTGTTTAACGCACAGCTGAAATTATGCACATGACACTCAACACCTCACACTCGCATCGCAGATATAAAAATGGTTTTGCTCACGTTGTAATTAACAATCAATTTTACTTGAACACAGCCTCAGTCCCTCAATGAACAAACTGCATCAATCACCAGCAGTACTGATGACTATCGACCACGACAATGACCGTAACCGAATCATCAATATGCTCGGTGTTACAGTACCTATAGCAAGTCTTTTTATCGAATCGTCCAAATCCGGTCGGAGACGTCTCCTGCAACTTCAGGTAGGTCTTGGCTTCGTCTCTGTCAAGTTTTTATTCAGCATTTCCTCATTTTTATGGGAAATGCACCGCATTGCTGATTTGGGCGATTCGCTTACATTCTAGGCTGCTTTTGTTTAAAATTCTTCTTTTGGGTTTTCGGGAAGGATGATAAAAAACAGTGAAATTGTATATTTTACGCAACGTTTCGCCGATTAACATCGGCTTTGTCATCCTAAAATTTATTATGTAATTAATTTAAAACAATAATCAATAAACAATAACGAATAATATGTATAAAACTTGAGAAATGTGTAAAATGTCAAAAAAATTTGAGTTGTAGATAATTGAAAGAGATAACAATGAAAAATTCCTATGGTGATGAAATGAAGATGAAAACTTGATAATAAGGTATAAAGCTGATTTTATATGATGCAAAAATTTTATGATCCAATCATAACACCTCTCAAGATTAAATTCTTATATACATCACTTAAATTTTGCTATTTTTTATACGACGGTAAATCTTACTCACAAATTTTTGGAACTGCAATGGGTAATCCAGTTTCTCCAATTTTAGCAAATTTAGCTATGAATGATCTACTGACATCTGTTGTTAAGAAACTACAATTTTCAGTTCCATTTCTATACTGTTATGTTGATGACATTTTCACAGCCATTCAGAATGATCAACAACAAACGACACTTGATATTTTCAATGAATATCATAATAGTTTGAAATTCACGATTGAAATTGAAAATGAAAATGAACTACCTTTTTTAGATACATTAGTCATTAAAAATAGTAACAATGGTTTAGTTACAGATTGGTATCACAAATTGCCTCAAATAGATTACTTCATTTTCAATCAAATCATGATTTCAGACAAGAAAATTAATATTATCAAAATGATGAAAACAAAAATTAAAAAACTTAGTCATGAACAATTTTTGGTTGAAAAATTTCGATCCCATTAAAAATACTCTAAAAGAAAATGGCTATCCTGAGAGATTAATCAATAGAATTTTATATAATGATAGTAATCTTAATAATGATATCAGGAGAGTTCAAACACCTAATACTATTGACACTTCTTATTTCTCAATAATCGGTGTTATTGATTTGTCTTTTAATTTACGAAAAATTTTACATAAAGATGATTTGAAAATTACATTTTATAACAAGAAACAATGAGTAATTTTTACATTAGATTGAAAGACAAAATACAAGATCATGATAAATCAAGTTTGAAATGTAGAATCAATTGTTCTGATTGTACTAAATGTTATATTGGTCAAACCAAACAAAAACTTATTAAACGTATAAATAACCATAAAAATGATTGCAAAACCCATAATTTACATAAAAATAATTTGACAGCTTTAGCGAACCATAAAAAAGATTTGGGCCATAATTTTGATTTTGAAAATGTTAAAATTTTGGACCGAGATTAATTATAAAAAAAGATTAGTTTCTGAAATAATTTTTATTCAAAAACATAATTTTTCTGTTAATTTTCGAACTGACACGCAAAATTCAAGTGATGTATATAAGAATTTAATCTTGAGAGGTGTTATGATTTGATCATAAAATTTTCGCATCATATAAAATCACCTTTATACCTTATTATCAAGTTTTTATCTTCATTTCATCACCATAGGAATTTTTCATTGTTATATCTTTCAATTATCTACAACTCAAAAATATTGACATTTTACACATTTTTCAAGTTTTATACATATTATTCGGTAAGCTTTCGTTATTGTTTATTGATTACTGTTTTAAATTGATTATATAATGAATTTTTGCTTGACGAAGCCGATGTTAATCGGCGAAACGTTGCGTAAAATATACAATTTCACTATTTTTTTTATCATCCTGCCCGAAAACCCAAAAGAATAATTTTGAACAAATAAATCAAAGGACAGAGAATATACAACACTCTATTGTTTTCTAAATTCTGGTCCAAATACATGAACATTTGATGAGTTACCCATTTTGAAAAATTATCAAAGTTCATATCATCATGGTAGTCTCTTGATTTACAACCTAGAAGTTGAACAAAACTTGGACGTTATTCACATGCTGCTATTCGTATTTTTTTACCAGATTGAAATGTTAAAAGGGCATTCGGAATGAATCCTTCTTACGCGGACTATGATAAGACGTTTTCCTTTGCCAATTGGTTTGGTGAATTCTTTGTGGGAGCCATCGGACCATCATTTTGACTGGACATGACTGCTATGAATGTAGGGTTCATCCGTGAATATAATTGGCCTTCCTTCATCTTTTCATGCGAATATCATAGGATTCCATCAAGTTTCCATATAAAAATTATTTGATGTTCATTTTATTACAAACGAAAGTACTTTATTCATTTATTTGAGCGCGGTACCCTTGCGAACAAAAGAAAGGTGATACCGGGTGCGCCGTTATGCAAATCCCGATATTTCGCAAAATCTTTGCCGATTTTTGCACACTATCACTATTTCAAACGAACGCAAAAATATATTTGGTTAGCGCTGATGTAAAAGTTTCTGCAAAACTCCTTGCTTCCAACGCTACGTCGAATTGGTAAACGGAACCGTCTCCCGATGTGTTCCACGGAAGCCCATCACTGAATTTGGCTTTGTTATTGTGTGCTGTTGTCGAATTACTTTGGACGCTTTGACATCTTGTAACTGTTTGTTCGTGTACAGGATTGATTTTGTATTCGTTAATGTTATCGTCTCTGTACAGTAGTAATGGACGCTGAAGCTTTCCCTGCAGTCAGCTCATTTTTTGTGATGGCTCCTGCGGAAGCGCCATGCTTGAGCTGTCTCAGTCTCAGCTGTGCCATTTTTATAAGTGATTTCCACAATCGCATCATGAAATTTGCCGAAATTTGATCGATATCGATTGTGCCGAGCATTGTGAATACGTCAGCGTTTGTTATAATTGAGTATTAGTTGAAACTGTAATTTATTGAAATGCCCAGTATTTTTTGAGCCACGATCTATCATTATTTCACAATTTTCAGGGAGCACATCTGAATTCACCGACTTTTTCAATATTGTTTTGTCACTGGTTCTACCACCGTATCCTCGGGAAATGGAGTTTATCGACCCATGGGGTGTAGCAGATATAAAGTACTTGACAGTGCGGCGGTGATTTGCCCCAAAAAGGGGGGCCGCATCGGAATTAGTGTCATGGCGGCACGCCGCCATTTTGCTTCTGACAGACGCCGGGCGGCATTGTAACGATACCGGGCGCTTCCATTATTTCACCGGTGCCCGAGCGTTTTCAACGGGGGTTCAGCTCCGGGTATGGTGGAAGCCGCAAGACGGAATGCCCATCCTGGCTTGTTGGAGGTTCAATTTGTACACCCTTGTTGAAATTTTGTGCTGCTTTATGATATTATAAAGTTCTGGCTTCGTTTTGGCTTCACCCACGTGGATGGCTTGGTTAGCCAGTTAGTTCAGCATGTCGCCTTCTCTGGTCGCCATCGTTGGTTCTTGGAAATCTCGAACATTGTGGTAGAAGGCATTGTCCACCACTGATACCGTATTGGCGGCAAATTAGGCATTGGCTGTGTTTCCAGCCATTTCACACACTGAAAGGTCATGATCCCATCGATATTTATTCGAGACGTATTCTCGATCCATCTGAAATTCCCGTACGGAAGAGGCTTGCTCATCGCACTGCCATAAAGATTCGTCGCGTCGAGATATACAGGATGTTTTTCGACATAACTTTTGAGCCGCTCCACCGATTTTGTTCAAATTTGAACCAAAGTTTACTAAAAAGGTCTCTGTCGTACAGTAGTAACGTGGTTGGAAGAAATAATTCAGGGGCGTAGATGGAGGGTGTTCAAGTTTTTACTCTCTAGCTTTTTTCTCTTTGTGAAATATTCTGTACTTCTTATTAATGTCGGTCAATTTTGAGTACATTTCACGATAAAACTCTTTTCTAGATGCACTCTTTCAACAATAAGTTCTCTGGATTTTTTGAAATATAATGCCAAGTCACACTACGAAAAGCCAGTTGGAAGCATTTTTGGCTTTGTATCTGATCATATTCATGATTCAAGCGAACTTTTATTTCATCATTCCCTTGCTTTTTCAAAATGAATTTTTTTACTAGTGAAGCATCACTGAGTGTTGCAGTTTTCATTCCGCATGGACATTTTATTTTCAATAGCCCACAACCGTTTTCTTTATCGTATACCACTCCATCTGGGCTTGCTCTTAAATGGTAGGGCGTATGAGTGGAAGATAAGACCACTTGTAAAAGCTTGGTTTCCTGTTTGCATCTGGTACAATGCCCCAGCATTTGGCTCCTCTCTTATGTCATGTTGAACGCTACTGACATGTTGAAAAGTTTTCCTAGTTTCACATTCCGTCGAAAAAATCTACATCAAAGAACTTCCTCCTTCAGCATATTTTCTTGAAATTCGACGCTGTGAACCTTTCATCTTCGGTCAGTTGCGAAATCATATTGAAGATTTTGTTTCATGTCAATTTCATCAAATGATGAAACGCAAATTCTGTCCTCTCCTTTTTTTAAGCCGTCCAATATGTGCTTGAATATGTGCTCATTGATGCCAATATTGAACAGTATCTTCTAGCAACGCCAGAATAGTTTTTTCTTGGAGGCATGGCTACAATTTTCCGTAATGAATTGTAGCACCTTGGACCTCGCTTATATAAAGCCAGGGCCACAACTTTTTCGTCCATGGTCTACCTTCTCCCTTTCGGCTGTCGTTTGGCACTCCTTATTTGGCAAAACATGAAATTGGCCGTGGCTGATAACATATCTTTAAATAGGTTTGCGACAACATCGGAGTCTGCCAAGTTCGACAGGGCTTCAATACTATGGGCACGCTCTTCACACTTTTCCTTCAGTTTCACACATGGTCCTTTCTTCTGACCAGGTGCATCGATTTCTGCTTCCTCGGAGTTGCTTCTGATGGATGAACAATTAGCATTGATGCTTGGCTTCACCTGATTTTTCAAAAGGAACTGCCTGGGACTCTATTTCAGCTGCAAGGCACTGGGATTGTAGTCGATGAGCGAAATATTCAAAGTGGCTAACTATTTGGACAATACGGGATATACAGCAGTTTTCCAAAATTTTATATCATCTTGTATAACGTTATCCATAAAAGTCGTAAAATATGGAATCTCAACGACTGTAACCTCTCTTGTCTTCTCAAATCTTCGCAAGGCTACACAGAAAAATTCTTTCGATTTATTTCAAAACAACATTTGTGAACAAATTTGAGCTAAACGTTTCTCATAACACTCCCGTCAGCTGTTGAATAAATTAGCAACAGTGGCTGTGGAACTGGGACATTTGATTTTGATAACGTGTCTGCAACTCCATCTAGCGAAGCACCCAGCATGCATCTTTGACAACATTATCCTCACTTCTTGCACCTTCAGTTTTTTTTTTGACACCTTGAACAAGACTTGTTCCTTGTGATAGCTGCCGTCTCTGGAATGCTCACGCCTCCCAAAATGATCTCAACAAGGGAACCATCAAACGTTTTACATTTAGAGGTTTTTTCATCGGCAATTTCTTTCGCAACACCTATGCCGAATAGGACAGTAGCTTTCGGTTCTTCTATCACACTGGGGCACAAATATGTATTTAAGTCTTGCCTTTTGGCGTATTTGACCTCAATATCTGTGATGGAGCCGCCGGGTGAGAGGCTAAGAAGATCCGGCAATGAGTTAATCAACATCGATTTCCGGTGGACCAGGCTGAAATCCCGGCGGAAGGCTGTCAAAAACTGGAATCTCCAAAGTGGTACTTAACTGAAAATCATTGTGATCACTGTGAGCTCCGATATTCACTATCATTCTTCCATGATTGTTTCGCTTTCTTGAGCGGCGACGTTCCGATGCCGAATCAGAACATCGCTTTCGGTTCTTCTTCTCGCTTTCCATGACACTGCGGCACGAATACGTGTTCAAATCTTGCCTTTTCGCGTATTTGGCCTTATCTCAGGAGAATCTTCGCCAAATAATAACGAGTCAATAGGACGGTTTTCTAGCACTTCTCGTATGGAATTGTCTGTTGTTATAGTCGAACATCAGTGTTTGTTTACTGTTTTGCTCGTCAGCTACAGCAGCTAACGGACGTTTTTGCCGTCGGGCTTCGGTGTTTGTTAGTTCTTTTTCCTCAAAACCAGCTGTCGAAAGTTGTACTTCCAGTCTTGATCTGTGCTGGATTATTCTTATCTCTAAGTTCTAAAGCATTGAATTGTTCAATTAGTGAATCCGAATCGTCCGTGTTCATGCAAGGAGGCTTACAAATCTGCGATAGATCCTGTCAAATGTCGGGGGAAAGAAACGAAGACGATTCGGTTCTCACGCAGATTTCCACATGAGTTCCTCCTCGCTGTTTAATGGTTGAGAAGACCAAGAAAATATCTTCGATAGACGTTTTTCACAGCAAATCCCACCGACTGCGCCAAATCAAATATTTTATCCAGATAACTCGCAGTCAATTTCAGGAAAAGTACACCTACAGACCGGTAGAAATTACCGTAAAAATGCGACTGACCGTCTCTGATCAGAGAACAATGCCTAAAAACACGGCATTCAAGTCAGTTGACATATTATACTAAGTTTCTTACAACATAGTATCGACGCTAATAACTCCTCTAGCAGTCGATGCGTCAATAAGCGTTGGGAACAAAAGAACAATAATGTTTTATTATCTAGCAAATTCACTACCACCACCGACCTGCCACCAGTGAACAATATCTGGCGATTCGTGGCGCTTGCTTTCAACTGGACATGGCCTGGCCGTCTCTGCACTTTGCAGAAGTGTGCCAAGTTTCAAAATTCTATCATCAAGTGCAGAGTTTTTTCCCTCAGTATCCGGTTTGTTATGAAAAATATTCATCTTTCATAAAAAAATTGCTTCCTAAGTGACATTTCGTCAAGCATTTGGCTACAAATTATTGAGATATTCGCTTTGTTGTTCAACTTTTTCTCTTGATGAGATGAATGCTCCACCATCTTGTACGCTGTCTTGCACCGTTCATCCCAGAAAAACTCCGCCTTTTTACCTAGCAGCTCTTACAGCGGCTATAGTACGTCTGCCAGGTTTGGGATGAACTTCACGTAGTAATTGATCATGCCTAAAAATTATCTTAATTGACTGAGATGTCAGTCGGGGTGCTTGGAGCATTGCTTCCGTTTTCCCAGGATCTTTGCGTAACCCTTCAGCCCCTACAAGTTGTCATAGGTACCTTATCTCCTCTCTGGAAAACTCGCATTTTTTCCTGCGCATTGTATCTGCGTCTCTCAATTGGTGGAAAACCTGTCTCAAATTTTCCCCGTTCTGTCGACGTTTGATCCTGTTACAACAACTCGCTCACCTCCTTGTAGCTGCGACAAAAAAATCCTTACGATATTCTGTTCGAAAACGTCGATGTCAACTTTTTGTATTGAATCTATCAAATGTACAATGGCCAATTTGAACTACGTTTCACACGAAGCACGTGGTCCTCGATTGCAGACACGATGGTGTGAGCATTGTTAAGATTTTCTTCTGCAACCATTGTCAAAACAGTAACCAATGGCTTGCTGTTGGGCATGAGGTCTTCCGAGCTAGACAGGAGTGCCATCCGCAGTTCCCCACAATACTTGAGTGTTCATGAGTTTTGTTCCTAATGCTCCACCAGCCTCTGGATCACGATCGACTCGCTGTTGTGGTTCTGGCACAGCCTGCGGAATGTCTACATTGTCTTCGTGGAGTAATTCCTCATAATCGATTTCGAATTCCGGTAAATTTCGTCCAAACACACATGTTGTGCAGTACGACACAAGCATTGATAGTCTTTGAAGCTTTCGTTGGTGAGTAATGTAAAACTCTATGTTTCAGAAGGCATCGAAACTTACTTTTCATCAGAATGCCATCACATCTTTCTATTATACTTCGAATGATTGTCAACAGGTCATCAAATCGTTCTTCAGGTGCTCCTACCTTTGATATTGTCCCAAGCTTTTTGCAGTTGTTGTGTAGTACGCTATAAAAAGCCAACAAGTTATTAGTTAGGTAGGGTGGGTGTTTCACATAGCTGAATCTGGCGTTGACACTTCGCTACTCGGGAAAATTTTGCTTCGTTTGAACATGAACGCCCATTTGCAGGAACTGGCACGCAGTTCTGGTTTGAAAATCTTATATAACTGATGAAACCATGGAAACTCTTCAAAGACGTGGTAATCCTGTTGCAATTTTTGTATTTTGCCTTTGTCATAGCTGTCCTGTTGTATTGCTTGCTATGAGGAAATAACTGCATGATTTCATCGAAATTTATTATCACTTGGAAATGGAAGTTTTGTCCATCGCTGCGAGCGTGTGATTTGTTGTTTAAGGTCGACAAGAGAGTGTAATCGTCGTCATCTGAATTTTCTGTCACACAACTGTCTGGAAAATTGTCAATTTTTGAAAAAGCAGTCGATTTGGGTGTGATACTCGGACTTTTCCTGGAAGTTAACAGCTTTGTCCCCCAGCATGAAGTATTGTTGTATCGGATTACTACGGTAGGTGTAGGTAATAATTATATAGGCGACTAATCAGCTTGACTTGTGTATATTGAAAGCTCAGTATTATAGCTGTACAACCCTTCCCCTTTATGTCGCAGATAACCCGTTGAGCCCACCAAAGAAATTAGGTGAAATTTCTTTACTTACGGTACCAATTTTGTACTTTTGCTTACACTTCACTCCTTAGAAGGTAATCTAGATCAGACCCATTTTACGTTGTGTTTTTTTTTTATGTTTATTAATCTAGGAGAAAGTAACCCTTTTCTCAGATTCGTTAAGGCAAGCGATTTGGGCTATAAACAATGAGTAGAGTGATAACAAACGCAATTCTTTCAGACCACATTCTTAACTTTTATTGAACACACGGGGAATTTCCAACGAACATCGAGTCCTTAAATTTAATTGTCAAAACTGTCTCAACTAATTTCTAGAGTCGGCAAGTCTCTTCGACTTCTATGCCGGACTCCCGCTAATTACCTTACAATTAATGACTTAGTTAATTGGGGTTACCTCCGAGAGGACCACCCAACTCCTACCCTGTAACAGAAAAGACCTATGTGAACAAAACTAACTCGCAACCCTTTCAAGAGTCATGGCTAATCACTCATTAGCCCTCAGAGAACGACCCTGGTTGCCGATTGTGCTAATTACCGGATTCCTAGCTACCTCTACCAAGGGAGAATTACGATGTGTTCCTGAAAAGCAATCTCTAAACAAATCTATTTTTCTCGCATCTAACTGAAGCTAAATTGTGGAGGAAACAAAAGGGACGCGAGCCATGGCTAGCTAATCGACACTTAAGACAGCGGTAATCAAACGGTAATCAATAAGTTTACGCCAAATTCAACGCAGATTTAAACAATAACAAAACATAATTCCCAATACGATTTATAATATTATAACAAGGAGTGTATTTG
This sequence comes from Anaspis maculata, assembly GCA_949128115.1. NCBI lineage: Eukaryota > Metazoa > Arthropoda > Insecta > Coleoptera > Scraptiidae > Anaspis > Anaspis maculata. The sequence goes on from OX421961.1 coordinate 5,381,583, forward strand.
CTGTTGTTGTGCAGGTAGTTTAACTTGTGATCGTCATCCTTTCCGCTTGTGAAAGGATTTTCCGGCGAGTCTTTTGGTTTACGAGTTATCGCAACTCCGCCTCGAATTAATTTACTTAGTTTATATTTTTTTTGTTACGCACGGTAGCATCAGAGTCACTGACTAACATTTGATCTTACAAAAGGTTCCTACATCTCACTACCTATCAAATCTCTGAACTTTGGCCTTCTCATTTTTAGGGTGTCACCTCCTGGTGGAGTATTATATCCTCTTGGTCGCCGAGCTCTGAAATACTGCTAGCTAACTGTAGAACAAAGGGGGGAACGTGATTCCAAAAAAACGCCTTAGGCGGAATTTTCTAAGAGAAAAGATTCGCTTCTTCGAGGGATTATCAAATAGACAATTACAAGGTGGAAACTGTTAGGACGTGCGCTTTCTTCTTGTTGGACCGCGCATTAAAGTTCATCTTTGAAGAGTTCGCTACCGACCGCGACCCCGCGTTTTGAAATCTTTAAACAACCCTGCGATTCGATTCGACGCGGAACTTTGCAGCTTGGCCTTGGAGATTAAAGTTGATAACGGTGGATCTGATTCAACTGCCCATTCAACTGGTACCAGATTGAACCATTATAGACCATTGTTGCTCTTCTGTTGTGTGGGATGAGCGCAGAAATCAAAGGGTTAATTTCTAACTTCGCGATAGCTTCCACGTTGTTTCGGCCATCTCTCGTCAAACGACAATATTAGGGTTCGAATAGTTTGATGCAGTGTGGATTGCGATACCAGGTCGTGTTACTTAGGTAACCCAAAGTCAGCCTGTTTACTAGAGCTTAGTACTTGAAGACTTTCTCAAAACCGAATAATTAGGGCTCTCTTGTGAAGCTCAATAATAGGTCAATGGACAATTAAAATTTTGCTGTTGTTTAAACAACCAATTTCGAAGTCTACCTGCACTCAACAACTAATACTAAAGAAATTGCAAATAGCACCACCAACCTCTGATTTGCAGGAAAGGGTAATCCAAACGGCAATTCAGATAAACACTGGTCAGTGGATACCTCAACGGTAAATCACTATTCTCACTTGGAAAAACGCTTCGACACAACGCCTGTACGTGAAATTACACTACAACTTGAAGCCGGTGGTCACAAATCACAAATGAATTTTAAACGAAATTTGAACTTTAATCACTTGCGACTAAAATGACAATCAATAATCTTGACTTAGTAACACTTTGAAGAGCAAGTTTCTCGGATAAGTTTTAATTCTGAACTCCGGACAACCTTTCTCGTTCGTCACCAAAACCCAAGAGAGCTTCTTCCTCCTTCAATCTTCTCACGAGATTTTTTGAAAACCACCCCCACATCCCTCACCCTGGAATTTTGCAGCCAATCAGACACGTCGTCTTTACTCAATCGACCCTCTTCTTCGATCTCTAGTTTGGCGCGCACAGGGCTCTTACCCCCACTGCTTTATCTCTCGTTTCTAGAGGTTTGCGTAGATGGCGGTGCTAGTCACATTTTCAACTTAAAATATTATTTTGTTTAAATTAGAGACAGTTTTGACGGAAACATAATTTCGGCTGAGCTGTAGTGATTCTTCTTTACTAATTCACGGAATGACTATGTTTCAATTCGTCTTTTGAAGACTTTTCTAAATTTTCGCGGCCACGACTTTTCATAGCTCGATTGACACCGTGCTTGGTTTTAAATTGACGTAAATGACGAAAGAACCACTTCAGCGTCACCCACTCTTGAATCTAACAATTATTTAACTAATTAGTTTAAAATTTCAGCTTTGGTTCACTACATTTATGCCGGCCTTTGGGACGCCCAACAAATGCGGCACAAGGCACATACCCGCGGCGTCCTCTGTATTCCATGCTTTTGTATAGTCATTTAAACACGTTCGTGTGTCCACATGATAGTTTTCACTTATCCGTTTTTTTATAAGGCCCGAAGCCGCCCCCGGGTCCCCAACTTTCTCGGAACTTCGTCCCAGTTTTTATGGCTTCCTCCTCATTGTGACTTATTTATTTTTCTTCAAAATACAACTCGTAGCCACCCACTGTGTGTCCTTCGATTTATTTCCGGACGCTCTCGAATATCACCCAAGGGTACGGTTTTTTGGTTTTCCCCGGCAAGGTGCAGATGCTTTGATCCCAAGTCGAATCTCACAGAATATTAATAATGTAATATAATAAGTGTGGGCACTCTATTTTGCGGGATGGCTGAGATGAACACTTGATTTACTTGGATTCAACAGACTTCATTCAAACCACGTGGCGATGGCCAGTGTACATAAGAGAGACGTAAATGTGCGCGAGGCTTATCCATAGATTATATATAATATAGCCCTTCGGGCTATAGATAGGCAACTCTACATACAACTAAGGTTTCAGTTACGCGTCCCCCCACCACCGGCGGCGCTGGCGTGCTCAACGGGAAAAAGCGCGGGTATTCGAATGTTTGTTATTTCATACTAGGTAAATTCAAATTTCAAGGTTTTCAAAATATTTCCGTTCTCTCAATGTATAGCATGACAGCAGGCCTCGACATCAAGAGAAACGGAAATATTTGAAAGAAGGATAAAATAAAACTAACAAGATTCACAATAAAAAAAATTTATTTACGTATTAAGCCCTTAATTTTTTCAATTTTCAACTGGCGCCCTCCTCTTATTACATTTTGTGTACGCAATTTGTTTAATGGCATCATTAATGTCCCTAGTTTCGCTTCCTTTCAAAATTCTATTTATGTTTCCTACCCAGCTGAAAATATAAAATTTCACAAAAAAAAGAAAAAAAAACATGCAAAATGTTGTGCTCTTCGCACTTACTACTAGGGAATAAGTTTCCCACATGCCGGAACAGTTCATTAATCAACAATTTTTTCAATGAAGTCTTGGCACAAAGTTTAGGCAAAAAATAGTGAACCACCTCACAACTTTTCGTAAACAAATTCCTGAAGTGGGTATTGGTTCTAATAAGAGCACGTGGACTATATGCTCTTGCTTCAATCATACGGTGCTCTTCTGGATTCGAAGCACCGGACAATATAGCTGCCTTGCAGCCACGGCACGATAATTTCGGCATGAGTTTCTTGGCGACGTATCCAGCGAGGTAGGCATGTAGCTCAATTTTTAGAGCACTTTGTTCATTTTTAAACTGAAAGTTATTGTCAGCCACCTGAACTTCAGGTTCCAATCTGTCTATTCCTTCGACCTCCGGAACGGACAAAAAATTCCTCAGGCTATCCAGTGCTCCCTCACTTTCGTCCTCCTCGCAATTGCTCCCAGCAGAATGTGCGGACATGAAATTATTGATGAGCAATGCCTTAAACGAGGCTTTGAAGGCTGAAGGTGTCGGATTGATGTTCCTGACGCCATGGCTGCGGATCATCCCAAAGAAATTTTCCAACGGATCTTGGTTGAAATTTCGGAGGCAAAGAAAAGCGAACTGCTCAGAGTGGTGCAATTTGTGCCACAAATAGCGTAACCCTCTGATGGTTTTCTCCCAGTTGGTCACTGATGGAGGCACGGACCCCCCTGACACAAATTTTATGCTTTTGATAGCAGGCAAAGCTTCGTCCCAAAAGTCCAAGTGTGGCGATTTTTCCGATATTGCTGTGCGAAGGCGTTTTCCATCAATCGGAGTCACGGAGGAACCATTGACAGTGTCAAACGTTTTATCGAACAGTAATAAAAAGTCAGCTGTGTCACAATAAGTGCTAGGTGTTCCTTCTTCTTCTGAAATAATAAAGAATACAATTATTCACAGTGCAAAAACAATTTCCACAAAACATACCTTTTTTCCCACGGGAGTACATCTCAGACGAAACTCTCTGTGAAAATACCTGTGCAGCGCATTTCACTTTCATTAGTTTTATTTTGTCTGGGTATATATGATGATCGGTCAATCTGCTACACATTTTGTAATCATCATCTTCTACATCTGTGTGTGGTACACAACACACATTAACCATGATGAGTGATGATCAATTTACACGGAAACGAGAACGAATATCATGTGCTAACGATTTCAACGGTGAACAAAACAATATCAGACACTTGATCAGGCAGAAGCACAGATGACAGAAGTTAACGTCAACGACCTGCCAACCTGGTATATGAAATATCACCTGAAAATGGAGATCAGCGCCACTCGTGGTGGGGGGAAACACTATTACAGTTCTTGGCGATTCAAATGAGACTGCGCACCCCATGGGCTCATCTTAACACATAACGAACATAAGTGAGCGAACGGCTGTTGTAACAGGAGAGAGCTGGTCTCAACTGCCACAACTAGCGCCACCTAACTATAAAATCACTAAATAATAGGCGGGAGATTCAAATTCAAAATAAACTACCACATAAGTGAACTATTATATCCCTTCTTTTGTGTTGAACCTGTATCATCTACATCATCCCTCTTTAAAAAAAAACTTCATCTTAGATTGGTAGGGAATTGAGAAATTTGGGAAATATCGGTCGTTTCATCGAATATAATCGAAAAAAAAAAATCGCAGAACCTAGCATTTTCCAAGTGCTCCTTGAGCATCCGTAATTTGCCACCAGAATCGAGTACGGGATCAACTAAAGCGCCGTCATCTCGATGGCCTCCGAGAGAAATGTTTTGTTGGCCGTGTAAAATTACTGTTTTCAAAATTGATAATAGTCGGGACCTGTTTCTTTCTCATTTCAGACAACTGATTTCGTATGTCTGCTCCTGGATTTTTATACGTTGCCTTGAATTTCCGATCCATGAATAAAAATTGTTCGTCTTGAACAAGAAGTGATATTATTAAATTGATGTTATACCTTTTTGGACAGATTGTGGTAACTGTGAAGCCGATGAGAAGTTGAATCCCCATCGCGCCCTGTCCATTTTGCGTATTTATCCAGAGGCCCCGTCACTAGCTTCCGTAGAACTGTTGTTTTGTCCACCAATTGAGCAGGCTGCAAATGTACCAAAAACAGGTACCCGTGGCCTTGAAAGTGACCGGTTAACAAACCTGTTTTTTTGGGGGAAACCAAGTAGTTTATAGACCTGTTTTTTGAAAACAGCTCGGTTTAAAAAATCAGGTACCGTAACATACCCGAGCTAGCTCAGGTTAGCTCGATATCCAACGGGCGTGGCCTATGTCACGTGGTGGTGTTGGGACCAATCAACAAATTCCGCTCAAGTGCCTCCCTAACTACTCTGTATCTAATTCAAGAATTCTTGGAATTACAATTGCAACAATTAAGCGGAAGGCAAGGCATTTACCGCAGGGGGAGCGTGTTGTGTGACATGTTTTTGAATTGGTAATCAGGATAGTTTAATAGCTTTGGTGTGAAAATAGAGAAGGGCCACCAGCCACTGAGGAGATCGGTTGAATGTCTTCACTAACTTGTCTTCGCCAACCTTACAATGGGTTATCAAGAACTTTGCTGATCTATCCGTGTTCAGCGAGGTAGAGGAGGCTTGAACTTTGGAACATGCTGTATGTTGAAGGCGGATGAGCTTTTCTTTTCTTTTTCAAATAACTTTTATTTTCTTTGTCCTCGGTGTTGACCGATTCACACTATTGATAATAATAATATTTTTTACTCCTTATCGACTTATTTTTTGTCATAGGAGGATACCCTTTTTATTAAGTGTTTTTTGCATTTGGTCATATGTACACAATAATGGTTAGTTATCAGTTATCAACAAATTTTCATTTTTAAATACGTAACATAATACAATATTCACACATTAACACTTGGCTCAGGAGAAAAGTTCTTCGGGAAACGGCCGGGTTTCGAACCGGGTACCTCTTGGTTGGTGGTCTTGCGTCGTAACTCCTGAGCTACCGGCCGCTCTTCACACTATTGACTATGTCTTTGTTGGTCGTGGATGGTTTCTCCCCTAAGAATTGGTCCATACAGTAGAAGGAAATTATTCGTTGTGACCCGCTTCTAGTTCCATTTTTATTGTCTTTGACGGTCTTCTAGGTACGCAGGAGATTTTTCCATTCCTCCTTGCACTTGGACATGAAATTGGAAGTTTTTCTAATGTAAGTCGCTGTCATCAAATCCATCATAATGTATTCATTGTCTGTTGTGAATAATTATACTCACCATGAAGTTTAGACTCTGGATCTCGGTGGAGATGACGTCCCAAACATTCTCCCTCTTCAAAACGTGGCTTATGACATCATAGTGACTCTCGATCAGGGCCAGTAGGGCTAATGGTCCGCTGCTCGCCAGGTTTGTTCATTTTTATTTATATCTTGCAGAACCAAAAAATCATCATTTAAATTTTCAATGGACATGGAATGGGCAAGTTTCAAAAACACTTACCTTCCACATTTCCACAAGGCGAAATGTCGAGGGTCCAGGTGAACTCATTTTAGCTTTGTTGAAATAAAAACGTCATCGAATTTGCATCTTTGAGCATTGGTACACACAGTATTGGAGACCTAACAGCCCCCGGAATGCTAGGTAGGTTCCCTTGCGAACTTTCGTCCTGGGCATTTTTCGGTCATCTTTTTTTCCTACCGCTGACCATCTTTGGCTGCGTCCTCTTCCTGGTCGACACCCAAGTATCGTGGCCACGTGCCGACCATCGAGGTTCCGTGATGATGCCGCGTGTGGTGCAATCTTTCGACGCTTGTTGCTTCCGGACCTTCATAACCCCTGGAATTTTTGGCAAGCCGTTTGTCCCCCGCGTCTTTTCGATCTTCTGGGGGCAGATCAGGCGATGGCTTGGGCTGTACTGATGTCAGCGATTTGGAGCAGTTGATGCCCATGGTCCCGATTTTTCTGCAGTTCCCCTCTTTGCAGCTCCACATCTGGCTCACTGTCACTCGCGGACAGGACAACAAATATGAAATATACTGAGGCATGTTGTTCTTACTGTTCAAAAATATCAGTTAAAATAAGTACCTACGTTATTTTTGAGATAAATATCAGAGTATTCCTCTGAATTTTTCAAATTGAAAGGATTCCACACGGTGGTCCGGTTTTTCCCCAGTATTCTTGTTTTTCGTTGGCTGGTTTCATGGACTGATCTGGACGTGAAGTTAGCCAGCTATCGGTGACTGCATCGTACTTTATGTCATCATAATGAATCTCAATCGAGGCCAGTAGGGCTAATGTGTCAGCTGCTGGCCAGGTCTGTTTATTTTTATTTATATCTTGAACAGCGAAAAAATTATTATTTCAATTTTCAATGAACATGGAACGGGCAAGTTTAAAAAACACTGACCTTCCACAAGGCGAAATGTCGAGTGTCCAGGTGTTCTCATTTTAGCTTTGTTGAAATAAAAACGTCATCGATTTTAAATCTTTGAGCATTGGTACACACAGTATAGGAGACCTAACAGCCCCCGGACTGTTAGGTAGGTTCCCTCGCGAACTTCCGTCCTGGGCATTTTTCGGTCATTTTTTTTTCCCTACCGCTGACCATCTTTGGCTGCGTCCTCTTTCTGGACGACACCGAAGTATCGTGGCCACGTGGGCTTTTCTTCTTTTCCCCTGGTGGGTTCATGCTTCATCACGCTAGAAATAAAGGAAGTATACCTCACTGCAAGTTCTCTTGCGGCTTCCAACAACATTTCTCCCGATTTCTCCATTTCCTACAGCGATCAGAAGCCTGCTGACTTTTGTCGATTCTACTGCACTCTCGTCGAGACTAGAATAGACGAGGATGCATTTTTTTTTTAATTCGTTCATTTAACGTCGGCCTATTTCCGCAACGAGGCCTAACACCGACGCCGGTGAATGCTTTCCTCCACTATACCGGAAATTTTGCCGAACCCCTGTGTGTTCCAACACAGGGTAGGGATTTTTAACGACCACCAACATCGCATGGGGTCGGCACCATCATTCGTATTTTACGTGCTATGCGACACACGGCGCGTCTTGCATTTAGCAAGCATTCCAACTAAACCAAGGAGCTTGTTTTTCGAGGCCGAAAATCCGTCCCCGGCGGAGATCGAACCCGCGACCTCTGGAGTGGCAGTCGAACGCGCTAACTAACCACACCACAAGCTCCTCCGAGGGATGCATTAGTTTCAATAAATATTGCCGGTCATCAACATCATCTGCTAAAACTCTCTGGATCCTTATATCATGCCCCAGATGCCTCGCAAGCCAGTCGGTCTCGTTCTCTTGTTTCAATACTTTCAATAACTGGCTCACAGTCGCTATATATTTTCCGGGTTTTGTTCCAGTGATGTAACTTGGACACTTCAAGTCAGCATCTTCTGTCTCAAATTTCAAACAGTCATGCCATCTAAGATGCTCTACACCTCTGGATCTTACAAAAACGTACGGGTTCCCTTCTTCCACACAACTGATTTGGTTTCTCGTTTTGATCGGAGTGTCTCTACCCCGTTTTACATCCGGAGTTAGGAAAACAGGTGCTCTCCGTCCCCTTTTTCCCTCTGTGTCGATAATTTGCACCCCGTTGGCAGGTATTCCCACACTTGGGCCAGACATGGGAGTTGTGGGGGTAATTTTCAGGTGCTAATTACGTGTTAATTGATCAATTGCTAATGAGGTGTGAACGATTACTGTCAGCGAGTGCTAATTGATAGGTGTGTAATGATAACCGCTAATTACGTTAATTTGTAGGTATTATTTCACGGCTTTTCCAGCAGTTGTTTTAATAAACTGAGTTTCTCTTTTTCCACGGCAAGTTTCTCCCGTTGCATACTCATTCGCTCTTCATGGCGTTTTTGTTTCGCATGGTGTTCCTCCTCTTTGATTTGTTAGAAAGACTCCATATTGAAATTTGCGCGTAAGCCTCTTTTTTTTTGGATTCGGCTTGACAATTTCATCATTTGATGACATCAATTTCATTCGATTTTCCATCTGCGGGATCATTCACCGTCAAGTTTACCAAATTGCTTGAATCCAGCGCATGTAAACATTGGTTGCTTGGCTTCTCCCCTAATATGTCGTCCATCTTCTCAAAGAAATGGAACCTTGAAGGACCTCGGCAAGTTCTGTTTTTGTTGTCTTTGGCAGCTTTGTAGCTTCACAGTAAGTTATTCCATTTAGGTTGGCAGTTGGCACTTCTTAATGCGAAACCCTGACTTAACCCTTTCAGCCCTAAATTTTTGATTTGAAAAAAATTAGTAATTTTAACATAAATTATCGATGGCAGCCCTCAAATGAGATTCCCAACCAAATTTGAAGTTGTTTCCACCATAGCTATGGACTCTAGGAAGTCGTGGCAAATGCCACCACCAGGCCTTGAAGGTTGAAAAAAAAAATACATTGGAAAGGTACTAATTTAATTTCAACTAATAATAATTTTTACTTAACATGAAAAGTTCTGAAACATCAACACGCCCAACAATGTTTTGGCAATCAAGAGTTGCCCACACCTACAAATAGCTTGGTAGTAAACGTACAATGGTGTTGAGTACGATGTGTTGTGCACCGGAAATGAATTTGGAACATTCACCTTCAGACGAACGAGCTTGTCAAGTCCCTTGGAGTTAGGTCGATATGGCCCGCTGACTTCTTCTACACTTGACCAAAAATCGCATCCAAGATTGACCATAAGAACGTCGCAATCAGGAGGATCCATGTTCCATTTCCATGGTTTAAATTTACGACGGTTGGTTCTGCCGGTACGTCCATACCAGCCGTCTTTTTGGGTTGGGGTCACTATGTTTTTGCGGCTGCGCCCTCGTCCAACCCGGGACGTATTGGGTGCTGTTCCACGATCTCGATCTTCTGAGGCGTTTCCTGTTTCTGGTCGATCGTCTTCTGTAAGTCCGCCTTGGCCGCATCTTTCTGGGCCGAGTGTATGATCGATCCCGCTGCTGAGGCTGCTGCCGCTATCGGGCTGCCTCCCGAAGCCAGAAACCCGGCCACTCCTGAAAAGGCTGGAAACAGAATGTAGTCTGTGAACATCCGTAAAAAATCCGGCCTGGATGGTGGGTCAGGATACTTTATATCGGATGTTCTCAATAGTCGATTGTCATCCCCATTCCATGCGGTTGTAGCGTTTCGTATCATCATGAAATTGTGGGTAGTTGTGTACAGATTTTTAGCTGACACTGATCTTGCATAAACTGTGCTAGCAAATGCATCCTGCTCACCTTGCTTGTTGATTAAATAGCTGCTGGTGAAGTTCCAGTCGTCGATCCAGTATTTTTCATACCCTGGGGGCGAGCCGATCAGCCTAGCGTAAACTTGTAGACGGTATTTGTTGTAGTCAATGGTTGATGCAAAAATTGCTTTCCACTGTTTGAAGTCGGATAGTAACGGTACTCCCAATAGGTAATTTTGGGTGTCTGTCAAGTAGTTGTCCATTTTTGGGGAAGGTGCTCCGGGAGCAAGCCCTAGTTTATTTATCGACTGGTGTAGTGCGTGGATGGGCCAGTTGGAAACAGTTTTTGAATTTAGACAAACACAAAGGCACTTGGCATTTTTCACATTGAATCCGTGACCGCCCTCCACAGGTTGCAGCGCTGTTCATTTCCTGGTTTATGTATTGGCCAGTGACCCATATTGTCAAATCTCACATCATTGGCAGGAACATTTACTGGTTTTTGGCGTTTGTTTACCAGTGGTGAATCTCGTGGTGAATTTGGTCCTGATGATGGTCTTCCGCGTTTTGGAGTGCTGATAAGGCAACCAGAAAATGACAGACCTTCTGTAATGCTCATGGTGAAGCTTAGCAAGTCCATTCTAGATTTTCTTGGTTCTTTGATGCGTTCCATATTTGACTGATACTCCAGCCAAACATTGCAGACGGCTAAGTCGAAGTAGTGGAAAATGACTCACAACGTCCACTTACGTGAGCGAATGAAAGTCCGATACAGGGCAATCAGGAAATCACTCTTATCGACGCCTCCCATGGAGATGTTATAAAGTCGTACAATTGCTGGACGCTTTACCATCACATGGGCGCCTTCTTTCTTGTCCCATCGTTTCACCTCATCTTCAGGCTCAATTCCCACAAAATTCGATGCCATGTTTGCAGCTTTATTGTCATACCAACGAATTGCTACGATTTTCTCATCTTCTGTAACGTATGAGTCACAGCTGCCACGACCGATTTTCTTCAGTTGATTATCAGCCTTCAGCGGACACTTCTCAAGTCTATTGGCACGAATGGTTCCTGCTGTGAAAATGCCTTTTTCCAATAGCTCTTGGAGCAATAGAAGTGACGTGAAATGATTGTCGCAAAACAATTTGTGCCCATTATGTTCAGGAATTCTGTTTGATAGGTGAATTACCAATCCATTGGTGGCAGAATAATCTTGGAGATGAACCGGAAGAGTTGTTGACCCTTGGTATACGACAGAACGATAAATAATACCTGAAGCGCCACAAAGCATGAACACTTTTACTCCCCATGGGTTCGGTTTTCCTTTCATATACTGCTTCACCACAAGTTGTCCCTTGAATGGGATGATTGATTCGTCAATGCAAAGATTTTCTTCGATCACCAACTCTTCGCACCGCTCTTCGAATGACTTTATTATTGGACGTACTCTCCATAGTTTATCGTCAGGATTACGATCTTCATTCACGTCAACAATATGCAGGTTATTTCTGAGAGACTCAAATCTGTTACGTGGCATTCGAACATTATCTATAAATTGGATTCTTGTAGCAGGTGCCCAATACATTCTCAATCTGGGAAAGCGAATCACACCCATAACAATATGCAGAGCTACGAGTTTTCGGATTTCTTGTTCATTTGTGTTGATATTTTTTCCACTTTTCTGAATCGAGTACATATTTGTTTTTTCTGCCAGTTCACTGAAGACTTCGTTTGGAAAATACTTGGAGAAATACATCAGTGGAGACATTGGAGCACCATCATCATTTTCATCATTGTTGTTTGGTGTGGTAAAATCAATATTTGGTGGAGAGAACTGGGCATTCTTCCATTTCACATTTCTCTTCTCATTAATTTTTTTCTTTGGTTTTCGTGCAAACCTTATTGCCAACGGAATGTTGTCTTCCTCATCGTCTTCTTCACTTCCATCCTCATGTTCTTCATTGTTAATCGCTACTCCATTATTTGACTTTTCGCCTATCTTCATCCGTGTCGTCTTCGTCACTTTGGTAATTTTCATGTACGTATTCTGTATCGTCTTCTACATCTGAGTCGGGAAGAGCAGATATAGCAGCTTGTGCATCCTTCAGTGTCACTTTCTTCGTCAATGTCTTCAGATTCCTATAAAAGTTGATCGGGGGTATGCCATCATCATCTAGAAAAATATACACATTTTATCATCAATTTTGACGGGATGACCTAGTGGTGGCAATTGCGAACATGAATTTCAAGCACCTACGACGAAGGCTATTTCTTTCGAAACACTAGAGCCAGTTATACTGCGACTTATAATGGAGCATGATAGAGAAGATAAATATGAAAAGTTAGTTTTCTGTACTATTTATTTGTACTCACCAAAACATTTTGGAAGTCATCTGAATCCATTGTTGCATCACTTCAGATAACCGGCAACTGAAACTCGCAAGATGAAAATATCGATCAACAACTGTCAAATTCTCATCGAAATATGAATAAGTGGTGACATCCAGCTGTTACTAGTGATAATACGTCATATACCGGTAAAACAGAACTCTTTAAATATGACAGGGCCGAAAGGGTTAACATATCTTCAGAAATGTTTGAAAATACAAATTTTCGTTTTTTGGCGTGATTCATCTCATCTTGATGTCAATTAAACCTTTTATTTTTAAACATCAAATACGTGGTGTGACTGGAACAACTTTAAATTCACAACCAAAAAATTATCATTTCAATTTTCAATGGACATGTAATGGGCAAGTTTTAAAAACACTAACCTTCCACCAGGCGAAATGTCGAGGGTCCAGGTGAACTCATTTTAGCTTTGTTGAAATAAAAACGTCATCGAATTTCAATCTTTGAGCATTGGTACACACATTATTGGAGACCTAACATCTCCCGGACTGTTAGGGAGGTTCCCTCGCGAACTTCCGTCCTGGGCATTTTTCGGTCATCTTTTTTCCTACCACTGACCATCTTTGGCTGCGTCCTTTTCCAGGTCGACACCCAAGTATCGTGGCCACATGCCGACCATCGAGGTTCCGTGATGATGCCGCGTGTGGTGCAATCTTTCGTCGCTTGTTGCTTCCGGATCTTCACAACCCCTGGAATTTTCGGCAAGCCGTTTACCCCCCGCGTCGTTTCGGTCTTCTAAGGACAGATTAGGCGATGGCTTGGGCGATACTGGAGTCAGAGATTTGGAGCAGTTGGTGACCATGGTCCCGATTTTTCTGCAGTTCCCCTCTTTGCAGCTCCACATCTGGCTCGCTGTCACTCGCGGACAGGACAACAAATATAAAATATACTGAGGCATGTTCCCCGTTTCTTCGAAGACAAGACAACATTTTGTCAATTTGATCAGGTCTTCTGTGCCAGGAAAAGAAGCTGCATAGTTATAAACTTACGACGATGGAGAGTCGATAATGGTGCTGATAAAACTCGCGTTGACCATTCCATTTCAAATAAATCAAGAACACAAAGACTTGCCTTATTTCCTTTCGTATCTCCCCTGCGGAGTGCATCTCCACGTTGTATCGCTACACGTTTCTGAACATTATGTCCAATTTTCAGTGCCAATGATGGAATTTTGAACTGTGGCTTTCGAATTGAACTTGTCATCGAAACACAAAGAGACTTTGTTGCTGCTACTGTGTTGTCAAATTGTCTTGGGTCTCTGGTACTACATATCGCCAAAATGCTTGTTTGTCGTGTCGAGTTTTCTCAATTCGATTAGAAGGCGACCCATTTGTCTCATTGATTGCCGAATGAGTTCATTTTGAGTCGTTTCGTGCTTCTCAAATTGAAAAAATCCAAATTTCAATATTGTCTCGTCATTCTGACAGATCTTACCAGTGTCATCGTCTTTTGGTTTTGATACATACTATATTCTTATTTGAATTATTTCGAAAAAATCCACCACAGCCTCTTCTCCAACATGAATTTCAAGCAGTCCGGGGAGGGTCCAACGTCTTTTATTGAATAAAATTATTCTTGACAAGACACATGTGGCCAATTTCCTCCACCTTTCAGGAGTATCTTTCGTCTCGAGTCTTTCTTTATGGAGCTGTATCTTGTCGTTTTGATATTTTGTCAATTTGATCAGGTCCTCTGTCAGGCAAAGAAGCTGCGTAGTATTGAACTTACGACGATGGAGAGTCGATAGTGCTGCTGATGAAATTCGCGTTAACCATTCCATTTTAAATAAATCAAGAAAACAAAGACTAGTCTTACTTTCTTTCGTATCTCCCCTGCGGAGTGCATCTACACGTTGTATCGCGACACATTTTTGAACACCATGTCCAATTTTCAGTGCCGATGATGGAATTTCGAACTGTGGCTTTCGAGTTGAACTTGTCATCGAAACACAAAGAGACTTCGTTGCTGCGACTGTGTTGTCAAATTGTTTTGGGTCTTTGGTAATATCGCCAAAATGCTTGATTGTCGTGTCGAGTTTTCTCAATTCGATTGGAAGGCGACCCGGTTGTCTCATTGATTCCCGAATGAGCTCATTTTGAGTCGTTCTGTGCTTCTCAAATTGAAAAAATCCAAATTTCAATATTGTTTCGTCATTCTGACAAATCTTACCAGTATCATCGTTTCTTGGTTTTAATACTGTATTCTTATTTGAATTATTTTGAAAAAATTCACCACATCCTCTTCTCCAACTTGAATCTCAGGCGGTTCGGGCAGGTTCCCTAACTCTAATTTGTGTTGGGCCAAATATGAAAGTAGTTATAGTGAAATTGCCCTGTTTCGGCGTATGGTTGGTTGCGTAACTTTTGGTGGTAAATTTAGTGACTGTTTTGGGGACATTTGTGCCAACATAACAGATGCCAACTTGAAATTTGAAAAATTGTGCTCGCCACAATTTTCAATATGGCGTATTTGAATGCCAGTTCATGCGAACTGATTGGTATTGCTCAAGTGTAATCTTCGCCGCTTTTCCGGAACGTCTTTTGTTGAACAAAATTATTCTTGGCAAGACACACGTGGCCAGTTTCTTCCACCTTTCAGGAGTAGCTTTCATCTCGAGTCTTTCTTTATGTAGTTGTATCTCGTCGTTTGTCTCATTGATTGCCTAATGAGTTCATTTTGAGTCACTCCGTACTTCTCAAATTGAAAAAATCCAAATTTCAATATTATCTCGTCATTCTGACAAATGTTACCATCTCATCTTCATCTTTTGTGTTTTTCTTTCTCTTCTTTTTGTTCAGGGGGGTAGAGACGGGGACAGCAGCATGGGTTTGTGTAGATGGCATTGCAGTACCATCATCATCGTGAAGGGCTGGGAATGCTGCTGGTATGTTTTCGGTAGTATTCTTGAAAAAAAAAAATTCAAAATTTTATTAGCACTATATGGTTTTCACAGTTAGGTGGTATTATGTTCACCATTGATTCATTTTCCGAATCCTCCATTTCATGCAGTGATTGCTGCGATTGCTGCTGCTCCTGTGGCTCTTCTTCCTGTTGCTAAACTTGTCTGTTCAGGGGATCATAGCCGTTGTTGAAATTATGCAGCGTGTCATCTTGAAAGCTGTCGACAGAATCTCTGCTCATCGTATGTTCCGCCAGGAACAGCATGGCTTCATAGTACCACAGATTGGGTTTGTGTAGCTGTTAATATTTTGATCTATGCCCAGGGTACACGTTGGAAATAATCAATGCCTTACCTCATCAGTTCCCATCCTGCTTTTAACAGAGTTGGTAAACTCTTATGTTGTGCCTGGAAATGGGTCCACAAATTTGAGAATTTTGTCTTTACTTCTTGTTGGGTTACAAGTAATCCCTCCAATGCAATCTTTTTTTCACAGCTCCCAAAGCCTCATTCCTCGCGTGCTTGTTTTTGTAAAGTATATGTTTTGGCTGATATGAGCACGGATGGGCTTCGCAAGCTTGGATTAGAGCCAGAACCTGGCCTTGTCAGTCCTGAATCTAGGATCGTGTAAAACGGCTCTTAAGGAGTGCCAGGATTCTTGCTACTTCAAGCTCATTCGAATGCATCAACTCGTAATGCCTTGCCAGATTCCCAAGAATTTTGTTACAATAGTAACATTAGTGACTTATGTCTCTGATTCTTTTCCCGCCACTTTTCTTTGATGAGCCAATCAAGTCTTTTTCTCCACCATCCGAAAATCATCTTCAGTGACATGTTTGCATTCAACAAGGCTCAAAAGAAAACTTTTAGACATTTGAGCAGGAATGTCATCACCCACATTCACATTTTCCCAATAAATTCACTATTGGATAAAGTGAATATGGCCTTGATAATTTTTTCGGCCTCTTTCAAACTGTGTCGTTTCATCAAGAGTGACATGGTGTGTAGGTAAAACTCCCTTAAACGGCGAGGCTGCTCTCGCTGATTTTCCCAATCGAATATGATTTTCATCACGTGGGCGTTATCTACTTGAATGAAACAACGTAGTGATGAGTGGTATTGTTTTTGTCGCACTGACGAGCTCGATGAACTCTGGTCTACAACTAGAATGTTCAAATGGCTGATCCACTTTGTAAATTGAGTGTAAAATCTTGTTGGTGTATAAACTTATCTGTCGTTGTATCTTTTATTGTTTTTGCTAGGTACTGAAATTATTAAAGTTTTGATGACGTTCAAAACTGAAATTGTTTTCATGAGCCTCAATGCAACAGTTGGAGCGAATGAAATCAAGAGTAATTTTGAAACCATAGAATGTGTATAACACAAAATCGCAATATTGCCTGTTCGTTCGGCTTGACGTAATTATTTTTGTGATGCCTAGATGGCTTTCGTGAAGCAATCCCAACATTTTTTTTCGAAGTCTGGTAGGATTCACAATTTGGGTGTCAGAATAGATAATATTGTCATCCACAATTGGATTTTTTCGAATTTTGTAGTAAAATTGAATTACGCATAGCAAAGTACAAACTTGGAAATTTTTTTTCGATTTGTGAGTGTCCAATTTCTGTGTCAGTCAAACTCCTTGAAGCAAATGCAATCGATTGATTGTCTTGCAACAAACAACAGCCCAATCCATCTTTTGATGCGTCACACTGTATGACAATTTCTCTATCAATGTTAAATTGACGAAATGTATTCTTTCGCAGCTTGAGTCTTTCCAAATGACAAAATCACACCACTTACGTTGCGTGATTCCTAAGCACATCTGCACCTGGTAATAATACATGTGCCCTTTCTTCAGACTCAAAACCTGGATTTCATTTGGATGATGGTTCCTCAACACATGGACATTTTATTTACAAGAGGCCATGCTGTCCCAAACTTGTGTAAAAGACAAGTTGGAGTTCTGCGGGTGTTCATAATTTCTCCTGGCTCCCCGATACTGAATTTCAATGCAACACACAGGTCTTTGACCTTACTTAGAGGCGAGCTTCAGTACTCAGCATGTAGTTTTCATACTGGTTCTCTATAGTGGACGTGGTAGGAAAAAACAAGTTGCAATTGATGATAAAGGCAAACCACTTTGCAGGATCGTAACGAAGACTTAAATAAACGATTTGACCCGCAGTGCTTTTATTTTCGTCCCTTGGGATTTAAATGGCGCCCCTTTTTCAAAATGGCAGATTTTATCTAGGGGCAGAAGATATCAAATAGCCTGGTGATGTCCAGCTTCGTCAAAATATATGGAGCTCCAGGTACTTTAGATCTAGCTCCATTTTCATGTTATGCTCATTCATGAATATCCGCCGTGGTAGCTTTGGGATCAGTACCTGAAAGATGTTTCGGCTCTCGTCACCAAGCGAGTCCTCGAGCCACTCTCGAAGAAGCTCCGTCATCTTGCAAGCGAGTTTTTTTCTATTTCTATTTTGTGGTACTCGTCATGACGGCCTGATGGCCATTTTTTGTTCATAATTGACTTGAGGGTTGGGCAATGCCTTTAAAATGCCTTCTTCACATCTGCACAGGTTAGATGTTTGCAGTCGAGGGGTTTTTGCTCTCATCTGTAGAAGGTTTTTTTTTGTCAGAGCGAACTATGACATACCCTCGATTCTAACAACCTTTCATAAATATTCATCGAGAATTGACGTATTATTTTGAAGGATAATAAAGGCAAAGGTATAATGTTCGCAGCTTTGAGAAGTGAATGCGAATTTCCGTATTCGCCTCAAATTTGAAAAACCTCTTCTGCCAAATTAATTCCGAAGCTGAGCCTCTTGTATTGGTAAAAGCCAATGAGTGTTGAAAACACTGCTGTGTACCTGACGCTTTTGTCTAGCGGTATCTGGTGGTATCCTTCGTTCAAATCAATCTTGGAAAACACTGTGGACCCGTTCAGTGTAGCAATAATCTCGTCAACCGTCGGTGTTGAATGACGCTCTCTCATGGTCGCCCTGTTTGGTTTCCATGTCTATGCAGACTTTAAATTGCTCTGGATTACTCGACTTTGGCACAATTACTACTGGTGATACCCATAGTGTTTGTCCGGTGGCTCTTTCGTTGATGTTATGCTTTTTCAATATTTGCAGCTCCTGTTCCAAAGAAGCGCAAAGATAAAATGGAACCTACGGTGCTTGTTACAGGCAATCCACAATGATATTAATGTTAACGTAATGTTATCGGCACTGGTAATGTTAGCATTCAAAGCAATGAGTTTCAAATGGTGACGTTCACAGTCATGTTAGTGGCAATGATAATCAATACCATTGAAACTCGTTGCTTTGAATGCTAACATTACGATTGCCGATAACATCACGTTAACATTAACATCATTGTGGATGGTCTATTAGTCACTCAAGAGAATCAATGTGCAATTCCACCTTGAGGTTCCTCAAATTTCCCGTTCCTTTGTATAAAGCTGGATATCTGTTTTCGGTGTTGGTAAACTCGTCTTGGATTTTGGTGTTGAAAGATATCAAACGCAATCCTTGAGATGTTTCAATGCTAAGTAAAGCTTCACCAGTGCCCATCCGCTACTAGAATTCCAGCTCTTGTCTGTGTGCTGTTGTAGGTCAAGGTCGTTTGGAATTTTCCGATGACTTTAGTTGTCGAGCCGAGTTGTACGGTAGGACTTTTGTTGTTGCAAGGACTAGAGCTCGACCCGGAAGTGCTTCCAGTGTTTTCGTGCCGATGATGTTGATGCTGGACCCTGTGTCCATTATGAAATCAATCGGCGTTCCATTGAGATTAATGCTGACCTTCGGAATGTTGACGTTGTGCACGGTGGTGACAGAATGACGTCTCGGAGCCTTTTTCTTGTTCCACGCCACCTATCAATGGAGACTTTTTACACAGTTATCAGCAAGCTTTCGAGAACATCTCTACCAATTTTCAAAACTTCACTATTTATTTTCGCAATTTTTTCTTCGTTGACTGGACTACATTGGAAACAATTTGGATTAGTATGCTCACGGTTTATTTAGAAAAAAATTATTCACCATACACATTGTTCTACTTGATAAAAAACAAAAAGAAACGGAATGTTGTATAAGTTTTAAATACTTGAGAAATTTAATTCAGTCAACAGAAAGGAACAACAAGCAACAACTGCAGGTTTCATAACAATATTCTTTTGGTAAATATCTTATATGTAAAATTTCACAATAAATATATTTTCAGTATGTACCTATAACAAAAAGTATAAATTTTTTCTTCTAAATGAATGATTATCACAAATTATTTTGATTAATTGCAGTTACAATATTAGATATACATTTCAAAAACGGCCCGCTAGTCGAGTGGACTGCGTGTTCGCTCGGCGAGCTGAGCTCTCGAGTTCGATTCCCGGGCACATCAGGTCTGGGTGTTGTGCTGTGTATAGCGAATTTTTCACTTGTACTTCAATTTAAATAAAAATGCAGCAACTCCTTTGGTGTAGAAATGCCGATGAGGAGGAAAACAAACTTTAAACTTCAACTTTTATACATTAAGAAAAAGAAATGAAGTGGTTTACAATAATATTTATAAAGTTATTTTCAATAAATACTGTAATCCTGTTCTCGTCCATCAGATCTATTAGTTGAAGGTGGTTGTTTTCTTGGGTTTTTCGGACTTCGTTCAAAAGAAACTATTCTCAACTAATAAATACTGTGATAATTTTGATTATAATTAACAAGTGTTAAAATTTTTATAAAGGAACATTTTTAAAAAAATACTTTTAGATCAAGGTTAGTAGTAAACAAATAATTTTTGCTTGATTTCTAGCTGATTCATTACAAACTGTTCTAGTTTAGCATAAATGCTTCTAAGTGAAGAATTCATTAGTGTGAAATTACTGAAATTGATGTTCCTGGAAAAAGCATCTGCTATTAAGAGATCTTTGCCACGTTTGTATCTGACTTCACGTTTATTCTGAATTTTACTTTGTAATTGATTGTTGATTCAGGAAATTGTGTATCGTCGTACATAGTTATTGTACTACGTATTCTACTATTGTAATGAGACGCTATGGAAAATGTTTTGTGATTTTTTAATGACTCCAAATGACTCCAGCCCACATTCCAACGCCAAGGCAAATGTATTCTGTTTTGGCTGGGGTGCACTTGAACCTTTACCTTGGTGAAAGCTCTTGATTACAGACATTGTTTCCTGCATCATAGTGGTTGCAGGATCTTCAATGTCCTCATTCCGTTTTCTTTTGCGGGCAGGCATTGGTGTTTTATTTCGAAGTGAGCCCGTTAGTGTAGCATGGCTTGTTGCTGTGTTCAGCCTGTTCAAGCCGGAACTTGAACCCACAGCAGGAGAAGGTGGAGTTGGTGATGGCGTTTGTGATTGTGGTGGGGTGGTATTTGGCGACATTGCAATGGATGATGCAGTCGCAACAGTTGACAAGCTTGAAGTTGAAGCAGGTGATGGGGTTGGAGATGGTGGTGCAGCCATTATGACTGACACCTGCTCAGGCTCACCCGGCTCATACCCTACATCACCCTCCTGTACTAGCCTGTCACCAATTATTTGTACCATGGGGTCCCACAACCGATTTTGTGGCATGAGATTTGGTGTTGGCTACTGTGATAACTCCGATGGCATGGAAACATTTCCAACTGTTCGCTTCCCGTATAATTGAATAGTTGATTGTATTAATTCCAAAAATGCAAGAACATTAGTTGAATCACTTTCTTGTTGCCATATAATTATTGAGAAATCCCATGGCATCGAACAATGGCCAGTAGGATTTGCCGTTGGCTGACGCTCCCATACCCGAACGTGTGAGATTGTTCAACGTTCGCTTTTCGGCTGCATATTTATTTCGAAGAACGGTGAACCTCTGTTCACATTCTGCTCCTGTGATCATAAAATTTTACTATTTTATGCTGCAATGAATACCTACATACTTCTTACCACTTGGTCGGTGCATGACCTCTGCTATCATTGACCAGACATTTTGTTTGCCGTCTTTGTTTTTGAACTCGACCGAGTCCTTTTTCCCCAACTGTGGATATTTTTGGACCAGCGAGATCAAAAACTCATCGTCCCACTTCATTGCTTTGAAACACACACTTCGCCAAATAGCCTGCTGGGTACGAAAAATACCATCACCTTTTTTGGTAGTATCTTTGGTATCACAGTAAAAATATACAAGCTATAAAATATAAATATATCCTAATGAAAAGTAGAGAATCTCTGGAACACAGATGCTCTGGAACAAAAATGACTTGAACAAATTCAAATATTGCAACATTTTAAATATTCTTTTTGGGCGTGTTCAAGATCATCAGGGATTGTCTCGAGTCCCTTGGATACTAAGTCCTGCAGATATTAGGCCAGGCCCACCAAATGATGACAAAACTTCGATAGTCTGGGAATAAAAATGTTAATTTTATCATAGTGAATCAATCTCCATTTCGCAACACAATTTGCTCACCCTATCTCACATGAGCATCGGCAATCCCCTACGACTAGTTGTTGTTCATTGTCTTCAGTTTGAATCAAGATAAGGTTCAGTGTATGTGGCTTTTCATTTTTCTTTTGGCTTGGGTAACATTCACCTCGAACTGACAAGCTCGTCACCCAAACATCATGGATGTAGCCTTCTACAAAATATTTGTAACCTAAAATACAAATAAGAGTCCGTGATTCAGTAGGCATGGCACTTGAAGTTATTTAAATATTAAATTGGCCCCTGGAGACCCTGGGGTTTTCACATATTCAACTCACCCTTGCTGTCTTGTCTCGCAGTCGAACCATTTTCTATGAAGAATACGGTCAGAAGTGCAAAACAATACCCTGTTGGTGTAACCAGACTTTTAGTCCACATTTCTGTGGAACAATTTCACGGATTTTACTCCGTCGGGATCACTTCGATCACCAGAAACCACAAAATATAACAAAAACAGATCGCAATAAGAAAAAACGATAACGATAACAAAAACAATAACAACAACCATAACTGATCAACAAAGAAAGCCGGGGGAAAAACTCGGAAAAACTCTGAACGCTAACTTGCTTGGAAGCAAGACGAACTGGCAATAACAAATCTCAAACTTTGACAGGCAAAATTGACAGAGTAGCGTGCAGAGTAGATAATATGTACCGATGCCAGTCAGAATTGCCAACGTCAATTTTGAATATAGTTATATTGCGTGCGCACTGGGTCCCAAATTCCCCGACGGGATATAGCCCAGGCATTTTAGATCAAAATTGACCAAAACCTGGAAAAAAATATCGTGAGTCTGAAAATTAGCAGAACGCTTCCACTTTAACCCCTCAACCACATACTGTCCTAAAGAATCCTATGTCGGCTTCATCGGTTTTTGGCGGCAAAAAGGTGTAAGTGACAATAATTAAGAAACTATCTATTAGAATCTATTAGAATACGCGATGAAGCTTCGATACAGCTGAAAATCGCTGAAAATGGCCTCCTCGGCCAGTGGAACAACATATTGAAAGTCCTAAAATATCCTATATCCGCTTCATTGTTTTTAAGCGGCAAAATGGTATAAGTGACATTGCTTTGTTAACTAATGATTAAATTACGCGTTGAAGTTTCAATACAGCTGAAAATTGCTGAAAATGGTCTCCTCGGCCAGTTGAACAACATAATGAAAGTCCTAAGAAATCCTATGTCCGCTTCCTACTTTTTTTTTTCAGCGGAAAAAAAGTATAAGTGACATTGTTTCAAAAACTATTCAATTAAACACGTGGTCAAGTTTTAATACAGCTGAAAATTACCGAAAATGGTCTTCTTGATCAGCTTAACAACATATTGAAAGTCCTAAAAAATACTATGTCCACTTCATCGGTTTTTGGCAGCAAAAAAGCAGCAAGTGACATTATTTTGGAAACTATTTATTAAAACATGAGTTGAAGTTTCAGCAGAGCTGAAAGTTGCTGAAAAATAGCATCCTTTGTTAGTTGAATAAGATACTAAATGTCCCCGCTTCATGTTTTTTGGCGGCAAAAATGTACAAGTGACATTATATTGTGAACTATTTTTTTTAAATACGCGGGTTGAAGTTTCAGTACAGCTGAAAATTGCTAAAAATGGTCTCCTTTGTTAGTTGACTGTACTAGTCCGAGTAGACTATTTTCAGCAATTTTCAACAGTATTGCAGCTTCAACACATATTTTGAACAACATTAGTTCCAAGAAATGATCTTTACCTTTTTGCCGTCAAAAGACGATGAAGCGGACATAGGATTTCTTGGGACTTTCTGTATGTTGTTCACATGATCGAGGAAACCAGTTTCAGCAATTTTCAGATGAATTGGAACTTCAACGCCTATTTCAATAAATAATAGTTTCCAAAACAATGTTACTTATACCTTTTTTCCGCCAAAAAACAATGAAGCGAACAAGGATTCTCCTAGTATTTTTAGTTTGTTGTTCAACTGACCAAGGAGACTATTTTCAGAAATTTTTAGCTGTATCGAAACTTCAGCCCGTATTTTAATAAATAAATAGTAACAAAAGAAAATTTCACTTACACCTTTCTGCCGCCAGAAGCTAAGGAAGCGGAGAGAGAATTTTTTAGAACTTTCAATATGTTGCACAACTAATAAAGGAGACCATTTTCAGCAATTTTCAGCTGTATGGAAACTTGACCGCCTGTTTGATTGAACAGTTTCCAAAACAATGTCACTTACACCTTTTTGCCGCCAAAAAACAATGAAGCGGACATGGGATTTCTCAGGACTTTCAGTATGCTGCTCAACTGACCGAGGAGACTTAATATTTTCACCGGTATCAAAACTTCAACCCGTATTTTATTAAATAGTAACAAAAAAAAGTCACTTATACCTTTCTGCCGCCAAAAAACAATGAAACGGACATAGGATTTTTTAGGACTTCTAGTATGTTGTTCAACTGACAAAGAACACCAGTTTTAGCAATTTCCAGCTGTACTGAAACTCCAACTTGTATTTTAATAAATAGTTTCCAAATTAAGGTCATTTGAACCTTTTTGCCGCCAAAAACCAATGAAGCGGAAAGAGGATTTTTTAGGACTTTCAATATGTTGTTCAACTGACCGAGAAGATCATTTTCGGAAGTTTTCAGCTGTATTGAAACTTCAACGCGTATTGTAATAGATAGTTTCTAAAATAATGTCACTTACACCTTTTTGCCGCCAAAAACCGATGAAACGGACATAGGATTTTTCAGGACTTTCAGTATGTGGTTGGGGGGTTAAAGTGGAAGCGTTCCATCAATCTTCAGACTTACGTTATTTTTTTCCAGGTCGAAACCTCAAATGCCTGGGCTAATAGGTGTATACTTGAGACTTAAAATAAAACTGAACATAGTTGAAAGTACGAACTTTCAAGGTCATCGGATAAAGTTTCAAAGTGTTGAGTTTTGAATTTCAGGTGCATAAACGAACGTCACGGAACGCAATGGTTTAACCTCACTTTTAACTTTATAAGTTTTAAGTCTGCATAAACTGGCCATAAGTTACCGGTCCCAACCGGGCTAGCTCCGAGCACCCTCCGATTCAATCGGCAACTTGATAAAAATAAGAAATGTACCTAGGTTATTCTACAGCATTTTCAAAGAGATTATAATTTGCTGGGTTTAATAAAGATGCTGTTAATAATATTTTTCATGTAGCTTTCTCACTATTTCTCTAATATAACCTTTATTTTCACTTTTTATCAAATTCTGTTGTCATTGAAGAAGTAGAATTTTTTCACTCTGCCATAGCAACAAAAATTAAACGGAACTTTCAATAATATGAAATATTTTTCAGACTGTCGGCCCATTTGAATTTCACAGTGCCGCGCTATTCTAGTTTTGCTCCCGTCCGCTTGATGGCGCTTGAAACTTAGCTCCACCTTCTAACATGGCCGTTACACTGATCAGTGTTGTCGTAGGTGGTGATTTGTCACCAGATCTGATGATTTCACCTACATAAATATCACCTAGTGATTATTTTTGCAAAAAGCCTACTTTCTGGTGATTTTACCCAAACCAACTTCAAAATTACGAGATACTGAATAGCCATGTCGAATTCAATTTTTCCATTTCAGCAAAATTTATTTCTGTTTGTCCCTGTCCTATTTGTGTTTCCGTTTAGTGACTTTCAGACTTTGATGTTGTGCATTCTGAGTTCAATTCAATCCAATCTTATTAGTTCTGAGGAAAGCCTTTTGTATGTAGGTACAGTATTTGTATATATATACATATATAAAACAATACACTACATGGTTCCGATGGTGGGGACCTTGGCGGGGACCAAAACCATTTGTTTTCTGACATTTCTGATTTGTAATATTGAAAAGTACTTTTTTACGTGATTTGATAGCCAAAAATATGATGAAAAAAAAAACACGGCGCATTCTACCCCCTCCCCCTCCGCGCAGCTGACGCTCTCCCTGCCATTGGTTCCTGCACTCGTTCAAAATGTAGTGATTTTTTGTTCCAACTGGTGATTTTTAACTCTCATAGCTAGTTACTTATTTTTCCATCGTATGGCAACGCTGACACTGATATTGTGCTTGTTGTATAAAGGCAGTACTTCCTTCCCTTTCCAGAAGCCGGTAGAGATCCATCTTTTAGTTAGTTTTTTTACTCACGACAGGATTCTGAAACAAACCCACGTGTTTTTAGGTTAAAACCGCCGAGATCTGACGCTATACGCGATATTAGTGGTGACGTCAGAGCCGCCACTTTTAAATGCCGGATCCAACAATGGTCCGAGAACAAAGGAAATTTCAGAAAATAATTTTTGGTAGCATTACCTTGCATATTTAACTATATTGGGGTAAGAAGTGACAAACTACAGAAACTAGAGGTCATTTTTAAGCACATTCCAGTTTTTTATCTTTTTTCTAAAAGATTTTATCAGCAAAAGAACTTTGAAAGTGACAGTGATGACAGCGTATGTTGGCGCGACATAACCTCAAAGCGCAAACAACACTGCACCTGCACCAGACTCGTAAGCACCAGACAACAAAGTGCAGAGCTGCGGATGTGTTGGAGAAGCTTTTTTGTGATTTTTAGTTGATCATTTTGTAGTGAAAATGGTAAGTAATGTGTTGGGCATCATCAGATTGTAAACACTACAATGAGCGACGAAAATGTAAATTTCTCACATTTCCAAAAGACGAAACGGAAAGAAAACAAATCGAAGAATCTTTTGACATACCTAGATTTTGGTAAATTTCAACTCTCAACTTCTCCAACACGTCCGCAGCTCTGCACTTTGCTGTGTGGTTGACTGCTTCTCGTTGTTGTCTGGTGCAGGTGCAGTGTTGTTTGCGCTTTGAGGTTATGTCACTTTCAAAGTTCTTTCGCTGATAAAATCTTTTAGAAAAAAGATAAAACATTGGAATATGTTCCAAAATGACCTCTAGGTTCTGTAGTTTGTCACTTCGTACCCCAATATAGTTGAATATGCAAGGTAATGTTACGAAACGGGACACCCTGTATGTGGGAGATTTAAAACTACGATTTAAACGGCGCAACGAAATCATTTGCCTTTTTATAAAATCTGGTTTCCCACACTATGGAACCGACAATAACAACTCTGGAATTTCCTTGGAACAATAAACATGGTTGTTAAAGTAACTGTGATGTTCAAATGCGTTTGTTCACCTCCTGAAGTCAAACTTATTAAGTATGTAATTTATCAATGCTCACTCTCTATTTCCAACGCAAAACTATAATAATCGTCGTCTGGATTATTCAAAGGCTTGTTATTGTGGTCCTGCACGATGGCCAGCACACGGGCATTTTCTTCATCCGTTAACTTTGGAGTGAAGCTCCTTCCCCCAGTCCTAAATAGTTCTCTCTAAAAAGTAAGTAGGTAATTGTAATCTCAACTAATTCAGGGGTAAGAACTCACTTTGTGATCAGCCGCTTTTTTATGGCATCCATCTCGGCTTATCGTTGAGTGTCCTCGTACTGATCTTTCTATGAAATTAATTCATAGAATGCTAAATGATAAAAATGCTAACTAATCGATATGGACAAGTTTGGCCTGGTTTCATTGGGAAAAAGACCATTTTTGGGGATTTTTTTCTCGCTATTTCCAGTCGAGGTTTTTTCTTGCTCAAGGGAATTGCGATGGTTTTTTTTTCTTCTATTTCAGTGGAATGATAACTTGTTATATGGTTATATCCTGCTAAAGTAGAAGAACGGAGGTTATCTAAATGTCGGGAAAAGCCAAAAATGGAGCCCTGGGGGCCCAACGGTCCAAATTCCGAAGTGGTAACAATAATTTTTGTATTCAGCGAGGTCCAAATACCCTAGAAAGCCTTGTTGCCCAACTGTTACATGAAATGCTCCTTGCATCGTTAGGAGAGCGATTTATGAAATTCGGTCCTATAGTCTATTAGTCAAAACCGTAATTTATCAGGCTTTCACACAGTAGTAGCCGTTAGTTGTGACTGAATCGTGTATATTTGTGACATTGCCACTCTCGAAATATATTCTGCCTCTTCTCAGGGGCTTGTTTGTGCCGAATTCCTCGACATCCTCGTCTTCACTGTAAGATCTATCACGTTCGGTTGTAATTGCTCGTTGAGCCGTAACGATAAAACGTTGGTAGATCGTACCAACACAGAAATTTTTTGGAATGTTTTTTGATGGGAATCGCTTCCAGCCGAAAATTGGAAATGGTGGTATCGCTCCCACAGGTGGCAAGTTTTCGCTGTTGTCCCTTATTGTCGCATCTTCTATTGCACGTTGTTTTTTGTTATACCACACTGAGCCATCAATGCCTGGCCAAAGGTGTGTTGTTGTGCCGCTCTTGAGGCAGTTTTCAACCCCATAAAAATGGAATCATTACATTTCAAACATCCTATCTAGACACAAGGACAAGACACAAATTTCACAAAAGTCAATTCAACTAACCTCTCAACTAGCAGGCTTTTTTTCCCTGTGGTGGGAAGTTTGCGACATGCTAACCACCTTTTCAGCTCTGTAACGCTGTGTTCAGCTGCGGATTTATTCGTTTTCAAGGCAGCGCCCGGCACATCACATGATGTTCACTTAAGCGAATTCGCACTTTCTGGGAGGATGAAGCCATCACGCATCACGAAACAGAGAGCAAACTCGCGAAAATTCGACAGTTGACAGTTGACGGCAGACTCGCTTATCCGTCAATGTTCGATATCACGCTTGCGCATAAGTTCCACGAAATGTGTTATTTAAGTGATAGATAGATAGATAGATAATGTTTATTCATATACCATTACTGGTGTCGAATACATAACAATTAGGTATATAGGTAACATACAAGAATAATAGAAAACAATAACAATTATACATTAATAAAATGTCATAAAATGATAACAGAAAATGTAATTGTATAAAAGTTTACTTATTCCCACTTTGAAGTGTCATTAATATATTCCTCCATTGAATAATATACTTTTGATTTTAACATTGTTTTTAAATTTTGATTGAAAAATTTTGAGTTGAGATTTCTGATATCGATTGGAATTTTGTTATATAATACTATTGATTGATGTACAAAAGATCTTAGAAAAATGTCATTCTTTGGGATTTCCCCCCTAATTTCGTTATTTTTTCTAGTTTGATGATTATGGACAGAAGTTCCTACACTAAATTCCCCTTTATGTTTATGCATGTCACTCAAGCAATTTAATATATATAAAGAGATTACCGTCATGATGTTTAAATCTTTGAAATGTTCCCTACAAGATTCTCTTTGAACTAAGCCTAACATTGCTCGAATTGCCTTTTTTTGGAGTTTTAAAATAATTTTGATATGACAACTGTTTCCCCAAAATTGTATTCCATATTGAATTATTGATCCAAAATACGCATGATAAACCATCAATAAAGTTTTTAAATTTAAAGTTAATCTCAATTTTTTTAGCACAAAAATTGCCGAACCTAATCTAGATTTTAAATTTTCTATATGGTTTATCCATGAAAGTTTTCGGTCCAGAAATATTCCTAAAAATTTACAATTCTCTGTTACTTCAAAATTTGTGTTTGTATATGAAACGTTTTTAATGGGAAAAGCTACCCCGAATCCAATAATTTTAGTTTTGTTCGTGTTTATTATCATTTTATTTTTCCTAAACCAGTTGATTGTTTGTGTCATCGCTGTTCTAATTTTTAAAGTGAGTTCTTCAACGTTTGTTCCGCAAACACATAAATTTGTATCATCTGCATATATGATCGATTTACAATCTTTAATTTTGACGTGGTTAGGTAGGTCATTCATGAAAATGTTAAAAAAATTTGGTGACACTATTGCACCTTGTGGCAAACCTGTATTGATAATTTTACTTAGATCTGATACGTATAATTTCTGATGCCCATTCTCTACCCATTTGACCTGGGTTATTTGTTGTCGGTCACTTAAGTATGAACTTATCAATTTATAAATATTACCCCTAATCCCATAACTATATAATTTATCTAAAAGAATTTTGTGATCTACTAAATCGTATGCTTTTGATAGATCAAAGTTGATACATGTCACTAATAGATTTTTGTTCATTGCATTATAAATCGTCTTAAGTATCTCTTCTAATGCCGTAGAACATCCTCTTCCCTGTCTAAAACCGTGAATTTCATTATTAAAGAGATCATTAGATTAAAAAAACTCCACAATAATTTTATTAATACAGTTTTCAAAAATTTTTGAGATAACATTTAATAAACTAACTGGTCTGTAATTTTGTGATGAACATTTCTCGCCTGATTTATAAATCGGTATAATTTTGGAAATTTTTAATTCTGATGGAAATTCCCCTTTGTCAAAATAGTGATTTATCATATATGTTAAATGTTCCGAGATAAATTCCTTCCCTAATTTATATGCTTTTGTGGGTATTTCATCTACCCCCATAGACATGGAATTACTTAGTTTATTAATAATTTCAATGATATCTTCTTCCATAAATGGTTTCAAGAATATCGATGATTTGTTATTTGTTTGTAGTGTATTTTGTATTTCTTTGTCGATGGGAGTTAATTTAGAAACTAATTTTTGAGGAACTTCGTAGAAATATTTGTTGAAAGTGTTTGCAACATCTTGTTTTTCTAATCGTTGATTGTTTTCCTTAAGATATATATTTTCATTTTTTTTTAATTTATTACATTCCTTGGAAATTAATGACCAAGTTGTTTTGATTTTATTTATAGAATCTTTAATAATATTCTGTAAATGAAGTTTCTTTGCTTCTCTTATGATTTTGTTAAATACCATACAGTATTTTTTGTAATATATTAGAATTTTATAGTTTGGAAAAATCTTGTATAGTTCGAAAAGTTCCCGTTTTGTTTTACTAGATATTTTTATCCCTCGAGTGATCCATCCCTTTGTTTGTCTAGATTGTTTTTTGAAATTCACGAGTGGAAAAGAAGTATTGTATATATTTTTTAAAATGTTGTAAAATACTTGGATCTTATTATCATCCTGGTATAATTGTGACCAGTTAGCCTTCGATAATAATTGCTTAAATGTATCTATATTTTTTTCATTAGTCAGGTTACGTCTAAGGAAAAATTTTGAAGGATCAATATATTGGTTTGATTTCATGCCATATATTTGTATGTCATGGTCTGTAAAATCGACTGGAATGTTTGTGGCTCCAAAATTAGTTTGATTTGTAAAATTTGTTATAATGTTGTCAATACATTTGGATGATGTGTCCGTTGTTCTGGTGGGTTCCGTGATATGTATATGTAAATTATATAATGAAAAAAGGTTTAATAACTCTCGTTTATGTCGACTATCAGATAAAAAATCGATATTGAAATCCCCACACATAATTATGTTATTACATCCCAGTCCCTCTAAAAATTTGCAAAGTGTTTCAAAGAAATAATGGATATCTCCAGTTGGGGGCCGGTATAAACAGACTATATAGACATTTTTCATGTTACCAAAATTTAAAAGACGCACAGAACATATTTCGCAGTGACCCTCAATAGAAAAGCCCAAGTCATTGTTTTCGAATGCAATATTATCCCGTAACAAAATCATTGTCCCGCCGTGTTTTCCCTTTTTTCTTGAAAATTGAGCCGCTACTTTAAATGATTGTATATGAATAAGTTCACATTTCTCGCGATCTAACCAATGTTCGGTTAAACAAATAATTTCTGTTTTAGGATATTCGTCAATGAAAATTTCAATAACTTGCAATTTATTTACCAAACTTCTTATGTTGATGTTTGCAACTAAGATATCAAATTTTGCCCTCACAAATGCATCTCTATTCAAAACCCCAAGTCCATCAATTTTCCCTTTTCCCATTTGTTAGTTGTAGAAACCTCTGAATCATCAGTTTCATTATCAGATACTTCTGATAATGAATACGATACTTCCGATTTTGACATTGTTGATCTTCTAAGACCTTTTTTATCATGAGAAACCAATAATTTATCCATTTCAGTAACAGGGAACTGAATCAAATCTTCCTTGCATTTAGAATTTGTAATTTGAAAATTATTGAAATTATTATGACTATTGAGAGCATTATTTGAAAATTTTGATGTTACGTTTGGTGAATTTTGATGAATTTTTAGTATATTTTCTACAGATGCAATACATTCACTGACACATTGGTATTGCTGATATTTTATCGGAAAATTAGCTGGTCCAATGCATATTGCAGTACATTCAGAAATCTTTTTATACCCATTATCGATTGTTTTCTTTAAATCACTGTTGAATTTATGTGCATTTCTGTTAAAAGATATGTTGTTTCTATAAGGAACAGTAAAGAATATTAAATTTGTGTGAGAAGACGTTCTTATACAATTTTTTATGTTTCGAATTGGCAGGCTGTTTCTACTTTTCACATCGTTGCTTCCTGCTGCTATAATGACGAAGTCATCTTGTCCGTACTCTGCCACTAGTTTATCCATACCTTCTAGTACTCCAGATAATCGCGCTCCAGGTTTAGTGAACATTTCGACAGTGTAGTCTCGGCCCTTGGGCTTACGGCGCAATCGTCGTCCTACCGCACTTCCAATTTCATCTCCCAAAACCATAATTCTCTGCTTCGTTTGTATTTTTGAGTTGATTCCATTTTCTAATTTCTCAGTATCTTTGATAGTCTCTGAGGTTTTGGTTGTTACGTTTTTAGTTGTTGGTGTTGTGTTGATCATTATTTCTTCTGTTTGCGTACTTACAGTACGTCTTGCAGTATTATAATGTAGGTTACATATATCATTCTTTATTGTTGAAATTAGTGCTTCTAATTTTTCAAGTTCTTCTCTTTTCTTTTGGATTTTATTAGTCAAGTGTTCTTCTTCACATTGTTCCTCTGTTTTACTTGGTGATAGCCATCCAGACGAAGAGTGTTTGTCTGTATGCTTATTACTTATATGCATGCGAAGTCCTTTTTCTCCTTTGAATTTTTTCTCAATTGAACAGTAATGACATCGAACCAAATGGATATTGGATTGTTGTTGAACCATGAATTGGGATGAGGACTTGGGTGTAGACAGAGGTATGTGCTGTGATATAGGCTGAGATTCACACTGGGAGGATGTTGATGCAGCTGAGTAAGTGCCATCAACAGTGCCATCAATCAGTGGTTGACATCCACAGAATAGGTAGCTATCGTCTTCGTAGGCTTTTCCACAGGGGCAGTTCGTTTTAGGTGATTTTTTCTCTTCATTTAGTAAATAACTGTCAGTTTGACGTCTTGCATAGCATTTATCGGCGGAACTTGATGAAAATCTGCGGGGTTTCGATGGACCCGCATCTCTCAAATCTTGGGAAGTTATCTGGAAGAGTTTCAGTTCACGATGTATTTCAGCTCTAGTTGTAAGTTGATATGGCTGTGTGTTTTCTTCCGGCGTAAGAGACTCATTGGTGTTTGAGGTGGCAATTGATGTTTGTACCTCTTTTTCTTCACACGAATTATTAGTAAGGGAAAGCTGACGTATTTCTGGGTGACTCCTTGCTATGTGTACAGCTAGTCCTCGGTCGTTCTTGTAGTACTTGGAGCAGTGTTTGCATTTTATCTTGTCCTTGGACGCTCGATTTTTTTTTTCTGTAGTATTGTTGACAGATGTCGGTATTGATTTTTTGCTGTTTGTCCTACTGCACCCTTTTCCGCTGCTTGCACGTGATGGTCCTGCTTCTTGTCGATCTTGAGATGTTATTACGAAGTTTTTTATAAAAGATATCGACCTTTCTCGCGGGTATTTTGCTATTTTCTCGTCATTCGATGTGCTGTCAGTCGATGACATACTTGCTTGAAACAAATATGAGTAAATATATTATAACAATATAAACATCAAGAGTACTTTTTGTGACGTTGTTTTGTATTCCAACAAACTCATCAATTTCAAATTAAACAGAACTTAAATATCACTTAAATACCAGTTATACTGACCACGCCATAGGTACCTGCGTTACTACATCCTGAACGCCAGGGTTTCCCGACCTTTTGTAACGGTTTCTGTCCCGTGCCGTGATGAAATGACTTGGGTAAGTTGTTTTTTTTTTTGACATGTTTGACACCCTGTAACTTCTGAAGCAACCGACGCATGAGACAGAAGTTGTTTTTTTTCTTGTTTCCTATCACAAAAACTATCGATTTGACAGAGTCTGTCGCATGATGAAACGACTTGGGTACAATTTTTCGCTATCCGGCGTACTGTTAGATTTCCACACCTTTGTCCTGTTTTACGTTCATGTATTTGCATTTGTTCTGTTTTTGAAAAACAAATCGTCCGTAATTTGGCGGCATTTGAGAGGCCGGAAATTAGTTCATTGTGAAAGAAATTACTTTTTTGGTATACTCTCTCCAAAATGGTTATTTTGCGAATTGTTTTGAGTCCGCAAAATACGTCTTTAGCGGACTGAGTCTTTTAAAGGTAACTGGGCAACACTCAAGAGGAGTGAATTATTTGTTGATCACCTTTTCATCCACATATGCCAACATCACATCTTCATTCACAATATTCACACTATTTTTCTTTTTCATTCGATGAATGAATTGATCATATTCTCGCTCATATTGTGTGCGAGACTTAGCTGAAAGCGAATCGAGGACAATTTTCTTGCCTTTTTCCGAATCATCTATTGAAACGTCATCCATTTTTTTTCGATTGGAAACTAGTTTCACAATACACAATAAAATAGGTTGCCATAGCACAACAATTCAGCCAGCGTGTTTATCAACAGTAATATCACAAGTGCTTGGATTTTCACGATAATTTTTGACAGGCGTTCGCGAGTGCTGGTTATAGCGATAAATGCCCGACTCCGTAGGAGGAGGGCATTTTAAGGACAACCAGCCCGAGGGAAACGCCTGGTCAAAATTACCTGGGAAAATCTCGAGCACGAGTGATATTTTGGTGATTATTACAAAAATGAAGTCCGAAGTGACAGCTGTCAGATTTTGTTGTTTACATCCATTTTATCCCGTTGCTATTGACAGTGGGATTTAGATAAGTGAATATTATCCTTGTAGGTCTAATTATCAAGAGCGTTGTGTGTAATAATCAACAGTAATATCACAAGTGCTTAGATTTTCACGATAATTTTGGTCAGGCGATTGCGAGTGCTGATTGTAGCGATAAATGCCCGACTCCGTAGGAGGAGGGCATTTATCCAGGGACAATCAGCCCGAGGGAAACGCCTGGCCAAAATTATCTGGGAAAATCTCGAACACGAGTGATATTTTGAAGATTATTACATAAAAGAAGTCCAAAGTGACAGCTGTCAGATTTTGTTGTTTACATGAATTTAATTCCGTTGCTATTGACAGTGGGATTTAGATAAGTGAATATTATCCTTGTAGGTCTAATAATCAAGGGCGTTGTATGTAATAATCAACAAAATTCATGTAAATTCCTGCTTGAACTACAACAGCTAATAGATAGGTACCTACTGCT
The DNA here is from genome assembly GCA_949128115.1 of Anaspis maculata. Taxonomy (NCBI): domain Eukaryota; kingdom Metazoa; phylum Arthropoda; class Insecta; order Coleoptera; family Scraptiidae; genus Anaspis; species Anaspis maculata. The sequence goes on from OX421961.1 coordinate 5,416,826, forward strand.
TGGAGGAAGTCCATGTTGGAGGAGTTGAAGATGGTTTGGAGAGCTTATACCAAAAAACGTTGTATGCAAAACGTACGCCAAATGCTGTAGCGGACTCATTCGCCCTTAGAGACTCGGCTTGTTAATAGATCGCGGGAACAAAAATGGCGTGCTAAAGTTGTGGTATATGGACGCGGTATATGGTATGATGTTATTTCAACTAGTACCTACTTGTTGATACAATTTTCTTCAGTTGTAAAATTGTAATAAATATATATTGAACAATTGTAGCGTTATCATAAAAATTAATGTGCTAAACTCAAGATTTAACTGAGTAATGTCAAAAACAAGCGAATCTCTACAGCGGTACTTTGGCACCCCATTAGGCGCAAGCGTGGGCAAGAAGCTGGCAAGAGGCGCTTCGTTGTGTCGGCGTGCCTGCAACGTTGCCATAGCGGGTGCCAAGGTGACGGTCATGTTCCCGCGACCTATTCGTCCGCTAAAGATTCATTTTGCATACTTGCTACATAAAATACTATCGTGGCGATTTATTCCCAGACCCCCTTTTCCTCTGTCTGTCCATTTTGCGTTCCAATTTTCAGCAGTGTATTACTTTCGCTTGAAAAAATTACCAAAATGTTGGTACCACTCGCAACATTCATAGATTTGGCAACACTGCCTAGAACACGCATGTGTGTGTCAGTAGTCAGTACTTACTTCCCTTTCCCTTCACAGAAGCCGGTAGGGTAGGGAATCATTTAGTCACGTCACGACATTCTAAGATAAAAACCGTGTTGAAGTGATCGGAATACGTAGCAACTCGGTAAAATGCAAGTAACCACCTTGGATTGCGTAGAATTGATTCGTTTGTTTGTAACTGTAAAAGGCTTCTTGAACGAACCCACGTGATTTCAGTTTAGAACCGCCAGAATCTGACGCTGTTCACCACCAGAGTACGGAGTGTTCGTATCGAGCGGCTTGGTTCATCCCGCTTGGCCACATTCAGAGGAACCTATTCAACGTTTACGCAGCCGAACCCTGCCATGCTGGCTGAAACAGGACCTGAACCGCGCATTTACATTTATTGCTGCTCCAACAGTCATTGTCGTATGGTCAACGTGCATGGACGCTGCAAAGAAGACGGTCTTGGCGAGCATCTACGAGAGCATCGGTGAGTTGCATGAGCATTTTTAAAAGCGTATTCTTGTGGTCGTTGCCATCAGAAAGGTAGCTCGAGCTTGTTCTTCGTCGAGCATCGAGCCACGTGCAAGCAGAAATGCTAAAGCCCGATGAGAATAATACAATATAATGATAATAATAACAATTGCTTGAAACCGCAAGGTTATTTCTTGCTCTTTCAGTGCGGTCATTGTTCATAACAAATCACTAGCGAATAGGCCTGGGCGATATTGAAATTCCGATATAGAATATCGATATCAAAAAAATATCGATAGTATCGATATATCAAAAAATCGATATATTGATATATTAAAATATCGATATATTTTAATATAAATATCGATATAAGTGTGTACCTATATGGAAATTTGGAAATAACAAAAAATCTTGGAATATCGAAATGTCGGAATTATCGATTATGGCTAATTTCGATGAAACCTAAAATATCGTTAATATCGATGAATATATCTAAATACCAAGAATACCGATAGCGATATTTCGATAATGCGATATTTTTATTCAAGTTGTTCGGTCAAGAAGACTTCAATTTGAACTTCAATATTTTTAATAAAATTCGTATTCGTAATCATCGCTCATCAGTTGTTTATAAGGAGGCATTCCTGAATTGCAAAATCAATAATACCGTGTATAGACAATACAAATAGAAAACGACATAGACGAGAATAGACATAGTCGTCACGGATTTTTACGGTTGCGTAGGAACCAGGCGAGTCCGTCATTCAAAAAAAGGTTGGCTGATTTTTGATGCCCCAATATCCGTGACGACGGTGATGATAACATATGGTCTTCTCTATTTGTATTGTCTATAATAGTTATAATATAGGAAAAACCAGATTTTTGCCTTCAAACTTTAAAGGGCTGCTTTTATCTCTGATTCGTTGTTATTACACATTATTGAAAAATGTTCCCTCAACCCTCAAGTAGGTCTCCTTTTTCGGCGCTCTATCGATTGGCAAAATCTTGGCGATTAAATACCGGAGCCCTGTATAATTATTATACTTTGCATAATACTCGTATAAGGTACAATGAAGACAATAACGAGAGTGAGACTGTTTTTTTTTTTAATAATCTCCAATGAAAAAAAAATAGATATACCGAGTGGGCCAAAAAAAACCGCACAAAAGTTTTTTCCTTTTAAAATTTTTAATGGTGGGCCGATTTCGATGAAAGTGGTATCAGTGAAAAGCCAATTCAATAAGACGTCCAACTGACAAGTCAAATTGATCAAAACGTCAAAATCAAAGATGGCGGACGTAGCCGAAAATACCCCTACTTTGGTTACCGTTCTTTTTTAACAAAAGTTGTGAAAAATTAACAAATAAAATCATGATTGATAAGAATGGACCTTTTGCTACAATTCAAGACCACAACGAGCATAATCGGTTTGTTTTTCGCAAAGTTACACTTATTTGAAAATATGTCTGCTTAGCATGCTTCGACCAGGGAAGAAGAATTAAAAAAAAAGGTTTTCTTCTCTAAAATCATTAATTTCTGACGGATTTTGATAAAAATGGTACCAATAGAAAGCCAACTGAATAAAACGTCCACCTGACAAGTCAAAATTAACAAAACGTCAAAATCAAAGATGGCGGACGTAGGCGAAAATACCCCTACTTTGGTTACCGTTCTTCTTTAACAAAAGTTGTGAAGAATTAACAAATAAAAGCATGATTGGTAAGAATGGACGTTTTGCTACAATCCAAGACTGTAACGAGCATAATCGGTTCATTTTTCGCAAAGTTACAGTTATTTGAAAATATGTCTGCTTGGCATGCTTCGATCAGGGAAGAAAAATTAAAAAGAAAGGTTCTCTAAAATCTTCAATCTGCCGGATTTTAAAAAAAGGGTACCGATAAAAAGTCCAATAAATAAGAAGTTCATGTCAAAAGACAAAATAACCGAAACGCAAAATCAAAGATGGCGGACGTGGCCGAACCTACTTTGGTAACCGTTCTTTTTGATTTTTTCGTTAGTGAGTGAGTACGTGACTGAGTGAGTGAATTCGTGAATGACTGAATAACATCATCAACTACAACAATACAAAAATAATTCATTTATTTAAATTCCTTAAAATTTCACAACAAAAACGCTAGAACTACTAAAACTAATGAAACTGGCCCTGCGAAAAAATAAATAAATTGTTAAAACATGACATCTGATTTGTGCACTACTGCACCAGAGCACATCACCACTTACTCCTTGAATGTGCCCCCCTTGTGCAGTTGCAACTGCCAATACCCTCCTCCTCCAGATGTTGATTGCGGCTCTGATTGAATCTTGGGGAAGCTCTTCCCAGTATCGGATCAAAGCCTCCCTTAGTTCATCGATATCATTAAAAGTGTTTCGCCCATTGTCGTGGAGCCTTTGTAAAAAGTAGGGCCAAACGAAATAATCAAGTGGATTAAGGTCTGGGCTGCAAGGTGGCCACTGCCTTGGCTCTATGAAATCAACATTTTCGGCAGTCAAATGCGCTACCGTCGTGGCTGCCGTGTGGGCAGGCGCACCATCCTTAGAAGAAAAAAAATCAGCATTTTCTGGCGCAGCACACATATTACTTACCACTAGTACCGTCTTTATTTTAGTCGAAAATTTTAGCACCTTACCTGCATAAATGTAAAATTTGGAGTGATGGCTCTGATTTGTGGTAAAACGACCTGGAGAATTTCATTCTGATAATCATGCGCAGTTAGCCGCATACCCTGCTCCAAAAATATAAGGGGAAGTTTGTGATTGGCACTTACTCTTGCCCAAACCATCAAAGAGGGAGCATAGTGCTGAAGTTCCCGATTTAATCGGTCCAGTGGGACATCGCTCTTTCTAACTTCAGTCGGGATGTGCAGGCGATCATTTTGCGGGTGTTTCGGGGGATTGATGTTAAAATTTTTCTCATCGGAAAACCAAATATAGTTGATGGCATTCCGTGTCTGGAATCTCCGCAAAAGATGCCTACAGCGAGAAAATCTTCTTGCCTTCACCAGATCATTAAGTTTTTGTACATAGCCACGCTTAATGACTTTTAAATTAAGCCTGCCTTTTACTATCCTTCTAACTGAAGTTCGAGAGATTCCTGAAATAAATGTCAAGACACAAAGTCAATATACCCACAAGAACTTTGATCTTTACAGAGAATACCCCAAGAAGTATTGAAACAGGCAGTTTTGAATTCTAGGTATTAGTAAATAAAAGCATTTCTAAAAATGTAAATGTAGTTACCTGTCACAGTCGATACCTGCCTTACAGTTTTGCTTGTGCCCGGTCTATTTTCCGGACTACATATCAGGTCGCTTATGTGGTTAGCGTTCTCCTATTTCATCAAAAATGTAATTTAATAATGGTTTTATTCAGGACTGTATTCACTTACTTCAGTATTGATGGTTTGTGGTCTGCCACTACCACGCTTCCGATCAGCTGAACCCGTCTCCCTGATTTTTTTGGCCAGATCGTAAATCGTTCTTATCCGAAAGCCTCTTTCAGGGAAATTTGCAACGATTTGTGCTACGGTTTGACCAGCATTTAACAGTGCTTTTATAAGGACTTTGTCTTCTTCAGACAACATTTTCACTGTGAAATAAAGAATCACTTCCAGATTTTTCACACTGATTATTATTTGCAGCATTTCCATGGTAACCAGCGTTTTGTTTTGTCTCAGCCACTGTGATATTCCCTATTTAATTGTAAAAAACTTATTTGGAGAAGACGAAGTCCAACAATAGAGTGCTGGTCTACGACCTTAAGACAAATCGTTGCAAATTTTCCGAAAATAGGCTTCCGGATAAAAACGATTTACGACCTGGTCAAAAAAGACGGAGGCAAGTTTATGCAGATAAGATTTTAAAGAAGAAAACCTTTTTTTTAATTTTTCTTCCCTGATCGAAGCATGCCAAGCAGACATATTTTCAAATAACTGTAACTTTGCGAAAAATGAACCGATTGTGCTCGTTGCGGTCTTGGATTGTAGCAAAACGTCCATTCTTACCAATCATGATTTTATTTGTTAATTTTTCACAACTTTTGTTAAAAAAGAACGGTAACCAAAGTAGGGGTATTTTCGATTACGTCCGCCATCTTTGATTTTGACGTTTTGTTAATTTTGACTTGTCAGGTGGACGTTTTATTCAGTTGGCTTTCTATTGGTACCATTTTTATCAAAATCCGTCAGAAATTAATGATTTTAGAAAAGAAAACCTTTTTTTTAATTTTTCTTCCCTGATCGAAGCATGCTAAGCAGACATATTTTCAAATAAGTGTAACTTTGCGAAAAACAAACCGATTATGCTCGTTGTGGTCTTGAATTGTAGCAAAAGGTCCATTCTTACCAATTATGATTTTATTTGTTGATTTTTCACAACTTTTGTTAAAAAAGAACGGTAACCAAAGTAGGGGTATTTTCGGCTACGTCCGCCATCGTTGATTTTGACGTTTTGATCAATTTGACTTGTCAGTTGGACATCTTATTTAATTGGCTTTCCACTGATACCACTTTCATCGAAATCGGCCCACCATTAAAAATTTTAAAAGGAAAAAACTTTTGTGCGGTTTTTTTTGGCCCACTCGGTATACCTATATAATAGGTGCATAAAATTAATTGCTAGGTTTCGAGAGTGAAAGTAGTATCTACGATCACAAAAAATATTGAACTAAAAAGAGATTCAGACAGAAAAATTTGTAATTTCTATTTGGATACTATATAAAATATTACATGAAATACGGGGTGTTTATAAGAAACTGTGATCGCGGCAGGCATGGGTCAGACCGGAAAACGCAGTAACAGGCGCAATTGTAGTGATCGAAAGCGGATTACAAAGGCGATGCGATCACAAACGTTTATAAACACCCGGTAAATGGAAAATTGTTATTAAGGGAAATTGTGATAAAATGAAATGATTATAATTATAATGGTAGTAAATGGTAAAAAAAGCTCAACTATTAATATTTGATACAAATGTATAAGAAAGGCGTAACAATTATCATAACATGCTCTCGTAGGACGCCTAAGTTTTATCATCGAATTAAGTATCAAACTACGTTCATTCATTCACTCACAAAATTGGCCAAGAGCAACGCGAAAAAAATTTAACCCGACGATTAAATCTAATTAAACGTTCAGGAATCGATGGATGATGAGAAGAATAAAATGTCTAATTATGTTCAAAATGACTGAATTTTTTTCACGTAGTCCTTATTCATGGAGAGCAATATCAGTTGTTCGGCGTGCTCACCAGTTAGACACGACCGATTGTCTGAAATGACACATCCTGCTTTGCTGAACACTCTTTCGGACGCTACGCTTGTTGCTTGGGCGCACAAATAAAGTGGTCAACAAAATAAGTGTCTATGTCGATATTTGTATAGTTTTTCAAAACTTGACAGCTTTGGAATCTTTCGCGCGATTTTGGATCTGTTTGAACTGGTGGATAGCCTCATTCTTTGGCTATCGGATCCAAGTTTTGCGGATATTGAGAAAGCCCAATAAAATTTCTACAGGGTGTCAAATAAAGCAATGCAAAAGTTTTGAAAGTTTCGCTAACCCCCATTTTGCCAAGAAATTTTTTTTGTGGATACCAACACCAAAAATATGAAGAATGATGTATTCTCTCGAAAAGGTTTTCGATTCATCCCCCTATTTCTGTTTAAAAAAAAGTTATGCCATTTTTTCCTCAATCTACACTTTTCGACAATTAACGTTACAACTGGCCATATTATCGAGGCAAATTTGACAACAATTGATACTTTCACTTGAAAAACTGTCCCATGAAAAACATTTTCTTTACTCACCCCTAAAATGATTATCTACGGTCAGTGCCTAAAGCCCCTGCGGACCGAGTAAGAATGTAGCCTGCTGGAGCCGGAGATGGAATAGCACTGTATCACATCAGATTTACAACATTAACCATATGAAACCCTCTGATAATGTTTGTTAAGGGTTGTTTTAAAAAAATTGAAAATTGATAACTTGAGAACGAGAAGACCTAGAGGCTACTTTCTTATTTGATGTTCAATCGCATACGGTGACGCATTTTGCAACAAAGTGGGGGTGTGATTCATAGCTACCCTTACTTAAGGGATGGAAATGTTTTTGTTCAAGTGTTTGGTATCATTTCTTATGGTTTCGTCTGTTCTGAATGCAATTTTGGCAATTAAAATTGATTTTGAACAAATGTTACCATTTGAAAGAAAGAATCAAGTTCATAACTTCGGATGGAGTTTTTCTTTATTGTGACAAAATGTTTACAATTGAAAACAATGTTTCCATAAAATCGATAGAGTTATACTATCAGTAGCAAAAAAAATTGGTACAGCCCAGTTTTAACTTTCAGTTGCTTACAAACTCGGCGCGGTCAAAGACAGCAAAAATTTTGTAGACAAGACTTCCACTGATTTCCACGTAACTTCTACTGACTTCCATGTGATTTCCATTGACCGCCACCATTGTGTACACCAGACTTCCACTGCGGTTTACCTATAGAGCAAGCGTAGCCGGAACTATGGACTTGATTTCAAGTTGGAGATACGCCCGCGCCTAGAGTCTCACGCAAAAATAGCCAACTCGCTTGTCTTCGTGTCTCGGAGGACACGTAAAGCACTCGTCCTTCCTCGGTTAGTGCGCCACGTCACCAGTCACCTCAAACCAAGTAAAAGTGTAACTAGGAACTGCCTTCGGGTCTCTCCGCAAAATACTCTTCGGCTGCGACTAAAAAAGGAAACACCGTTAGACACGAGGGATATGAAAATATCCTTGAATCACTCACATAAGTTCATCTTCATCAGTATTTGGTGGGACCTCCTCTAGCTCTAATGAGAGCCGCAACCCTTCGAGGCATGCTCTCCACCAGGTTCCGCAAAAACTCCTGAGGAATAGCATCCCATTCAACCTGAATCGCATCCGCCAAGTCATCAAAATTTTCAATTTGTCCTTCCCTTTCTTTCATATTTCTCTTCATTCTACTCCATACATGCTCAATCACATTCATATCAGGAGACAAGGGTAGCCAATCCATTCGCTCAATATTGTGATCCCTCAAAAATTCGGTGACAATACGTGCACGATGTGGTCTCGCGTTGTCGTCAACCAGAATGAATCCATCACCGAAGTTTTGCGCGTAGGGGACCACAATATCCCTAATACACAAATCTCGATATCTCTCTCCATTCATGCTCTGTCCTCTTAACACCACCAACTCACTCTTTCCTGTCATCGTGATTCCACCCCAAACAGTCACTCCTCCACCTCCAAACGCCACTCTCGCCTCCATGTGCTCTTCCAAAAATCTTTCATTTCTTCTTCTCCACACCAAAACACGCCCATCCGAATGGAACAAATTGAACTTACTTTCATCCGTAAACAAACATCTACCCCATTCAGCTATTCCCCAGTTCTGGTGGTCCCTAGCCCATTGGAGACGCACGGCGCGATGACGTCGGTTCATTAAAGGGCATGAGGCTCTTCTTCTCGCTCTTAGCCCAGAGTCGTGCAATCTTCGTCTGACAGTTTGGTTTGACAGCTGGATCCCCGTCGTGGCCCTCAACACGTTGTTGATGGCACTTGCAGTAGTGGTCGGTTTTCTCTGGATCGCCCTTCGAACAAAGCGATCCTGCGCAGCGGTTGTTTTCCGAGTTCTTCCTCCACGACGGTAATTAATGTCTCCAGCTGCCAGACGTCGAATTGCACGACTTATGGACCTAGAGGAGGTCCTAAAAAGTGCCGCAATGTTGTCGATGGTGTCGCCCCTCTCTCGCATTCGTGCCACGATGGCTAATTCATCCGGACTTGAACGCGGCATTTTACAAATTACTCTGCTCACAATAGCGGAAGAAAAAGGTTTGGTTTTTAAGGTAACATAAGTAAAACGATAAGTTCTTCAGCTAAAAAGACACATACACAAATGAAAAACCAATCGAACGAGTTTCACCCGAATAGGAGATAATGTTGAATAAAAACAATTTTTAATACCAAAATTGAATTCAGAAGAGACGAAACCATAAGAAATGAAACCACACACTCCTACAAAAACATTTCCGTCCCTTAAGTAAGGGTTGCTAAGAAGGACACCCCCACTACGTTGCAAAATGTGTCACCGTATGCGATTGAACATGAAATAAAAATGTTGTCTCTAGGTCTTTTTCTTCTCAAGTTATCAATTACCAATTTTTTGAAAACAACCCCTAACAAACAATATCAAAGGGGGTTTGATATGGTTGATGTGGTAAATCTGTTGTGACACAGTACTATCCCATCCTGATGCCCGCTCCAACAGGCTACATTCTAAGTCGGTCCGCAGGGGCTTAAGGCACTGACCGTAGATAATCATTTTAGGGGTGAGTAAAGAAAATGTTTTTCATGGGACAGTTTTTCAAGTGAAAGTATCAATTGTTGTCAAATTTGCCTCGATAATATGGCCAGTTGTAACGTTAATTGTCGAAAAGTGTAGATTGAGGAAAAAATGGCATAACTTTTTTTTAAACAGAAATAGGGGGATGAATCGAAAACCTTTTCGAGAGAATACATCATTCTTCATATTTTTGGTGTTGGTATCCACAAAAAAAAATTCTTGGCAAAATGGGGGTTAGCGAAACTTTCAAAACTTTTGCATTGCTTTATTTGACACCCTGTAGAAATTTTATTGGGCTTTCTCAATATCCGCAAAACTTGGATCCGATAGCCAAAGAATGAGGCTATCCACCAGTTCAAACAGATCCAAAATCGCGCGAAAGATTCCAAAGCTGTCAAGTTTTGAAAAACTATACAAATATCGACATAGACACTTATTTTGTTGACCACTATATTTTGTGGCTAGAACGTTCAAAGTTGGGTATATTTTTGCGTTGTCAGCCCACCATTTCAAAGGATCTTCTTCTACACCTATAGAGGGATGATTTCTTATATAGGTATCGATTTCATAGGGAATGTCACCCTGGTCGTTGGAACTTCTTCCTGGTGCGCCTCCAATCTTCAATATGGAACCTAGTCCCCCCGACATTTCTTTTCGAGGTGGCTCTCTTGGCACGTCCAAGTCTTCACCTTCAGACTCAATCAAATTTTTAATTTCGAAGATTTCATCCTCCCCAAAAATTTGCGTTTTAAAACGCGGGTCTAGAAATGTGGTTCTTTTCAAAAAATTCAGAGTGTCTGCATCTTTGAAGTATCTATCCTCCAAATACCTTATAATGGACTGAACAAAGTGAACTTTGATGACATTCACCGATGAATGGATTTGCGTTTCATCTGTGTCAATCTCCCTCAAAGAAGTCATCATTTGCTTCGATATGGGTAAAATGGCTGACGCGGTCACATACTTTTCCCCGGCCATGACATCCGACATGTTTTTGATCGGGGAAAGAATTTCGACTGTGGATCTCATAGAGTCCAGTTCTAAAACTGTTATAGCATAATCTTAATATTTTCCTCTCTTGAATGTTTGGAAAAGTTCGAACAACACGGCTGACTGCTCGACGACTGCATCTATGAGAGTCAGGAGGGACCACCAGCGGATTTGAGAGAAAGATGGAATTTTCTTCTCCTGACAGTTTCGATTCTTTTGGCAGGTTGCCAGCTCACGTGTCAGTTGCCAACTATGAGCGAACACATTTTGGATCTTTTTTATTTTATTATTCATCGATTCGATTAGTGACCGATAACGACTTAGCGAGTTACGGCAAAAACTGTTGTGTTCAACTGCTTTTTCTGGTCAAGCTTAATATGTCAACAAAACTACTTCACCAAAACTCTGAGTACGACGGCTAAGGCACCTCAAAATTTGAGACACAATTCTTTTACACTGCACAATATTGAGTGATACGTCATTGAAAAGGTCTCAAAAAATTTCAATAGACAAGTGTAAAAAGTTTCCGAAAACCAGCGGTTTTCATTTTATGAAAAACCTGGGAAAACACGTTTTTATGTATACAATGAGAATTAATGACAATTTTTTCAAACTGTAAACTGCATTTAATAGAACTCATCAAAACGGTCAGTATGATGTTCAGCTCAATATGCGATAGCTGCTTTAAAATTTTGTGGCAATTTATTTTAGCTATCAAAATCTTCATTTCGGAAAATCTCCAAATTTCAAAATAGTCATTGCATATTGAGCTACACATTATACTGACCGTTTTGATGAGTTTCATTAAATGCAGTTTGCAGTTTGGAAAAATCCTCATCGATTCTCATTTTATACATAAAAACGTGTTTTCCCAGGTTTTTGTTTTCTATCATAAAATGAAAACCGCTGGAAATTCTCGGAAACTTTTTACACTTGTCCATTGAAACTTTTTAAGAGGTTTTCAATGACGTATCACTCAATATTGTGCAGTGTAAAAAAATTGTCTCAAATTTTGAGGTCCCCTCGTACTCAGACTTTTGGTGGAGTAGTTTTGTTGACATATTAAACTTGAACAGAAAAAGCAGTTGAACACAACAGTTTTTGCCGTAACTCGCCAAGTCGCTATTGGTCACTAATCGAATCGATAAATAATCGATAAATCGAAATATCGAAATGTCGATATATATATATATATATATATTTCTGCTATTATTCGGTACAATTTGTACATTTAGCAAGTCAACATGGTAACATTCTCCACCATGGTGGTGGTATTTCAATTTTTAATGAACATGGAATGGGCAAGTTTCAAAAACACTGACCTTCCATAGCCCAGTCAAATTAGGTTTCGACCTAGAAATAATTCGCCCAAGGCTGAATTTTTGCACATTGACAGTTTGGACCTAGTACAACAACATATCAAAATACCCAAACTTTCCCCTGTCCGCGTCTTTGATTTTCAGGTCCTCAGGTTCTTGAAGTTGCATCGCTGATCTGTGACTCACGCCGTAGCATTATTCTTGGACCTATCAAGCTCAGGCTGGGCTTGAATTGAAGATAGAAGATCAAACAATGATCTTCTGGTGCAAGTGGCCCACATTCAATGCGCGGCAAGCCGGCAGACCCGCGAAATTCAAAGTTAACGCTGTTATTTGCGACGACTTGTTACGGAATGCTCGCTTTGTATCGTTTGTCAAGAATTAACAGGGACAAACCATAGGTCAATGCATTCAGCAAATCTTCAGCTCTCCAGCTGTGTATCTATGGTGCCTGTGGAGGCACCGATTGGGAATATACAGCCCCCAGACTAAACGGGGGGCAGGGTAACGCGATCTCTGTCTTGCGCCATGTAGTACAAGAAAGATAGATTTCAACCTCGGAAAAAATATGGACGTCCTAAAAATTTGATATTCTGTTCAGAATTGAGTGCTCTATACAACATATCCAAAATCGCCAAAAATCGCACCCGGGGGGTTTGGAGTTATTGGAGAGGGGGTGAAAAATTGCAGCTAAAAATAGAGTGGATGAAACTCGTCAATCCGTTGGATGCAGATACATTATAATTCAACGCATCATATCCGGTTGATACCATTTTGGACCAAAAAAAGTCGATTATTCTTGAAGGGGAGTCGTGGGGGGGGGGGGGCAGCCCTGCTAGGTGGTTCATTTTGTTTCCCTGGCTATGTAGAACCGATCATGACAAGTTTGGTATCTTTTCCGACTGAATTCAAACTCCTGAACTCGAATCCCATGTGTAAATTTGGATAAAAACAAGTTTGAACAAGTTAACTAGGGAAAACTTGTTTCTTCTTTGACAATTTTGACGAATTTTTTTCTTACTGTTAGAGGTGTTCATCTTTGAAAATATTCCAGGGGCCATTAGATTGGAGTGTATTCTTCACGAAAATCATTCACTGGATGTAAAATTTTGTTTCTCGAGTTTAAAATATCGATTTTAACCTGAGCCGGCCCGGCGCCGCATCTACTAATGACCAGAACACTACAGCATGCACCTTCAAATAAAAATAACTCAAGCTATTGAAAAAATGATGACTCATCTTTCAAACTTCTAGGATCTGTGCGGAACTGAGTTCCCTATAACATAATTCAAATCGCCTTGAATCGCAAGGCAAGATTTTGAGTTATTCGTTATTCGAGGAGGGGCATAACATTTCAGCTAGATTCATACTCTATATTTCAAATGGGAGCTGTTACCTCTACCCTCAAATAACTCAAAACCCTGCAGTGCGATTTACGGCGAATGTTATAGGGAATTCAATTCTGCACAGATCCCCGCATTCTCATAAATGAGTTCTTATTCAACCAATAGTTGAGGCTATTTTCATTCACAGGTGCATGCTGTAGTGCTCAGGTAATTAGTAGACGGTGCGCCGCGCCGGCTCAAGTTCAAATCGATTTTTTTAAACCCGAGAAACCAAATTATATATCGAGTGGATGACTTTCGTGAAGAATACACTTCATTCTAATGGCCCTTGAAGTATTTATGAAGATGAACACATCTAATAGTGAAAAAAATCGCCAAAAAAAAATCGCCAAAATTGTCAAAGAAAAAACAAGTTTTTCCAAGTTCACTTGTTCAAACTCATTTTATCCAAATTTACACATCGGATTCGAGTTCACGACATTGAATTTAGTCGGAAAAGATACCAAATTTGTTGTGATCGGTTCAATATGGCCAAGGGAAAAAAAGAACCGCCTAGCCGAGCTTCGCCTCCCCACGAGCACCCTTCAACAATGATCGACACTTTTTGTACCAAAATGATATCAACGGGATATACAATACATCGAATTACGATGTATTTGCATTCAATGGATTGACGGGTTTCAACAATCGCCTCATATGGCGCAACACAGAGATCGCATCACCCTGACCCACGCTTAGTCTGGGGGTTTATATCTGCAATCGGTATCTCCACAGGCACCATAGATACACACTTGGAAAACTGAAGAATTGCTGAATGCATTGATTCCTGGTTTGTCACTGTTTATTGGTCACAAACGATACAAAGCAAGAATTCTGTGAGAAGTCGTCGCGAATAGCAGCGTTAATTTTGAATTTCGCGGGTCTGCCGGCTTGCCGCGTACCGGAAATGGGTTTTTCGCACCAGAAAATCGTTGTTTGGTCTTTTCTCTTCAATTCAAGCCCAGCCTGAGTTTGATCGGTCCAAGAATAATGCTAAGGCATGAGTCGCAGATCAGCGATGCAACTTCAAGAACCTGAGGACCTGAAAATCAAAGACGCGGACAGGGGAAAGTTTGGGTATTTTGATATGTTGTTGTACTCGGTCCAAACTGTCAATGTTCAAAAATTCAGCCTTGGGCGAATTATTTCTAGGTTTTGTCGATTTTTGACCTAAAATGCCTGGGCTAAAAATGTCGAGGGTCCAGGTGAACTCATTTTAGCTTTGTTGAAATAAAAACGTCATCAAATTTAAATCTTTGAGCATTGGTACACACATTATTGGAGACCTAACAGCCCCCGGACTGTTGGATAGATTCTCTCGCTAACTTCCGTCCTGGGCATTTTTCGGTCATCTTTTTTCCCACCGCTGACCATCTTTGGCTACGTCCTTTTCCTGGTCGACACCCAAGTATCGTGGCCACGTGCCGACCATCGAGGCTCCGTGATGATGCCACGTGTGGTGCAATCTTTCGACGCTTGGTGCTTCCGGATCTTCACAACACCTGGAATTTTCGGCAAGCCGTTTACCCCCCGCGTCGTTTCGGTCTTCCAGGGACAGATTAGGCGATGGTTTGGGCGGTACTGGAGTCAGAGATTTGGAGCAGTTGGTGCCCATGGTCCCGATTTTTCTGCAGTTTCCTTCTTTGCAGCTCCACATCTGGCTCGCTGTCACTTGCGGACAGGACAACAAATAAAAAATATACTGAGGCATGTTGTTCTTACTGTTCAAACATATCAGTTGAAGTAAGTACCTACGTAACTTTTGAGGTAAATATCAGAATATTCCTCTAAATCTTTCGAATTGGAAGGATTCCACACGATGTTCCGGTGGCGCTTTCAAGAGTTTCCTCTGGTTGTCTAACTTTTTCTCCCAGTATTCTTGTTTTTCATGGCTGGTTTCATGAACTGATCTGCCCTGTTACTGGTCTTCAATACAATTTTCCACATCTTTGGCCACCTTTTTTAAAAAATGGGCGCAACACGGTTGCACTTTGTCGTACGAATTCTAGTGGAATGGTTTTGTTGAGAACAACGTTGTCAAAACATGCTCTCAAATAAGCCGAAATGCTCATTCCGTTGAAAGCCTTATCGCGTGCAAATTAGCGAAGGAAAAGTCGGTTATGGCACCGGAAATCAGGGGTCATTCTTGGTTTGCTTCACAGAAAAAGCGGAAATCATTGGGAAGCTTTAAAATTGAGTTAGAATTATGTGCAGAAGAAACCATTCGGAAAATGAAATAACCATTTGATTCGTCACTGCAGTGTACTAATCAACTCTTTTGCAAATTCCATAGCGACTTCTGTTTCCAGTTGCGTCGAAATAAACCAAAGGTAATTCCTCTTTTCCTCCTTGTAATTTCAAAACATTCAGTTGTTGTGTGGCTAAAGCTTTGGCCACACAACAACTTTTTTTGACTTTTGTCGATTCTACTGCACTCTCGTCGAGACTAGAATAGACGAGGGATGCATTAGTTTCAATAAATATTGCCGGTCATCAACATCTACTGCATAAATTCTCTGGACCCTTATATCATGCCCCAGATGCTTCGCAAGCCAGTCGGTCTCGTTCTCTTGTTTCAATACTTTCAATAACTGGCTCACAGTCGCAATATATTTTCCAAGTTTTGTTTCAGTGATGTAACTTGGACACTTCAAGTCGGCATCTTCTGTCACAAATTTCAAACAGTCATGCCATCTAAGATGCTCTACACCTCTTGATCTTTCAAAAATGTACGGGTTCCCTTCTTCCATACAACCGATTCGGTTTCTAGTTTTGATCGGAGTGTCAATACCCCGTTTTACATCCGGAGTTGGGAAAACAGGTACTCTCCGTCCCCTTTTTCCCTCTGTGTCAATAATTTGCACCCCGTTGGCAGGTATTCCTACACTTGGGCGAGACATGGGAGTGGTAGGGGTGATTATGAGGTGCTAATTAGGTGTTAATTGATCAATTGCTAATGTGGTGTGAACGATTACTGTCAACGAGTGCTAATTGAGAGAGTGTGTAATAATTAACGCTAATTACGTTAATTTGTAGGTAATATTTCACGGCTTTCCCAGCAGTTGTTTTCATAAACTGTTCCTCTTCTTCGATTTGTTTGAAAGACTCCATGTTGGAATTTGCGCGTTAGCCTCTTTTTTTTGATTCGGCTTGATGGGAGTGGGTGCCACAATTTCATCATTTGATGACATCAATTTCATTCGATTTTTCATCTGCGGGATCATTCACCGTCAAGTTTAGCAAATTGCTTGACTCCAGCGCATGTAAACATTGGTTGCTTGGCTTCTCCCCTAATAGGTCGTCCATCTTCGCAAAGAAATGGAACCTTGAAGGACCTCGGCAAGTTTTGTTTTTGTTGTCTTTGGCAGCTTTGTAGCTTCGCAGTAAGTTCTTCCATTTACGTTGGCAGTTGGCACTACTCACTGCGAAACCCTGGCTCAACATATCTTCAGAAATGTTTGAAAATACAAATTTTCGTTTTTTGGCGTGATTCATCTCATCTTGATGAGACGCCATGGAATTGATATGAGGCATATTCTCTCATCGTAGGTCCAGCTATGGGACTCTGCAGCTCTGAGCTCGGGTCTGAATGGAGTATTCAGTGTACCAAACCCATTTTCCTTTTCTTCCGCATCAGAAATCGGCCAATTATAACCGTGGCCTGGTGTCCATGCTTGACCGACTTCTGCATGCATCTCCGGTGGTGGACTGATTTTATTATAATCTATATCTTTCAAAATATTGACATGTTATCAAGTACTCACTTGGAAATTAGGTATGCTTTTTACCATTCAAAACCTTATCGTCCGTCGTCCGGAATAATTAGCTGGATGGTCTGAGTGATACCACCATCGGTTTGTATCCTTATTGCCGCCATCCGCGAAAGGTGAAATGTCGAGGGTCCAGGTGAACTCATTTTAGCTTTGTTGAAATAAAAACGTCATCGAATTTTAATCTTTGAGCATTGGTACACACATTATTGGAGACCTAACAGCTCCCGGACTGTTAGGGAGGTTCCCTCGCGAACTTCCGTCCTGGGCATTTTTCGGTCATCTTTTTTCCTACCGCTGACCATCTTTGGCTGCGTCCTTTTCCTGGTCGACACCCAAGTATCGTGGCCACGTGCCGACCATCGAGGTTCCGTGATGATGCCGTGTGTGGTGCAATCTTTCGACGCTTGTTGCTTCCGGATCTTCACAACCCCTGGAATTTCCGGCAAGCCGTTTACCCCCCGCGTCGTTTCGGTCTTCTAAAGACAGATTAGGCGATGGCTTGGGTGGTACTGGAGTCAGAGATTTGGAGCAGTTGGTGCCCATGGTCCCGATTTTTCTGCAGTTTCCCTCTTTGCAGCTCCACATCTGGCTCGCTGTCACTCGCGGACAGGACAACAAATATAAAATATACTGAGGTATGTTCCCCGTTTCTTCGAAGACAAGACAACATTTTGTCAATTTGATCAGGTCTTCTGTGCCAGGAAAAGAAGCTGCATAGTTATAAACTTACGACGATGGAGAGTCGATAATGCTGCTGATGAAACTCGCGTTGACCATTCCATTTTAAATAAATCAAGAAAACAAAGACTTGCCTTGTTTCCTTTCGTATCTCCCCTGCGGAGTGCATCTCCACGTTGTATCGCTACACGTTTTTGAACATTATGTCCAATTTTCAGTGCCAATGATGGAATTTTGAACTGTGGCTTTCGAATTGAACTTGTCATCGAAACACAAAGAGACTTTGTTGCTGCTACTGTGTTGTCAAATTGTTTTGGGTCTCTGGTACTACATATCGCCAAAATGCTTGATTGTCGTGTCGAGTTTTCTCAATTCGATTAGAAGGCGACCCATTTGTCTCATTGATTGCCGAATGAGTTCATTTTGAGTCGTTCCGTGCTTCTCAAATTGAAAAAATCCAAATTTCAATATTGTCTCGTCATTCTGACAGATCTTACCAGTGTCATCGTCTCTTGGTTTTGATACATACTATATTCTTATTTGAATTATTTCGAAAAAATCCACCACAGCCTCTTCTCCAACATGAATTTCAAGCAGTCCGGGGAAGGTCCAACGTCTTTTATTGAATAAAATTATTCTTGACAAGACACATGTGGCCAATTTCCTCCACCTTTCAAGAGTATCTTTCGTCTCGAGTCTTTCTTTATGGAGCTGTATCTTGTCGTTTTGATATTTTGTCAATTTGATCAGGTCCTCTGTCAGGCAAAGAAGCTGCGTTGTATTGAACTTACGACGATGGAGAGTCGATAGTGCTGCTGATGAAATTCGCGTTAACCATTCCATTTTAAATAAATCAAGAAAACAAAGACTAGTCTTACTTTCTTTCGTATCTCCCCTGCGGAGTGCATCTACACGTTGTATCGCGACACATTTTTGAACACCATGTCCAATTTTCAGTGCCGATGATGGAATTTCGAACTGTGGCTTTCGAGTTGAACTTGTCATCGAAACACAAAGAGACTTCGTTGCTGCGACTGTGTTGTCAAATTGTTTTGGGTCTTTGGTAATATCGCCAAAATGCTTGATTGTCGTGTCGAGTTTTCTCAATTCGATTGGAAGGCGACCCGGTTGTCTCATTGATTCCCGAATGAGCTCATTTTGAGTCGTTCTGTGCTTCTCAAATTGAAAAAATCCAAATTTCAATATTGTTTCGTCATTCTGACAAATCTTACCAGTATCATCGTTTCTTGGTTTTAATACTGTATTCTTATTTGAATTATTTTGAAAAAATTCACCACATCCTCTTCTCCAACTTGAATCTCAGGCGGTTCGGGCAGGTTCCCTAACTCTAATTTGTGTTGGGCCAAATATGAAAGTAGTTATAGTGAAATTGCCCTGTTTCGGCGTATGGTTGGTTGCGTAACTTTTGGTGGTAAATTTAGTGACTGTTTTGGGGACATTTGTGCCAACATAACAGATGCCAACTTGAAATTTGAAAAATTGTGCTCGCCACAATTTTCAATATGGCGTATTTGAATGCCAGTTCATGCGAACTGATTGGTATTGCTCAAGTGTAATCTTCGCCGCTTTTCCGGAACGTCTTTTGTTGAACAAAATTATTCTTGGCAAGACACACGTGGCCAGTTTCTTCCACCTTTCAGGAGTAGCTTTCATCTCGAGTCTTTCTTTATGTAGTTGTATCTCGTCGTTTGTCTCATTGATTGCCTAATGAGTTCATTTTGAGTCACTCCGTACTTCTCAAATTGAAAAAATCCAAATTTCAATATTATCTCGTCATTCTGACAAATGTTACCATCTCATCTTCATCTTTTGTGTTTTTCTTTCTCTTCTTTTTGTTCAGGGGGGTAGAGACGGGGACAGCAGCATGGGTTTGTGTAGATGGCATTGCAGTACCATCATCATCGTGAAGGGCTGGGAATGCTGCTGGTATGTTTTCGGTAGTATTCTTGAAAAAAAAAAATTCAAAATTTTATTAGCACTATATGGTTTTCACAGTTAGGTGGTATTATGTTCACCATTGATTCATTTTCCGAATCCTCCATTTCATGCAGTGATTGCTGCGATTGCTGCTGCTCCTGTGGCTCTTCTTCCTGTTGCTAAACTTGTCTGTTCAGGGGATCATAGCCGTTGTTGAAATTATGCAGCGTGTCATCTTGAAAGCTGTCGACAGAATCTCTGCTCATCGTATGTTCCGCCAGGAACAGCATGGCTTCATAGTACCACAGATTGGGTTTGTGTAGCTGTTAATATTTTGATCTATGCCCAGGGTACACGTTGGAAATAATCAATGCCTTACCTCATCAGTTCCCATCCTGCTTTTAACAGAGTTGGTAAACTCTTATGTTGTGCCTGGAAATGGGTCCACAAATTTGAGAATTTTGTCTTTACTTCTTGTTGGGTTACAAGTAATCCCTCCAATGCAATCTTTTTTTCACAGCTCCCAAAGCCTCATTCCTCGCGTGCTTGTTTTTGTAAAGTATATGTTTTGGCTGATATGAGCACGGATGGGCTTCGCAAGCTTGGATTAGAGCCAGAACCTGGCCTTGTCAGTTCTGAATTTAGGATCGTGTAAAACGGCTCTTAAGGAGTGCCAGGATTCTTGCTACTTCAAGCTCATTCGAATGCATCAACTCGTAATGCCTTGCCAGATTCCCAAGAATTTTGTTACAATAGTAACATTAGTGACTTATGTCTCTGATTCTTTTCCCGCCACTTTTCTTTGATGAGCCAATCAAGTCTTTTTCTCCACCATCCGAAAATCATCTTCAGTGACATGTTTGCATTCAACAAGGCTCAAAAGAAAACTTTTAGACATTTGAGCAGGAATGTCATCACCCACATTCACATTTTCCCAATAAATTCACTATTGGATAAAGTGAATATGGCCTTGATAATTTTTTCGGCCTCTTTCAAACTGTGTCGTTTCATCAAGAGTGACATGGTGTGTAGGTAAAACTCCCTTAAACGGCGAGGCTGCTCTCGCTGATTTTCCCAATCGAATATGATTTTCATCACGTGGGCGTTATCTACTTGAATGAAACAACGTAGTGATGAGTGGTATTGTTTTTGTCGCACTGACGAGCTCGATGAACTCTGGTCTACAACTAGAATGTTCAAATGGCTGATCCACTTTGTAAATTGAGTGTAAAATCTTGTTGGTGTATAAACTTATCTGTCGTTGTATCTTTTATTGTTTTTGCTAGGTACTGAAATTATTAAAGTTTTGATGACGTTCAAAACTGAAATTGTTTTCATGAGCCTCAATGCAACAGTTGGAGCGAATGAAATCAAGAGTAATTTTGAAACCATAGAATGTGTATAACACAAAATCGCAATATTGCCTGTTCGTTCGGCTTGACGTAATTATTTTTGTGATGCCTAGATGGCTTTCGTGAAGCAATCCCAACATTTTTTTTCGAAGTCTGGTAGGATTCACAATTTGGGTGTCAGAATAGATAATATTGTCATCCACAATTGGATTTTTTCGAATTTTGTAGTAAAATTGAATTACGCATAGCAAAGTACAAACTTGGAAATTTTTTTTCGATTTGTGAGTGTCCAATTTCTGTGTCAGTCAAACTCCTTGAAGCAAATGCAATCGATTGATTGTCTTGCAACAAACAACAGCCCAATCCATCTTTTGATGCGTCACACTGTATGACAATTTCTCTATCAATGTTAAATTGACGAAATGTATTCTTTCGCAGTTTGAGTCTTTCCAAATGACAAAATCACACCACTTACGTTGCGTGATTCCTAAGCACATCTGCACCTGGTAATAATACATGTGCCCTTTCTTCAGACTCAAAACCTGGATTTCATTTGGATGATGGTTCCTCAACACATGGACATTTTATTTACAAGAGGCCATGCTGTCCCAAACTTGTGTAAAAGACAAGTTGGAGTTCTGCGGGTGTTCATAATTTCTCCTGGCTCCCCGATACTGAATTTCAATGCAACACACAGGTCTTTGACCTTACTTAGAGGCGAGCTTCAGTACTCAGCATGTAGTTTTCATACTGGTTCTCTATAGTGGACGTGGTAGGAAAAAACAAGTTGCAAATGATGATGAAGGCAAACCACTTTGCAGGATCGTAACGAAGACTTAAATAAACGATCTGACCCGCAGTGCTTTTATTTTCGTCCCTTGGGATTTAAATGGCGCCCCTTTTTCAAAATGGCGGATTTTATCTAGGGGCAGAAGATATCGAATAGCCTGGTGATGTCCAGCTTCGTCAAAATATATGGAGCTCCGGTACTTCAGATCTAGCTCCATTTTCATGTTATGCTCATTCATGAATATCCGCCGTGGTAGCTTTGGGATCAGTACCTGAAAGATGTTTCGGCTCTCGTCACCAAGCGAGTCCTCGAGCCACTCTCGAAGAAGCTCCGTCATCTTGCAAGCGAATTTTTTTCTATTTCTATTTTGTGGTACTCGTCATGACGGCCTGATGGCCATTTTTTGTTCATAATTGACTTGAGGGTTGGGCAATGCCTTTAAAATGCCTTCTTCACATCTGCACAGGTTAGATGTTTGCAGTCGAGGGGTTTTTTGCTTTCATCTGTAGAAGGATTTTTTTTGTCAGAGCGAACTATGACATACCCTCGATTCTAACAACCTTTCATAAATATTCATCGAGAATTGACGTATTATTTTGAAGAATAATAAAGGCAAAGGTATAATGTTCGCAGCTTTGAGAAGTGAATGCGAATTTCCGTATTCGCCTCAAATTTGAAAAACCTCTTCTGCCAAATTAATTCCGAAGCTGAGCCTCTTGTATTGGTAAAAGCCAATGAGTGTTGAAAACACTGCTATGTACCTGACGCTTTTGTCTAGCGGTATCTGGTGGTATCCTTCGTTCAAATCAATCTTGGAAAACACTGTGGACCCGTTCAGTGTAGCAATAATCTCGTCAACCGTCGGTGTTGAATGACGCTCTCTCATGGTCGCCCTGTTTGGTTTCCATGTCTATGCAGACTTTAAATTGCTCTGGATTACTCGACCTTGGCACAATTACTACTGGTGATACCCATAGTGTTTGTCCGGTGGCTCTTTCGTTGATGTTATGCTTTTCCAATATTTGCAGCTCCTGTTCCAAAGAAGCGCAAAGATAAAATGGAACCTACGGTGCTTGTTACAGGCAATCCACAATGATATTAATGTTAACGTAATGTTATCGGCACTGGTAATGTTAGCATTCAAAGCAATGAGTTTCAAATGGTGACGTTCACAGTCATGTTAGTGGCAATGATAATCAATACCATTGAAACTCGTTGCTTTGAATGCTAACATTACGATTGCCGATAACATCACGTTAACATTAACATCATTGTGGATGGTCTATTAGTCACTCAAGAGAATCAATGTGCAATTCCACCTTGAGGTTCCTCAAATTTCCCGTTCCTTTATATAAAGCTGGATATCTGTTTTCGGTGTTGGTAAACTCGTCTTGGATTTTGGTGTTGAAAGATATCAAACGCAATCCTTGAGATGTTTCAATGCTAAGTAAAGCTTCACCAGTGCCCATCCGCTACTAGAATTCCAGCTCTTGTCTGTGTGTTGTTGTAGGTCAAGGTCGTTTGGAATTTTCCGATGACTTTAGTTGTCGAGCCGAGTTGTACGGTAGGACTTTTGTTGTTGCAAGGACTAGAGCTCGACCCGGAAGTGCTTCCAGTGTTTTCGTGCCGATGATGTTGATGCTGGACCCTGTGTCCATTATGAAATCAATCGGCGTTCCATTGAGATTAATGCTGACCTTCGGAATGTTGACGTTGTGCACGGTGGTGACAGAATGACGTCTCGGAGCCTTTTTCTTGTTCCACGCCACCTATCAATGGAGACTTTTTACACAGTTATCAGCAAGCTTTCGAGAACATCTCTACCAATTTTCAAAACTTCACTATTTATTTTCGCAATTTTTTCTTCGTTGACTGGACTACATTGGAAACAATTTGGATTAGTATGCTCATGGTTTATTTAGAAAAAAATTATTCATCATACACATTGTTCTACTTGATAAAAAACAAAAAGAAACGGAATGTTGTATAAGTTTTAAATACTTGAGAAATTTAATTCAGTCAACAGAAAGGAACAACAAGCAACAACTGCAGGTTTCATAACAATATTCTTTTGGTAAATATCTTATATGTAAAATTTCACAATAAATATATTTTCAGTATGTACCTATAACAAAAAGTATAATTTTTTTCTTCTAAATGAATGATTATCACAAATTATTTTGATTATTTGCAGTTACAATATTAGATATACATTTCAAAAACGGCCCGCTAGTCGAGTGGACTGCGTGTTCGCTTGGCGAGCTGAGCTCCCGAGTTCGATTCCCGGGCACATCAGGTCTGGGTGTTGTGCTGTGAATAGCGAATTTTTCACTTGTACTTCAATTTAAATAAAAATGCAGCAACTCCTTTGGTGTAGAAATGCCGATGAGGAGGAAAACAAACTTTGAACTTCAACTTTTATACAAACACGTTAGCTGCCGAACCGAATTTTGCCACATTACCGCAATGCCACCTGACAGCCGGCGGTCATTACGTGTGATCACTGGTACGCCGCTTGACCGCCCGCTGTCAAAAACGCGCATTACTAGAAACGTCGTCTGGGAGCCGGCGACTCAAATCTCATGGTTCTCCGCATAAGGCTAGTTTCTTCAGCATACAAGGAAACCCCAATTGAAATGGTTCGGCATTCCAAGCATGTTCACTTTAGAATTTTTTTTTTCAAGTTTCAAGTAGTATTTTTAGCGTATTTTCGTGGGGAAACGCTATATTGCTTCAAATTTAAGCCAGAAAATTTTTTCTCAGGCATTTATTACACAATAAAACAATAGGATGGATAGATACCCAGTGTACCGCCGGCGGTCATTTGGCATTCTGGTAATACGTGTATCACTGATACGCCGCCTGACAGCCGGCGACCATTCCAAAATGATGCCATGGTTCGATTGGGCTTTAGAAATAGTATATACTGTGTTTTTTTCAATTTTTTCTGACATTGGGAACTTCAAATTTCATGATGACAGATTTGGTAATTATCAGTTTTACTACGGCGGCGCAACAGGAAACGGCACAAATGACAGCCGGCTGTCAGGCGGCAGCTAACGTGTTAAGAAAAAGAAATAAAGTGGTTTACAATAATATTTATAAAGTTATTTTCAATAAATACTGTAATCCTGTTCTCGTCCATCAGATCTATTAGTTGAAGGTGGTTGTTTTCTTGGGTTTTTCGGACTTCGTTCAAAAGAAACTATTCTCAACTAATAAATACTGTGATAATTTTGATTATAATTAACAAGTGTTGAAATTTTTATAAAGGAACATTTTTAAAAAAATACTATTAGATCAAGGTTAGTAGTAAACAAATAATGTTTGCTTGATTTCTAGCTGATTCATTACAAACTGTTCTAGTTTAGCATAAATGCTTCTAAGTGAAGAATTCATTAGTGTGAAATTACTGAAATTGATGTTCCTGGAAAAAGCATCTGCTATTGAGAGATCTTTGCCACGTTTGTATCTGACTTCACGTTTATTCTGAATTTTACTTTGTAATTGATTGTTGATTCAGGAAATTTTGTATCGTTGTACATAGTTATTGTACTACGTATTCTACTATTGTAATGAGACGCTATGGAAAATGTTTTGTAATTTTTTAATCACTCCAAATGACTCCAGCCCACATTCCAACGCCAAGGCAAATGTATTTTGTTTTGGCTGGGGTGCACTTGAACCTTTACCTTGGTGAAAGCTCTTGATTACAGACATTGTTTCCTGCATCATAGTGGTTGCAGGATCTTCAATGTCCTCATTCCGTTTTCTTTTGCGGGCAGGCATTGGTGTTTTATTTCGAAGTGAGCCCGTTAGTGTAGCATGGCTTGTTGCTGTGTTCAGCCTGTTCAAGCCGGAACTTGAACCCACAGCAGGAGAAGGTGGAGTTGGTGATGGCGTTTGTGATTGTGGTGGGGTGGTATTTGGCAACATTGCAATGGATGATGCAGTCGCAACAGTTGACAAGCTTGAAGTTGAAGCAGGTGATGGGGTTGGAGATGGTGGTGCAGCCATTATGACTGACACCTGCTCAGGCTCACCCGGCACATACCCTACATCACCCTCTTGTACTAGCCCATCACTGTCACCAATTATTTGTACCATGGGGTTCCACAACCGATTTTGTGACATGAGATTTGGTGTTGGCTACTGTGATAACTCCGATGGCATGGAAACATTTCCAACTGTTCGCTTCCCGTATAATTGAAAAGTTGATTGTATTAATTCCAAAAATGCAACAACATTAGTTGATTCACTTTCTTGTTGCCATATAATTATCGAGAAATCCCATGGCATCGAACAATTGCCAGTAGGATTTGACGTTGGCTGACGCTCCCATACCCGAACGTGTGAGATTGTTCAACGTTCGCTTTTCGGCTGCATATTTATTTCGAAGAACGGTGAACCTCTGTTCACATTCTGCTCCTGTGATCATAAAATTTTACTATTTTATGCTGCAATGAATACCTACATACTTCTTACCACTTGGTCGGTGCATGACCTCTGCTATCATTGACCAGACATTTTGTTTGCCGTCTTTGTTTTTGAACTCGACCGAGTCCTTTTTCCACAACTGTGGATATTTTTGGACCAGCGAGATCAAAAACTCATCGTCCCACTTCATTGCTTTGAAACACACACTTCGCCAAATAGCCTGCTGGGTACGAAAAATACCATCACCTTTTTTGGTAGTATCTTTGGTATCACAGTAAAAATATACAAGCTATAAAATATAAATATATCCTAATGAAAAGTAGAGAATCTCTGGAACACAGATGCTCTGGAACAAAAATGACTTGAACAAATTCAAATATTGCAACATTTTAAATATTCTTTTTGGGCGTGTTCAAGATCATCAGGGATTGTCTCGAGTCCCTTGGATACTAAGTTCTGCAGATAATAGGCCAGGCCCACCAAATGATGACAAGACTTCGATAGTCTGAGAATAAAAATGTTAATTTTATCATAGTGAATCAATCTCCATTTCGCAACACAATTTGCTCACCCTATCTCACATGAGCATCGGTAATCCCCTACGACTGGTTGTTGTTCATTGTCTTCAGTTTGAATAAAGATAAGGTCCAGTGTGGCTTCTCATTTTTCTTTTGACTCCGGTAACATTTGCCTCGAACGGACAAGCCCATCACCCAAACATAATGGATGTAGCCTTCTACAAAATATTTGTAGCCTAAAATACAAATAAGAGTTAGTGATTCAGTAGGCATGGCACTTGAAGTTATTTAAATATTGAATTGGCCCCTGGAGACCCTGGGGTTTTCACATATTCAACTTACCCTTGCTGTCTTGTCTCGCCGTCGATCCATTTTCTTTGAAGAATACGGTCAGAAGTGCAAAACAATACCCTGTTATGGTAACCAGACTTTTTGTCCACATTTCTGTGGAATAATTTCACGGATTTTACTCCGTCGGGATCACTTCGATCACCAGAAACCACAAAATATAACAAAAACAGATCGCAATAACAAAAACGATAACGATAACAAAAACAATAACAACAACAATAACTGATCAACAAAGAAAGCCGGGGGAAAAACTCGGATAAAACTCTGAACGCTAACTTGCTTGGAAGGAAGACGAACTGGCAATAACAAATCTCAAACTTTGACAGGCGAAATTGACAGAGTAGCGTGCAGAGTAGATAATATGTACCGATGCCAGTCAGAATTGCCAACGTCAATTTTGAATATAGTTATATTGCGTGCGCACTGGGTCCCAAATTCCCCGACGGGATATAGCCCAGGCATTTTAGATCAAAATTGACCAAAACCTGGAAAAAAATATCGTAAGTCTGAAAATTAGCAGAACGCTTCCACTTTAACCCCTCAACCACATACTGTCCTAAAGAATCCTATGTCGGCTTCATCGGTTTTTGGCGGCAAAAAGGTGTAAGTGACAATAATTAAGAAACTATCTATTAGAATCTATTAGAATACGCGATGAAGCTTCGATACAGCTGAAAATCGCTGAAAATGGCCTCCTCGGCCAGTGGAACAACATATTGAAAGTCCTAAAATATCCTATATCCGCTTCATTGTTTTTAAGCGGCAAAATGGTATAAGTGACATTGCTTTGTTAACTAATGATTAAATTACGCGTTGAAATTTCAATACAGCTGAAAATTGCTGAAAATGGTCTCCTCGGCCAGTTGAACAACATAATGAAAGTCCTAAGAAATCCTATGTCCGCTTCCTACTTTTTTTTTTCAGCGGAAAAAAGTATAAGTGACATTGTTTCAAAAACTATTCAATTAAACACGTGGTCAAGTTTTAATACAGCTGAAAATTACCGAAAATGGTCTTCTTGATCAGCTTAACAACATATTGAAAGTCCTAAAAAATACTATGTCCACTTCATCGGTTTTTGGCAGCAAAAAAGCAGCAAGTGACATTATTTTGGAAACTATTTATTAAAACATGAGTTGAAGTTTCAGCAGAGCTGAAAGTTGCTGAAAAATAGCATCCTTTGTTAGTTGAATAAGATACTAAATGTCCCCGCTTCATGTTTTTTGGCGGCAAAAATGTACAAGTGACATTATATTGTGAACTATTTTTTTTAAATACGCGGGTTGAAGTTTCAGTACAGCTGAAAATTGCTAAAAATGGTCTCCTTTGTTAGTTGACTGTACTAGTCCGAGTAGACTATTTTCAGCAATTTTCAACAGTATTGCAGCTTCAACACATATTTTGAACAACATTAGTTCCAAGAAATGATCTTTACCTTTTTGCCGTCAAAAGACGATGAAGCGGACATAGGATTTCTTGGGACTTTCTGTATGTTGTTCACATGATCGAGGAAACCAGTTTCAGCAATTTTCAGATGAATTGGAACTTCAACGCCTATTTCAATAAATAATAGTTTCCAAAACAATGTTACTTATACCTTTTTTCCGCCAAAAAACAATGAAGCGAACAAGGATTCTCCTAGTATTTTTAGTTTGTTGTTCAACTGACCAAGGAGACTATTTTCAGAAATTTTTAGCTGTATCGAAACTTCAGCCCGTATTTTAATAAATAAATAGTAACAAAAGAAAATTTCACTTACACCTTTCTGCCGCCAGAAGCTAAGGAAGCGGAGAGAGAATTTTTTAGAACTTTCAATATGTTGCACAACTAATAAAGGAGACCATTTTCAGCAATTTTCAGCTGTATGGAAACTTGACCGCCTGTTTGATTGAACAGTTTCCAAAACAATGTCACTTACACCTTTTTGCCGCCAAAAAACAATGAAGCGGACATGGGATTTCTCAGGACTTTCAGTATGCTGCTCAACTGACCGAGGAGACTTAATATTTTCACCGGTATCAAAACTTCAACCCGTATTTTATTAAATAGTAACAAAAAAAAGTCACTTATACCTTTCTGCCGCCAAAAAACAATGAAACGGACATAGGATTTTTTAGGACTTCTAGTATGTTGTTCAACTGACAAAGAACACCAGTTTTAGCAATTTCCAGCTGTACTGAAACTCCAACTTGTATTTTAATAAATAGTTTCCAAATTAAGGTCATTTGAACCTTTTTGCCGCCAAAAACCAATGAAGCGGAAAGAGGATTTTTTAGGACTTTCAATATGTTGTTCAACTGACCGAGAAGATCATTTTCGGAAGTTTTCAGCTGTATTGAAACTTCAACGCGTATTGTAATAGATAGTTTCTAAAATAATGTCACTTACACCTTTTTGCCGCCAAAAACCGATGAAACGGACATAGGATTTTTCAGGACTTTCAGTATGTGGTTGGGGGGTTAAAGTGGAAGCGTTCCATCAATCTTCAGACTTACGTTATTTTTTTCCAGGTCGAAACCTCAAATGCCTGGGCTAATAGGTGTATACTTGAGACTTAAAATAAAACTGAACATAGTTGAAAGTACGAACTTTCAAGGTCATCGGATAAAGTTTCAAAGTGTTGAGTTTTGAATTTCAGGTGCATAAACGAACGTCACGGAACGCAATGGTTTAACCTCACTTTTAACTTTATAAGTTTTAAGTCTGCATAAACTGGCCATAAGTTACCGGTCCCAACCGGGCTAGCTCCGAGCACCCTCCGATTCAATCGGCAACTTGATAAAAATAAGAAATGTACCTAGGTTATTCTACAGCATTTTCAAAGAGATTATAATTTGCTGGGTTTAATAAAGATGCTGTTAATAATATTTTTCATGTAGCTTTCTCACTATTTCTCTAATATAACCTTTATTTTCACTTTTTATCAAATTCTGTTGTCATTGAAGAAGTAGAATTTTTTCACTCTGCCATAGCAACAAAAATTAAACGGAACTTTCAATAATATGAAATATTTTTCAGACTGTCGGCCCATTTGAATTTCACAGTGCCGCGCTATTCTAGTTTTGCTCCCGTCCGCTTGATGGCGCTTGAAACTTAGCTCCACCTTCTAACATGGCCGTTACACTGATCAGTGTTGTCGTAGGTGGTGATTTGTCACCAGATCTGATGATTTCACCTACATAAATATCACCTAGTGATTATTTTTGCAAAAAGCCTACTTTCTGGTGATTTTACCCAAACCAACTTCAAAATTACGAGATACTGAATAGCCATGTCGAATTCAATTTTTCCATTTCAGCAAAATTTATTTCTGTTTGTCCCTGTCCTATTTGTGTTTCCGTTTAGTGACTTTCAGACTTTGATGTTGTGCATTCTGAGTTCAATTCAATCCAATCTTATTAGTTCTGAGGAAAGCATTTTGTATGTAGGTACAGTATTTGTATATATATACATATATAAAACAATACACTACATGGTTCCGATGGTGGGGACCTTGGCGGGGACCAAAACCATTTGTTTTCTGACATTTCTGATTTGTAATATTGAAAAGTACTTTTTTACGTGATTTGATAGCCAAAAATATGATGAAAAAAAAAACACGGCGCATTCTACCCCCTCCCCCTCCGCGCAGCTGACGCTCTCCCTGCCATTGGTCCCTGCACTCGTTCAAAATGTAGTGATTTTTTGTTCCAACTGGTGATTTTTAACTCTCATAGCTAGTTACTTATTTTTCCATCGTATGGCAACGCTGACACTGATATTGTGCTTGTTGTATAAAGGCAGTACTTCCTTCCCTTTCCAGAAGCCGGTAGAGATCCATCTTTTAGTTAGTTTTTTTACTCACGACAGGATTCTGAAACAAACCCACGTGTTTTTAGGTTAAAACCGCCGAGATCTGACGCTATACGCGATATTAGTGGTGACGTCAGAGCCGCCACTTTTAAATGCCGGATCCAACAATGGTCCAAGAACAAAGGACATTTCAGAAATTAATTTTTGGTAGCATTACCTTGCATATTTAACTATATTGGGGTACGAAGTGACAAACTACAGAACCTAGAGGTCATTTTAAAGCACATTCAAGTTTTTTATCTTTTTTCTAAAAGATTTTATCAGCAAAAGAACTTTGAAAGTGACAGTGATGACAGCGTATGTTGGCGCGACATAACCTCAAAGCGCAAACAACACTGCACCTGCACCAGACTCTATGCACCAGACAACAAAGTGCAGAGCTGCGGATGTGTTGGAGAAGGTTTTTTGTGATTTTTAGTTGATCATTTTGTAGTGAAAATGGTAAGTAATGTGTTGGGCATCATCAGACTGTAAACACTACAATGAGCGACGAAAATGTAAATTTCTCACATTTCCAAAAGACGAAACCGAAAGAAAACAAATCGAAAAATCTTTTGACATACCTAGATTTTAGTAAATTTCAACTCTCAACTTCTCCTACACGTCCGCAGCTCTGCACTTTGCTGTGTGGTTGACTGCTTTTCGTTGTTGTCTGGTGCAGGTATGTAATGCAGGTGCAGTGTTGTTTGCGCTTTGAGGTTATGTCGCGCCAACATACGCTGTCATCGCTGTCACTTTCAAAGTTCTTTTGCTGATAAAATCTTTTAGAAAAAAGATAAAACATTGGAATATGTTCCAAAATGACCTCTAGGTTCTGTAGTTTGTCACTTCGTACCCCAATATAGTTGAATATGCAAGGTAATGTTACAAAACGGGACACCTGTATGTGGGAGATTCAAAACTACGATTTAAACGGCGCAACGAAATCATTCACATTTTTATAAAATCTGGTTTCCCACACTATGGAACCGATAATAACAACTCTGGAATTTCCTTGGAACAATAAACATGGTTGTTGAAGTAACTGTGATGTTCAAATGCGTTTGTTCACCTCCTGAAGTCAAACTTATCAAGTATGTAATTTATCAATGCTCAATATCTATTTCCAACGCAAAACTATAATAATCGTCGTCTGGATTATTCAAAGGCTTGTTATTGTGGTCCTGCACGATGGCCAGCACACGGGCATTTTCTTCATCCGTTAACTTTGGAGTGAAGCTCCTTCCCCCAGTCCTAAATAGTTCTCTCTAAAAAGTAAGTAGGTAATTGTAATCTCAACTAATTCAGGGGTAAGAACTCACTTTGTGATCAGCCGCTTTTTTATGGCATCCATCTCGGCTTATCGTTGAGTGTCCTCGTACCGATCTTTCTATGAAATTAATTCATAGAATGCTAAATGATAAAAATGCTAACTAATCGATATGGACAAGTTTGGCCTGGTTTCATTGGGAAAAAGACCATTTTTGGGGATTTTTTTCTCGCTATTTCCAGTCGAGGTTTTTTCTTGCTCAAGGGAATTGCGATGGTTTTTTTTTTCTTCTATTTCAGTGGAATGATAACTTGTTATATGGTTATATCCTGCTAAAGTAGAAAAACGGAGGTTATCTAAATGTCGGGAAAAGCCAAAAATGGAGCCCTGGGGGCCCAACGGTCCAAATTCCGAAGTGGCAACAATAATTTTCGTATTCAGCGAGGTCCAAATACCCTAGAAAGCCTTGTTGCCCAACTGTTACATGAAATGCTCCTTGCATCGTTAGGAGAGCGATTTATGAAATTCGGTCCTATAGTCTATTAGTCAAAACCGTAATTTATCAGGCTTTCACACAGTAGTAGCCGTTAGTTGTGACTGAATCGTGTATATTTGTGACATTGCCACTCTCGAAATATATTCTGCCTCTTCTCAGGGGCTTGTTTGTGCCGAATTCCTCGACATCCTCGTCTTCACTGTAAGATCTATCACGTTCGGTTGTAATTGCTCGTTGAGCGGTAACGATAAAATGTTGGTAGATCGTACCAACACAGAAATTTTTTGGAATGTTTTTTGATGGGAATCGCTTCCAGCCGAAAATTGGAAATGGTGGTATCGCTCCCACAGGTGGCAAGTTTTCGCTGTTGTCCCTTATTTGTCGCATCCTCTATTGCACGTTGTTTTTTGTTATACCACACTGAGCCATCAATGCCTGGCCAAAGGTGTGTTGTTGTGCCGCTCTTGAGGCAGTTTTCAACCCCATAAAAATGGAATCATTACATTTCAAACATCCTATCTAGACACAAGGACAAGACACAAAATTCACAAAAGTCAACCCAACTAACCTCTCAACTAGCAGGCTTTTTTCCCCTGTGGTGGGAAGTTTGCGACATGCTAACCACCTTTTCAGCTCTGTAACGCTGTGTTCAGCTGCGGATTTATTCGTTTTCAAGGCAGCGCCCGGCACATCCAGTGTTGCCACTACTCCGGAAATCGTTATCCCTACTCCTAATCAAAAAAATCCCTACATTTCCCTACGCGCTGTTCACAATTACCCCACCAATTTCCCTACATCATAAAATTACTTACCTTGCTATTTTTTGCGGTTTTTTCATGTGTAACTTTGGACAATGACAATAGATATTTTGATTTGTGAATAAAATGACACATTTCATGATTTTCAAGGAAAAAGTTTAATAATAAAAACATGAAAACGGTAGATAAACTCATTAATAACAGAAAATAGGTACCTTTACTTTGGTTTTTGATACTATCACTACACGCTAAAAGGATACTTCAGTAATATACGAGATAATATGTAGCATAGACCTATTTTACATAGACAAAAAAATCAGACAGAGAAGGTACTTAACATTTTTGACATAGGTAAGTATATTTAATAAAATCTATTGGTAAAACAAATATAAAACTCTAACATATATAGGTACCATCGGTAAACAAAACAAAAAACGGGACCACGTATTTTTTTATTGCCCTAATTGCGGCCGTAATGCGTACCGATGGTACCTTATTATTATAACACTTATAATCAAAATGGAGCAGTCAAACTAAAATCTATGTAGGAAACAGTGACAAAATAATGAATTCAGAATCTCAATGATGATCATATAAATCTTTGTATCCCATGTAACTTAATAGTTTATTCCGATTGACGGTATCATATGTAACACAATTCAAATTACTATTGTTCAATGCTGACCTGATAATACAAATTGAATTAAGCACTTCGTGGCTCAATTTGTTCCGTTTCTTTGTGCGAACATCAGTGACAACAGAAAAAATTCTTTCACAATCTGCATTAGCATGAGGAATCGTTAGTGCAAATTGCGAGAGTTTACTCAAATTTGGAAAAGCTATCTCGTCCTCAAAATTTTTCATTTTCGAGACATTTTCCCAAAAAGGTTCAACTTCCATGTTAGAATATTCAGTCAAATTTTCTTCTGCAAAACTGAACGTTATTTCGCGCCATTCTTTTAGGACTGCGTTTCTGTCCAAATCAAACTTTTAACATAACATGACAAATTCAATGTTTCTTTCATTAGGTTCGCCAAGTACTAGACTTGGTTTGAGAAATTCAAGCTTGTTACCTTTTAGACTCTCCGGATGGAAATTTTGAGAATCTTTTATTCTACCCGGGGTAGAAAACGGGGCCAGAGAGACCTCTGGGGTACATCACCGCTACAGTATCGACTAGCTCAGTTCGGAAACATTACCGAGTGTGTCAGCGTTCACGAATCACAAAGGGGCGCAGTGGCACGGCAAACTAAAACCCTGATTTAGCAGTGACAAACATTTAATTATGAAATTACTCTAAATAAGTTTACAAAGGAGTACTAAACAACTAATCAAGAATTCGACGACTTATAGGCGATGAATATAATGTTTCTAAAATGAACTTGCCCGGCGAATCGTGCGACGTCATCAGCCCAGCAATCCCAGCCTCCAGATTCACTGCTTCTCTGCCATGCTCCTCCAGGTTCGCAGTGAGTCGGCCCCTCTTGTCATGCCGTCCACCGGTGACAGGCCCGCACAGCTGTCGGGTATGTTTTGGGGAGAATTCTCCCTGGACGCCACCTTCCATGTCGCTGCTCCGGTGAGACGGTTGATTTGCCGTGAAAGGTCGGCTGCGGCATGACTTTGGGGCGTTCCCACTGGACCTGGAACATGACAGAGAAACAGTAATCGGTCACAAAAAAAAGCATAAATTGCACGATGACAAGGCCAATACACAGGCAACTAAGTAAAATAAATCAGCTACATACAAGTCGCAATAACAGGTGGTATTGACTCGTCGGACAGATAACCTCAAACATTTTGGCTTAATTAAACAAAATCGTGGAACCTGACATCACCGCCTGTCAAATGGCCGACACGGCTGCCAACCTGACAGACGGCAAAGTCCATCGACAGCAGACATTCCCAGTCGCACAACAAACAAGAGTGAACGGGGTTTTTCGCGCTCGGCGCACGACCGCACAATCAATTGCCAAACTGACACCGTGCGAGCGAGACGGATAAACTTTCAATAATACAGGCAGGCATGGTACGCAGGTAGAGAAAAGAATCAAACATGAGAAAGACAAGCTTTTCGAAATGAACTTAACTTTTCCTGTACTCGAAGTCCGGCGGGTGAGTTAGATTCCGCGGGACCCCACGAGCGAAGCTGGCAGAGTGCATTCGGTCGCCGACGGCACGGGAGCACAGAAACATGCAGACGACAGCCCCCTTGGTCGTTGGACGACAGCAGCACAAGCAGAGGCGGACGTTGGCGCTCCTCTGCGCGGGCGAGAGCGCAGATTGAGGGTTGGGCCCCCATGGGCATCCAAGGACAGCAGAAAACAGTTGTAGGGCGGACGCTAGCGCTCTTCTGCGCCTCCAAGGCCGCAGAAACATGGACGGAAGCGCTCTTCTGCGCGGGCGAGAGTGTAGATTGAGGGTTGGGCCCCCATGGGCATCCAAGGACAGCAGAAAACAGTTGTAGGGTGGACGTTAGCGCTCTTCCCTACCTTGAGGGGGCGCGGGGTGGACTGGCGGCGCGTTCATCACACCGACGAGATTGGTACGGGCATCCGCAGGTGGACAGGGAAGCGGAGAGCGTCCTCTCATGAATCGACGAGCAGCCCCCCGCCGAAACGGCCTGTTCACAAAAATGTACCAATAAAGAACCTGCTTTCCGGACGCAGATAACTTGAATTGAACATACCCAAGGCGCTCCTCTTTCAAAGTGGTGCACGCACCGTAAGTGTACTACTCACACATGACGTTTTTCGATACACTGGTTCGAGGCGGAAAGAACGAAATCTGGACGCGGCTGGTTTTATAGGGACGCCGCTTCTTGCCCAAAAAAACTCCGCTGTTTTTATCCTCGACGGAACATTCCATGGCCGCACAGTCCGACTGTCGCTGCCAACTCAGCGCCGAGAAAATCACCAGAACCTGACCACCCCGAGTTCAGGTCCGGGCTCAATTTTTGAAGAAGGGCCTCGCACCCTGAGCGCTCGAAAATCGAGGCCGTAACAAGCTCTTTGAACAAGCTGTTTACTTCCAGGGGAAGTCGACATTGAATTTCTTCAATAGTAACTATATAGAATTCCAAACAATCGAGCTAAATTCTATCCCGTTGACCTCGAGGAATGTTTGAAATTATATCAGCACACTCAGTACCTACAAATATATTTTCCATTGTCAAATAATTGTCGGGATTTCAAACATTTACATTTACTTGCAACTTTTCCCTTCTAATGAAGTTCTGACCGATTTTGAAAAACATTTTCTTTGATTCAGAATGCAAAATGTGGACTAGAGGCTTTTTAGACTGAAATAAAGCATTCAATGAATTGAAATATTCCAGCACGTACTTTAGAAAATAAAGATATGCTTTGTTGCATACGTTTTGTAGTTCTGCTAAAATCACTTCTGCTGATTTAAGTTTGTCCTCAAATACAGCTATACTGAAAAATTGAATTAGTACGGTCCAATATTCAAGAATCCTTTCCACACATTTTAGTAAAGAAAGCCACCTTGTGGCGGACAATTTCAAAAAATGTTTTTTTGCTTTGTTGGAAAAATTCTTGATGTCTTCTAGCTGTGTACACCTTTTTGAACTTACGGAAAAATACGACGCTATTTGCCGTAACAATTCCTCTGGTGCCCTAGGCAACGCAAGGCACGCTTTATTGGCAATGATGGCTGAAGTGTGACAAATACAGTTCACAATAATTGCCTTCTCATTTTCCAGGAGCAACCTTCTCGAAAAAGAATTGTTACGCCCGATCATGACACTTGCATTGTCGCTGCACATTCCCAATACATTTTTGAATGGAATATTAAGGTTACTCAACATCTCCTTGACAGCATTGAAGATATTTTCCGCGTTGCAATCCGCCTCCAGTTTTACTAGGTCCAATAATTGAGTTATTGCTTTACCTTTTTCCACAAATCTAACCAATACACACAAACATTTATTCATCGAAATGTCGGTACTTTCATCCAGTAATACTGAAAACTTTGTGGTTTTCAATTTCTCCGTTAGCGTTTGTTTCTCATGGAGTGCAATAACATTTTTTATGATAGATGTGCATTTTGTACGTCCCAGCGAAGCATTTTTTATTATATTGGAATCAGGCGCTATAATTTTCAAAAGTGGTACGAGATGGTCAACAATTTGTAATGCACAATTGTGCTCGGCAGAAAATAAACTCAGACGTATTTCAAACATTTTCACTTTCTCCTCGTCTTCTTTGGCTTTGGATTTTTGAAAAAAATCAGTTACTGGTTTACTATGCTGTATACACTTGACTTTCTGTTGATGCTTTTGGCCCTTGGAATGTTTCAAAAGTTCGGATTTACCGCACGCCAATGTACAATTGCATGCTGTACACAAACATTGGTATTCTGAATTTTCATTTTTCTTCAGCCAGCCTTTAAATGCACTGTCTTTGAGCCATTCTACATTGAATTTTTGCTTTCTCCACTGCCCTCGCTGTCGGACTTTCTTCGGTTTTGGTGATGAGCTATCATACTCATCGCTTTCTGTTGTATCATCCATTTTGTATTCTTAAAGTAAAAAGACCCTTTAGTAACGATATTTCAAGTTGGATTTGCATGAACTTTCTTTTAATCCGTGTGTTTCAACACCGAGCAAATAAAATACGGGATTACAGGCACTAAGTATAATATAACTATATGAAGTATTATTGTCACGAACGAAACGCGCTAATTCAAAGAAAACAGAGAAATTCGGACCTGCTCATGCTCAGTGTTCACTTTGACTTTAGACTTTACTTTGTGAATAAACCATGCAAATTACAGTGCACTGTAAATAAATTGGGTCAAATGTCAATTTGCAGTAGCCGCTACTGGCCACTATAGTCTGTACACTGATAGAACGGACTTTTTTGAATTTCAGTGATGTAACCTATAGCAAACAAAAGCACCAAAGACTGTAACAACATAGGCGCGTTTGGAACTAATATTAGTTTTGTTCGGTTGGTAGTCTTACCCGGGCAAATTATTCCTACGCCAAGCCAATGGCATTACATTCAGCGAGTTTGACAATTACGTACGATTTCTAACCTCCATTTCTCTATGATGTTTGTTATTTTTAGTCGGCTCGGCTGTTGTGAGTGTTGTAATAAAATCAGCTTCATTCAAAAATATTATTTTCTCATTCATTAAAATTGGTATTAAACTGGTGTCATTTGAAATTACCATAGCACTTAGCTGTGATTAACGGAAATGAGCACCTCTTTCTAACTGGAATTTTGAATTTCGCGGGTAACGCTCGGTACTACTTTTCAAGCGGATGAATCTGGTGGTCCTTTCTATCAGTGTATAGAGTATAGATGGCAACACCTGTTTTCACTATGCGGATTGCGGAGTAGGACTGCGAATTGCGATTATTTCAATTTCTGAGTGCGGTTGCATGGCCATAAGCCAATAAGCCCAAGTTCCGCAAATTTCCCTACAGAGCACCTACATTTGAAATTTCTGTCCCTACACCTGAAACCACCTGAAATTTCCCTACGAGTAGGGAAATTCCCTACGTAGTGGCAACACTGGGCACATGATGTTCACTTAAGCAAATTCGCACTTTCTGGGAGGATGAAGCCATCACGCATCACGAAACAGAGAGCAAACTCGCGAAAATTCGACAGTTGACAGTTGACGGCAGACTCGCTTATCCGTCAATGTTCGATATCACGCTTGCGCATAAGTTCCACGAAATGTGCTATTTAAGTGATATTTAAGTTATGTTTAACTTGAAATTGATGAGATTGTTCCATCAAGACTAATATTTTTGTACCGTTGTTTTGTATTCCAACAAACTCATCAATTTCAAGTTAAACAGAACTTAAATATCACTTAAATACCAGATATACTGACCACGCCATAGGTACCTGCGTTACTACATGCTGAACGCCAGGGTTTCCCGACCTTTTGTAACGGTTTCTGTCCCGTGCCGTGATGAAATGACTTGGGTAAGTTGTTTTTTTTTTACATGTTTGACACCCTGTAACTTCTGAAGCAACCGACGCATGAGACAGAAGTTGTTTTTTTCTTGTTTCCTATCACAAAAACTATCGATTTGACAGAGTCTGTCGCATGATGAAACGACTTGGGTACAATTTGTCGCTATCCGGCGTACTGTTAGATTTCCACACCTTTGTCCTGTTTTACGTTCATGTATTTGCATTTGCTCTGTTTCTGAAAAAAAATCGTCCGTAATTTGAGAGGCCGGAAATTAGTTCATTGTTAAAGAAATTACTTTTTTGGTATACTCTCTCCAAAATGGTTATTTTGCGAATTGTTTTGAGCCCGCAAAATACGTCTTTAGCGGACTGAGTCTTTTAAAGGTAACTGGGCAACACTCAAGAGGAGTGAATTATTTGTTGATCACCTTTTCACCCACATATGCCAACATCACATCTTCATTCACAATATCCACACTATTTTTCTTTTTCATTCGATGAATGAATTGATCATATTCTCGCTCATATTGTGTGCGAGACTTAGCTGAAAGCGAATCGAGGACAATTTTCTTGCCATAGGCAAATAGGTTGCCATAGCACAACAATTCAGCCAGCGTGTTTATCAACAGTAATATCACAAGTGCTTAGATTTTCACGATAATTTTTGACAGGCCTTCGCGAGTGCTGGTTATAGCGATAAATGCCCGACTCCGTAGGAGGAGGGCATTTTAAGGACAACCAGCCCGAGGGAAACGCCTGGTCAAAATTACCTGGGAAAATCTCGAGCACGAGTGATATTTTGGTGATTATTACAAAAATGAAGTCCGAAGTGACAGCTGTCAGATTTTGTTGTTTACATCCATTTTATCCCGTTGCTATTGACAGTGGGATTTAGATAAGTGAATATTATCCTTGTAGGTCTAATTATCAAGAGCGTTGTGTGTAATAATCAACAGTTATATCACAAGTGCTTAGATTTTCACGATAATTTTGGTCAGGCGATCGCGAGTGCTGATTGTAGCGATAAATGCCCGACTCCGTAGGAGGAGGGCATTTATCCAGGGACAATCAGCCCGAGGGAAACGCC
Organism: Anaspis maculata; assembly: GCA_949128115.1. Classification (NCBI taxonomy): domain Eukaryota; kingdom Metazoa; phylum Arthropoda; class Insecta; order Coleoptera; family Scraptiidae; genus Anaspis; species Anaspis maculata. The sequence continues at coordinate 5,457,265 of OX421961.1, forward strand.
TGGCCAAAATTATCTGGGAAAATCTCGAGCACGAGTGATATTTTGAAGATTATTACATAAAAGAAGTCCAAAGTGACAGCTGTCAGATTTTGTTGTTTACATGAATTTCATCCCGTTGCTATTGACAGTGGGATTTAGATAAGTGAATATTATCCTTGTAGGTCTAATAATCAAGGGCGTTGTATGTAATAATCAACAAAATTCATGTAAATTCCTGCTTGAACTACAACAGCTAATAGGTAGGTACCTACTGCTTGGAGGAAGTCCATGTTGGAGAAGTTGAAGATGGTTTGGAGAGCTTATACAAAAAAACGTTGTATGCAAAACGTACGCCAAATGCTGTAGCGGGCTCATTCGCCCTTAGAGACTCGGCTTGTTAATAGATCGCGGGAACAAAAATGGCGTGCTAAAGTTGTGGTATATGGACGCGGTATATGGTATGATGTTATTTTAACTAGTACCTACATGTTGATACAATTTTCTTCAGTTGTAAAATTGTAATAAATATATATTGAACAATTGTAGCGTTATCATAAAAATTAATGTGCTAAACTCAAGATTTAACTGAGTAATGTCAAAAACAAGCGAATCTCTACAGCGGTACTTTGGCACTCCATTAGGCGCAAGCGTGGGCAAGAAGCTGGCAAGAGGCGCTTCGTTGTGTCGGCGTGCCTGCAACGTTGCCATAGCGGGTGCCAAGGTGACGGTCATGTTCCCGCGACCTATTCGTCCGCTAAAGATTCATTTTGCATACTTGCTACATGAAATACTATTGTGGCGATTTACTCCCAGACCCCCTCTTCCCCTGTCTGTCCTTTTTGCGTTTCAATTTCCAGCAGTGTATTACTTTCGCTTGAAAAAGTTACCAAAATGCTGGTACCACTCGCAACATTCATAGATTTGGCAACACTGTTTAGAACACGCATGTGTGTGTCAGTAGTCAGTACTTACTTCCCTTTCCCTTCCCAGAAGCCGGTAGGGTAGGGAACCATCTAGTCACGTCACGACATTCTAAGATAAAAACCGTGTTGAAGTGATCGGAATACGTAGCAACTCGGTAAAATGCAAGTAACCACCTTGGATTGCGTAGAATTGATTCGTTTGTTTGTAACTGTAAAAGGCTTCTTGAACGAACCCACGTGATTTCAGTTTAGAACCGCCAGAATCTGACGCTGTTCACCACCAGAGTACGGAGTGTTCGTATCGAGCGGCTTGGTTCATCCCACTTGGCCACATTCAGAGGAACCTATTCAACGTTTACGCAGCCGAACCCTGCCATGCTGGCTGAAACAGGACCTGAACCGCGCATTTACATTTATTGCTGCTCCAACAGTCATTGTCGTATGGTGGTCAACGTGCATGGACGCTGCAAAGAAGACGGTCTTGGCGAGCATCTACGAGAGCATCGGTGAGTTGCATGAGCATTTTTAAAAGCGTATCCTTGTGGCCGTTGCCATCAGAAAGGTAGCTCGAGCTTGTTCTTCGTCGAGCATCGAGCCACGTGCAAGCAGAAATGCTAAAGCCCGATGAGAATAATACAATATAATGATAATAATAATAATTGCTTGAAACCGCAAGGTTATTTCTTGCTCTTTCAGTGCGGTCATTGTTCATAACAAATCACTAGCGAATAGGCCTGGGCGATATTGAAATTCCGATATAGAATATCGATATCAAAAAAATATCGAAAGTATCGATATATCAAAAAATCGATATATTGATACATTAGAATATCGATATATCGATATCTTGTTTGTAACATTAAAATATCGATATATTTTAATATAAATATCGATATAAGTGTGTATACCTATATGGAAATTTGGAAATGTCAAAAAATCTTGGAATATCGAAATGTCGGAATTATCGATTATGGCTAATTTCGATGAAACCTAAAATATCGTTAATATCGATGAATATATCTAAATACCAAGAATACCGATAGCGATATTTCGATAATGCGATATTTTTATTCAAGTTGTTCGGTCAAGAAGACTTCAATTTGAACTTCAATATTTTTAATAAAATTCGTATTCGTAATCATCGCTCATCAGTTGTTTATAAGGAGGCATTCCTGAATTGCAAAATCAATAATACCGTGTATAGACAATACAAATAGAAAACGACATAGTCGTCACGGATTTTTACGGTTGCGTAGGAACCAGGCGAGTCCGTCATTCAAAAAAAGGTTGGCTGATTTTTGATGCCCCAATATCCGTGACGACGGTGATGATAACATATGGTCTTCTCTATTTGTATTGTCTATAATAGTTATAATATAGGAAAAACCAGATTTTTGCCTTCAAACTTTAAAGGGCTACTTTTATCTCTGATTCGTTGTTATTACACATTATTGAAAAATGTTCCCTCAACCCTCAAGTAGGTCTCCTTTTTTGGCGCTTTATCGATTGGCAAAATCTTGGCGATTAAATACCGGACCCCTGTATATGTATTATACTTTGCATAATACTCGTATAAGGTACAATGAAGACAGTAACGAGAGTGAGACTGTTTTTTTTTGAATAATCTCCAATGAAAAAAAAATAGATATATACCTATTATAATATATAATAGGTGCATAAAATTAATTGCTAGGTTTCGAGAGTGAAAGTAGTATCTACGATCACAAAAAATATTGAACTAAAAAGAGATTCAGACAGAAAAATTTGTAATTTCTATTTGGATACTATATAAAATATTACATGAAATAAATGGAAAATTGTTATTAAGGGAAATTGTGATAAAATGAAATGATTATAATTATAATGGTAGTAAATGGTAAAAAAAGCTCAACTATTAATATTTGATACAAATGTATAAGAAAGGCGTAACAATTATCATAACATGCTCTCGTAGGACGCCTAAGTTTTATCATCGAATTAAGTATCAAACTACGTTCATTTCATTCATTCACTCACAAAATTGGCCAAGAGCTTTGCTGAACACTCTTTCGGACGCTACGCTTGTTGCTTGGGCACACAAATATTTTGTGGCTAGAACGTTCAAAGTTGAGTATATTTTTGCGTTGTCAGCCCACCATTTCAAAGGATCTTCTTCTACACCTATAGAGGGATTTCTTATATAGGTATCGATTTCATAGGAAATGTCACCCTGGTCGTTGGAACTTCTTCCTGGTGCGCCTCCAATCTTCAATATGGAACCTAGTCCCCCCGACATTTTTTTTCGAGGTGGCTCTCTTGGCGCGTCCAAGTCTTTACCTTCAGACTCAATCAAATTTCTAATTTCCAAGATTTCATCCTCCCCAAAAATTTGCGTTTTAAAACGCGGGTCTAGAAATGTGGTTCTTCTCAAAAAATTCAGAGTGTTGAAGTATCTATCCTCCAAATACCTTATAATGGACTGAACAAAGTGAACTTTGATGACATTCACCGATGAATGGATTTGCGTTTCATCTGTGTCAATCTCCCTCAAAGAAGTCGTCATTTGCTTCGATATGGGTAAAATGGCTGACGCGGTCACATACTTTTCCCCGGCCACGACATCCGACATGTTTTTGATCGGGGAAAGAATTTCGACTATGGATCTCATAGAGTCCAGTTCTAAAACTGTTGGAGCATAATCTTTATATTTTCCTCTCTTGAATGTTTGGAAAAGTTCGAACAACACGGCTGACTGCTCGACGACTGCATCTATGAGAGTCAGGAGGGACCACCAGCGGGTTTGAGAGAAAGATGGAATTTTCTTCTCCTGACAGTTTCGATTTTTTTGGCAGGTTGCCAGCTCACGTGTCAGTTGCCAACTATGAGCGAACACATTTTGGATCTTTTTTATTTTATTATTCATCGATTCGATTAGTGACCGATAACGACTTAGCGAGTTACGGCAAAAACTGTTGTGTTCAACTGCTTTTTCTGTTCAAGCTTAATATGTCAACAAAACTACTTCACCAAAACTCTGAGTACGACGGCTAAGGCACCTCAAAATTTGAGACACAATTCTTTTACACTGCACAATATTGAGTGATACGTCATTGAAAAGGTCTTGAAAAGTTTCAATGGACAAGTGTAAAAAGTTTCCGAGAACCAGCGGTTTTCATTTTATGATTGAAAACAAAAACCTGGGAAAACACGTTTTTATGTATAAAATGAGAATTAATGACAATTTTTTTCGAATTGTAAACTGCATTTAATAGAACTCATCAAAACAGTCAGTATGATGTGTAGCTCAATATGCGATAGCTGCTTTAAAATTTTGTGGCAATTTATTTTAGCTATCAAAATCTTCATTTCTTCGATATCGATATATCGATATTCTGCCCAGGCCTACTAGCGAATCCAACACTTGTCGATGTCGAACCTTTGTCGATGCGAAATTCTTTAATGACAAAAGCTGCCATCAGCAGTTTTCTATATGTCCGCCAGTTGATGTCATCAGACTGAGCCAGTGTGATGGATGTCGGCCTGGTGGCTCCAAATTTCAGGCTGTTCTTCATTTCCAGCACTTGTTGCACTAGCACCCGTCTTCGTTCAGGGCTCAAAATGCAGTCGCCATATTCGGGCGTCGGCAACAGTTCGCACATTGATGGAACACCTAGTAACTGTAAACTAAGTAAAAAAAATTACCGTTCCTCCCTCTCATCTTGCTTCGAAGGAACGACTCGTCTTGGGTCAAAAACCACCTTTTGAACGGGATCAATTTTCTCTTTGTAGGGCTTTGAAACTGGCCCAAGATTTTTTCCTTCGCTCTTCCAAATGCGAAAATCATCAATGTGCCATTCACGATGTCGCCCTCTTTGTCTAGCGTAATCATTACAGTGTATTTGTTTTCCTGTACGATAAGGAGACAGCTGCCTCAACACAGTAATGTTTTTTTTGTTGCCGAGTCTTCTACATCTCGAACGAAGCTCGATTCGACAAGCCTCCCGCCTTTTTTGAAAGGTTTAGCTGTTCCCCAATCATAACTGCTTTCGACGCCTTCATCATCACTTGATGCTACTCAAGGCAATAAATTGCAAGAAGATATCATATATGAATAAATGTTTCCATAGCAGAAAGTCTCAGGGATGGCAGTGGTAGAAAATGGTTTCCAAAGTAGTGGAAAACTTAGTGGTGGTGGTGGTGGTTTCTGCTTATTTGTCCATCAACCACTTGAAAGAACCGCTAGGAAGTCTAGCAAGTTGGTAAATTTCGGTACCGTGGTATCGAGCGTCTCGGACCACAACTCTCTAGTGCGAAAATAGAGCTTATTGTTGATGATATCGACTAGTATGGCATCCCATGATTCGATCGGGATTTTTACTGACTTTAATGCCTCGTTACGACACCGGACTTCACTCAAAAGATTCCACAGAGTGGCGTGATGGCCCTTTGGGATGTCTGGCAAATTTAAGATCACGGCCAGTCGCTCGACTCTGGTGTACCATTCCATACTGGTCTCGGTGCTAGCTTGTCGGGCTTTGTAGAATTCGATTCTTTCCCTAAAAACATTTACATGGGGTGAGTACTGCTGGCGCAGGATGTTGGCGGGTTCGATTAGAGAATTATCCTTGGGCAGCACTGGAAAACGCCAGTCTCTCAGCGTCTTGTATACGTTAGTGACGATCAAATTCAATAGCATGCCGATTTTCATCTCCTCCTCGTTGATGGAATTGGCTTTACAATATTGTTGGAAATGCTCCAGTTGAATAGGGAAGTCGTCACCTTCTTCGAACTGCGAAATTATTCCAATCATTCCCCGAATTTGCGTCATGGAGTGTACGGGACTGATGCGACCATCGTTTCTCCCTTCAACGCCGTTTCTTTTCTGAATATAATTTTTAATAACTTATCACACCACTTTCCGGTCGACGGATTCCCTCATGGAAAGTTCTCCCCATCAAAGCCAGAATTTTCTCCTCGAAAGCCGTAAGCATCGAGTTTCTCATCGGTCTGCCCCATCAAAGCCAGAATTCTCTCCACGAAAGCTGTTAGCATCGAGTTTCTCATCGGTCTGCCCCATCAAAGCCAGAATTCTCTCCTCGAAAGCTGTTAGCGTCGAGTTTCTCATCGGTCCTTCTCCGGTTTGGGTCGTTTCCCTTCGCAATGTGCTTGCTTTTTTTTTTCAATTGTACTTGAAGTCAGTTCATTTCTATTGGGAATTTGAATAATTTTATGATTAGAATTGCACGCGTTGCAGCTATCTGGACCCTCCAGCCAGATGTACACATACCTTCTGCCATTTTTCGATGGGTCGGTTTCTAAGACCTTGCACATTTAGCGAATTTGCCAGTTGTTCCCACAATTGCTTATGTGCTTCTCTAGCTCAAGGAACGTTCACCCCCAACAGCAAAGTCCTTATGAGCCTCCATGAAGTTGCAGATTATTTCCCAATGGATATCATTCGCTTTGAACGCCATTCTTCTCTTTCTTCCTCAGTGTGGTTGGAATTATGTTACCTTTTAGACTCTCCGGATGGAAATTTTGAGAATCTTTTATTCTACCCGGGGTAAAAAACAGGGCCAGAGAGACCTCTGGGGTACATCACCGCTACAGTATCGACTAGCTCAGTTCGGAAACATTACCGAGTGTGTCAGCGTTCACGAATCACAAAGGGGTGCAGTGGCATGGCAAATTAAAGACCCTAATTTAGCAGTGACAAACATTTAATTATGAAATTACTCTAAACGAGTTTACAAAGGAGTACTAAACAACTAATCAAGAATTCGACGACTTATAGGCGATGAATATAATGTTTCTAAAATGAACTTGCCCGGCGAATCGTGCGACGTCATCAGCCCAGCAATCCCAGCCTCCAGATTCACTGCTTCTCTGCCATGCTCCTCCAGGTTCGCAGCGAGTCGGCCCCTCTTGTCATGCCGTCCACCGGTAACAGGCCCGCACAGCTGTCGGGTATGTTTTTGGGAGAATTCTCCCTGGACGCCACCTTCCATGTCGCTGCTCCGGTGAGACGGTTGATTTGCCGTGAAAGGTCGGCTGCGGCATGACTTTGGGCGTTCCCACTGGACCTGGAACATGACAGAGAAACAGTAATCGGTCACAACAAAACAAGGCATAAATTGCACGATGACAAGGCCAATACACAGGCAACCCAGAAAAATAAATCAGTTACATACAAGTCGCAACAACAGGTGGTATTGAACTCGTCGGACAGATAACCTCAAACATTTTGACTTAATTAAACAAAATCGTGGAAACTGACATCACCGCCTGTCAAATGGCCGACACGGCTGCCAACCTGACAGACGGCAAAGTCCATCGACAGCAGACATTCCCAGTCGCACAACAAACAAAAGTGAACGAGGTTTTTCGCGTTCGGCGCACGACCGCACAATCAATGCCAAACTGACACCGTGCGAGCGAGACGGATAAACTTTCAATAATACAGGCAGGCATGGTACGCAGGTAGAGAAAAGAATCAAACATGAGAAAGACAAGCTTTTCGAAATGAACTTAACTTTTCCTGTACTCGAAGTCCGGCGGGTGAGTTAGATTCCGCGGGACCCCACGAGCGAAGCTGGTAGAGTGCATTCGGTCGCCGACGGCCCGGGAGCACAGAAACATGCAGACGATAGCCCCCTTGGTCGTTGGACGACAGCAGAACAAGTAGAGGTGGACGTTGGCGTTCTTCTGCGCCTCCAAGGCCGCAGAAAATATGGACGGTAGCGCTCTTCTGCGCGGGCGAGAGCGTAGATTGAGGGTTGGGCCCCCATGGGCATCCAAGGACAGCAGAAAACAGTTGTAGGGTGGACGTTAGCGCTCGTCTGCGCCTCCAAGGCCACAGAAATATGGACGGAAGCGCTCTTCTGCGCGGGCGAGAGCGTAGATTGAGGGTTGGGCCCCCATGGGCATCCAAGGACAGCAGAAAACAGTTGTAGGGTGGACGTTAGCGCTCTTCCCTACCTTGAGGGGGCGCGGGGTGGACCAGCGGCGCGTTCATCACACCGACGAGATCGGTACGGGCATCCGCAGGTGGACAGGGAGACGGAGAGCGTCCTCTGATGAATCGACGAGCAGCCCCCCGCCGAAACGGCCTGTTTATAAAGATGTACCAATAAAGAACCTGCTTTCCGGACGCAGACAACTTGAATTGAACATACCCAAGGCGCTCCTCTTCAAAGTGGTGCACGCACCGTAAGTGTACTACTCACACATGACGTTTTTCGATACACTGGTTCGAGGCGGAAAGAACGAAATCTGGGCGCGGCCGGTTTTATAGGGACGCCGTTTCTTGCCCAAAAAAACTCCGCTGTTTTTATCCTCGACGGAACATTCCATGGCCGCACAGTCCGACTGTCGCTGCCAACTCAGCGCCGAGAAAATCACCAGAACCTGACCACCCCGAGTTCAGGTCCGGGCTCAATTTTTGAAGAAGGGCCTCGCACCCTGAGCGCTCGAAAATCGAGGCCGTAACAATTACCACTTTATGCTCTCGTGATAGAACATTTGGTTGAACGCAGAATTCCTGTTGGTTTATGTTGTAGACTCTACAAAGCTCGTTCTGTAAGCTGGGTAGTATATTTTCTACAACGCGCAGGAACGTTGCCGGTGCGTTCTTTAGCGCAACGGGCATACGGAAATACTCGTAGTGCCCATTTTCGACCGCAAATGCGGTCTTTTAGATGTCCTCCGGGGCCATTTCGATTTGGTGGAAACCGAAAGCCAAGTCTAATGTGGTAAAGTACTGACAACGTCCCAGTTTGTCAAGAATGTCTGAAATATTTGGCAACGGATATCTGTCATCGATGGTTTTTTCATTTAGCTTTCTGTAATCGACAACAATACGTCGTTTTTGCCTACCATTGAAAAATTGAAGATTTGAAAATCTTCGGGAGAAATGGGCTCGGATTCGAGAGGTTCTGATTAAAGTGGTTCAGTAAAATCGAGATTGGTGGATTGTTCAGTTTTATTCATAATCGTTACGAAAGCTTCATAGTTTTTTTTGCAGTAGTCAATCACTTCTACAACGTGCGGGACGGTTGCCGGGGCGTTCTTCAGTCCAAAGGGCATACGTATTTACTCGTAGTGCCCATTTTCGACCGTAAATGCGGTCTTTTGGATCTCTTCCGGGGCCATTTCGATTTGGTGGAAACCGGAAGCCAAGTCTAATGTGGTAAAGTACCGACAACGTCCCAGTTTGTCAAGAATGTCTGAAATATTTGGCAACGGATATCTGTCATCGATGGTTTTTTCATTTAGCTTTCTGTAATCGACAACAGTACGCCGTTTTTGCCCACCTTTGAAAAATTGAAGATTTAAAAATCTTCACGAGAAATTGGCTCGGATTTTAGAGGTTCTGAATAAAGCGGTTCAGAAAAGTCGAGATTGGTGGATTGTTCAGTTTTATTCATAATCGTTACGAAAGCTTCATAGTTTTTTTTGCAGTAGTCAAGCACTTCTACAACGCGCGGGACGGTTGCCGGGGCGTTCTTCAGTCCAAAGGGCATACATAGGTACTCGTAGTGCCCATTTTCGACCGTAAATGCGGTCTTTTGGATCTCTTCCGGGGCCATTTCGATTTGGTGGAAACCGGAAGCCAAGTCTAATGTGGTAAAGTACCGACAACGTCCCAGTTTGTCAAGAATGTCTGAAATATTTGGCAACGGATATCTGTCATCGATGGTTTTTTCATTTAGCTTTCTGTAATCGACAACAGTACGCCGTTTTTGCCCACCTTTGAAAAATTGAAGATTTAAAAATCTTCACGAGAAATTGGCTCGGATTTTAGAGGTTCTGAATAAAGTGGTTCTGAAAAGTCGAGATTGGTGGATTGTTCAGTTTTATTCATAATCGTTACGAAAGCTTCATAGTTTTTTTGCACTAGTCAAGCACTTCTACAACGCGCAGGACGGTTGCCGGGGCGTTCTTCAAACCAAAGGACATACGTAGGTACCCGTAGTGCCCATTTTTGACCGTAAATGCGGTCTTTTGGATGTCTTACGGGACCATTTTGATTAGGTGGAAACCGGAAGCCAAGTCTAACGTGGTAAAGTACTGACAACGTCCCAGTTTGTCAAAAATGTCTGAAATATTTGGAAACGGATACCTGTCATCGATGGTTTTTTCATTTAGCTTTCTGTAATCGACAACAATACGCCGTTTTTGCCTACCATTTAAAAATTGAAGATTTGGAAATCTTCAGGAGAAATTGGCTCGGATTCGAGAGGTTCTGAATAAAGTGGTTCAGTCGAGATTGATGGATTGTTCAGTTTTATTCATAATCGTTACGAAAGCTCCATAGTTTTTTGCAGTAGTCAAGCACTCTGGGATCTCACAGTCCTGTAATGATAGATGAGGAATGATGATATCACCGTCGGCGATGGTGGTTCCTACTTCTAACAATTTGTTGGCAACGAGGCATTATTGAACAGGTAATAATTTGTTTTTGGGGAATATTTTGAAAATGAATTCTCAGGTTTCCAAACGGAGTCACCAGTGTTTGACTATTGAAATCCAGGGTAGTAGCATTTAAAAACTGCAAGTTGTCCAATTATTAGTCATTTAAAGATGTTATGGAATTCAAACAACCGAAATTTCATACATTCATCTGGGCGGTTGAACATGTAAGGAACCTCTATTCATCCGCTATATTTTTTGCCGAGGTTGAAGACATGCTATCCTACCGACTGCGCCAATTATATCAATTGAATCCGAACAAACGTTTTAAAAAACTATTTCATTCACTAGAGAACGTACATCCAAGCTTCTATGCAGATCTAATAATAAACCATACTACAATGCGTTTTTATTATAATAATTCTGGGAGTGCTGATTCTGCAGTGCTGACATTGCACTAGTGTGGTAGTGGCATTGATGTAACTTGTACTTCCAGGAGCTTCAGAACAAATTGAGGCTTTTTTTGTGAAAAATGCCATTGAAGTACGCAATAGATGTAACCTTCATTTCTCTACCCACGCGGTTTGATCAAAGCTTCGGATTTCATGCCGTGGATATAAAATAAGAACGGCACAATAGATCCAGTTACTTTTGCTGTAGTGTTCCAGAAACTTCACCCTGGCACGTTTTAACGCTTCCAGAAAAATTTTGTCGGCAGATGTTCTGAGTTCTTTGATAGTCAAATAATTGTACTCGCTTCCACTGCACTTTACAGCATATTGAAGGCGATCACAACCAGCGGAAGTGTAGCGTATTTATCACCACCTAGAATTGTTGACGCATATTTATTTGAAATGTTAAAGGATCTGGTGTGTTTCTCCTAAAACATCCCATTCTTCATCGGACAGTTTGTATTTTCCAATAGATTCACTATTGCTGCAAAGTGGATTGAGATCTTGTTTTAGTTTCAGTCCGGTGTCAATAAGGTCATTGGTGCTATCGAACGCGTAGAAACGTCGGTTTGTAGCTGAATGAATTTGGACTTCACCGTATCACAACAGCTTTTCAATTTGTTTGTCACTCGTTCAGATTTTTGCAGTTTTTTAGAAATTAGCCGTAGTTTGCATACCGGATGGATAGTATCACCCTGCTCGTCTTTTTTGTCGTTATCTTCCGTAGCCTCTGCAGCACCTTCTCAAGTTTTACCATGTGCTCGTCGCATGACCTTGAAATAATGACCATGTCTCTAGATAAATCAAAATTCCTCGCCATTTCATGTCAGCGAAAACTTGATCCGCAAGGGCCTGAAAGGTGGAGGGCGCATTCGTTAAGGCAAAGGGCATCACTTGAAATCTTTTGTGCACTTTTGTCTGAATGGTCTTTCAGACTCAAAGATTGTATACTTCCAGAAATTGAAACATTTTCCAGCATTTCTTTGTTAAATGTTTGTACTCATTATCTGATAGCTCATCTTGCTCTCAGTAGTTTGTGTGAAATCTTGTGTCTTGCTAGATATCTGTTTTTTACTGTCTTTTATCTCTATTGTTCTGCAACTTTTTTGAGAGTCTCTTACGGTCATTCCCAAAAGTTTTGCACTTTGGATGGCGTCCTTCATGGATTTTCCCATTGTTCCTTCAATTTGTTGTTGTGTCGGCATTGGTGACATGGTGTTCGTGGAAGATTCACTCCCCAATCTCTTGGGTTCTTCACGGGGAAATCGAAAATCACCACCTATTAACAAAACATATTACCATGCATGTTCATTTATAAAGTATGAGAGAATACTCAGATCTGTACTGTTATTGTGGGCAATGGTAATTGCCTTTGTCGGCTGTTACTGTTACTATCGGAAATCTGTTGTTGAATTTGTTGCGTATTCGATTTTTGTACCTGAAGGGTAAAATTTGTTTGGATATCTTTAATTGCAACAAGTGTATCGTAGTATTGTTTATCTACTGAATCTGTTTCTAGCTCATGTTTATCTTGATTAGATGATGTATCTATTAATTGAATTTTCATCTGAGTATCAGTGAAGCCATCGTATAATTTATTCATCGGTGAAGCCATCGTATATTTTATTCAGTTTCTCTACTCCAACATTGATTTGATTGATACCGTTTTTAGCTTTGAAGTTCTTAACGAATAAAGCGAGTTTAGTTATTTGGCCTTTTATTATGCCACGTTTTTGGATAAGAGCAGTCAGTTCTTTTAGAGAGTCTTCTACTTTATCGTCCGTCATCACTAATTTGATTTGGAGTTATGAATAAATGTATTGAATTTGTTTAGATTTATTAATTTGCGGAACGAATTAGTAATTTCAATTTTATTTGATAGATTCTTGGCAAAATACATACTTGAATTCAAGGTTTTGTTTGCTTAATTTGATTTGATTTAGAGAATTTGTTCTAATAGATGGCCTTGGACCATAGTGGATTTATATGGATTGATATGGATTGGATTGATGAGCCACTTACCAGTTAGACGTCTTCTTCTGCATGTATTGGATTAGCCGCTAGTTTATCCCTGGATTCGCAATGACTTTGCTGGCGGATGGGCTGGAGTTTTCTGGATCTGCTTCGATTATCGATTTCGCGTTTTACTTCGATAGCACTGATTTCCACGTGGTTCGATATTCTGGCTCGACTGGACCAAAACTAATTGAATAGTAGAAATAGGACGTTTTAAGCTTGTGTCCACGTATTTATACACTTCAGGTAAACCACCCTCTCCCTGCCATCCTCTGCAAAGCAGGGTGCAAGTAGAGCGGTGCCAACACAAGGAAAGTGTAGGAACTATAAATACTATACTATGAACTAGAAGGAACCCGACATACACACTGAATTCTACTGCAAATTCATCGGTGATAGGAAATCCGGTGGAAAAGAAGAGAGGTGGAACAAAGCCCACCACTTTGTTTGATTGAGGGTCATGTAAAGATCTCTTTAATATTGCAGTTTGATCTTCGCTTATGAAAATCACGTTAGTAAGATTTTTTTTCAAGGAAAACTTTTAAACGGCCCATTGTCCTCTCTCATTTCTGGTTTCTCGTCTAAACAGCGGTTTATTGTTGAAATTGACAGTAATGATGCTTTTGGTAAATCGGCATGTATTTCTTCGTACGCCATTCTTCCTCCAACATTATCATAATGCGAAAAGTTTCATCGGGTCCGAAAATGTTAATGTATTTGGCTCGAGTATTTTCATGAGTTGTTTTTTATTTTTTGTAGAATGTCTAGAAGAACCTTTCCCTCACTCTTTCCAGCATTATAAACATGGGTTTTTCGGAAACGGAAGGGAGTAAATATTGGTTATCATCAGATGACTTCATACTTTGTTGTATACCAAAGCTTTCGGGTAAAACTTTTTCAACTTCTTTTATTGAATCGTGAAAATCTGTGATTTTCAACTGATAATTTTTGGCTCCACAACGATCTTCGGTCTCAATTGACGTTGATTGCGAGAGTACTTTTCATTTGAGGTTTTCTTGAGATGATACGTTGGAATCGGAGATGTGGAAATATTCGTTTATTCGGATAGACGATCAAGCTCGAAATCAGAAGACTTCGCGATGTTGTGTGCGATTATTCTGGGATTTGCGAGGGAAAAAAAGACGCTCTTTTCAAATCACTCGTATTCTTTTTGACAGTTGGAGAAGCGAAAAATTTGAATACTCACTGTAAGAAAACCATTTTTGCTGTTCAGCAAAGCCAGCAAAGCCAGCAAACCAAAAGCTGGTGTGGTTTTTTACTAAATCAGAAGCATTCATTTACCTGCCGATAGAATCATATACATAATCAACATATATCTTACATTCTATGAAAGGCATGTTCCTAAGGACTGTGACTCGAAAAAAAAAGTTACAAAGGCTCACGGCATTGCATCGACAAATACCGGCTTGAATCCATTTCCGTGAGAATTAAAGCCTTTCAATATCAGTACCTATATCCGTTGGAACAGAATATATTACGTCACTTTTGTGGTAAATATCAGAGTATTCTCCTAAATTTTCACAATTGAAACTATTCCACGCACAATGATGTGAGCTCCTTAAGGTGGCCAGGATATCGGTCAAATAACACAGTTTTTTGTCAGTTCCAGTAACTTTATTCTCTGAAAGAAAATTACCATTTAGGTCTCTTTTGAAAGCTACAAGAAAGGTCTTCAACGTAACGAGCTGAAATTTCAAATTTTTGTGAATTTTTTTTTCCAATTTCAGCTCGTTACGTTGAAGACCATTCTTGTAGCTTTGTAGCAAGTATTTCACAAACTACTTGATTTTTCGGACAGATTTCCAATCGATGGATTAATCATGAGTTATTTCATGGATAACATAAGACTTGCCGCCTTTTCTCCTAGCACTTCGAGCTATCGTCTTCAAGTCTGCGGCCCAATTCATTTTTCCGACTCTTCTTTGCTCTGTAGTGATGGCCGAATGCATGGAATCGCATTCCATTTCACCATTTCCTACAACCAAGAACTTTGAATCTATGGTTCTGTAGAAAGTTGTCATGAAATTGAAATTTTTTCTCCAAATTCAAAAACCGTTTTCTTGGCTAACTCGAATTAATCATCCAAGACAGATGGCGATGATAACAAAGGTATTGTGACTTGAAACCGACCATCATCGTGCTAATCACATGACGTTGACATTTTAATTACATGTAAAATTGTGAAAAGTGATTGACTTACTACTACTTATTCACTAATTAAAATGCATTATCAACCATTAACTAACAGATTTTTATTATCAACTTAAGTTGTAAAAAGATGCAGATATTTGTTCCTTTTTTTTCTTCGCCCCTGGCCCCCATGTTTCGTGGTTCTTCGTGGTCTTGATTAACTGGCATGGCATGGCATTTGATGAGCCGGTGTTAGATTGCCATAATCATTGTATGGTGTTGATAGGTAGTGTCTTAGCGGGTAGGCAGCATCACCGATAATGTGAAAATCGTCCTCACAGATGGCCTCCATTTCGTTTGATATAAAAGACCTGCTGTAGGTACACTCTTGCATCGTGGATCTTGCTAGGAATCCCTGTGAATACATCCAAAAAACGTTTGTTGGCATCACAAATGGCTTGCAACGTCAAGGATGGCATATCATGCCGGTTGACATAATTATGTCGATTTGATTTTATTAGCTGGTGTTCGGATTGGTATATATGAGCCGTCAATGCACCTGGATGACGCCTGGAAATCCGCTGATGTGTACTTAGAATGAAAAGCATAATTATAGTGCAAATTGATACAAAAACTAAGAAGATTCTACCTGATCGAATTATTCGGCAACGTGCCTCTTTTCTTCAAGACTTCTGGGAAACTTTATGATTGAAGGAGCAATTTCCAACAGGAATGAAATTGTATTTCCCATGTTTTTATGGAAAGTAGACTGTGCCATATTAAACCTCGATGAAACATCTCGACTGGAACATTTGTTCCTGGCATACCTACAATAATAGGTATGCCATTATATGCAGGTATGTCACTAATTATGATTAGTGACAACAGCATCACAGGATTGATTATTATGCACTTTACCCGGAGACTTTACCATAAAAATGATAGAAGTTCACATCGAGAAGTGGTCATTGGGGAACCACCTTGACCTTTTTTTTAACAATCCGAGGCCAAAAATTGCGTGTGAAGGTGTTCAGGCATCAAACTTCACCTGCGGGAATAAAAACTCACGGTCCCTTGGTGAATACTATATAAACTACTGTTTCATTTTAATATAATGAGACAATTTTACCCCTCACAACCCCTCTTGCTAGTATGACCTCTGACGCATTTCAAACAAGCACAAGCAGGTGCATCACATAGAAAAAAATCACGGTAAAAGCACAGAACTGATCTTTGTAGTGAAATCCACCTCATATCAAACTTTACAAATAAAATAAAAATAACTTGGTTTTTGATAGCAAAAGAATGTAATAAAACTAAGAAAAGAGAGAACATTTATCTGAAAGATGAAAGTAATAAATGTTTGGAAAAGCAGGATGTAGCAAATGCTTTCAGTGGATGGCTTCCGTGATATTCTTGAAAAACTAATTCCAAAATTACCTCAAAATAATAGAATCAAAAATACTCTGAACATAGAAAAACCTACAATATTTTTAATACCTTTCACAAATGAAGACATTAGTGAAGTTATTTATTCACTAAATAACTCATGTCTGTGGGAATAGATGACATTCCAGCTAGGGCATATAAGTTAGAGGCTGAATACATATCTGAACATATTACTCCGTGAAGGAATATATGTTGGATGTAAATTTGTCTTGTTTGTGATTTGTTATTTATTGTTATCTTGTTATCTACATGTTTCAATTGTACTTTTGGTTTGTTATCAAACTTTTTTATGACGTATACAATACGTACGAACATTTGTATGTCCAGTATGAAATAATTCTATCTATCTATCTATCTACAACATATATGATCAATTATTACTTCATGAAAGAGGATTTCCCCCTGAATTTGAAAATCTCAAAAATTATACCTATTTTTAAATCTGGTAACAGATTAATTATATCAAACTATAGACCAATAAGTTTACTAAACGTTCTATCGAAAATTTCTGAAAACTGTTTAAACAAGATTATTACAAACTTTTTTGAAAAACATAACCTATTCAATAACAATTTACATGGATTTAGACGAAAAAGAGGCTGCTCTACGGCAATTGGAGAGATGCTAACGGTAATTTATAAAGCAATGAATCAAAATTCATTAGTGGCTTGTATCAATTTCGATTTATCGAAAGCCTACGATCTAGTAAACCACAAAATGCTTCTGGATAAACTAGAAAATTACGGAATCAGAGGCAAGGTACATTAAATAATCATGAGTAACAATTGAATGGTTCATGATGGTCATTAATACAAACAAAACAAAAATTATTGGTTTTGGAGGGGCATTTCCATTGAGCCATATTATATACGACGATGAAAATTTTAAAACTTCGAAACAATGTAAATTTTTGGGAATAATTCTAGATAATAAGTTAACCTTGATATTGCCGCTGATAAAAGTTATTTATTTATTAATTCATTTATTTATATAACATGGGTTAAACATATTGAATACTTGAAATCACGGCTTGGTTCCGCTATATTTGTTCTCAGAAAATTAAGACATTGCTTAAATACTAAAACCTTACTCACTATATACCATGCATACTTTGCATCAATCATTAGATATGGATTAAGATTTTGGGGAAATAGTTATAACATAAATACTATATTGAAACTTCAAAAAAAGGCTATACGTGCAATGTTAGATTTACATCAAAGAGAATCTTGCAGAACCCATTTTCAAACATTGAATATCCCCACTATCATCTCACTTTATGTCTGTGATTGCCTAATCTTTATACATAAACATAAAAATGATTTTGCAGCAAGAATGGACGTTCATAATCATCAAACAAGAACGAATAATCTAATAAGGGGTAACATTCCCAGAAGTAATGCTCACCAGAGATCCTTTTTGCACCAGTCTGTAATTTTTTTCAACAAAATTCCCATCCACATAAGAAGCCTTGGCTCGAAACAATTCATTTTCAGAACAAAACAATTTTTTAAATCCAAAGTATATTATTGGGGAAATGTTTACTGCACGACAGAATAAATACATTTCACGCCAGAACAAAAACGACAAAAAAGGTGAAACTAACGGCTGAATAATAGTTTTCACGACATACTTTACACGACAAAAAAGGGTAAATTCACGACAGAATGAGGGTTTGCACGACAAATTTGACAAGTGACGAATAAGAAAAGTCACGCTTGACGTTTTTTTTATGTTAACCTAATCTTGTGACTTGGGAGACCCAGTGCTTCCTTGAAGTCTACTCAAAAGTTTACTGGAAATCTAATGCTGAAGAGTTTGAAGGTTCTTGTGGCTCTTGTATTTCCTCGCATTTTTGAACCGTAAAGCATCAGTTTCATTTTGAATTTTTCCAACTGCAGAGGCTTCCTAATCTTGTGACTTCAGAGACCCAGTACCCACCCTGGAACTCCGGTGAAGCATCAAATTGTGTACCTGGAAAACTAGTGCCTCCAGTGAATCTTTTGTAGTATAATTGGCAATCTGATATAACTGGTTTGGAGGTCCTAATGCTCTTTGCACTTTTTATACATCATTTTTAACTAATTTGTCTGTAACTCCAGAAGCCCCCTTGACTTCTTCCCGAGTCACTTATAGTAGGGGGCTACGTAGGAACCCGAGCCCCCTCTTGTAGATTATGAACGTAGCTTTCTTGACTGCAACGGCAGAGGCCCCTTTTCAAGTTTTCCTACGTAATTCTATCTTCCCCCCCTTGAAGCTTTAGCTTCCCATTGGAGAGTGCTTAAAACAATGCGTTCCGCAGACAATTTTTCGTAAGCAAGGTCGCAAGAGCAACGACATGAAAAAACCAAAAACCCCCAAGGCTTCGGAACGTACATGGAGACACAAGGGGGCTCAATGAGGGACTCTAAAAATCATTAGCAAATACAAGGGGGTGCGATAGAATTCCTGAAAGCCACGCAAAAATACAAGTGAGCTTAGCAGGGTTTCAAACGATATTGAAGATAGAAGGAAGTCTAATGGAACTTTATACACATAGGAAATGAAGGCAAAAGGAGGCTTACTGTTACTCTGGAAGCCAATAAAAACATAAATGGGTTGATTGGGGCTCCATACTACACTTGACACAAGGGGGTCCTATAGGGCTCCGAATATCACATGAAGGCATGAAGTGCTCACTAATGCCCCGAAACCTACAGAATAATGTGAGGAGGCTCAGCACGGCTTCAACTTCAAAAGACAATGGGGCTTGTAGGTAATAGAAAAAGGCAACAGGGGTCTTACTGGAATTCTGGTAGCCATGAAAAAATATGGAGGGGGTAACTAGGGCTCCAAACTACATTTGCGGGCACAAGGGAGTCGAAATGTTACGAAAAAAACATGAAGGGGCTCATTAGAGCTCCAACTACAATTGAGGATCCAAGGGACCCGAAAGGACTCCGAATGGCCTGACGGCACAATGGTGATCAACTGATCACTATGGTCAGATAATAGGTAACGGAAAATGTCAAGGGGCTCAGCAGGGCTTCAAATCACATTGAAAAAACAATGAGTGGGCCCAATAATGGAGCCTGAATAACATAGGATGGCGAAAGAGGGCTTATTGGAATTCTGAAAGCCATGAAGTACTTGAAGAAGACTCAGTAGGGCTCCAAATTATACTTTAAGACAGAAAGAGGCCCCATTTGGGGCCGAATAATATCACATGAAGGCATATGGGGCTCACTAGTGCTCCGAAAGCCTCGGAGAAGTGCAAGGGGGCTCTACAGATCTTCAAACGGTACTGAAGACACAAGGGGGTCAAAGAGAACTCTGTATAACAAAATAACGCAGAATGGGGCTACTGGTACCTACTTCGGAAGTCATAAAAAAACATAGCTCAACGGGGCTTTTATTACACTTGAAGACACAATGGGGGCTCGATAGGGCTCTGAACATGACATGACGGCACAACGCTGCTTGTTGCTCCAGAAGTCACGGAAAGTGCCAGAGGGCTCAGCAAAGCTTCAAATTACATTTAAGACAGAATAAAGAGACCCAGTGAAGCTCTTGATAGCACAAGGCGGCAAAAGACGCCTCACTGAAAGTCTGAAGCTATGAAAAAGATCCTGCTGGCGCTTGTTTCCGGCAACGCAGCAGTAGTCCACCCTCTCGCCGTATGAAGTCGATTTTAGAGACGACTTGCTTCACCATCTCTCAGAAGAAACATTATGCTTCCGCTTCTTCGCGCGAAGAGAACTTTTCCCCATTTAAAACTCGTTCCCTTCCTCTTCTTCTCTTCACAGGCGGGGATTCATCAGCCCTGCTACTTTCATCGTAGTCTTCCAAAACTTGCATGACTGGAACGTGACTGCGACGTTTCGATTTCGACGTATGTTGAAAAATCTGTGACAGGAACTACCCTCGATTTATATTGATCTTTCAAATTTGTCGTGCAAACCCTCATTTTGTCGTGATTTTCCCTTTTTTTGCCGTGAAAAGCACCAAATTTGCCGTTATTCGAACCTTTTCTGTCGCTTTATGTATGGCGTTCAAAATACTTATTTGTCGCGTAAACCACTATTTTGCCGTGATCTTCACCTTTTTTGTCGTTTTTTCCCCCTTTTTTGTCGGGCCGAAAAATATCACCCTATATTATTCCATAAATGAATTTTTGAACGATGACGCAAATTGGGAAGAATAACGGGCATTGAAATTAATGGGACTAGTTTTTCATTTATATACATCTTTATCATATACTGATAATGTTACCTTGTTATCAATAATTAACTTATATTCAACGCTGTAATGGTATTCTGAATAAATATTATATATTATTACTAAACTGTCTATATATAAATAATTTATTCAAATAAAATAAATTAACACCTTTCTATATAAAATAGATTGCCTAAGACAAAGGATACCGCATCATAGTGAATTTTCTAATTAAGTTGAATAAATAATTTGATAAGTTGGAATTTATACATAGAGTTAAATTTTAAATTGAGAACATATGGTGTTTGAAAATTCTGATGGAATCCTTGAGTGCGGATAATGCGATATCCTTTGCCCTTCTGGTCGATACATTAAATAACTGACAGAAATTTGTGATAAAAAATTTGGGAATGGTTCCCCGAGCTCCTATAAGGTACCCGAACACCTGAATACTATCTATATCATATTTTGTTTTAAAATAAGATATAGTCGGTTCATAAATGGTTCGCTTTTCAACATGAACAGCTTCAGGTTGTTCTTTGCTATCTTCAAATCTTATAGTTGGATCTAGTATGTATCCTTTCCGTCGCTTTCTGTCGATGGCAAGGACGTCAACTCTTCGCCAGCTGCCGTTGTCTGCCAAACCCGGTACCTCTTCGTGTGTTTCCCAGCCTTTGGTTTTGAGAATTTTCGCAAGGGATGCTCGGATTGTGTGATGGCGTGCATTGCGAAGAGCTTCACCAAATGGACATACACCAAGAATGTGCGGCAATGTTTCAAAAGCTACATTATTCTCAATGCCGACACTACAGCGGCGACATCGGTTGCCGTCTTGGCTTCGTCCTGGGGTGGCTCTGCATGCCGTTACGTTCCCGTTCATTTTAATTGCTTCGGTGTATTCGGAGCTCGTCAGGCCCTTTCTGGTTGACATCCAGGAATTTGCCGGTGTGTATTCTGCAAATAGTATGACTCCACGGCCCTTGTGGGGCAATTTACACCACTGCGAGAATTCCCTCAGGCGTAGTATCTTCCTAATTTTCGTAGAATTAAGAGAAGAATCTTCCGTGCTAATTTCAAGATCTTCAGAAGCAGTCAAATTCAGGGCTTTCAGACATATTTGTTTCTCGTTTGTTAGGTTCATGATCCGTGGAACAAGTTGGTTATCGGATTTCTCCAAATGAAATATGAAATCCTCTAGATATTGGCCCAGTGGTTGTAGTTTGCCCACCCCACAGAAAATTGCAATGATGCTTACTCCGATTTATATCTTTTTGTTAATATTGGCCAAAATTCAATTGAACTTGCTTTAAAAAGAGGGATACCATCGATGTTAAACAGCAATTCAAGCACTGTACCAATTTGTTCTTTAGTCTCAAGTTCAAGCCAAAACTCTTTCTCTGTGGCCATTACAATGTAGAAACAGAGTTTTTCTCCGTTCTCAAATTACTTGACCTGCCTTTGAGAATATTCTTTTACGTGGCACGGCTAAATGCTTCTTGGCCAATAGAGACAATCTAGGGTATAATTTCTCACTGTTCTTGTATCATTCCAATGGATTCTCTTCCCTATTCAAATTAGCTTCTTCCATAATAAACATCTTTATTTCGGTAATGGCTGTTGCAGTGGGACTTTTCTCTCGCGATGTTCGTGAACTTTCTCAAAATCTTGCCAGTCTCTGAAAGTGACTAGGAATTATAAGATTGATGAGGTGCAATCATTTTGCCAAAAAAAAAAGCAATCTCAACATCAAGAACTGCCTCCTTATAGACTCAACACTGTCATGCGAGTTGTTCTTGTTTTCACAGACTTCTTTCGCTCATGACGGCTAATGTGGTTTTGAAAGGACCAATCACTTCAGGCATTCTTGTGACTCACACTTTGTCAAGGCAGTCACAAAAATTTATCATCATCAGTGAAGACTTTTTTCCCTGGCAGCTGATCAAACAAAAGATGGTAAGAATTGTAAAAATTATTTATTTAAGGTTTCGTCGTTATCGAATGCGCCTTGAGGAAAATATATTGCCATGAGAGGTGCGAATTAGCATGGAAAATAATCTGATGCAATTCGATGTTAACTGTAATGCTAAGAAAAATTGTTGGGGTGTCTCCAACTGTCGCAGGAAAGATGAGTTTGACTGTGATCCCGAGTCGAGTAGGATCCGAACATTTCGAACACTACCATTGGCTTTCGCTTGAACCGACGCTGTTGGCAATAAGACGTGATGCGATTGAACTTGAACCGCACATATTAAGACGTTGGATGACGGAATAGTTTCTGTTCCTATACATAGTGTTCTATAGACGCATGTGCAACTTTTGATTAGGCAACTTGTGCTACATTCGAACAAACTGGGAAATTGGTGTACAATACGTTGGAAAACATTGCGCTTCTTATCAAATGAGCCGTTTTTAGTGTGAAATAGTTATCAAGAAGCTAAATGGTGAATGCTAGAGGGATACGAGAAGGTTCAGTGAGCGATCAGGCCTTTTTGTATTATTTTATCATCAGGTTAGGCAACCAATGTTGCATTCGAACATTCCGAACTGACAGTACTATACTGACACACGTGTCACAAACGAATAAACCATGTAAAAATTGAAACATAAAGTCTATTGTTTACCTTAAATCGACGGACACTTTTCTCTGATGTGATGACTTTTCTCGACCAAATATTTGAGGTTGGCACATGGCACGTGGGACGTGGGTTCAAAACATAAACAGAGGGCAAACGGTCAACGAGCAAGCAACCAGTTATACAGTCTATCCTCGGATCAGAATCCCACCACAAATTTTTCAACTGTAATGTCAAAATATTTGAAAAATCAAGCAATCATTTAGATTCTTGCTTACTTTCCTAGCAAAATGTTATACTTTTACATGCTCTAGCACAAATTTTGACGCATTCCATGCATCCATTTATTAATTGTAATGGTAAAATTGATTACTTGTTCGAAATTATGACCTGATCAAATATACCGCCATTACCTATACCTGTCCACGCCGTCGCAGAAGAGCCCAATCTATATAGGAAGAAGAACTATTGCGTTTTGGGTCTCTTCTGCTGACCGCGGTGGTGTTTTGGTTGTGTTCAAATGAAGCTATTATGCGACCCATTGCATTTTTGGCACTTTTTTGAACGACATGCGTTTGCTGTGTGGTTGTCTCGAAAGCAATTTTTGCACAATTTCAGCTTCGATATTTCATTGATGCGATTCGACACCGACACGTCTAGGAAATCACGACGAAGGAAAGTTTCGTGTTAGGTAAAATTCTATGGTATGGTTCTAAGTGGACACCAGATACCGGAACAAAGGAAATAACAAAGGTTCTCTTGTGTGACTCACCAACCGGCCGATGCTCGTTTGCCTAGTATTGGACGTGGTACTTGAATAGCATATCTTCTTCGTTTCAATGGGGGCTGCTTGTGGATGATCCAACGCCGCGAATAGAATGCGTCTCAGCTTGGTTCAAATTGTCGCCCTCACCTCCGCTGCTATGTTGGTCGGTGTTGTACCTTCGCTTTGTGGGTTCTGGGATTTTAAACACAGAGGTCATGTTCCCAGCATACGTGACTTTTTTTCCTTGTGCTATCAATTTGACCCTAATTGTTGAGGGTGAGTGATTTATAATTATTGCTAGGTGCGAGCGGCGCGAGAAAATAGTCATGGTCCTGGCTGAAAATTGAATCCGACAAAGGTTCCTCGTTCTCTTTTTCTTCAGATACGTGTAGTACATATTGTACAGATACTGTTGGGGTGACCTGTGGAATCAATAAAATGATAATTTTACAGCATACTTTTTACCTAAACAGAATTATTACCTCTGCGTCCACAAAATGATGTTCACCGAAGCGCCTGTGTCCACAGCGAATCTTACTGTTGTTCCATTCAGACGAATGTTAATAAGTTAAAATAAGTTTCTACGACTGTAACATGTCATGTGTTGAAAAAAGTTGGTCCATATTGTAAAATCCAGCTCACTGCACCTACTGTAAGATTCTGGTCATCACGACAACTATTTTGTAACATCCCAACCTCACGGTAACATTTTGTGATAGACCTCGTCACCGGCCCCAATCTTGTGATATCCCCTCCCTTCCCTACATTAAATTAATTAAGCTATGATGCGTCTAATTACCCTAAGTCGTATTTCGTTGTGCCGCAGATTTTATTTTACCTTTACCTAAGTTATTTAACCCGATTACACCTACCTCAGCTTCACGTCGTGCTAATACCTCAAGCCTACTCTAGTAGTAACCTCACGTTCTTTTTAAAGGGAATGAATTGAATAAATATTGAAAAATAAACAAAGTCATTTAACCACACCTCAATTTTATTACAAATTATTCAATCATCGCCAACTTAATTAAATTCACCTTAATTATTCATTTTATAATTTCCTGACGTGCTGATATTCAGCTAGCGTTCGGAATTGTTTTATTCAGTTTACATTCGGTTTCTGAAAGAAAAGTACATCCTAATTTCGAGTGCAATCCTACGACGAATTTGTTCAACCCTTGCGAATTAATTCCGTTCTCATTCTTCCTAATTTTCAGAATTATGGGTGAATCCATTTCCTAGTATTCTTGAGTTTAATTCCCTGCCTAATTCATTTATCCTTTTTCCAGTTTTTGTTTCAACCCTTTCTCCCCTTTCTCCCATTCGCCCTGGTACGAGAAGAAATCTTTCCTGTTTAATTGTACTTAGAGAGAGATTGTTGTTCACTGAGTCTTGTCTTGATCTTTCGAATTTACAGCCATTATTTTTAATTATTGATCAAATAATTTACATAAAATTTGAGTGTTGACATTCCATAGATTTTATATCCAGCTGGTGCTATAGTCTATAATTCAAAGACTTATCAGCAGATCTGTTTCATGCTAGGTTCAATACCATTACACAAATTTACAATACGGAATACAAGTCATCGCAATGAGCCTCTAATTAATTAGCCTGCAAAATGTTGTGTCTCGTTCATTTCTTATCTTGAAGTGTTTCGAAACGACACTGAATTTTCTTAGCATTACTCAAGGGGTTTCTCTTTGGAAACTCGGCCTCATGCCTTTAAATTCTTTGTCGCGCGAAAGGGTTACATATCTTATTCTATGGGGAAAATAACGCGTAATCAAGATTTTGCCCAGATTTGATTTGCATAAATACTGCTAGTGCTTGTCTCAGCTAATAGAGTCTACAAAATCATGCTCTGTCGGAAGCCAAATCTCTTAAAAGGGTTGCTGAGGTTTCACCCTTTTTCTTGCATCTGGAAGGTAGTTATCTGAAAACAAGGGGCCGCATTTTAAAAGCTCAGAGCAATTACAAAGAATTCAAATCGGCTTGACGCTTATCATGGCTGTTCAAAAGATCAAACAAAACCTACTATCATTTTTTTGAACCAAAACAATTACTTCAACCTTATTTAAACCATTCGCATTCGATTACAATAGAAATCAGACTTGCCTTAAGGTTTTCCTTCCACGTCACTGATTTACTACAAATCTATCACAGTGTTTTAGCACTTTTCTTAATTTATTCTTCTTCAAAATATTAGTTATCTTCCCGCAAAATACACCCGTCGTGCTCGACTCTTACCACTCGACTCTCTTCTCCTCGTCACTGTTCCTGGACCTATCCTTATTTTCCCACACCCCGTCTCCCGTCACAACCCTCTGGCCTACAAACGTCGATGCCTTTTGCCTGCATCCGGTTCCAATGCTGGCCGGCCAAAATCGATATATTTCGCATTCCTCAACCCAACTTCTTTCCTTTCCTCTATCGCCCGTAAATCTAATTTTATTCCCAAATATTTCATTCCCCTTTATTTTATGATCCTAAGGCGTTCTGCCACAATATTGATCTCTTATGTCTACTACCCCTTACCCCTATAGCCCCTATACCATAATAGTTTCTCCCAAATTGGCAGTGAAAGCACTCGTTGCACATTTTCTAGTTGAATGAGTTGAACTAATCATTTCTGGAAAAACTACCAGGGTATGGGTGTTATAAGAGCAAGGGTGGGTAGACATAAAGGATGAATATATATCATGTATCACCCTTTCCTAGATATGGTGCTAAAATAGTAGAAATTCGTCTCAACTTAACAAGAAACAATTTATTTCCAGTAGCGCGGAGCAGAAGTTCATAATTTATTGGAGGGTGAACGCCAGATTTTAGGGGTTGATACGCAAGAAATACTCAATCAGCAACACTTTGAACATACCGTGTCAGAAATTCGAAAAAATTCCCTGTTTATTTTGGTCGTTATTCAGCTTTGAATTTTCAGTCATTTTTCGAAATGCTAGGGGTGGTTCTAAAGATAGGGGTCTATGAAATATTTTGACCAGTTCAAAGTTATGGCAAGTATAACCCTAGAACTACCTCGTGGCGTCAAAATAGATCCACCTTTTTCTCATTGAAGTCCATAATTGCAATAAATTAGTTGTGACTACCGACATTCTCCCCCCTCTAGAGGGTGAACCGTTGAGTTTAGAGATTTGTGCAATGATGAAGTTTGATCACCTCAACAAGGGCTACAACATATCAAAGTTTGAGCCAAATTCCCCGGGGAGCCAAATCCCATAAGGAATGTGCTGGGTCCTTCACGAGATTGCAATGTAGAGTAGATATCAACCATTTTGAGCTTCTTGATGAATTCCCACTTTTTTTCTTTCTTCAAGGTGAATCTTGTGAAAATTGACAGTCTTATCCAGTAGGAACATTGAAAAAAATGCCGTTGAAAAAGATGCACTGAAGAGGTCACCTTTTCTTGAGAAAATGATATTGCAACAAAATTGTCTACATATTTGGGCTTACGGAATACGATTTAGTTGGGAACGCAACAAAACATATGAATTTATCGTTTCCTTGCATAGAAGAAAAAATTAAAACAGTTTTTTTGATCTCTGCCAAAGATTTTTTTTTTTCAAGTGTCAAGAATGAATCGGACACGACGACAATTGATGAAAACATCTTGAGCAGACCCGTAAGCTTCACTTATGACATACTTGACGATACTCGATGATCATTTTGTGAAAGTTCTTGCATCTTGAAAATTTGGCGGGCCCCCGTTGGCCCCCTAAGGGACAAAATATCGAGTGCTGCGGGTCCAATCGCTTGTCTCGGTATAAAGTACGCCCATGCAAAATCTTGTTACTGCACTCCAAAATGCAGTATGCTTTTGCGTACCCCCACTATTCGCAAATCTACTCCTTTCAAAATATTGTTAATTTCAGATATATAATAGAACAAAACTACATTTATAATCATCTTCACAAAGATGTTCACACTGTCAGAGTGTTGTGGACAAAATAGTCGCTTCAAGATCTTCACATTTTTGTCAGTACTTTCAAATAATACACTTTTACTTTCCCGGCCCACCCACGAACACGGAGGGAAAGTATTGTAATCGTGCAGAAAAAAAGTTTCGAGATTTCACCGGATATATCCGTTTTGAGGTCCTCCAAGACGATTAAGACCATTTTCAGAATGATGTCTGTCTGTGTGTGTGTGTGTGTGTATGTGTGTGTGTGTGTGTGTGTGTGTGTATGTCTGTCTGTGATCTTCCACGATAACTGCCGTAACGTTGACTGGATCGACTTGATATTTGGTATACAAACATGGTTGTTTCCTGAAAAGAGCCCATTAGTTTCTGGCTGTCATCTGTCAAACCCAACTGTCACTATCATCAAATGTCAGAAGCTATATCTCACGGAACTCAACTTGCAATATGTCATTTGAAACCCCTTGAAAAACTGTATCCAGAAAAGTTAGAAACATTGTCCTATCTGTCATCTGTCAAATAATAAAAAATGTTAAAGTTCAAAACTTTACCTATTAATTATTCAAAATCTATCCGATGGATTGGAACCAGATTTGGCAGGAAGCAACAAAACAAAAGAACCAAATTGAGGCCGCAGTTGCAGTTTTCCACCATTCTCCAGTTGGACGTAATGAATTTTCAAAATTTCTCCTGGCCGTTGCCACTCAGGAGGGGCTCTCGCCGGTGTTTCGACCAGAACGACTCGCTTTTGTAGCAGGACTCCACTCAAAAGTTTATTCCTGCTCGGGGATCGACTTTTTTTGGAAAATTTCAACTGATATCGAAAGTAGATTGTATTGAGCGTCGTGCAGGTCTATTTTCAGAGTTGACACGGTTTCGGTTTTCCGACTGTAATTTTTTCAAAATGAAATTTGCACATTCCGTGAATTTGAGAAAAACGCAATGCAAACTTCTACATGCGGTAAGCCCCACGAAATAATTATTTTAGGTGCAGACATGCTGCGAATAAAAGTTAGAGAAAAGATTGAGCTAATTTTTGGAGGAAAAATTTTCGAAATCGGATCAACAGTTGCCGAGTTTTCCTCTCTGGAAAAACTGCAAATTTTCCAACTTTTTATTCCGTGAACAGATTTCTTGGAATTGTTTTTTTTTAGAGAATAGATAACTGGTTCTTGAACATTTTCCAATAATTTCTCTCCAATTTCCCAGAAATTTTCCTCCTGAAAATATGAAACCACTCATGCGATCGTACAAATTAAGCGGTTCTGTCACGATAATTACCGAATTATTGATCCGATCAAATCGAAATCAGGTACGGAGGCCTAAGTTCAGCCTGGAATGTTCTGATTAGACTTTGGGTGGATGATTTTGATCGGAAGCCCTCAGGTGGCACATTGGGTCTGGGTTTGTCCGCCCAAGCTCTAAATTGAAAATATAGAGTTGAAATTTGACACACAGATGCAGTGAAAGTTTTCAATCAAGTTTTTGTAATTTCATCATCATATCTGAAGTAGGAACAAAAATTTCAATAAGGAACCAGCATTGCATTTTTGAGATACCACAACAGTTAGCTACCTAGTTCTACCTTTTGGATCATTTCATCACCTTGGAAAACTGACCTAACCTGTCATTTTTTCTGTCCGCTCAACAATGGATGCAGGATGCTCGCTAAACGCTCGACTAAATAGAATTTTTTCATCAATTTCCAAATCGAGTCGCCCCCTCCCGAAGGGACACTTCGATCAAAATCATTACTGACGTCTCTGGATACCGCCGGGAAAGTTTTGTGTCGCCCCACAACAGATTTTTATATTGTTCTGTGTGATCACATGGGGCAACAGGGAGAACAGTTCCTGTGTGACATGTTTTAGGCCTATTGACAAATGGCAGCTTGGCTTCACTAAACTTTTTGAGCCGTATTGCCTCAAATCAATAAGAAGATTTTCTGCAAGATCTTCATCCGCTTCAAGACTGTTTGTACAGTCCTCACAAGGTGGCAAATTTTTCTTCAGGTTTTTTTTTTAAAACAGCACCAGAAACGTAAGCGGTGGCTAAGTCAATTTCAGCTGGATTCAATTCATCCCCCTGTAAATGTTGAGGTGGATGAACTGGCCTTGGGACTTCAGGGACTCCACCCACTTCACAAGCACTAGTGATGAAATTCTTTAGTGTATCCAGGAAGCCAGATGTCTCGTCTTCTTCACAATTGGCTCCAGCAGATCGCGGAGATGCAAGGTTATTGACCAAGAGTGACTTAATTATGGAGGCAAAGGCCGAGCAGGTCGGTTTTGTATTTGGCCCAGCGTAACCTCTACTAGAGGCGAAAAATTTTTCCACTGGGTCTTGATTGAAGGCCCTGGGGGTCATATACCTGAACCCAATATCTCTCACTTTATTCCAGAGGTAGATGAAATTCCGTATGTTCGAAATCCAATTGGTCAAGGATAATATTCGTATCTGCTTGGTAGAATGAGGCGCCGTGAAGTACATGGATTGGAGAATAGGGATGGCAGATCGCCAAAAGTCATACTGCCG
This sequence comes from Anaspis maculata, assembly GCA_949128115.1. NCBI lineage: Eukaryota > Metazoa > Arthropoda > Insecta > Coleoptera > Scraptiidae > Anaspis > Anaspis maculata. The sequence continues at coordinate 5,487,633 of OX421961.1, forward strand.
TTTATGCTGTCAAACAGCTTGTCAAAAAAAAAAACCATCAAAAGATCACTGGTATCTGATGCTGCAGGATTTAGGTAGTATTTAGGCTTTATTGTGCCGGCGTGCCTGCAACGTTGCCATAGCGAGTGCCAAGGTGACGGTTATGCTCCCGCGACCTATAATCGCCAACAAAAAACGTAACAGCAACAATAACAACAAAAAGACGTAACAGCAACAACAACAAAAACAAGAATAAATGTGGTAAACACGTGGGATTGCAGAGCAGAACGTAACCGAGGCACACGAAAACATGGAACGCAAGGAAATGAATGGTAATGCGCGGAAGATGGCGATTGACGTTTCTGCTTCGATCAGTTGTAGTGCTGCCACCTTACAACTTTCCTTGAACTCACTCATGAGGTACTGTGCAACAACTACAGATGGCGCTGCTATAACATTCAGTTTTACGCGGTACCACGCCTACCATTGGAGGTTCCACCCCATGGTCTCGTGCGGCTGAGTAGTCTCGGACATGAGCCCAAGTGGTTTGCGCAACAAGATAGGCGCAATAGGCCAGTCAAATTAGAACAAATTTTTCCGTTTGAGGGAAAAAAACTGTCGGAGTTTTGGAAATTTGACAGTAATGTCCGGTAAGGTGTACTGTTGAACATACTAAAAGTCCCCAACTCTGCCTATTGAGCTCGAGCTGCCATCTTGGAAAAATGGTCCTTCGATCCAGTTTTCTGCTTATATTCCGCTAATTATCAGAGATATTCAATTGAGTTAATTAAAAAGTCAGGGCTATAAAATTGTCTACAAAGATTGTTTCATACCGATTTTTTTCTTGTATCTGTTGATATTAATAACATTAAATTAACAAAAAAAATATCAAAAAATTTGCGATTTTTTGCTTATGGCTAGAGATATTGTCTTCAAAATTTGTGAAGATCTTGGCAGTCTACATCAAAGCTGAACGTGACAGTTGAGAGAGGGAAAAAAATTGCGAAAATATTTTTAATTTTTTTTTAATTAGGCAAAAAGTTGGTTTTCGAGTTTGACATTTCCAACAGGGCGGAGTAAAGGTTTCAATCGAACATCAATCAGTTTTGATATTTACATATTGTGAGACAAGATGTCATCAGTATTGTGCCTTCACGAGCTTCTGGAATGCTCGATATGAATTAAACTAAAAGTATAATAGCTGTAGCTGTAAGTCCAAAAAATGTTGTCGTTGGTTCTGAAGGAAAAAATTTCGAAACAAAAGACATCAGCAAAGGATATACAGGAGGTCCAAAGGTTCTTCAACTGTATATGAGCCCCATATTGATGTGCCCTATCCAAAATAGTACAAAAGAATCAATCAAAATGTTGAAATATACCCTGTATAACAAAAAGTAACGATACAAAATGGAACTAGTGAAGCCTACCTGATGCCAAAAAGACGGTTTTTACATTTCTGCAAAAAAAGAACAAGATTAATTGATTTGTTTGAAAGTTATTAGTCCTCAAATTTGAATTTACAAATTTCAGCCAGTCAAATAGGGAAAAGTAGAGAGAAATAACTGTCGGAGTTTCAGAAATTTGACAGGGATGTTCGCTAAGGTATACTAATAAACATACTAAAAGTCCCCGCCTCTACCTGTTGTGCTTGAGCCGCCATCTTGGAAGAATGGTAATAAACTTGATCGAAAGACCATTTTTCCATTCTACTTTTCCCTATTTGACTGGCTGAAATTTGTAAATTCAAATTTGAGGACTAATAACTTTCAAACAAATCAATTAATCTTGTTCTTTTTTTGCAGAAATGTAAAAACCGTCTTTTTGGCATCAGGTAGGCTTCACTAGTTCCATTTTGTATCGTTACTTTTTGTTATACAGGGTGGATTTTGACATTTTGATTGATTCTTTTGTACTATTTTGGATAAGGCACACCAATATGGGGCTCATATACAGTTGAATAACCTTTGGACCTCCTGTATATCCTTTGCTGATGTCTTTTGTTTCGAAATGTCTCCTCCAGAACCAATCGACAACACTTTTTGGACTTAGCTATTATTCTTTTAGTTTAATTCATATCGAGCATTCCAGAAGCTCATGAAGGCACAATACTGATGAAATCTTGTCTTACAATATGTAAATATCAAAACTGATTGATGTTCGATTGAAACCTTTACTCCGCCCTGTTGTAAATGTCAAACTCGAAAACCAAATTTTTGCCTAATTAAAAAAGAAATGATATATTTTCGCGATTTTTTTTCTATCTCAACTGTCACGTTCAGCTTTGATGTAGACTGCCAACATCTTCACAAATTTTGAAGACAATATCTCTAGCCATAGGCAAAAAATCGCTAATTTTTTGATTTTTTTTTGTTACTTCAACTTTATTGATATCAACAGATACGAGAAAAAATCGGTATGAAACAGTTTTTGTGGACAATTTTATAGCCTGCATTTTTTCTTAAACTTGATTGAATATCTCTGATAATTAGCGGAATATAAGCAGAAAACTGTATCGAAGGACCATTTTTCCAAGATGGCGGCTCGAGCTCAATAGGTAGAGTTGAGGACTTTTAGTATGTTCAACAGTACACCTTACCGGACATTACTGTCAAATTTCCAAAACTCCAACAGTTTTTCCCCTCCAGCTTTCCTTATTTGACTGGCCTACAATAAGATATTATGAAATAATTCTAAACACAGGGTTTTCCTTCTACTTGCGCTGGGTCCTTTGACGTTGGGCATGATCGCTGTCACACTTTTTATTGTTTGTTTTGCTTTGTTGCAAGCTTTGGTCACGCGTGGTCCAAATGTAAGCCCTCCGTCAATTGTTATCCCCAAGTATTGTACAGTTTTTTGAAGAGAAATTGGACTTCCGCTTATCGTAAAGTTGAAGTTTTTCAATTGCGTTTTTTGATTCACGATTATGGTTGTTGTCTTTCCTGTGACAGCTGGTTTGAGAGAAACGCCAAGACCAGTTTGAGAGATTAAATTCAATTTTGTAGACATAATAGATCCTTCTTATACCGGGTGATCATTTGAAAACTATCCACCTGCAATAACTCCCGATTCCTAGTGAATATTTTTTCGAGCAAAAACAGGTCGATTTTTATATCGAGGAGGACATCCAAAACATACATTGGCAAATTTCTATATTCATCCCCCTCGCCCCCACTCACCCCAACTTTGAAATTTCAAATGACACTACCTACCTTGCGATACATCAAATTGAAGGAAATTAAATTTTCTTTCTGAAAAAAAAATTTTCAAAATTTTTAACCCCACCCCCTTTTCCTCAAAAATTCTCTGACTGTCCCACTTCATATTCTGGACCCCTCATTTTTTTCTCAATTTAGTCGGCGTCATCCTAGATAGCATCAAAGAAGAAAATTTTTGGTGGAAAAAGTGCCACCCAAATTTACCCCTTTGCTCTCCCCCACCTCAACTCCCAAATTTAACAAAACACCACCGACTTTGTGATACATCAAATTGAAGGGAATTGAATTCTCTTTCAGGAAAGAATTTTTTTGAAATTTTCTACCTCTCCCCCAATAAATTGGCCATTTGGAGTATTCTAGGGGGGGAATGCTTTAAAAAATGTGAAAAAATCTTTTTCAGGAAGAAAATCCAATTTCCTTCAATTTGATGTATTACAAAGTGGGTATTGACATTTTAAATTTTTGACGTCAGGTGGGGGGAGCGAAAGGGTACATTTTGGGTGGCACTTTTTTCCTAGAAATTTTCTCTTTCGATGCTGTGCAGGATGACGTTTATTGTATTGAAGGAAAATGGAGGTCAAGAATATCAACTTGGACACTCAGAGAATTTTAAGAACAGGGGGTAGGGTTAAAAAATTTCAAAATATTTTTTTTAAAAAAATAATTCAATTTTCTTTAATTTGATGTGTCGCAAGGTAGGTGGTGTCATTTGAAATTTCAAAGTTGGGGTGAGTGGGGGCGAGGGGGCGATATAAATTTTTCAATGTATGTTTTAGATGTCCCCCTCGATATAAAAATCGACCTGTTTTTGCTCAAAGACATTTGCACTAGGAATCAGGAGATATTGCAGGTGGATAGTTTTCAAATGATCACCCGGTATGTATTCAAAGTCTGAACCATATCCCAGTTCTTTTTTTCCAGGCTTTGCAGGAGTAATAGTTTTGACAACCTTTTCCCTTTCAATCAATTTCTCTGCTGGCACAATGTCCGGCCAGCCTTGGAGAATAATCTCTCGGATGGGACGGATGTTGCTACAGTTGACTGGTATTTTCTTGCCAGTTTTGCAAGTGATGGATACCCAAGTCAGTCAATGACAGAAATTATTGACCTGAGTTTGGCTCTGTTGCCAAATTGTTGATCTGCGGAATGTGTTGCCACGCGACAACCGCGACCGCCCCGGCCATCGCGTCCACCACGGTATGCGTAAAACCATAACAGGTCCAAAAATGTCTTTTTTGTACATTTTTGACCTGTCAAGATTTTGTGTGTTGTGGCCTGCTCGACAGCGACCTGTAAAAACAAAATATGTAATACTATATGTAGGTCGTAGGGCGGTTCTTTGGGTTATTTCAAACAATGGAGCGACGTAAATTCGGTATTTCTTTCGAAAACAACGTGCAACGTGTACAATCGACGTGCAACCGACTTCAGACCCTTCAACCTGCGTTCTGCAGGTTTCGACCTGCATTCGTGAAATCTGGAACTTTCTCTCGTCGTCGTTCATATTACAATTATTATCCTTCCGCCGGAACCCGTTGGCGCGAAAATCAACTACAGCTCGGCCATCCTGACCTAGATCGACCTCGATCTCACAACAATACTCTATTCTACTGAGAACGCAAATAGTAATTAATTAAGTGAACTACGGATAAATTCGCAACATGCGACATCGACTTGAACGAAGCCTACCGGAAGTACCGGATAACATGCCTATTTAATCTACATAAGATTTACTGCTACTGAGATGGTCACTCGGTAACCATGGGCGCATTCGGGACGACTCGAGTATTCCTTCGTAAGGACTTTGAGTGTGCTGGAATCTCTCAATGTCTGTTACTACATACCTATCGTTTGGTAGGATTTTACCCAATCCGGTCCGGTGGTTGGAGACGGTGACTTGTGTGTGGCGGAAATGTCAGGATTACAATGCCGTGTCCTCTTGCCATGTTGATTGCTTGAATGGATAAATGACTCTCATTATTGTCGACCACAAGCCAAATTTTGTTCTCGAGGGTTGGTTTTACAACGCCGATGAAATGGTTCAGATACTGAACAAATATCTCCGCTGTAGACCAGCCACTGGGGTGTGCTGCTCCAGCACTTCTCAAAGGTGCGCCCTTTAACATAATGTTCTTTAAAGAATTTTCGGGGAAAAACAAACATGGGAGGCACACTCACACTGTTTCCTATGACATTTATAGCACAAATCTGTTGCCGAACACACTCATCAATTTTTGTCCACAGCACACTTAACTCAACAGTATATTTCACTGGCCTCATCGATGCCTTCACATCTGCACATATTCGAAAGCTATTTGTTTCTTGCACTTCATCTCTTCTGTAGGAAACAACCCTTCCAGATTAAAAAATGGAATATCCATCTTTGACACTCTAAGGATTTCCCTTGAATTTTTCGCTGTACTTGATTATACAGGCCTCAGGAAAACTCATTACGACTTAATCGCTAGCTAACCTGGAAATAACATTACCAAAGTAAACGAAAGAAAGTGTGATGATGATAATTATAAAAATACCTACTTGCTCCACACATTTGTTCGGTTAAATATGTAAGGATACGAACGGAGCACGTAACGTCAGCTTATGACAGCGGAGCTGCCAGTAACACAGGGAGGGACCTGATCGATGTGGGCGCAAGCGCATAACGTCACGCATGCATGCCTTATTTCCAGACCGTTCGCTAGCCCAGTCCTTCAGTCATTGGTCCGTCTTCCTCAGGTACATGAAATATCCCACATAATATTTCTACAGGGTGTTAAGGACGGAGTCATATTGGTGAAATAAGCGTCGCGAAATCAATCTGTGTGGGTTTATTCCTTGACGGATTCTCACCACTTTGGTCTCGTTCGAAAGCTACAAGGATGTACTTTAGTTTGAGCCCATTGGCATTTCCGAAATAAAAAAAATATATTGAATTTTGACATTTGAAAAAATTATTTTTGGATTTGGGAAATGCCAATGGGCTCAAACCAAAGTACATCCTTGTAGCTTTCGAAAGAGACCAAAATGGTGAGAATCCGTCAAGGAATAAACCCACACAGATTGATTTCGCGACGCTTCTTTTACCAACTAGCTGTCACCGGCGCCGGCAAGCCGTCGCCTGGGTGACAGCTATGATTGAAAAGTAGCCAGGGAATTTGTTCCACTGACACTGGACAAGTGGAAAGGAGATTGTATACATGATGTTGATTTTCGGTTGTTTTAGGCAGATGTCAGGTGTTCCCTCAACGAGTTTAGTAATTTTTTGCATGTCCGTCGATAGTGTTTTGGTCAGATGAAGTTTTCCAAGAGGCGTAAGCAACTGACTGTGTATTAGTAACATGAAATCGAAAAGATGTTTGTTTTTCGCGTGCTTTGAAATTTCTGCCTCGACTTGTAGTGTTCTATTGTGAACGGAACGCATGTCAGTGGGTAGTGTCTGGTCAGTGAAGAGTTGTCGGGGAAAATCGATACACCATTATTATGTTTATTAATATGTATTTCTACTTTCGTTAAATGTAACTACAAAAAATACTGGAAACATATGATGGAGTACCCAATTTTGAGAATGAAAGCAACGATTTGTGTTATGAAAACCTGAACCGTGAAAAAGGTTATGCCGTGGAGGACACTGTGTAGTGGAAAGCAAAAAAGAACCGTGTATTTGTATTATTTAGGAGTCTTTTTAAATATGTACCTATAGGAGAAATTGAGATGAAATGAAAGTATGTGCAAAATTCAAAATTTGACAGTTACGTTCCAGTTGTTCATCTGAACCAATCATAGGTTGGAAAACCCGATGTAATCGGTTGAAAAAAGCAAGAATCCAACACGGCGCTTTGAACTGCCAGAATGTCGAGTTCGAAAATGCACTTCAATTGTCCATCTTGACTAAGTATATGTTCAAAATCTCAACCTAATCTGTTAAAATGAACAAAAGTTCAAAATGGCAGCCTTGGAAATGCCAAAATAGCGAATTTGACGAATGCATTTCGATTGTCAACCTCAAGTGGGTATAGGTTTAAAATCTCAATCCGATTGCTTGAAAAATGCAAAAGTTCAATATGGTGGCCTTTTGAAACGTGAAAATCAAATATTCACAGATGCATTTTGATCGCCAATCTCAAGTAGGTATAGGTTCAAAATTCCGATTTCAATATGGCGACCTCTAGAAAAGTCAAAAACTGGAATGTGACAGATGCATCTCGACTGCCGGACTGCCTAACCAAAGCAAGTAGAGGTTCCAAATTTCAATCGGATAGGTTGAAAAATGCGCGAGTTCAATATGGCGGCGGAATTAGAACTGTCAAAATGACAAATTTGACGAATGTATTCAGATTGCCCATTTCAAGTTGTCATAGATTCAAAATCTCAATCGGATAGGTTGGAAAAAGCAAAAGTTCAAGATGACGGCCTTTTGAAACGTCAATAATCAGAATTTGACAGATGTATTTTGGTTGTCCGCCTCAAGTGGCTATAGGTTCTGAATCCCAATCGGATCGGTTAAAAAAATGCAAAAGTTCGATATGGCGGCCTCGGAACTGTCATAACGTTCAATTTGATAGATACACCTCGATTGTTCACCTCAAGTGAATATAGGTTTTAAATCCCAATCGGATAGGTCGAAAATGCAAAAGTTCAATATGACGGCCTTTTAAAACGTCAAAAATCGAAGGTTGACAAATGACAACAAGTACAGGTTGGAAATCCCAATCGGATCAATATGGCGGCCTTCTGAAACGTCATAAATCGAAATTTGATAGATGCATCTCGATTGCCTACCCAAAACAGGTTCAAGTTGGAAATCCAAATCGGATCGGCTGAAAATCGCAAAAGTTCAATATGGCAATCCTTTGAAACGTCAAAAATCGAAGGTTGACAGATGCATCTTGATTACCTACCTTGAACAAGTAGTATGAGTTGAAAATCTCAATCGTATCGGTTGAAAAATGCAAAAGTTCAATATGGCGGCCTTTTGAAATGTCAAAAATCAAAATGTGACAGAGGCATCTCGAGTGCCCACCCAATGCAAGTAGGTACAGGTTGAAAATTCCAATCCGATCGGTTGAGAAATGGAAAAGTTCAATATGGCGGCATCTGGAAACGTCAAAAATCGAAATCTGACAAAGGAAAATTCGTTGTGTTTGAAATTAGGTTTGTTTCATCAGCAGTCCCTGACTGTTTGTGGACGTCAGCAGTCTGTTACTTCATAAATCGTAATGCGCAGGCTGCTGACGTGCACGGACAGTCGGGGACTGCTGATGGAACAAACCTATTGAACCAATTGAATAGCGAACGCTCACAAAAGGGGAAATACCATGAAATTTCGAATAAAAAAGCAACAAATTGGATCTGGTCGACGGTCGTCTATGTTTTTTGGTTCAGATCACGCAAAAAAAACCACCGCAAACACGACGATGAAAGTGACTTGAGAATTCGGCGAACGGTGGCGCAAGTTTGACAGATTCGCGTTAACATCTAGTGAACGGAGGCGCGCGGTGCTGTTGGCAAAAGTGACAGTGGCAGTCCGACGCTAGGTCGACCGTATCGATGCGAAAAGTTGCACACAGATTTCGATAGAATGGACTACAAAGACGTAATAGAACGCATATGGATCGAAGCCTGGACCCTTTCTAAAGATCTGACCAGAAGGTCCGATTGGAATTATCTGGGATTTCGTAGAGAACAAGACGTGACAACAAGACATTGACGCCGCCACGAGATGTGTCTGGAAATGGAAAAAAGGGGCTTTTCTCGAAATGTGAAGCCGGTAAAAATCGGGCTCTGGTGCAAATATACTGTGAGTACCTACCAGACGTGTTTTGCCCTATCAATCGCCTGTTTTTGTGAAATATTACGCCGTCAACGTCTGTCCCGGTCTGGGAAATTCCATCAAAGTGCCGTCGAATTTGAAGAATTCTTTGATTTTTGGTGTCCGATAGACGCTGAAAAGCCCCCTCTGGACAACGGTTCAATGTCGCACGCTGACACGGTACGTTTTTTCCAAAAACACTGTTCAAATGCCCCGAGGTTTTGTCGAGTTTTTCCCAAAACCGACAGCGTCAATAATGACGTTTCTGTCAGATTTGGCCGGGCCGTGTACCGTTTTCAACATTTTTCGGCAAAATTTCAAGAAAAGCCACGCCGAATGGCCCGCACCAGACGACAGTGAGTTCTTGAAACCCCCCGGGTCGGCATTTCACACCAAATTTCTCGAAATTTTGTCTGAAAAGCCGAGTTTTCGCTGCAAAATGTGTCAAGAAATCTCGGACCAATTGAATGAATTATGAATTTTCGAAAAATTCCCTCAAATTCGGCAGGAATTTTGGAAATTTCCCATCGTCAACTTGTATTGAGGTTCGTTTGCGAAAATTTTTAAAAAAATACCTTGCCAATATCCGACGTCTGGTTTTTACAAATTTCAACCAGCCGTCGTTGAATTCTCTCATGGGTTAGTTTAGGGTGACTAGGGGCTACAACCTTGCAAAGAATGATCAAGCGATGAGACTTGTCACAAAATGTTCATCATTATACAGGGTGTTCAATAATTCAAAAATTCCAACTCCTGAACCAAAAAAGTTGGAGTCATGAAAGTCACAACATAAATTGACAATCTAATATTTGTAAGGATAAAATAGACCACGTCTCCATATCTTCAGCCGTTTCTAAGAAATTTGGAAATTAGTGGTCAGTTTAATGGATATTCACATTTTGCAATAAATCAGTGATTTCCGAGGTGACACCCTAAGATATTTTAGTAAAATTCGGTAGTCCCTTGAAGAGTAAAGTCAAGAATGAAATGCCGTTTGTTGGTATTGTCCCTGTTCACTATCTTCGAAAATATGACAGTCAACTCTTTTTTTTCTCATGGCCGCCATATTGAAGTCACCCATTATTGAATAAGTGAGGAATTAATTAATCTGTACTAATGATAATGGCAATAGGCAACAATCTTAGTGCAAAAATAACTATTCCCAGTGAGTCAATCCTTTTCAATTGACTATGATCCCAGCTATTTAACAGTATGAAATTTTATGGTGAACTACCGAATTTTTCAGAATATTCTCAGGCTATTTCAGGAAAGACTGAACTTGAATCAAAATGGATTTCACTTCGACAAAGATGGGGGATAATTTTAAACATTTTCCTTTATCTATCCTTTATCCATCTTTATAATGGTCATTTTTACCATGATGAGCGCCAAAGCTCTGTGAAACTCGTGAAAATGTGTCCAACGGTCCTACAGCTCTTTTTGGTCGATTAAAAAGTAGTTGCTTACAGGGTATAGTTATTTGTGCATCTGTATTATTCCTCAAGACCATGATTTTTATTGCCAATTAATTTTCCAGTTATTCAATAATGGGTGGATTCAAGATAGCGGCCATAAGGAGGAAGACAGTTGACTGTCGTATTTTTGAATATAGCAGGCAAATACGGTGGCAGCACATGGTATTCTCCTCCTGACTTTACTCTCTATGGTTCTATCGAATTTCATCCGAATATCTTGAAAAATAACTGAGTTATTGAAAATGGTGATAGAATCACAATGATTCCGGTATTATTTGTTTGTGCCCCTGGAAGGTAGTCAAGCCGCTTCCACGACCCATCGTCAAGGTCGACATATGCCTTAAACTAGTTAATGCCAAGTGGGGGACCGATCCTCGTCCATAGAAGTCACCAAAACGGACGATTTGTTGAGGTTTTGAAATCTACCCCTGTTAGGTAGGCAACCCTCTGCGCTTCCGGGGTTGCAACCTTGTTCCCACTTCTTAAGAGAAAGCTGAGGGTATGTACTGCAACTGTGCCTAGTCTGGATGCTCTAGAATAAAATGCAAGGTAGGTTAGACTAACCGCCGCACTATGATGGATATTTGAACATTTAAATTTTCACGTTCAATTTTCACCACCTCTGCCATCAGCGACACTTTTTATTTTTTACACACCAAATTTTCCTTGGATAATGCAAGCATTTGTTCACTTATGTCCTGGGACTGCTACAGCCTTTTCGCTTTTGATACGATTTTTTTTTTGGTCCTTTGTGCATCGCTGGAGCATTTAATGCCGTCACTCTGCACTTTACCGGTGACGGAAGACTGTAGCTGTGATCTCTATTTGTTGATGACAGTAGACTGTCGGCGCCACAGCCTACAAGGTCTTCCTTCACATGCCATATTGAGTTCTCAATCTGAGGTTCTCAATCTCAACCTCCGTATCTCCGTGCTCCACTGCAGTTGGGATGAGTGCCGAAATGGCTTCGTCGGTCTCATCCCATTTTTCTTTTGGGGGAGTGCCGCCACCTGTAGCCTGCAAACTCTTTCTAATGCCACTTCTTTTCTTAATGTGATTTTTCTTCATATCATGCCAGGTCTGAAAATTCAGTAGAGATTATTAGAAATCAATATACAAGAACACTACACATGTGGTGCTATTCTGTGAGAAAAGTTCATAGATGTAAGCAGTAAATCGGTGTAAAATGTCAAAAGCAATAATGTTTTGCTTTATAAATATAAAAATAATACAGGGTGTTTCAGGGATGATAGCAAAAAATTTAACTGTGGTTAAATCTCGTCAAAATATGACGAAAACCTATATACCATTTTGCGAAGTTCGGCCTAATGACGAAGATACAGCCCTCCAAAGTTCACTTTTTTCGAATTTAAAAAATTTGTAACTCAGGAACATTTCGACAAATTTAGCTTTAATTCAGCAAAAACTGGTTTGTCAAAATTATCTATCAACTTGCCAAATTTTGAAAGAATCCAACCAATGGTATAGAAGTTATGAGGGTCAATAATTGAGAAGCATCCGAAGAAAAGTTGACTTAAGGTGACCCCTCATAACTTCTACGCCACTGATTGAATTTTTCCAAATTTGGCTGGTTGATAGATAATGATGACAAACCAGCTTATACTGAATTGAAGCTGAATTTGCCGAAACGTTCCTGAGTTACGAATTTTTGAAATCCAAAAAAAGTGAACTTTGGAGGGCTGTATCTTCGTCATTAGGCCGAACTTTACAAAATGGTATATAGGTTTTCGTCATATTTTGACGAGATCTACCCGCGGTTAAATTTTTTGCTATCATCCCTGAAACGCCCTGTATAAATATTTTTCTCTTTATCGGCTCCTCACGCCATAAGAGTTTTTGCGCTTTATTATCAAACGTACAAGCTGTTGGAAAATCACTAATAAGCGCAAATCATGGACATACACAACACCCAGACAAGACCAGGAATCGAACCTGGAGCCTTTCGCACCACAGGCGGCTGCTCGACCGCCTGTGCCACGGGGCCGTCATGTTTTGCTTTATTACCCCATTAATTAAAAATACAGACCTTACGCCACTGCTGCCAGGTTTTCTTAGAACCATGGACAGCGTTTAGGTCGCTTGTGATACCTTCCCACAGTTTTGTGGCTGTTTTATAAGTAAAACTTGGTGACAACTTTGAGGCTATCAATTCAGGATGGTTGGCTAAAAAATTGGACAGCATCTTTTTCTGCCTGGAGGTTGGTGGTGTGGCTCTTTGTCCTTTGTCCATGTTTATTTAGTCATCCTTGACCAAGAATATGAAAAGCAACTTCGAATATTTGAATTGGTTCCCGATTTATCACGAAAAAACTGAAAATTCTGATTTTAGAAATCAATTTTTATCTTTCCAACCATTCAAGCTATCCTAATCAAACTTGATAGTTTTATGCTTTTGACCACTCCGAGTTGAATGACGTAGACAGAAATTTTTCAAGACGTCACTCTGGACACACGTTGTACTCAAACTGACTGACATTCGTGGATATCACAATGACACTGACTGACATACAACAAGCACAATATAACTGTAACGGCCATGTTAGAAGGTGGAGCCAAGTTACGAGCGCCATCAAGCGGACGGGAGCAAAACTAGAATTGCGCGGCACTGGGAAATTCAAATGGGCCGATATTGTGCAAAATATTTCATATTATTGAAAGTTCCGTTTTCCATTTCATCAATGTTTGTAGTAATGGGAGAGTGGAAAATCCAACTTCTTCAATAACAACAAAATTTGATAAAAAGTGGTATATTAAAGGTCATATTAAAGAAATAGTTAGAAAACTACATGAAAAATATTTTCAACAACATCTTTATTAGACCCAGAAAATTATAATCATTTTGAAAATGAGTATGGAATAACCTAAGTACATTTTTATTGAATTTATCAAGTTGCCGAATAAATCGAAGAGTGCTCGGAACTTGCCCGGTTGGCACCGGGAACTTTAAAATGCGCCACAAAATGGACGTCGCCTTGCCACCACCTGAGGAAGGCAACGAGACTTCGCCCCCGCCGTTTCCCACATCACGGAACTTCAACCTCCAACACACAGCATTAATTTGTTTCTTTTCATCATTTTCGAAACGAAATAATAGCAAAAATCGAACTATGGGCACAGATTGCACTTCATACTTCGCGTAATGGCGGAATGGAAATGAACACAATCAAACATCCAACGGAAATCACGTTGAAAATGACTGTCTTCATACATTTGAATTTGGGCCAATCGCGTGGCTTGATCGCTCGCAACATGCCGATCGATAAATCGACAATGGCCAACAACACAGCCATAAAATCACTAGGATTTAGTAACTGAAATTCGACACCAGCGCCATTGGTGTACGGGAGCAGCATTATTTAGGTGGGTTTAGAATGGCACGAGGACCGCATATCGGTAACGAACTTCGGCACGGGTTTTGAATAAAGTCTGTTTTAACCAAAACGTATGAACAGATTTTACTGCTTATTTTTGTCGTTGCAGATATAGGTTACAATATTTATTGGTTTAACAATAACGAGATAGGGAGGTACTTGTAACAATTTCGTAGAAACTGGTCATAACATTGGAAACTCCAATCTTCTGTCATATTCACCAGGATTGGGGGTGGACGGGTTGAAACTTATAATCACGGTACTTGTTTTTCTTTATAATTTTTCTCACAGTAGAATCGTGGATACCACTTCTCAGCAATTCTTTGACTGTAGGTTTCTGGGTTTATTTCTAATTAAGCCAAGACATCCACGTCATTTACATTATCTCGTTCTAGATACGGTCCTCGTGCCGTTCTAAACCCGACAGCAAAAGCCAAATTCCTTGCAATTCTAGCAAACATGGTCCGGTGGGGTTGCCATCTTTCTGGGTACAAATTTGCGTAGTTTTCAGACGCCAAAAAACCGAGTTTTTGATTGCTGCGAATGTAAACATCGTACATGTCTTGCTTTTCTTCATCGGTGAACATGTTGACAAAGCACAAAACACGATTAAGAAGTTCTAGCGTTTTCCACTGGTGAAAAAAGCGAGCACTTTTTGCTGTCGTTGTCATAGAAATCCACCAGGAAGCCCTGCTATTGGTCAATGCGCAAGGTCAGGGCAGTTAGTGCGCACTTTTTTTTTCCAAGTGGAAAACGCCATTAGATATATCAATCGCACACAATCTGTCACTTTTTTTGTGGTTGCTATCGGTGATATTTCAATAGTTTTTCAAAGCATTCCCGGTGTTATCAATAATTTACAAATATTTCAAAATTTGACGCTAAAAATGTAATAAAAAGAAAATGTTGGTTACTAATTCACTCTTCTTCTCCAGTTCCATATTCTTCGTTTCGAGCTGACTTATGTAATCCGAAGAATGCCTTTTAATTCTGGTGACATTGACGTTTGGGCTGACGTACGAGTTTCGGAGTGGCAAGGTCGAAAAGCAGGTGCCTCTGGGTTCAGTGTAGATGAGAGAGCACGGTGAGTAAAAAGGTACTTCACTTTTTATATAAAACTGGCTGTTTCTTGTTTTGCACGATTGCCCGATATCTTCACACATTGTTTTGTTAATAAAGCACCATTCATTGTCTCTGTTATCAACTGATTTCTTGACTTATTTTTTATCGCATTGCGATTGCTGGAAACACGTGCTGCATTCGAATGTGGCAAACTGAGTATATATTCAAAACAAATAGTGCCAAATCACGAAATATCGCGATTACGGTGACGATTATATTTCTAGATTTTGTACTTTTTAGAGAAAAATCCTTGGCAATTTTCGAATCCGGGAATACTTTTCCAAATAAAGGGGCCAATAGTACAGGAAAAATAGTAAAAAAATCGGCAAAACCTCGGAATAAATATGGGCGTCATGAAAATTTGATATTCTGTTCAGAATTGAGTGCTCTACAACGAATACACGTCTCCCAAGCGAAACGTCTGAGACGCTAACGGGCTGGGAACGTCTCTCGCGCGAAAGCACGTTTAGCGTCTCTCGAGCGAAAAGGCCGTTTCGACTATGTGGCGATTCAGTTTGGCAACGTGGCCGTATCTTTGACGGAAATAAATTCAGAACGTCTCTCGAGCGAACACAGTGGTAACGTCTGTGGCGCGAACATATAAGTAGCGTCTCTGGAGCGAAAACCCCGATAGCGTCTGTCGAGCGAACACCATGGCAGCGTCTGTGGCGCGAACATTTAAGCAGCATCTCTGGAGCGAAAGCCTCGACAGCGTCTCTCGAGCGAACACTGTAGTAGCGTCTGTGGCGCGAAAAGCCTGACAGCATCTGTCGAGCGAACACCATGGCAGCATCTCTGGAGTGAAAAGCTCGACAGCGTCTCTCGAGCGAACTATAATACCTACACCAGCACGGTCGAGATTCACCAAAACGGTGTTTCGCGCCACAGACACTGCTATGGTGTTCGCTCGAGAGACGCTGTCGGGCTTTTCGCTCCAGAGATCCTGCTTATATGTTCGCGCCGCAGACGCTGCCATGGTGTTCGCTCGACAGACGTTCTGAATATATTTCCGTCAAAGATACGGCCACGTTGCCAAACTGAATCGCCAAATAGTCGAAACGGCCTTTTCGCTTGAGAGACGCCAAAAGTGCTTTCGCGCGAGAGACGTTCCCAGCCCGTTAGCGCCTCAGACGTTTCGCTTGGGAGATGCTTCACCCTCTAGAATATATCCAAAATCGCCAAAAATCAAATAGTACAATGGTACAAATAGTGTACCATATGGTGATGTTTTGGTCTCAGGGTTTCTTGGAAAGTTTCAACAATAATTTCATGATGTTCAGTTATCAACGTTTTCAACAGTCTTTGATCATTAGTCGTAGCATGTTTCGATAAGATCAATGAAACAATTTCACGAAGTTTTATGTACAATTCCCAAAATATGTTTCCGACCGGGACCAAGTCACCGATTATTAATCCAAAACATACAATGAAACACTTCGCTTCCAACGCAGACATTTTGAAGTGCTTATTTTTCAAATTATCTATGGATATTAAACAAGGTTTGTTGTTGATTTCACAGCCAAACTTGAAATGCTTAATTCGGGAATTGAGCACATCCAACGTGAAGTATCCGTCTATTATTATGAATTGATATAAGAGCAACATTACGTCGAACCCTCCGACACCTTCAAAAACATCATGCATTATATCCACGGCGAAATTTGTTGTGACTGAAAATGATAAT